>OW569418.2:1200000-1853275 GCA_937662695.2 Halyzia sedecimguttata | reverse complement strand
CATCTCATATCAACCACAGAACGAACACTAATATATAATAAACAACAATAAGCAAAAAAAAAAAACAAGCCGTAGTAGACGTCACAGAACATATTATCTTGATATGACTTTTTCTTTGCTGGTCTTTTGTCATCTGTGGTTGTGGTAACTAACTACACTCTCGTACTGATTCGCAATGTTTGCGCAGATTCTGAGGTTAACCGTTGTCCTGACCACGTGTAGTCTTTTGAATTGCTGAATTTCGTTTCGAAAAACTAACTAATAATAATTAATATTAGTGAAAATCATTGTTAATATTAATTCCCATATCTTACTAATTCTGTGTGATACCGGATTTAAGTGAGGTAGGCTAAAATTGGGATAAAATACTAACAAGGGTGTTATCTTTGAAGCAGACAAGATTATTGGTTTTTGATGGACTGGAACCCAGGGGGGTCTAATGACCCCCCTAGATCGCCTTCCCCCAGAACCATAGGCTTACTAACCCCAACTTCACAAAAAATCTTTAATAATTTTGTCACAATTAGAGAAGAATCAGATAGTCAAAATTTTTCTCTGGCTGATTTGACCCTCTTATCAAGGGAGGTGAATAAACTGGTAGATTCCTTCCAAGATGATGAAGAAATCATTGAGGAAGCAAAAGGTTTGTCAGACTCAATTTCGCGAATTATGTCGCAACAATCAATGCAGTCTAAAGCAAGAAAACCCAAACTTGAATTAAAATATAATCACACAGATCTGGGACCTTTTATGGTCATTATTGAATCAAAATCTGCTGGAAATATTGGAAATATTCATCCAATGAACTTGGCAAAAAAACTAAATGCTCTAAACGTAAAGGGAATAAAAAATATTGATAAGAGAGGCAAAAAGAGAATCTCGATAGAGTTCGATTTTCCAGACAGGGCTAATAATTTTACTAAAGAAAATCCATTTATAAATGATCCCGATATTGACGTTTTCATCCCATCGAGAATGGTCAGTAGTAAGGGTGTTATTAAATATGTTGGCTCGGAAATAACAGAGGAGGATATACTCAAACATGCAGTAACTAAAGTTAAAATATTAGATGCTAGACAACTCAATAGAAGAGTAGTTAATGAGGGTATAGTTTCTTATGTTCCATCGAATAATTGGATATTGACATTTCAGGGGAAAAACCTCCCAGATAAAATTGCCCTGTGGGGTTGTATTAGACATGTCTCTTTATATGTAGGCCCTGTCATACAGTGCTACAATTGCCTCAGATACGGTCATACCAAGTTTAATTGTAATAATCCTGTTGAGTCCAAACGGTGTAGGAATTGTGGAAGTAAACACAATGAAATTGACTGCCCTGACTCTAATACCCCGATATGTGTTTTCTGTGATGGAAGGCACGCATCAACAGATCGTAGTTGTCCTGAGTTCCTACGTCAAAAGAAAATCAATAATTTGATAGCTGTGGAAAACATATCATATTTCGAAGCAGTTAAGCTCATTCCTAAAACTTACAAGGAAAACCTAGCTTCCCAGGATAACTCTTCCTCTACCCATCAACTACGTCCACAATTGTTTCCTCAGCTCCCTTCTAGGGCTACTAATTCAATAGAGGATTCAACAATAGTTTCTGTTCACAATAGAAGATCTCTACTTAATCAAAGATCAACTCCAGCTCCTTCCTATTCAGCAGTCTTAGGTAAAAAAAGAAGGACAAACCCTAACTCTCTGGGTTATGACCACGAACTCCATGACTCCCAATTAATAAATCTCTCCCTTCCCTTATCGCCAATCCTAGGCAACAAAGAATCAGACCAAACTGTTTACAATCCCACACCAAACAAAACCCCATTTCATTCTATCTCCGATGACGAGATTTTCAATCTAATTTCAAAGCGTCTTATTGATAATAAAGGTTCAGAGTTGTTGAAGAATATTTTTGAATTGTTGAAAAACATATTACCTCAGTCTCCGCAAGCTAATAACAACCTTCCCTCTACGTAATATATCCCATAATTGTTACCAGTACTTCTCTCCTCTCATATTCTAAGTTTTTGTAGTTGTCAATTTATACGGCCTCATGTTTGATATCCTACAGTGGAATATCAGATCTGTTCTTTCTAATAACGATAATCTGAAATCATTAATTGAGGAGTATTCACCGAGTGTAGTTTTACTGTCGGAAACTTGGCTTAATGAATCTTGGAATTTCAAAATCCCAGGATTTCGTATAGTTAGGCAAGATAGAGAATCTAGGGCTGGAGGTATTGCCTCGCTGATAAAATCCAACATTCCCTTCACGGTCCTCAATCTAGACACTATTAAAGGTCCTCCTACGGTTCAATTTCATGGAGTTAATTTAACCTCTATGAACCTCACAATAATTAACATCTATTGTCCTCCAAAAATAAATCTGCCCACAATATTCTGGAACTCTTTGGTGGATAAGATCTCACAGCCCTTTCTTATTTGTGGTGATTTAAACGCTCAAAACCCTAATTGGGGCTCGGGTCTACTAAACCTAAACGGCAAAAGGGTAGCAGAACTTCTCCTTTCCAAGGATATATGCATTATGAACGATGGCACCCCTACCAGAATCACGGCTCCTGGCGAAAACCCGAGTGCTCCCGATCTTACTCTATGTTCTAGCGACCTCAGGATTGACTCCAAATGGTGGGTGACTTCTGACCCTGGAAATAGTGACCATTTTCCGATATTGGCTTCACTCAACCCCTCTCAGCATTCTTTAGCCATCTCTCGCAGTCGATTCTCTACACGAGAGTACAATCTCTCCAAGGCTGACTGGTGTAAATACCAGGAAACCATCATCAATACTATCCAGTCTCGAACTCCCAAGAACCTTGAGGAATTTTGTGATCTCATTAAAGAGGCGGCTGATTTGTCCATTCCTAAGAAGGAACCCCCTAGATCAACTACCTATAGGAAGTCTTGGTGGACTGTTGAACTTTCAGAAGCTGTTAAAAAAAGGTCTGAGGCATTCAAAATGTACCTACAAAACGCTTCCACTGAAAATTACCTTTATGCTAAGAACATCCAAGCAGCAGTTAAAAATAAAATTCGACAAGCTAAGCGCGAATCCTTCAGGGCCTTTTGTGAGAATTTGTCTGCTTGCAATGGTAAAAGGCTATGGTCGGATATAGCTAAGTTCAAATATGGTTCTAAACCCCCTACAACTCGGGTCACTTCTACCACCTGTGGCAAAAAAATTCTGGATCGATTGTGTCCCCCTCAGAAGACATTGAATACTCAGATGAATATACCTGCACTATACTCTCCTTTGCCTTTTCCACCCATCACCCTAGATGAATTAATTCTGTCCATCAAATCTAAAAAGGAATCTTGTCCAGGCAAGGATGGGATTTCATATGGTATGCTAAAGTCTTTGCCAATTCAGGCTAAAGAGCTACTGACCCAAATTTTCAATGACTTGTTTGTTAAACCACATATCCCACTGTCTCTTAAGGACACGGTTGTTGTGCCCATATGCAAGCCAAATAAATCTCCAGATGATCCTCTCAGCTACCGTCCCATTGCTTTGACATCTTGCTTCTTAAAAATATTAGAATCTCTACTGGCTACCAGATTAGAGAGGATCTACCAGCAATCTATTGACAGTCGAGAACTTCAGTTTGGATTTCGCAAAGGGAAGTCAGTGAATGACGCTCTGGCATATTTAATTACATCGCTATATTCATCGTTCTCAAAGAATGAGGTAGTTATTGTGGTCTTTTTGGATGTCAAGCAGGCTTATGACTCTGTGAGGTTTGACCTTCTCGAAAAAGTTCTCCTCGAAATGAAACTCCCTCTACCTATCATACGGCTGTTGAGATCCCTGACGCTGCAGAAGAACATTTTTCTTATTGACCCATACTCAGGGGAGCTACTGGGGCCTAAACTGTCAAATATAGGATTGCTACAGGGTTCTCCGGAGAATCCAACTTTGTTCAATTGTTTCGTAAGTGATTTACAGAATTACATAGATGTCCCTGGTATTACGGTTTTGAAGTATGCAGACGATAGTACTATTATTTCCACAGGCCCTTCCTTCGAAGAGGCATTTGAAAAGATGACCAAAGCTTTGAAGTGTGTAGAAAGATGGGCAAACTCTAAATTCCTTCAATTGTCCCCTGAAAAATCCTCGGCACTTTGTTCTACTAAAACCCACCCTCCTTCAAATATCCCATCGTTGAACCTCTTCCAAAAAAACATCCCTTGGGTCAATATGGTAAAATACCTGGGAGTAACTATCCACCGGTCCCTTGATTGGTCCCATCATATCAACGACATGTGTGCCAAATCATTAAGCGGTATTAATGTGATGAGGGCTCTCTGCCGGACATGGTGGGGTTCTAATCCAGCTACGCAGCTACTTTTGTATAAAGCCACGGTTCGCCCTTTTCTTGATTATGGTAGTTTATTTTATGGAAAGTGTTCGAAGACCCTCCTTAGTAAACTGGATCGTGTTCAATATGCTGCTTTGCGCACTGCTATGGGCTATATGAAGTCTACCCCCATTCCCATCATTATGATGGAGTCTAATGAACTCCCCCTCAAATATCGGAGACTCTACCTAGCAACTAAATTTGTCACTAAACTGCATAGAACCTCTTACGACCCGGTCCTTCTTAAAATCCTCTCCCTTAAAAATTGGACTTCCAATGGCAATCCTCCACCCATAATACAGTCATTCTCTCTCATAGGTGATTCGGACCGATTCTATTCTTCCTACCAGCTTCCCTGTTTTTCCCATGATTTAACTGTCCATACAACTATCATTCGGTATCTCAATTTGAAACTTTCAAAGGATTCTCCAGACAATTCGCTACCTTTTCTCGCTGCCTGCTCTGAAAGGTTCCCTGACCATGTTCGGATTTTTACGGATGCTTCTAAAAGTCCTTCCCTCACAGGTATAGGTATATATAGCCCTGTAGGTATCTCCATATCCCAGAGAATACCAGACCATTTTTCTATTTGCTCTGGTGAACTACTTGCAATATTGGAAGCAACGAGGGAAATTAAACGTAGAGAGCTGAAAAGATGTCTCATTATCTCAGACTCAATGAGTGCGCTTGAGAAAATAACAAAATGGAAGAACTCTGCTAAAAATGACCATATTACACTTACGATTAGAGCTAATCTGATATATTTAACTGACCATGGTTTCTCTGTAAAACTAATCTGGATCCCAAGTCACACTAATATACCAGGTAACGACAAGGCTGATATGCTTGCAAAACAAGCTTCTGTAGAATCGGTGATCATTAGGGCAGACATAAGGGACTTTTGGCCTATATATAAACGAGTTGTTTGGGAAAGATGGAGAGGGGAATGGAAGGTCAATGTCGGGAATCGAACTTTCTCAAAATACGTACACCCTGGCACCTTTGGGGTAAATCCTTGGTTTATGGGGATCGATCTTCCGAGGGGTAACATCGTAACAATAAACAGGTTAAGATCTAACCATTGCTGTTCTCCGTCCCATTTGGGAAGGATTCAAGTCTATGACTCGGATCTGTGTGGTTGCGGTGAGAGGGGTGACATTCCTCACATATTTTTTAATTGTCGAGATAATATGTTAAATTGCTCAAGGCTGTATGATGATCTCACAGATAATCCTAGAATAACTAACTTCCCTCTTAACATATATGACTTGCTCTTCTCCAACGATGTTACAACATACAGGTTGTTATACAATTTTCTGTTAGCTTCAGGGATAAAACTGTAGAATCTTCAAAAGTTGTGTGATTTTTTTTTTTTTTTTTTTTTCTCTTCCTCTTTGTGGGGGTTATCCCTGATCCCGTTTTTCCTTGTCTTTTAGTGTGACGTCTCCGTTATTGGGAATTACCTTTTTCCCCCTCCAAATGGTTAACGCCGTTAACGGTTACTCAAAATAATACTCGAAAAAAACAAAAACTGGTCATTTGATGACTGTAATTGATGGATCCATGGAAGAAGAAGAAGATCCCGAGTCCAACCTATCTATAAAGGATCTCACAGTTCAACAGCCCATGGAGTTTCATTGTCTTCGTTCCGAGAAAATTATTCAGAAGCAGTGTTGCCAATTACCGGGAATTTTCCCGAATTTCGGGATATTTTATGCTTCTTGGGAATTTTGCCGGGATATGCCATATTCCGGGAAATATCCGGGAATTTCATTTATCTCAGTTGAATTTTTTTTGCTTTGCTATTTTCGAAAATTAGATCCATTCAAATATGATATGTTTGTAATAGCGAATTCCATTGGTAGAACTCGTGCGCACTGAGTGCATGAATCGTATTCCATTGGAGAATTTCGTCGAGCATTTTGACGTCCAGTGCAACATTTTTTGCACTCAGTGCAGCACCAGTGCACCACTGGTGCTGCCAATGGAATACGCCATTGGTAGCCTGAATGGGGGATTCGTGATTTCTGTGTTCCATAATCAAATGTCACAAAACCACGTGTTTTGATCATGGAGGTATTTTTTATAGGAGTTCTACTTCCATGGATTTGATACGTTTCGTGTTCTATGCACCGATTGTACCATTACGAAACCATTTCATCGCAAATTTTTTCGTCACGAAACTCGAGATTGTAGTAACCACTAATAAAAGATTCTTTCGCCAAATTAATTTGTTATAATATTACATCTTGAAATGGCGTGCGCAAACTCTCTGATTCAAAGTTATAGGCAAGAGGCTACTAATGGAGACATTTTGTGACGTCATACTGCATATACCGTTGTTCGGGAAAAACCGGGAATTTTCAGTTGCCATGCTGGGAAATTTCAGTCGAAGCCTCTGGCAACGTTCAGAAGAGAATCTGACTTATTTGTTTGATGTGCGGATGGGCCTTAACCTAGCACATGATAAAGGATTGAAGAAGAAGAAGAAGACACTCTCGTACTCGTTTGTTCATAACTTTCGCACATGGCCAGTAACAGTAACCCTTTTTGATGGTGATTGTTTTCAATACGCAGTTTTTTACGAGAAATTTATTGGTACTAGGCCCGACTCCATGAAATCGCAAGTTCTGGAGATATGAAATTTTTAAAAAGATTTTAATTATTATAAAAAAAGATGACTTGAAGATCTTACTTTATTCATATATATTTTTATTATTTTCATTGAAAATTTAGATTGGTATTACATTTCAATATAAAATAACCAAAATAACCAATGATGAATAAGAAATCGTATCCTTCCCGCAACACACCTACTGGTTGTTGTGTGTTGACTGACACCCAGCAGTAAGGTGCTAATGAAAATTGAAGGGAGAATGTTGTAGTTTGGTTTTCGTGCAAACATGCATACGGCATACGGTGTAATTTCATATTAATTTTAATATTTGGAATAATTTCAACGCTCAATAGGGGTAGTTTTGTTAAATTTGAATTAATGAAAATTGAAATTGAACCTGGTACATTCGTTACTTCAATTTCAAAGTAATTTGATGGCAATAAGATGGCTTTTTGGCATATAAAATCGATCGTTTTCTGCGCTTGTTATATAGAACAGCTGGCTATAATTTTGCCCAAATGTCTGTAATTTTCTTTTTTTCGCCGAAAATGCCTAAAACGATTAGTTTCGACATGTGGCGCAACCAGGATTTTGTTATGGGAGGGCTGAAGCTGAACCACAGCCCCCTATATCAACTAGCCTGGAAGATGATAAAATGGCAACACCGCTCTGAGTCGTACGCCAGGAGATTCAGTCGAAGGTTTGTTATTGTAAATGGACGATTACTTCTGATTCTGGAGTTAACCATTATTGAGCATTTCTTGGTATTCTTGTGTATATCGGTGTGAAATGTGAATTAATGCGATACAGTGAAGAATATGGTCGATATTTGATATTTGTAAATTGTGATTGCAGTGTGTAAATAGTGAAATTTCCTTTGGATTCTTTCTACTTGGAGATGAGTACATTTCAGAGTTGAGACAATTCAATTCAAGAAAACCATTAAGAAATTGCTGTAGTGCAAAGGCTACTATTCAGTAACTGAATATTTATGTGATTGTTCATTATAACCTTGGTCTTGTGACCACTAATTGTACTCATTTGTTTTCTATTTTCACTGTTGTAATTTGACTATTGTCCTATACTGTATTGTCTAACAGGATCAGTAAAGTTTATTATTATTATTATTATTTATTATTATAGACAACAAGATGGACTAGAAATATGAGTTCCATGGTAAATTCGAATTAAGAGTGTCCAATACAGGAGAATGGACAACATAATTTACCATGGTAAATTCGATTCTGACTTCACGTCAGTGCTTGAACCAATTCTATAATAGTTATGTTTGGGAATATATTTTTATTTGGAGAATTTCATTCAAGTTTATAATTTTTTTGCCAATAGTTAACCCTACACCTTTTCGTGGTTCTTGCTGAACAATGAATTGAATAACAACTACCTAGGTTTCTATTTCAACTTGATCTCAATAATATTGTGCAGAATGGAAATGTAGTTATTCAATTTATTGAAAAAGTAGGGTCTCATATTGTTTATTCATCCAGGGATTCCAAGCAAGAAAACCTATTCTATGAGTTCACTAGAGTTTTAAATTGGAAATATACGATATCCAGTACCTACTACCGCATTGAAGAAGTATGCCTCTAAGAGACGATATATTGAGGCGTTGTCAGACTGTGTTCCAGGCCACCCCTATAGTGGGCTGTGACTGAACTGAACGACTAAAGAGGCATGTTTGACGTTTGACGATGAACTCGATAAAAATTGAAAATGTTGGTATCTTTGGGGGGTGGGGGAGGGAGGGGTGTTCCAACCACGGTTTCGGAGTTATTCCCATTCGAATTTGATTCTGTCCGGCCGGCCGTTGTCACGATAACTTGAGAACGGAAAGAGATGGCGACTTGAAATTTTCAGGTTAGGTTGTGAATATGAATGCGACATGAATTTGTTTATAGGCATAATCAGCCAAACGGTTTTGGAGTTGTATTCATCTGAAATTTTGTTATTATTTGATCAATAACTCAAAAAATACTAAACCGATTATATTCAAACATGGTTATTAGTTGCAGAATGCGATCGCGAAAATTCTTGCGAAATTTCGTGAGCATCGTATTACTAGAAAATTTTTAAAATATCATTGAAAAAAGTGGAAAAGCTCTGTGGACAGGAGCTTTGGCGCTCTTGTTCAAACTTTGACAAATCATACCTCCGAAAGTATTGGTTTCTCAGAGTTGGGAATTATATCAATGGATATTTATGATAGAAGTGCATCATAATAGGAAATTAAATTCAAATAATAGTTTATTCATCAAGATTAAATAGCAATCTTCAATGCTTTAATGTTTCAAAAATTGTCATTAAAAAAATATAAAAAAAGCACTGACGTGAAGTCAGTACTCTTTGGCGAGCGAGTTCACGTTGGCTAATCTGAATTGAATGATGAGTACTTCAAGCTCAGTGGATAGAACGAGCCGGAGATCTACCCAGAGAGTAGTGGATACCATTCTCTGTCGGTTCAAAAATTAACTGTGCTGTATCTAAGCTGGCATAAGGATAGATTAACAAAGTTGAAAAAGAGCACAACTGACTCTCCGTATAGTAGCACAAGCTCCTAGGAGCTACTGAGGGATCTACTTGGGGAAGACTTGGTGGGGTCAGTATAATCATGATCTTGTTTATAGCACGCCCCCACGTCAATGCTTTTTTAACCTTTTTCTTTCATTGTAAAATCAATCTGCATTTGGCGTGTGTGCTATAAACATGATTATGATTATACTGGCCCTTAGTCTTCCCCAAGGAGATCCCTCAGAAGCTCCTAGGAGCTTGTGCGACTGAGGAGAGTCAGTTGTGCTCTTTTTCAACTATGTTACTCAACCGCTCTATCCATTAAGCTTGAAGTACTTATCATTCAATTCAAATTAGCCAACGTAAACACGCGCACCAAAGAATACTGACTTCACGTCAGTGCTTTCTTATATTTTTTCAAGTTCCTTCTAGCTATCAATACAGTTTGGCTGTTATATTAGCTTTATCGAAGATAGAAATAAAAAAAACTGCGGTTATGGGACCCTCGTTAGGAACGCAGTTGCCTATTCTCCAAATCCGCACGTAATTTAATAAAGATCTACCAAATATAGTTATTCATAAATTGGCCCCAAGGCCACGATACAGACATTTCAACTCGGAAACAACGCTATTTCCTCGAAACTGACTTGTCCATGCACAGAATTGCCATGAAATTTCTCTTAAAACCTCACAATAACGGCTCAGCACCAAATCCATGACCGCTAGACGTAGACCACTCCCAACATGAGCCATACAAACTGAATTTCTCCTCTGCGCATGCGCAATCTACTCGTATCTTAAAGTCGTCTCAAAATCACATACCACTCACAAAATTCTGATTCTTCAACACCATTGGTTGAGGAGATATCACTGCTCCAATCCATGGTTGCGCAGACAATTCCAAGGGGATTCTATGGAGGAATAGCATCCAGCATCTCAAAACCCCAATCCTCTCAGACGAAAACTCCAGCGTTAAATCACTTCTTGTCTGCTCATGCGTGAAACCAAAAATCTCCGTAAACGGTTACATATATTTCGAATTAGGAACGCAATTTCTTCGCCTATTCTCCAAATCCGAAAGTAATTTAAAATAGATCTTCCAAATATAGTTATTTGTAAATAGGCCCCAGGGCCATGATACAGACATTTCAACTCGAAAGCAACGCTATTTCCTCGAAACTGATTTGTCAGTTCACAGAATTGCCTTGAATTGTTTTAAAAATCTCACAATATTGGCTACGCACAAAATCCATGAGCGCTAGACGTGAACTGCACCCAACATAAGCCATACAACCCAAAAAGAGCCACGTCTCCTCTGCGCATGCAGACCTGTGGTTCAGCAGATATCGCATCTTGAATCCACGCATGCGCGGACCCCCACCAGGGGTTTCTATGGAGGAATAGCAACTGCCACCCCAAAACCCCAATCCTCTCTGACAAAAACTCCAGCAGTTAAATTACTTCTAATCTTCGCAAGCCCAAAACGAAAAATGCCCGGAAGGGGCAGCATGAACTTCAAAAAAATAGGTTTCGGTATTTCAAGCAAAATATTCCGCAAAATAGTAGTAATATTTTGAATTTCTTCATATCACGTGATCCTCACGAAATTTTCCAAAAGTGTTTGCTTTGGTCTTTTGAATCTAACTACTGAGTTTAAATTCAATCAGATCAGTATTTTTCGACTGGTGGAAACAAAATTTGAAAATTTTTGAAAATTTCTTTTGCTTTTTTATGGCCATCCGGTCAGTACAAACTTCGCAGGCATATAAAGGTCATGATTCTACAATTTGATGCCAAATTTCAGATATATCGAGTGATCGGTTCCGTAAATATTCATAAAAAAACGTTTTTACTAAAAACGACACTAACTCCGAAATCGTTTGGTAGATTTTGCCCCTTTAACGAACTCGTCTGAGATTTACGCTCCAAACCTACCCAGCAAATTTCAATCCTCTAACTCCTTTCGTTCAAGAGTTATCGTGCCAACGGCCGGACCGGACGGAGAGAATTGAATTTGACCTCGAATTCTTCATCAGGGAGTCGAACCCAAACGTTAGAGACCATTTTCTCAAAAAAATCGAAACATACAGACATTGTGACGAAATGCAGAACACGCCGCGCAAAAATACCCAAAAGAGGTAGTTGCACCTCCAGTCTTTCAGCGTTCAGACGAATTTTGAAAATCAATTTAAAATTCCACACATCGTTCACGCATTATTCCATTAGTGCATGAAGTTAGAAAATTTTGATTTTGGTAATTTTTGGCGCTCTAGTTCCTCGGAACTGAGTGCTTATCAATTTGCCCAAATGTCTGTAATTTTCGAATTTTTCGATGAAAATGGTCTTAAACGATTTGGTTCGACTCACTGATCAAGAATCCGTGGTCGTAATTCATTCTGTCCGGCCGGTCCGGCCGTCCGGCCGTAGGCATGATAACTCTCGAACGAAATGAGCTAGACAGTTGAAATTTTCAGAGTAGGTTTGGGGGATAAATATCTCGGCTAAGTTCGTTATTGGGCAAAATCGGACAGATGGTTTCGGAGAAACAAAACAAAAATTTTTTTTTTACAGAATAAATTCCAAATTAAATTTTTTTCAATAAGCAGTTTTACCATAGGAATCCATTAATATCATTTTTAACTCTAACAAACTAATACTTTCGGAGATATGATTTTTCAAAATTTCAATGATAGAATTATTCTGTGGCTATTCTATGAATTGTTATAATGTCAACTTTGACGTTGTCTCATTGTAATTCATCCCAGCAATCGTATAAATATGATAATGATAATATAATATCAATCTTTTTGTTGGTTGATATTTTCATGCCGATGGTCAATCCATATGATGATGGGAATGGTAATGGTAAGTTAATAATATTGAGTTCAGAATATCTCCACTTAAAACAAAACTGGAATATTGGTGTATTGGAGTAGATTTGAGGAAAGATATATATTATCGTTCATCATAGAATTGAGGAATGAATATCTCGGATGAGTTCGTTGTTGGGTAGAATTCATCTATTGGTTTTGGATTGATAATTTTTGGCACTCTTGTTGAATTGAAATTCTTCTATGATGTTTGAATTCCATTTCTGCTAAGATGAAGTTCTAAATTTCAATAATGAATCGTACTTCTATGTTTTCACTGAATGCTATATTATTCTCTCTAAGCTTTATTATATGATCTGTGTTCATACTTGAACATTTCATCCTGTTCTATAAGAGAGAGTCAAATTCATTCCAGCTATTTTAATTTGCTTTCTTCCATGGCGCAGTTCTCATTCTCAGATTGCTCATTTAATCTTGATAAATAAACCATTATTTGAATTGAATTTCCTTTATGATGCAGTTCTATCATAAGAATACATTGATATAATTCTCAACTCTGAGAAACCAATACTTTCGGAGATATAATTTGTCTGTTTGAACTAGAGCGCCAGAAAGCTCCTGTCCACAGGGCTTGAACCAATTTTTACAAATGAAATTACTCTTTTTCCTACACACTTGACATCTTCTGTCGGATTCATTATATTTAATGATATGCCCCACATTGTCAAATTGAGAAGGTTGCATAGAAGGTAAACTTGTCCTTCCTCTTGATGGCATCTTTCCATGTGTATTCAAAAAACCAACAGCAATATAACGACGAAAAACCAACAAGGATGCACAGTTGGGATCATCAGTGTTGAGCTGTTTCATCAGTAACCATGCGTTGGAAATTGTGGCATCCAAAGGATACGCGAAAATTGGCCAATACCATTTTCTTTGCCGTATTCTGATTCTGTAAAGCGCTATGAGGCCATCCATCTTGTCAACGCCTCCCATTCCTTTGTTGTAATTTGCAATCAGTTTTGGTTGTGGAATGCGTTTCTTGGATTTGGCAGTTCTACACAAGGTCGTCTTTAACTATGCTGGGGCCCTTGGGCACACAATAATTCGGGGCCCTTTGAAAAGTAAAGAAAGCGAATTAGACATTTTCCTACCATGATAACTCTTGAACGGAATGAGCTAGACAATGTTCAGAGTAGTTTTGGGATATAAATATCTCAGTTAAGTTTGTTATTGGGCAAAATGATGGTTTCGGAGTAACGAAACAAATTTTTTTACATTACAAATTTCAAATTCAATATTTTTCAAGATACAGATTCATCATAAGAATCCACTGATATCATTCTCAACTCTAACAAACTAATACTTTCGGAGATAAGATTCTTCAATATTTATGATACAGTCAAAGTTTGAATAATTACTTGCTAGTACTTTGACAAGAGCGCCAAAGCCCTTACCCAAAGCCTCCCTCGAGCTTTCCCACTAATTGCGCGTATGTTTCATTCTGTCCAAATGTCTGTAATTTTCGAATTTTTTTGCCGAAAATAGTCTTATGCGATTGCGTTCGACTCCCTGATAAAAAATTCGAGGTCAAATTTGATTCTGTCCGGCCGGCCGTTGTCACGATAACTTGAGAACGGAAAGAGATAGCGACTTGAATTTTTCGGGGTAGGTGGCGCATCCCAATACGACGGACAAGTTCGTTAATGGACATAATCAGCCCAATGGTTTCCGAGTAATAATTTTGTTTTCAACCAATAGAAATCCGATCGAATTAAAACTTAGTGAGTGGTTGTCGAATACAAACCTAAGGACGTTTGTGAAATTTTGTGAGAATCGTATCACTAGAAAATTTCAAGAAAAGTATTATAAAATATTATTTATTTCACGATAACCTGAGAACGGAAAAAGATAGCGTCTTGAAATTTTCAGGTTAGTTTGTGCATCTGAATGCAATACAGTAGAATCTCACTAATCCGGCACTTCAACAGACCGACACGTCCAATAATCCGGCACACTCCGCCCGCGTCCCCCTCCCCCTCCATCACTATTCCAATTCCAAATTCTTGCTTTGAAGAGCAAATAATGACCGATGAAGAAATATGTGAAGCAGTACAAAACGAAGAAAGCCTTATATAAGTATTGGAGCCATCAAACACATCAAATGAAAAAGTTAAACCAGATACAGCATTTAATTGTTTCAATACCTGCATAACAGGGGCTGAAGAAAACGGCAACCTGCTAAAGATTTTATAATTCTTCGAAACATGCGAACAAAGGTTTTTAAATAAGGATTACGTTTTGCACAAAAATATACCTCGATTATTTAGATAACTCCATATCATTGTGAGATATGTTACAGTTATGAAAACTTTCATTTACATATTATGATTTTTTCTATACAATCCAGTAATCCGAACATTCGAATAATCCGGCACACTAGGGTTTTTAATGGTGCCGGATTACTGAGATTCTACTGTATTTGGATTTGTTTATAAGCATAATCGGCCAAACGGTTTTGGAGTTTTACCCATCTGAAATTTGATTATTTGGTTGTTATTTCCTAAAAGATTGGAAAAATGCAGAACCGTTCCAATTCAAACATGGTTATTAGTTGTAGAATGCCAACGCAGAAATTCTTGTGAAATTTCTTGATGATCGTATCACTCGAAAATCTTTAAAAAATCATTGAAAAAAATTCTATATACCCGAAACTGTTCGTCCGACATCGTTGAAATTTTGTGAGAGTCTTCAAAACCTAACTCTTCTGCCAAGTTTCAAGTTTGAACACGATCGGATCTATATTATTGGAGATCCGAGCAGCCTTGTGTGAGTTCAGTAGCTGGATGGGTGACCGTAGCTTCGATAACATTCTAACGAAAGGAGATAGGGACTTGCCATGTTCAGGGTAGGTTGCGCATCCGAATGGGAGGGTTAATATCGCTTTTGAGCATAATCGGTCGAAGGGTTTCGAAGTTATATATCCACCTGGAATATTATTTCCTCGGTAACTCAAAAAATATAGACTCGATCGAATTGAAGCTTCGTAACTAGTTGTAGAATATCGACATAAAGACGTGTGTTAAGTTTTGTGAGAACCGTACCCCCAGAAAATTCTAAAAAAATTACAAAAAAAAATTGGTTCATGCTCCTGACTTCACGTCAGTGCTTGAACCAATTTTTTTTACTTATCTTGAACCAAATACAAGCCAAGTTTAGTCTTATATGACTTTTTTGTCTTAAATCGACCCTTACTAAGCTGATTAAGTCAAAATCAAGTCAAATGTTGGGGACATTTTATACTTCAACAAGAAAATAGGCAAAGTTTGACTTGATTTTGTCTTAATTTGGTTAAATAAAGCTAATTTTGATATAAATTTTAAGACAAAAGTAAATTCCATTTTCGACTTGGGTGCTTACTGTTACTGTGCCCGACAAAAATGTTTTTAGAATAAATGTGAGAGAAATAGTCTGTCCTTGGAGCCCCCTAAGGATGGGGGCCCTGGGCACGGGCCCCGTGTGTCCTTATGGTAAAGACGGTATTGTGGACATGGCGCATAGACAATTATACGTCACGTGTTCGCGCGTCGGAAAAGCGCCATCTTTGTTTATTTGCGTACCACAAAACAAATCAAAGAATATACTTTATCAGAAAGCTTTAAATTGATTAAGATACTGTATCATAACTGTGTATGTGTCTGTCAATATCAAATTGAAACCTTATAAATAGCCAGTATTTCAGGAAAACTCCGTTGTGTAAGTAAGCAGCATCATGTGAAATTAATCAAAAATAATAATAAAATTTCATTCATACCGAGTATTTTTTTTGATTAAGTTAGGCGGTACGAAGTTCACCGGGCCAGCTAGTTGCAAATAAATATATTAATAACATCTCCTTCGGAGATATTGGGATTTTCACAACATTTGTGGATTACTTCTTCAAATCTTCATGAATAAGATTCAAATCGAAATCAGATTGGTTTCTATTAACACCTTCGCTGTCGCCATTTGGCGACGCATTAACCGTTTCCCAAGTGCCACCGTCGTCAAAGGACGACACGAGCGCGACTTTGACATATAGCATTTCAATTTTCCTGGCACTAGAGTACGGTACCGAATGTTATCTAGGCACTCAGGTTAGGTCCTTCGGGCAATGTTATCATGATTGGTTCAAACTTTAGTTGTCGCGATTTTTGCTGCACGCACTGCCATCGGGGCGGTTTAGCTTTGGAATTGAAGAATTCTAATGTACTGGTCCGTTTCTGCTTCAACTAATGTAAGGAAGCTTGTGGTCGAACTCGCAAGTGATTTTTTTACGTGTTTTCTCCGGTATTTGGGTCATGCTGCAAAATGGCGGACGAAAAGGACGTCGCAGGACCCTCGAAACCAAGCGAGTTATTACGGATTTTGGAAGAAAGTATTTTGAAGATTGTGATGGACGTGATTGCCATGATGACCTCAAAAAACCTTCTAACGAAGGAGAGTCAGCTTATGATGATGTTATGCAGAAAGATTCAGAGGATATGTCATGTTATGAAGATATAAAAAATTGGTTCAAGCACTGACGTGAAGTCAGAAGCTTTCGCGCGTATGTTCTATTGTCTATACTTCTGTATTGGACACCCTTAATTCGAATTTACCATGGTAAATTCGATTAAGGGTGTCCAATACAGAAGAATGGACACTAGAACATACGCGCAAAAGCTTCTGACTTCACGTCAGTACTTGAACCAATTTTTTTTTTCATGATTTTTTTAAAATGTTCTTGGGGTACGGTTCTTAAACCGATTACCGATTACCGATTATGCCCAAAAACTAACTCAACTCTCCCTTTCGGATACGCAACCTACCCTGAAAATTGCAAGTCCCTATCTCCTTTCGTTCGAAAGTTATCGAGGCAACGGTGACCCATCTACAGAACTCACACAAGAATGCTCGAATCTCCAACAATATTTAACCGATCGTATTAAAACTTGAAACTTTCAAACGAATAGTTACTGATATATAGAATTTTTTTTTTTCAATGATTTATTAAAAATTTTCTACAGATGCTTTCCTCACCAAATTTTGCGAACATTTTCGCGTTGACATTCTACAACTAATAACCATGTTTGAATTCAATCGGTTCAGTATTTTTCGAGTTAATGAGGAACAAAAAACCACCAAATTTCAGAAAATTTCAGATGGCTATAACTCTAAAACCGTTTGGCCGATTATTCTCATAAATAAACTGAAATGTCGCGTTCTGATGCACATCCTAACCTGAAAACTTGAAGTTGCTATCTCTCTCCGTTCTCAAGTTATCGTGACAACAAAAATATTTTTTAAAATTTTTTTTTTAATTTTTTAGCCATACGATTCGGACAAAATTTCACGAACGTGCTTAGGTTCATATTCTACGACTACTCACCAAATTTCAATTCGATCGGATTCATATTGGTTGAAAACAAAATTATAACTCGGAAACCACTGGGCCGATTATGCCCATTAACGAACTTGTCCGTCGTATTGGGATGCGCCACCCACCATGAAAATTTCAAGTCGCTAGCTCTTTTCGTTCTCAAGTTATCGTGGCAACGGCCGCACGGCCGGCCGGACAGAATAAAATTTGACCTCGAATTCTTCATTGGGGAGTCGAAGTTAATCGTTTGAGACCATTTTCGTCAAAAAATTCGAAAGTTACAGACATTTGGGCAAAATGATAACGCGATGTTCCCCAGAACATACGCGCAAAAATATGAATCAGCCAGTCGGCAATAACGAAAACGTCAGTTGGAAATTGTTTTATTTTAATAATATTCCTCGAGATCCATATTCCTCGAGATCTTAATGTTTATTTATTCATTTTTAGTTTCTGTTGAAAAATGTTCTATATTTGATGAAATGAAGCTTTAATTTGAATGTTAATTTTTTTCATTTCAATAAAATGTTCAAAAAATCACTGAAATATATTCTATATATCAGAAACTATTCGTGCGACATCGCTGAAATTTTGCGAGAGCCTTCAGAATCTAACTCTTCTGCCAAGTTCCAAGTTTGAACATGATCGGATCTATATTGTTGGAGATCCGAGCAGCCATGTGTGAGTTCAGTAGCTGGATGGGTGACCGTTGCCTCGATAACTTTTGAATGAAAGGAACGAAAGGTTGCACATCCGAATGGAGAGTCAAGTTAGTTTTTGAGCATAATCGGTCTAACGGTTTCGGAGTTATACACACCTGGAAAATTATTTCCTCGATAACTCAAAAAATATAGACTCGATCGCTTCGTAACTAGTCGTAGAATATTGACATAAAGACGTGTGTAAAATTTTGTGAGAACCGGAACCTTAGAAAATTTAAAAAAAAATACGAAAAAAAAATTGGTTCAAGCACTGACGTGAGTCAGGGGCTTTAGCGTGCATGTTCTATTGTCCATTCTCCTGTATTGTACGAATTTACCATGATAAATTCGATTAACAGTGGACAATACAGGAGAATGGACATGCACGCAAAAGCTCCTGACTTAGTGCTTGAACCAATTTTTTTCATTCAAATAATTCATCACTAAATTATAGGGGGAAAAACAAAATCTCATAAATCTTAGGAAACGTGCCGCGTCATCAACCTTTTATTGAGACCCCCGTGTGAAATTTATACCTTGAGATGATCTGATTCTTAAGGAAGGGGTGACACTTGGGGTTGAAATATTGGAATGTCAGAAACGTGCCAACCTAATTGACTTGAGTGAATTTCAGCTCATATCAGTTGATACAAAAATTTCTGTGTGCATTAGTTGCATTATAATCCTAGCTGCGACTGTCTCAAACAAATCAAAGAAAACACAAATCGTCCAGCCCCTCACAACGAACAGTTCTTCATAAACACCGACACGGCGCTGGTCCACATGTATTGATCTTCAGCAGAGAGAAGTTTAACTTCGTCTCGACCGCGGAAAAATGCCGGATATGTTGGTTTGAAAAGTGCTTCAATACGCGGATAAATTCAAGTAGGCCTAAATAGTGATAATAGTATACTATGACAGCGGCGGAAAGTGCCGAAAATCAATTGACACCACAAACTCCATTGTTAACTGTTGCTTGCCGCATTTTACGATCACCATCTCACGAATCAGTAACAACAGACTTGTCACTTTTTTCTGTTTCTTCGTCTGCATCTGATGCCCATGGAAGGAAAATTCTGAGCTTCAGCAAATGCGAAAATACATTCGCGAGAGGACACAGTCCCAACCCTGAGAATAAGGGCCACATCAGGTATGTTTTCTCTCTCATTCATATTTGAGTTAAGGTCACCTATACAATGAGTACATTTTCAGATGTATTTAGTATCCTTCCTTACATATTATAAAACAAAGTCGCTTCCCACTGTCTGTTTGTTCCTATGTATGCTTAGATCTTTAAAACTACGTGAAGGATTTTGATGCGGTTTTTTTGGCGCTCTAGTTCCTCAGAACAGAGTGCTTATCAATTTGCCCAAATGTCTGTAATTTTCGAATTTTTGGCTGAAAATGGTTTCAAACTATTTGGTTCGACTCACTGATCAAGAATCCAAGGTCGAAATCGATTCTGTCCGGCCGGTCAGGCCGGCTGGCCGTAGGCACGATAACGGATTTAAATTTGCAAGGTGTGTTTGGAGCGTAAATATCTCGGACGAGTTCGTTAATGGGCGAAATCCATCAAGCGGTTTCGGAGTTATGGCCGATTTTAGTAAAAATATTTTATGAATATTTCCGAAACCGATCACTCGATCTATCTGAAATTTAGCATCAAATTGAAGAATCATGACCTTTATACGCATCTGAAGTTTTGTATTGACCAGGTTACCGCAAAGTGTAAAAAAAAATTTTGAAAATAAAAAGGAAAATTCTGCAATAACTTCGAACGGAACAAGCTAGGCAGTTGAAATTTTAGAGTAGGCTAGGGAGATGAATATCTCGGTTAAGTTCGTTATTGGGCAAAATAGGCCAGATGGTTTTGGAGTAACGAAAAAAAAATTGTTTTTAAGAAACAAATTTCAAATTGGATTTTTATTTAAGATGCAGTTTCACCATAAAAATCCATTGATATCATTTTTAACTCCAACAAGATAATACTTTCGGAGATATGATTTTTCGAAATTTCAATAATGAATCGTACTTCTATGTTTTCACAGAATACTATAATTATTCTATCTAAGCTTTATTATATGCTGTGTGTTCATACTCGTACATGTCTTCCCTATAAGAGAGAGTCAAATTCATTTTAGCTATTTTAATTTGATTTCTTCCATGGTGCAGTTCTCATTCTCAGATTGCTCATTTAATCTTGATAAATAAACTATTATTTGAATTGAATTTCCTTTATGATGCAGTTATATCATAAGAATACATTGATATAATTCTCAACTCTGAGAAACCAATACTTGCGGAGATATAATTTGCCTGTTTGAACTAGAGCGCCAGAAAGCTCCTGTCCACAGGGCTTGAACCAATTTTTTAATAGAAGGAGTGATTCAATAGGAAGGTTTATATGTATAATACATGCATAATATATTAGAGAAACACTGATAATTTTAGAGGTTTCTAATGTGATGTCGTAAATAAACACATTTTTTTTGCGCTTACATTGCAAACGCTGGCTGAACCCTACGAGATAGATCAAAATAATGTTGTACAGTATGGTACACCTTAAAATGGTCTACAAAAAAGTCCGCGATGGTATATGTCTATCTCTTGAGGATTACCCACAATAACCATTTTTGGCGCTCTAGTTCCTCGGAACTGAGTGCTTATCAATTTGCCCAAATGTCTGTAATTTTCGAATATTTCGATGAAAATGGTCTTAAACGATTTGGTTCGACTCACCGATCAAGAATCCGTGGTCGAAATTCATTCTGTCCGGCCGGTCCGGCCGGCCGTAGGCACGATAACTCTCGAACGGAATGAGCTAGAGAGTTGAAATTTTCAGAGTAGGTTAAGTGGATAAATATCTCGGCTAAGTTCGTTATTGGGCAAAATCGGACAGATGGTTTCGGAGTAACAAAAAAAAAATTTTTATTTTACGAAACAAATTCCAAATTAAATTTTTTTTAATAAAAAGTTTTATCATAAGAATCCAATCATATAATTTTCAACTCTAACAAGCTAATACTTTCGGAGATATGATTTTTCAAAATTTCAATAATAAATCTTATTTCAACGTTGTCACAGAATGATATTATTATTTATTCTATGTATGAATATGAATTGTCATAATGTCAAATGATGATCTAATCAATCGAAGAATTGTGAGCGAAGTGAGAAATATCTCAGTTGTTTGCTCCGAAATTAGTTTTTCTCAGAAAATTCTTACATTTCGGAACTGAACATGAAGTAAGAGATTAGTGAGTGAAGTAGAGAGTAGTGAGACTGCTTTTCATCCATAGACATAGATGTAACTCTCGAACGGAATGAGGTAGGTAGTTGAAATTCTCAGAGTAGTTTAGGGAGATGAATATCTCGGTTAAGTTCGTTATTGGGCAAAATTGGCCAGATTTAATTTGATTTCTTCCATGGTGCTTTTCTCATTCTCATGATTGCTCATTTAATCTTGATAAATAAACTATTATTTGAATTGAATTTTCTTTAGGATGCAGTTCTATTATATGAATACATTGATATAATTCCCAACTCTGAGAAACCAATACTTTCGGAGATATAATTTGTCTGTTTGAACTAGAGCGCCAGAAAGCTCCTGTCCACAGGGCTTGAACCCATTTTTTATCCTTTAAATTCTACGAGAAATAATGGCTTGATTACGAAGCTATTTTAAGCAATACAGCATTGATCCTTATCCAATTAAGTACCTCAAATGCATTGTGCATTTAATATTGATCAATATGGCCCTTTACAATGATTATTTTTCCGACCCAAATATCGACCAATAGAATTGCACCATTCGACGTCACGTGGTACAACCTACATGGTATTATACTGATAATTTTTTGATTATTTTCTCTGGTAGTTGCTATATATAAAAAATGGGTTCAAGCCCTGTGGACAGGAGCTTTTGGGCGCATGTTCCTTGTGGCCCGTACTGACCAGTAAAGAAAAAAAGCAGTATCATGTTGAATACCTTAATATTATTCTGGAACACAAATTTTCCATTACAATAATCTTCATCTAGCTTCTATTTAGTATCAATTCCTGTAGAACGTGATCATAATAAGTGTTTTCCATATAATAAAATGTGTTTGAACTTGGTATGTAGGAAATCTGACATCAATCATTGGAATTAATTGATTTGACAAACAGCCGTCAAATGAGGTAAATAGATTTTTGTGACGATTTTCTGTGACCATAAAAAAAATTAAGCATTTCATTATTGCATTTCTTGAAATAGGTACCTTTTCAAGTCGATCAACATCGTCCTTCTTTCGACGTCTAAACTATGACTTGATTCTTTATGTTTATGTCTTTGAATTTGTTTTCAGTGGAATTCAAAGAGTTCATAGAATAATCGATGAAAATACTGAGAGAGACCCAGGAAATTTGACACATTTTGTCTTATATCTCCAGAAATTGAAATCGTATAGAGCCAAAATTTTGCACAATGTTGCAAAATACTACAATTGACGTTAGTACAAGTTTTTGTTGCAATCTGATGAATAGTTCACGAAAAAAAAATTTTTTTTTCGAAAAAATTAAAAGAAATATTTTTTTAAAAATTACCAACATTTCGATCATAACAGAATTTTGCCAAAAGTTGCGCGTTTATATCCTCGAACTGACTACAAAGTTTCGATTCAACATCTTCTTTAGTTCCTGAAATATCAGGGAAATAACCTCAAAATTTTAAATGTCTATAACTCCTAGACCGTCCGGCCGATTTTGCCCGTTAACGAACTTAACCGTCGCATTTTGATCAGAAACCTACCCTGAAAGTTTGAAGTCGATAGGACCTTCGGTGCTCCTGTTATCGTGCACACGGCCGGACAACCGGCCGGCCTGCCGGCCGGCCGGCCGGCCGGCCGGCCGGACGGCACCCTAAGATCTGACACCGGATTCGTGATCAGGGAGTCCGAATTAGTCTATTAGCCAATTTTCAGCTCGAAATTCGAAAATTACAGACATTTGGACGAAATGATAGGACGATGTTCCCCTAGAACATACGCCCAAAAACAGTCAAATTAACCACACGTCAAACTGACAGGTTGAATTCAATTGTGAAAATTGGAGATTTTGCATGAAAATGAGTCGATTTGGAGTTTGTTCTCTGTCCACCATCGATAAAAAAGTCAAAGGAAATGTTCCCATTAATACGGAGAAGGCAAAAAAAACAGTTTGGAACCAATTTACTACTTTTTGTACTGAGAGGGAATACACATTGAGTGCTGAAACGAGTGAAGCGCAATTGGCAAACATTATGAAAGATTACGCTTACAATATGAAGAAAATGGATGGAGAAGACTATAAGGAAGGTACAATTATGAAATTCTTATTTGTTAACTGTTCATTTCATCTCATGGTGCAATTCTATTGGCTGACATTTGGGACGGAAAAATAATCCCCCGAATACCACACGAGCTTCAAAATTATCTGGCATTTCCCTCAAGGTTCCCTGCAAACAAATAAAGTCGTCAAGTTTTTCAGGAAAAATCACTCGCGTTCGCGCTCGTGATTTTTTAACCTGAAAAACTTGACTCCTTCATTTGTTTGCAACGAACCTATCGGGAAATACCCGATAATTTTGAAGCTCTTGTGGTATTATAAGTGAATATTTTCGAAGATATCGCAGATTTAAAATGCAGGGACATAGCGGTTGCGGTGGTACGGACTGGGGGGCCGGCACAGCCAGGATAGGGATAGAAATCGAATACAGAGAGCCAGAGAATCATCTGTAGAGCGTGAGGCTCGCCTCAGCCAGGATAGATGTATTGATTCCCCAAATTCCTCTGATACCATCGGATTAACTGATCCAATTTAAACGCCTATAATTTCCGGTAAAGATATATTTTGCAATGACCATTAATAAATCGCAGGATTCAACAGGGCTTATATTTGAGCGTTGAGTGTTTTTCACATGGCCAATTTTATGTCGCTCTTTCAAGAGTAACCTCTAAAGAAAACATGTTTGTATTGTCTAACGACAAAAATGCTGTGAAAGTTGTATATAAAGAAATTCTGTAGTATATTTAGTATCAGCATTTCAACCGTGCGAAGCCGGGGCGGGCAGCTAGAGCTAGTTTAGTATATTTCATTTCTCATGCAGTATGCAATTGTTGTTCATTGGTTGACCGATCTAGGTCAATGACTGGACAAGGAATTATTTGAATTGATCATTGAAGTTTATTGAGAAATAAAAGAGCAAGAGCGCCAAAAATATACATATCGTATTTTTATTATGGTCATTCTATAGGATTGAAGTGTTATCACCCTTCTGGATTTCTGGAAAAACCCAATAAATAATAGTTATTCTCATACCTCCTGAAGTGAGTTAAATTCGAAAATGCAGCAAGTGGCAATAAATATTTTTCCCATTTTAACCCTTACAGTTCATCAATTCGGCTGGAGAATTCCTGTCGGATATTTAGATACCTATTTTTGCACCAAGTTTCAAGAATTCTGACGGTAGACACGTGTGGGGCTTTTTGGCGCTCTTGTTCCTCGGAACAGAATGTACATCAATTTGCCAAAATGTCTGTAATTCTCGAAATTTTGGATGAAAATGGTCTTAAACGTTTTCGTTCGACTCACTGATCAAGAATCCGTGGTCAAAATCGATTCTGTCCGGCCGGCCGTCCGTTCGGCCGTTAACACGATAACTCTCGAACGGAATGAGCTAGACAGTTGAAATTTTCAGAGTAAGGGGATAAATATCTCGGTTAAGTTCGTTATTGAGAAAATCAGCCAGGTGGTTTCGAAGTAACCACCAGTTTTTCATTACAAATTTCACATTCAATTTTTTTAAAGATTCTTTTTGACCAAGGAATCCATATTGAAAAAGGAAATGCCCATCAATATTTTAAATTTCAGTTACTTTTGTAAACAAATTCAATTTTTACAAATCACAACACTCACGGGGAGACAATAATTATTCTTAATTCTATGATTTCATAGGAAACTCTAATTATAATTTGCTGATGTATGTAAATCCAACATGAGGTGAGTCATAGACCTACATTTTTAATTTAATTACGAAAATTCTTGAGAATTGACGCACAGAAGACAAATTGAAACAAGCACTGACGTGAAGTCAGGAGCTTTTGCGCGTATATTCTATTCTGCATTCTCCTATATTGGACACTCTTAATCGAATTTAGAATGTTAAATTCGAATTAAGAGTGTCCAATACAGGCGAATGGACAATATAATTTACCATGGTAAATTCGATTAAGAGTGCCCAATACAGGAGAATGGACAATAGACCATACGTGCAATAGCTCCTGACTTCCCGTCAGTGCTTGACCCAATTTTTTTTTCGTAATTTCTTAAAAGTTTTCTAAAAGCTTCAATTCGATCGACTCTATATTAATTGAGATATCGAGGATATACTGCCGTAATGAGGTAAAAGGCAGTAACTGACATTTTCATCATAAACGAGATATTAGCGCAACCGGCCTAAACAGTAACTTTCCCAACTATTACACTATCTCATCACTATTACACTATCTCATCAACTAACGCCAAAACAAACTCTGGCAAACAGCAGTAACTACAAGGTCAGCTGTTAATGGTATGGTAAATAGCAGTAACTAACATATTTCCTATAGCAAAAATTGTATTCAATAATGAAATAACAGATATTTAGTAGTAATTCTTAATCCTTGTCCCAATAAAATTGAATTAAAGATAAGAAAAAAAAACACCCAAAAACTTAAACTGCGATTATCTCAGAATCATAGTATTTGCAGTTACTGCCTTTTACCTTATTACGGCAGTATAATATTCCAGGTGGGTATAACTCCGAAACCGATAGACCTATTATGCCCAGAAACGAACTTGACTCTTTCATTGGGATGTGCAACCTACCCTGAATTGCAGGTCCCTATCTCCTTTCGTTCAAAAGTTATCGAGGCAACGGTCACCCATCCAGCTACTGAACTCACACATGGCTGCTCGGATCTCCAACAATATAGATTCGATCATGTTCAAACTTCGAACTTGGTAGTAGAGTTAGGTTTTGAAGGCTCACGCAAAATTTCAGCGATGTTTCAGATATATAGAATTTTTTTCAATGATTTTCAATGATTTTTTAATAAAATTTCGAGTCATACGATCCTCACGAAATTTCGCAAGAATTTTCGCGTTGGCATTCTACAACTGATAACCATGTTTGAATTGGATCGGTTTCTGTATTTTTCGAGTTTTTGAGGAAATAAGATCCAAATTGTGGATGGGAATAATGCCTATAAACAAACTCAAATGTCCCATTCAGATGCACAACCTTACTCGAAAATTTCAAATCGCTATCTATTTCCTTTTTCAGGTTATCGTGACATAAATAATATTTTTTGATAATTTTTTTTTAATTTTCTAGTGATACGATTCTCACAAAATTTCACAAACTTCCTAAGTTTTGCATTCCACAACTACTCACACAGTTTCAATTCGATCAGACTTGTATTGTTTGAAAACAAAATTATTACTCGGAAATCATTGGGCTGATTATGCCCATTAACGAACTTGTCCGTCGCATTGGGAAACGCCACCTACCCTGAACATTTCAAGTCGCTATCTCTTTCCGTTCTCAAGTTATCGTGGCAACGAACGGCCGGCCGAAATTTGACCTCGAATTCTTCATCGTTTCTCAATCGTTTGAGACGGCAAAAAATTCGAAAATTACTGACATTTTGGCAAAATGATAACGCAATGTTCCCCAGAACATACGCGCAGAAATATTACAGCACGCGCTGTTCCAAACGGTCACCCATATACAAGTACTAACCGTGCCTGACGCTGTTTGGTTATAGTGTTCGGACGGTATCGAGCATATTCAGTGTGGTATGGCATGGCCACAAACAATATTTCTTCCTCTATCTCTGCAATTATATTTATGATGCAGCTCTATCATAAGAAGCTATTGATATCATTCCCAACTCTGAGAAATCAATACTTTCAGAGATATTTGAATTTAGTTTATTTTATGATGCAGTTCTATCATTAGAATCCATTGATATTATTCCCAACTCTGAGCAACCAATACTTTGGAATATATGATTTGTCAAAGTTTGAACAAGTCCACTGTCCACTGAACACTGGGCTTTCCCACATTATATTTAGCATATTAATGTTTTCTTCAATAATAAACGTATAGTAAGAAGACTTTTGTAACGTCTCAACATTTCACAGCTTACGTTTTGATGACTTACATAATTTACCGTTCAATTTATCTACCGATTATATCGATCTACTGAAAAAATCTACCGGAAAAATGTGGATCTACCGGAAAAATGTAGATCTACCGGAAAAATGTAGATCTACCGGAAAAATGGAGATCTACCGGAAAAATTTAGATCTACTGGCTAGGTAGATCTGCTGGCCAACATAGAAGGGGATCAAAAGAAACTTTTTGAAAATGTTACTATAAACGTGACGTTTTTTTGGACGTTAGGAGGGGGGTTTGGGGGAAATTTCGAAGGGGTTTATCGAGGAAACATACGGAAGTTTCGTAGAATTTTGCGTTTTCGGAGCGAAAAGAAGGAGGTGCATTTTAAAAAAAATCGCGGAAAGTCGAAAAAACGCCGATTTTGGCAAAAGGTGTAAAATTAAGGAAAATAATTTGGAGGAAGGTGGCGTTCGGAACGACGATATTTGCAGGGACGCGAAGACGAGATTCGAAATTAGTCCGTAACGGAGCCCTTTTTTCGATCCTCGCTTTCGTTATCCCAGAAGAACGATACGAAAATGTGACTTTTCGCGAAAATCGACAAAATTCTGACGTTTCACGCATTTCTGTGTATGTATCTGAGTAGGTTTCAGATCCACAATATTCCCCGGTAGGTAGCACTACAATCGGTTTACAGGAACCCAAAAATGGCTATACCTATTTTGATGAATCTTTGTGATTGTGTTTCGGAAGGCCTTAGGTTCACAATACGCTTCATTAGTTGGCGCTATTTTATGTTTTTAGTAACCCAAAAACTCCTAACATATTTCGATGGAACTTTCGTGTGTGAATGATTCTCAGAATCACAACAGGACCCGTTAGATGGCATTGAACTACCGGTTCAATTGATCCACCGATTCAATTTATCTACCGATTATATATTGATCTACTAAAAAAATGTAGATCTACTGGAAAAATGCAGATCTACCGAATAATTGTAGATCTACCGGAAAAATGTAGATCTACTGGAAGAATTTAGATCTACTGGCTAGGTAGATCTGCTGGCCACTAGTAATTGAAACTAACAAAAAAAAATCCTTAGGGTCTCCATCTTACCCTCTTAAAAAATTATAAAAAAAAATTATTCAAGCACTGACGTGAAGTTAGGAGCTTTTGCGCGTATGTTCTATTGTCCATTCTCCTGTACTGGACACTCTCAATCGAATTGACCATGGTAAATTATATTGTCCATTCTTCTGTTTTGGATGTAATTATAAAGTAATACATTTGGAAGATCTATATTAAATATTCGGATTTGAAGTATAGACGTAAGGAACTTCTTTCATGATGGGGAACCCTGTCCACATTTTTTCCTTATTTCGACCGACGGTTATACTTATAGGCGTAAACCAGACTGTAATAATGAACATAATTGTCAAAAAAACTTGAATAAACATAAGAAATCGCTGACGTGAAGTTTACGTTAACCATTTTGAATTGAATGATGGGTGCTTCAAGCTCAGTGGATAGAACGAACCGGAGTTCAAGTCAGACGGTAACGGCCACCATGCACTAGCTGTTGGGTCAAAAATCAACTGCTTTGGCGCGCTTATTAATGACATAATTATGATTATACTGAACCTCCTAGGTCTTTCCTAAAGATACCCCTTAGAAGTTCCTAGGAGATTGTGTGACTAAGAAATTCAGTTGTGTTCTATGTCGACTTAGTAACTGAATCCTCCCGCCAGCATAGGCACAGCACTGTTGATTTTTGACCCACTAGTGAGTGGCTGCCACTACCGTCTCACTAGATCTTCGGTTCATTCTATCCACTGTGCTTATGAAGCACTCATCATTCAAAGCAAATTGCTTAACGTGAACAAGCGCGTCAGAAAATACTGACGTCACGTTAGTTCCTTCTTATATTTTTGAAGAAAAATTGAATCAAAATACATAGAATAGAACATTATTTCATATATTGTACCATTGTACCTCTCAATTACTTTTCAGGCAACACGATATTCAAGAGATATTGTGGTTTGAAGAAGAATCAGAGTTGATCAGAAGTTGTGCTGCCCTTTCGTCGGCTGTAGGATTGCAAAAAAGTTTCAGCACTAGCGATATAAGTCAATTGCCTTCACCTGAAGATGCACCGAATATGCCCGGTGTCCGCAATGCTGTCTCGGAGTTGGCCTTGAATTCCTTACAACGATCTGGGTTCTTATTGGAAAATGCTAGATTAGATTACACATCCAGGTGAGAACATCAATAATTTAGAACTATT
The DNA here is from genome assembly GCA_937662695.2 of Halyzia sedecimguttata. NCBI lineage: Eukaryota > Metazoa > Arthropoda > Insecta > Coleoptera > Coccinellidae > Halyzia > Halyzia sedecimguttata. The sequence continues at coordinate 1,823,352 of OW569418.2, read as the reverse complement.
TTCCGACCCCTTTTGTACTTTTTGCGCGCAAGTTCTGGGGAACATCGTGTTATCATTTTACCCAAATGTAATTGTAATTTTCGATTTTTGCGCGTTTGTTCTGGGCAACATCGCGTTATCATTTTGCCCAAATGTCTGTAACTTTCGAATTTTTTAACGAAAATGGTCTCAAACGATTTAGTTCGACTCCTCAATGAAGAATTCGAGGTCAAATTTGATTCTGTTAGGTGGCGTATTCCAATACAACGGACAAGTTCGTTAATGGGCATAATCGGCCCAATGGTTTCCGAGTAATAATTTTATTTTCAACCAATATAAATCCGATCGAATTGAAACTTGGTGAGTAGTTGTAGAATATGAACCTAAGCACGTTTGTGAAATTTTATGCGAATCGTATGGCTAGAAAATTATTAAAAAATTATTAAAACATATTTTTGTTGTCACGATACCGTGAGAACGGAAAGATATAGCGATTTGAAGTTTTTAGGATAGGATATGCATCAGAACGCGACATTTGAGTTTGTTTTTAAGCATAATCGGCCAAACGGTTTTAGAGTTATAGCCATCTGAAATTTGGTTGTTTTTTCCTCCTCATTAACTCGAAAAATACTGAACCGATTGAATTGAAACATGGTTATTAGTTGTAGAATGCCAACGCGAAAATTGTTGCAAAATTTCGTGAGGATAGTATTTGTAGAAAATTTTTAAGAAATCATTGAAAATAAAAAAAAAATTCTATATACGTATGCTCTTTATACCGTGTGAGAATGTTTCTGGTTGTTTGCCGGACATAACACTTGTTGCAATCTAAACATTTAATTTCATATATAAATACATTCAATTTCATATATATATATACACGATCGGGTATATGTGAAATTAAATGTTTCGATTGCAACAAGTGTTATTTCGGGCAAAGAACCAGAAACATTCTCACACGGTATGATGAGCATACGGGACACATTCGGAACAATAACATCCATAAATCTGCGGTTGCAAATCACGTTTTGACAACTGGCCACTCAATTTTAGAAAATTCCGTCAAATTGTTGAAAAATTCCAATAAAGCGTACCTAGGAACAATTGAAGGAATCGAAATGTATAAGAGAAAGGACATTTTACTCAATAATGACCTAACCCCTATTAACAACCCATTATTCTTACTAATTGGTTTATAACTTAGGGTATAATGTCAACTCGTCCTGGAATGTAGAAATTGATTGCATGCTTTAGTAACGCTTCGTCTTTGAAGATGGAAACTTTATTTCCGAAACATATGTCAGACGACAAAAAAACTGTAGTGGACAAGCGTGTAGTTACTTTTATAGTGTTCAAAACGATCTATATCGATGGTAAATTCGTCAATTCCTATAATGCAGCGTTGAATATTTTCACTAAATGGTTCCTTTCTGGGTTTTCTCTCCCAATGAACTTTAATTTAACTTTCATTCAATATCCATCAATTGTTTCCACTATAAGACTATACATAATTTCATCACCGCCCAATTTGCAAATATTGTAATTAGTTTTATTGAAAATTCCATAAATATCCATCAATCCATTCATTTCCAAGAAAATCTAAAATTGAATAGTTGAGATTTGATTCCAACTGACAGAATATTCATGATAATTAGTAGGTTACGTTCACATAAATTCATAGACTTTATACCATGGTTCACGCACTGACGTGAAGTCAGGAGCTTTTGCGCGCATGTTCACCTCTATTGGACACTCTTGATCGAATATCAACAAGTCAAGAGCATTACTGCTAATCGGGTCCTTCCTGAATGGCTTCGTATAATAAATATACTAATGCATATACCTCACAAATCAAATAGACCCCAGGGGGTTCATTGATCTGCCGAGAAAGCAAGAGCAGACGCGTTTCTGGCTTCTTGGCCTTCATCAGTACCCTGTAGCTTTCCCAACAAATTCAACTAAACTGACCCGGGTTAAGCCTCTCAGAGCCGGCTTGGTCGATCATTATAATCGTTGTTTCGACTCATAGGTGGCGTGGGCGATTATAATGATCGACCAAGCCGGCTCTGAGAGGCTTACCTATAGGGGCTCAAAAAAATATACATTTCAAATGTAAAAAGTTCGAAATTAAGTCATTTTGTGATTAACAGTATTGATGAAAACAATTAATTGAAACAAGAAAAAAACTAACCAAAAAGAAACACATGATGAACGGTTTCATTATTCTTCGCCGTAGCTCAGATACATTTTCTATACGTGTTGAGTAAAATTTCTGTCTTTGTCTTTCACCGCTCCCCAGTAAAAAAAACCTAATGGATTTAAATCAGGTGAGATAGTTTCAGACCGTCTGCCCGGGTATACTTCATTGAAATGTTCTCGAACCGAGCGGAAATAGTACTAGGGGCAGCCATCTTGCTGGAACCACATATCTCTACGTACGCTTAGTGGCACGTCCAATAAATTCAGTAATAGATTTTTCAAGAATTATCTCTGGCAGTTCAAAAGGTGCAATTATTTTTTAATTCAAACTTCTGGTCCACATGTTCATTTTAAACCGATCTATGTTCCCTCATTAAATGTGGATTTTCAACATGCCATTCATGTAGGATGTGTATATATCCATGTAACCGTCATTACTGAATGTCGACTCATCGGGCCATAAAATATTCTTCAAGAATCGTGGATCCTCTCAGTGTCTTCGAATCATCATTTGACAAAATGCAACTGTTGGGAGGTAATCTCGGGTTTGTAGAGTTTGTACTCTCTGAATGTGATAAGGGCGTAAACTGTTTTTTTTTCAATATTCTGTGTGCAGGAATTTTAGATACCGTGGGCTTTTTTTTAAATTTCATCATCTTTTTCACATAAAGAACTCAAAGTAACCACTTTAAGTACTCTAAAATCATGTAGAGATAGTAGGAAAAATTGTTTCGTAAATGGGTTTCTCTGCAGAAAATGTTCTCAGACAAGAAATTCGTAAAATAAGTTGCAAGTCTTATAGCAGTTTAGAATCCTCATTAAATGCGCCAACTTTGAGAGTTTTTTGCCGAACAAGCGTAGTGCATTTTTTTTTCAGTACAGGCAGTTGAAATTGGACGAAATATGAGCTTTGAATATTTAGTGAGGCAACGAGTAACATTTTGCTCCAAAGTGGGTCAAAAGTCATGAAGTTTTGGGCAATACTATACAGACACATTATTCAGGATGATATAACAAAAATAAAATTGGCAAAAAATTGAATTGAATAACCAACCCAATGTATAGATTTTGTCGATTTTCTTTAAATGCCTATAATTTTGAAATTGCATCACCTAAATTTTTTTCAATATTTTTCTGATAACTATCATAACTTGTAATATCACCCGCTGCCGGCTTGACGTCGACTTCTGGGACACACTGTATATATCGTTATCTCAGCTTTCACAAGATATGAATACATTTCGTAATAATGAGTGAATCATCTAAGATCACAGTATTTTTAATTCTGTCATATTGATTATATTGGAATTGAAATTCATTAAATAACCAATATCATACGAAAAATCTTCCAATTCAGGATACGATATTCACGTAATTCCGCCAAAATTAGCGCAAAGGCACGACACAAATAATCACCGAGTTTTAATTGGAGCAGATTTGTATATTTTGAGTTATAGTGAAAATAACAACAAGATTTCAAATGAGTATATCTCCAAAATCCAAAACTACTGGCCGACTATGCCAGTTAACGAACTCAAAAGTCGAATTCGGATGCGCAACCTACCCTGAAAATTGCGAGTCGCTAGCTCTTTCCGTTCCCAAGTTATCGTGAGATACATAATATTTTATCGTAATTTTTTAAAAATTTTCTAGTGGTACGGGCCTCACAAAATTTCACATACGTTATGTCGATATTCTACAACTAGTTACCTAGCCTCAACTCCATCAGGTCTCTATTTTTTGCGTTATCAAGAAAATAATTCCAGATGGGTATGACGTGAAATCGTTGGCACGATTATGCCCAACAATGAACTTATCTGTCCCATTGGGATGCGCAAGTCCCTATCTCTTTTTGTTCAAAAGTTATCGAGCCAACGTTCACCCATCCAGCTACTGAACTCACCCAAGGCTGCTTAAATCTCCAACAATAAAGATCCGATCGTATTCAAACTTGGAACTTGGCAATGTAATTAGGTTTTGAAGGCTCTCGCGAAATTTCAGCAATGTCGGACGGATGTTTCTGATGTATAGAATTTTTTTTTACCAAGTTTAATTTCGATTGGATTCGTAGTTTTTGAGTTATCGGGAATAGTATATTCTAAAACAAGTTGCAGAATGGGCTGATATTCAAACACGAATGCGAAATTCGAAAACGAGCGACGAAGGAGCGAGTTTTCGTACGCATGAGTGCTGGAATTGCCTTCTGCAACGAGTATTAGACGATATTTTCTCTATTTCAGGCAAGTTTTATAAAATACTGTTGAAATTTAATGAAAAATTAGGATTATACATCCTAGTGACTTTTGTATTGTATCTTGGCAGTTGGTGTGACTGTTACGAATGTTGACAGATCACGGAATTTGAATTGTACGTAGAGCATGGAGATCAGATTTAACAGTTTCCTAATATCATGAATGATTCAAAATTAGCAAGAAAGAAATCTCTAGTAACTTATTTTTTGATGAAAATAAAACCTTTCCTCTCAATAATTATTTTACCTTATCCAGATTATCTTATATTGACAATAATTGACGTGTGTTGAAATTTGATAGGATCGAATGTCAGTGCTGACTATCACAAAACGAAAAATATAACTAGAAACAATGCGGGAATGAATTCATTCCAGCACTGTTTTTGGTGCTGGAATGAACTCGTTACGATACTGAAATAGAGAAAATAATATTCCAGATGGGTATAACTCCGGAACCGTTGGCCGATTATGCCCAACAACGGACTCATCTCTTTCCGTTCGGAAGTTATCGTGGCATCGGTCGCCTATCTAGCTTCTGAACTCGCCTAAGGCTTCTCGGATCTCCAACAATATAGATTCGATCGTGTTAGGGCTGAAAAAGTATGGACGCACAATCAAACAATTTGCCTTATATTTGTTCTATGATGGTGAAATACTGCTCCACAAGACACTTTATAGCGACCTTTTTACCAATAAGCTGCCTGAATCGATTCATCGAAATAAATTCTCGTAAATTGAAGGAAGGTCATCATGACTACGAGGGGCTAAACTATTTTCTAGAAGAACGGCACTTACCGATCAATTTTATGGTTAAGCTGAGATGTTACGAGAATTACTGGGAGAATTGAGTACGATTATACTAAAACTAACAAAATCATTGGATTTACTATGCCACTTGTCAACTGTTTACCACAACATCTAAGTGAAGGCAAATATAGAGAGATATTTTCTAGAAGCGTCAAACTCAAACTATGCATGCATGATAAGGGCACAACCCCCATTAAAATGGCATAACCATTTTATCTGTGGATTTATGGAACATACCACAAATTTACCAGCGAGGATGTAAAGAAGTTTGAATGCAATCAGAGCTGAACATCCGAAATATGGAATGAACGCTCTAGGATTTCCTTGCCATGGAGATACCCGCTGATTAAAAGCCATGCCTGAAAATCTCATGCTCACAGTTGCTACCAAATTTCAATGAAAATTGTATTCATATAGCGACAAAACTACAAACGAGTCTCCTGAAGTTAGCGGCGATTTTCGCTCAAACCAGAAGTCTCAGTTGGCCAAGTCTTTGTTCATCAATTTTGAGGCACCAACTTTTTGCGCGCGTGTTATAATTAATACAATTCGGAAATATTAATAGAAAAAAAAAGTCCCTATTGATGCGGAGATGTACACCGAGAAAAAAGTTACAAGTAACTTTTTTCACTTGACTACGTTTTACTTGAGATAAATTAATTTTCATCAGCGATAAGGGAACATCAATTTGCTGCAGATAATCATATATTTATCGTTCACACGTTCACCTAAAAATTGACAATTGTTAAAAGTAACTGTTTTTCTTAATACCACTTAAAAAGTTATTGAATCAGAATAGCGCTGTTATTTAAATTTTGTTTGTTAATGATACTTAAATAAGCTGCGTTTACAAGTCAAGCAACCAATTCACTTATCACAAGTTACTTTTTCGCTTACGCATTTTCATTAGCTGCGAATAATAAAGTTATTTGACATATTCAAACATCGACTTGGGGAAGATACGCGTGTTTATTATAATAAGTGTAAAAAATATTCGTAAAGTAACCCATTTGAGCCGAAGAGCACCCGATCTCGTTGATCCTTTGAAGATAGCCGTTAGATGTTAGATAATATCTTCATTCAGTCATCAAAGGTCAGAATTCAGAGGAATTCAGAGGTCAAAGGAATCATCATCTATAAAGAGTGTTGAATTCACACCCCGCAGATATCGTCGAGTTGTGTTTCACTGATTTCGAGAGTTTATCGAGATATTCTTTCGAAGAGGATCTGCGGTTATATCTATACGTAGGTATAGTGTTAAATTTCTCCACTTTTACTTGTGAATGTTTATTGTATTTTCCTAAAATGGATTACGAAGATATCTCCAAGCAATGGGGGTTCAAACATTACTTGGTAAGTCAAACCTTTCAGTGTTTTGGTACAATGTTCAAATATATATGCATATTAAATGGTTTCTTTCTGGGTTTTCTCTCCCAAACTCTGAAAAATATCTGTTAAATAAAAATTTATTAAAAATTTAATGCTTGTGGCTTTTACTTGATGCAACTCCATATTAACTCAATGAAAAATTATATACGATTTACACTTATTTATTCAATATTGTGACGCGTTTCGTCGACACAGCGACTTCATCAGACTGATGAAGTCGCTGTGTCGACGAAACGCGTCACAATATTGAATAAATAAGAGTAAATCGTATATAATTTTTCATTGAGAAAAATTTATTATTTTGTAAATTGCTTCTGCTTAATAAACACAAGATATTTGTCAGAAGCAATAAATCGAACAATGTTGCCTAACAAACAATAACGACCCAACATCAACGATGAAACAACTAAATTTTCCTAACGTTTCGGAGTCTAAATCAGACTCTTTCGTCAGACGTTACTTAACAGAATTATTTTTTGTTGATGTAGCTATTCTGAAATTCGAGAATTGTCCAAGAAAATTTAGTAACGTTTCGAATTCTAAATCAGACTCCTTCGTATCGAATTTCAGAATATAGCTACATCAACAAAAAATAATTCTGAAGGTTTTCATTAAGTGTCTGACGAAGGAGTCTGATTTAGACTCCGAAACGTTACGAAATTTAGTTGTTTCATCGTTGATGTTGTGTCGTTATTGTTTGTTAGGCAAAATTGTTCGATTTATTGCTTCTGACAAATACCTTGTGTTCATTACGCAGAAGCAATTCACAAAATAATAAATTTTTAAATAACATATATTTTTCAGAGTTTGGGAGAGAAAACCCAGGAATGAACCATTCAATATATATATATATATATATGAACATTGTACTAAAAAACTGAAAGGTTTGACTTACCTTTAAATTTTTGACAATGTGTACTTGCGCTAAGTAAGAGTGCCTCTTTAACGTAAACAAAACATGTAATTGCCAACACAAACTTTTTATTGGATCTAAGTGAAAAAGTTACTTGTAACAGACAGAGCAGCTACAAAAATACTTGCGATATGAAAAAATTATGATAAGTGTACGTTCAAAAGTTACTTACACCGAATAGCATATTTAGTTCTGGTGTTTAGCTCGATTTTCTATCAAGTAACACATGCTACTTGGATCAAGTCATTAAAGTCAATTATTCTGAATAAAAATGGGTTCAAGCCCTGTGGACAGGAGCTTTCTGGCGCTCTAGTTCAAACAGACAAATTATATCTCCGAAAGTATTGGTTTCTCAGAGTTGGGAATTATATCAATGTATTCATATGATATCACTGCATCATAAAGGAAATTTAATTCAAATAATAGTTTATTATATAAGTAATAATAAATTACCTTGTAATCGATCAAAAATTTCCTGATCTACGTATACCAAACTACAGAATTATGCTTTCAATATTTACGTAATATTTTCAAACATTTTCGGGTGAGGTCCCCGTTGCATCGCTAAAATACGAGTATTTCAACCCCAATATTTTTGAAGTTACAATATTCCCTTCTGTCAAGGTGACATTATGAGAATTCATACATAGAATAATAATTATATCAATCTGTGAAATACGATTTACATTGAAATTTTAAAAAAGCATATCTCCGAAAGTATTAGCTTGTTAGAGTTGAAAATGATATGAATGGATTCTTATGATAAAACTGCTTATTAAAAAAAAATTGATTTGGAATTTGTTTCGTAAAAAAAAATTTTTTTTTTGTTACTCCGAAACCATCTGTCCGATTTTGCCCAATAACGAACTTAGCCGAGATATTCATCCCCCAAACCTACTCTGAAAATTTCAACTCTCTAGCTCATTCCGTTCGGGAGTTATCGTGCTTACGGACGGCCGGACAGAATGAATTCCGACCACGGATTCTTGATCAGTGAGTCGAACCAAATCGTTTAAGACCATTTTCATCGAAATATTCCAAAATTACAGACATTTGGGCAAATTGATAAGCACTCAGTTCCGAGGAACTAGAGCGCCAAAAATGAAATACTTATTACAATTAACTTTGCTAGCTTGTGATAGGCTACTTTTTACCAGATAACACGCGAACTTGTTGCAACTAAAAAAAGTTCTTTGTGTCTAAAGGAAGTCGCAATTTTCATTTGTTGTAATTAAAGTTTTTTCTCAGTGTAGAGAAGCACTGTATGTACATCCGATCGTGTTCAAATTTGGAACATGGCTTTAATGTTTTTTTTAAGGTTTTGAAGGCTCTTCCAGCGAAATCAGACGTACCTATAGTTTCTGAGATACAGAATCTTTTCAATGATTTTTTTGAAATATCCTAATGATATGAATTGGATGGTATTAGTATTTGTTGACTTATTGAGGAAATAATAAAATTATTTCAGATGAGTATAACTACAAAACCGTTGGGCCGATTATGCCTATTAACGAACTCAAATGTAACATTCGGATGCGCAGCCTTTCCTAGAAATTGCAAATCGGTATCTCTTTTCGTTCTCGAGTTATCATGATAATGGTCATCCATCCAAATACTAAACTCGGCAAACGCTGCTCGGTTTTCAGTATATGATCAATAGCTCCTACAATATAGGATAGTATAGTTGCTCCTATGCAGAGTTAGAATGTTTCCCTCCCCAGTGAAACACCCTGTATATACGAATGTGGTAAAAAATAGGACTTTCTTTACATTACTATCCATTTTGTTTCAGATCCTGTTCGACTTGGGTAGCCGTCGGTGATATTGCGTCCACATCACAACTGCCTTCACCTCATGGTAGCCACTCCAATACTGCTTCCCACCATGTACAAACAAGTACGCCACCACCACCAGTATTTACAGCAGCAGATTTCATAAGATCAGTTAATAAAAAGGTGTGATAATGAGTACTCTTTATCTTTTGCGTGCTTGTTCCGCCAGGAACTGCGTTACAAACTCAAGGAAATGATGAATAATTCGGAATCAAATCTAATTCTGTCCGTCTGAGCGGCCACACCGTAAGCACGATAAATCTCGAATGAAATGAGTTAGAGAGTTGAAATTTACAGGGTAGGTAGTTGAAATTTACAGGGTAGTTACATGATGCAGCCACTTATTTAATGTTTCTGAAATTTAGCACCAGACTGTAGAATTGCGACCTTCATTTACATGAAAAGTTTTGTAATGATCGGATGACTAGGAAAAGAAAAAAAAATAAAAAATCTGAAAATTTTGTTTTCCAAATGACTCGAAAACTACTGATCTGATCGAATTGAAATTTGGTAGTTATTTGCCAAAAGACCGACGCAAAGATTTATGCAAAATTTCATGAGGATTGCAACACTAGAAGAAAGTTCAAGAAAATTTTACTTGAAATTCTGAAACCACATATCGGATTGAGTCTAATTTCGGAGATAAATAATGGCCTCTTGGAGCATGCAAAATCACAAGGAAAACAAGCCTTTAGGAACTTCACAAAACAAATTCCAATATGACATTCGATATACTAGCCATATTATGAATGCTTGGTTTACAACGTGAAATTATAATCGGAATGGGTTTGTTAGCACATCATATGTTGCTGAGAACATTCAAGGTGCAATTTTGCATATATTTATAAAATTCACACTGCAATAGAACATACGCACAAAAGCTCCTAACTTTACGTCAGTGGTGGAACCAATTTTTTTTTTCTTGATAACAGGAACTTTTGCGCGTATGTTCTATTGTCCAATCTCCTGTATTGAACACTCTTAATCGAATTTACCATGGTGAATTCTATTGTCTGTTCTCCTGTATTGGACACTCTTAATCGAATTTACCATGGTGAAATCGATTAAGAGTGTCCAATGCAGGAAAATAGACAATATAATTCACCATGGCAAATTCGATTAAGAGTGTCCAATACAGGAGAATGGACAATAGAATATACGCGCAAAAGCTCCTGACTTCACGTCAGTGCTCGAACGAATTTTTTTTTTCGTGAAGTCAGGATAGAAAGCAATGATAAAAAAATTAACACATTGTCTACCTTCAATTCTTCTTTGGAAGAAGAATACATAATTATTCTAGAAAAATATTACTGGAATTAATGTCAAATTTAAATAATCAAAGTAAAGAAAATTATAAGTTTAGTTACTAACATATTGCATGAAATTCAATTGAATTCCAGTAACATTCAATTACTTATTCTTAACCAATAAATGCCAGTTGATAGATCTAAAGGTGTTGAGGTGAAACATAAAGCTATATTCTCATTAGTGATAGAAAAACTGGCGTAAAATTAATCTCTAACCATCACGAAATTTAATATCGACAAATGAACCTCTCACCTCACAAGATCAGGAAGTGAGGTTAATTTAAAGTTAAGTTTTGAAGCCTTCAGCAAAATTTTACCGATATCATATTAAAAATACATAATACATAACGTTTCTAAAGTCCTCTCTCACAAATATACTCCTCTGCAGGCGCATGGATCTCTTGAAGAAGAATCGCCTTCTCTATTTCTCAGAGATATTCACTCTTTTTCATAGAAATCCCTTCAATATTTAGTTGCCTCCTCCTAAGGAGGATCTCTTTCAAAACCAGGTCTGACCGCTACAGGAACCTAAAGTAGGGCTATCATCTCCCATAGATTTGTAATGAAATAACACGATTTTCCCAAGAACATACGCGCAAAAATATGTCATCATGACATTCATGGTTTTGAAGGTTCTCGCAAAAATACGACGAATCGCATCCAGCTACCGAACTCACAAAAGGCCGCTCGGTTCTCCAACAGTATGGATCCGATCGTGTTCAAACTTGGAACTCTGCAGTAGAGTAATGTTCTGAAGGCTCTTCCAAAATTTCAGCCATGCCGGACGAATAGTTTATGATATATAGAATTTTTTTCAATTATTTTCAATAATTTTTTTGAAATTTTCTAGTTATACCATCCTCACGAAATACTGCAAGAATTTTCACGTTGGCATTCTACAACTAATAACCATGTTTGAATTGGATGAGTTTTGTAATTTTCGAGTTATTGAGGAAATAATAGCCAAATTTCAGATGGGTATAACTCCAAAACCGTTCGGCCGATTATACCTATAGACAAACTCAAATGTCGCATTCGGATGCACAACCTAATCTGAAAATTTCAAGCCACTATCTCTTTCCGTTCTCAGGTTATCGTGTCATAAATAATATATTTTTTTAATTTTCTAGCGATACGATTCTCACAAAATTTCACAAACGTGCTAAGGTTTATATTCTACAACTACTTACGAAGTTTCAATTCGATCGGATCTATATTGGTTGAAAACAAAATCATTACTCGGAAACCATTTGGCCGATTATGCCAATTAACGAACTTACCCGTCGTATTGGGATACGCCACCTACCCTGAAAGTTTAAATTATCAATAATTTCTGATTTCATATTCGGAGGAGGTACAATATGTTAAACGGTTGAAATTGCATCTTTATGAAAATAGTTAAAGTTATTGCACATGAAGTTTTGATAATGTAAAGTCGATAATTTTAACAAATTGTCACTGCAATGTGTAAGTTGTCTTCGACAATTTTTCATCTGTGTAGGAGATTAATCCTTCCATACAAAGGGGTACTTACAGATCGTAGCAAATCTTGAGGGTTGATCCACTAATCTTCGACTCTTGGACATGCTCGATCAATTTGCTAGTATTGAGGATGTTGGGTTATGGAGACATTTTTGTATGGCATATACTGTAGGTATCCAGAAGGTTTGGGGATGTCAAAGGTATTTCATTTATGAATGTCACATCATTATTTCTTAATATCACAGAGGTATAACAAATCGAATAAAAATCATTCAAAAAGTACAAATGTTTCATGAAATCTGTTAATCGAACCAAATTAAATACCTATGTCTAAAGCTAAAATAGTTTCATAAATTCTATACAGGGTGTCCCAAAAGTCGACGTCAAGCCGGAAGCGGATGATATTACAAGTCATTATAGTTATCAGGAAAATATTGAAAAAAATCTAGATGATGCAATTTCAAAATTATAGGTATTTAAAGAAAATCGACAAAATCTATACATTGGGATGGTTATTCAACTCCCATTTCTACAAATTCAATTTTTTTTCCAATTTAATTCTTGTTATATCATACAGAATAATGCATCCGTATATTATTGCCCAAAACTTTATGACTTTTCCTCACTTTGGAGCAAAATGTTATTTTTTGCCCCACTAAATAATCAAAGCTCTTATTTCGTCCGCTCTCAACAGCCTGTACTGAAAGAAAATGTACTACGCTAGTTCGGCAAATAACTGTGAAAGTTGGCACATTTAAAGAGGATTCCAAAATGGTATAACAATTGCTAGTAATTCTGCAAGTTTTTTGTCTGGAATTTTTTCTGCTGAGAAACCCGTTTTCGAACTAATTCTTCCTGAAAACTTCAATTGATTCTAGTGTACCCAAGCCTTTAATTGAGGCCGTTACTTTAAGATTTCTGGTCGAATTAAACATCAGAAAGCTAATAATTCTACGATGTGTGAGCGATGCAGATAATGACGCCAGATAAAAGTAGCTCTTCTACTGTTTCCAGGTAGTCTGAATATTTGTGTTTGTTTTATGTCCATAACTTAATTTTCTGATTCAGAAAACTTTTTTAAAAAACATTACAACAACATAAATATTGAAGAAATGTTCAAACTGTCTCCCTTCAGCCGCAATACAGGTTCGACATCGTCGTAAAAAGGATCGGAGTATCCTCCGTTATTGAGATGATTATTATTAAATTCATGAGAGCCAAGGCTAATACCTATAGGGCCTCAAAAAAATATACATTTTAAATGTAAAAAGTTCGAAATTAAGTCATTTTGTGATTAACAGTATTGATGATAACAAATAATTGAAACAAGAAAAAAACTAACCAAAAAGAAACACATGATTGCATTCACGAAAAAGAAAATTGGTTCAAGCACTGACGTGAAGTCACGAGTTTTTGTGCGTATGTTCTATTGTCCATTCTCCTGTGTTGGACACTCTTAATCGAATTTACCACGGTGAATTCTATTGTCTATTCTTCTGTATTGGACACTCTTAATTGAATCCACCGTGGTAAATTCGATTAAGAGTGTCCAAAACAGGGGAACAGACAATAGAATTCACCATGAAGATTCGAAGTCAAATTAACCTAAGGACGTTTGTGAAATTTAGTGACAATCGTATCATTAGAAAATAAAAAAAATATTCTTGAAAAAAAAAATGTTTCAAGCACTGACTTGAAGTCAGGAGCTTTTGCACGTATGTTCTATTGTCCATTCTCCTGTATTGGACACTTTTAATCGAATTTACCATGGTGAATTCTATTGTCTGATCTCCTGTATTGGACACTCTCAATCGAATTTACCATGGTGAATTCGATTAAGGGTGTCCAATACAGGGAATAGACAATAGAATTCACCATGGTAAATTCGATTAAGTGTCCAATACAGGAGAATGGACAATAGAACATACGCGCAAAAGCTCCTGAATTCCCGTCAGTGCTTGAACCAATTTTTTAAATGATTTTCAATTATTTCTTAAAAATTTTCTAGTGATGATCCTCACGAAATTTCGCATGAGTTTTCGCGTTGGCATTCTACAACTAATAACCATGTTTGTATTGGATTGGTCTTGTATTTTGTGAGTTATTTAGGAAATAAAAACCAAATTTCAGATGGGTATAACCACAAAACCGTTTGACCGATAACGCCTATAAACAAACTTAAGTGTTGCATTCAGATGCACAACTTAACCCGAAAATTTGAAGTCGCTATCTCTTTCCGCTCTCAGGTTATGGTGATATAAATAATATTTCTTAATAATTTTTAAAAAATTTTATAGTATTACGATTTTCTCAAAATTTCACAAACGCCCATAGGTTTGTATTCTACAACTATTCACCAACTTTCAATTTGAACGGATCTGAATTGGTTGATGACAAAATTATTACTCGAAAACCGTTGTGCCGATTATGCCCATTAACGATCTTTTCCGTCGTATTTGGATGCGCCACCTATTCTGAAAATTTCAAGTCACTATCTATTTCCGTTCACAGGTTATGGTGATATAAATAATATTTTTTAAACATTTTCTAGTGTTACGATTTTCTCAAAATTTCACAAACGTACTTAGGTTTGTATTCTACAACTATTCACGAATTTTCAATTCGAACGGATCTGTATTGGTTGATGACAAAATTATTACTCGGAAATCGTTGGGCCGATTATGCCCATTAACGAACTTGCCCGTCGTATTTAGATAAGCCACCTATCCTGAAAATTTCAAGTCGCTATCTCTTTCCGTTCTCAAGTTATCTTGGCAGCGGCCGGCCGGGCAGAATCAAATTTGACCTCGAATTATTCATCAGTGAGTTGAACCTAGTCGTTTGAGACCATTTCGGCAAAAAGTTGGAAAAGCACAGACATTTGGTAAAGTGATAAAAAAATTTCTATATATCAGAAACTATTCGTCCGACATTGCTGAAATTTTGCGAGCAACCTTGTGTGAGTACAGTAGCTAGATTGGTAACCGTTGCCATGATAACTTTCTAACAGAACGAGATAGCGACTCGCAATTTTCAGGATCTGAGTGGGACAGTTAAATTCGTTGTTGGGCATAATCAGGTTTCGAAGTTATACTCACTGGAATATTAGTTTCACAATTACTCAAAAAATACAGATCCGATCGAATTTAAACTTGGTAATTAGTTGTAGAATGCCGACGCAACAATTTTTGAAAAATTTCCTGAGGATCGCTTGAAAATTCAAAAAAATCATTAAAAAAAATTCTATCCTAATATCAAAAACAAGTTGTCTGAATTTTTGGTGTTATTTCCTCTATAACTGAAAATATACAAATCCGATCCAATTAAAACTCGGTAATTACTTGTATCAGTTTTTCTGCATATTATTAGATATTTAAAGAATTTTAATCCCGTTAGAATATATAGGCTAGAATAAAAAATAATGAAACAGAAACATAATATAAAACATTATAAAATTTCAGTTAGGTAATTCGACAGAGAGGCAGTTTCCCATATGTTAAGTTAATTTTATAGATATTTTTCAGAGTTTGGGAGAGAAAACCCAGAAAGAAACCATTCAAGTTCATTTTAGTTAATTAGCTTGTCATTAATTGATGACTAACTAAGGATCATTTGATGATCAGCTCTTGTAATTAGATCTGATAGAGCTCGAATAAGCTTTTTCGAAAGTCGCCAGTTGCTAAATGTGTAACTTCTATATTAATATTTACGACTATTGTGATATTTTTGGCGCCCTTGTTCCTCGGAACAGAGTGCTTATCAATTTGTCCAAATGTCTGTAATTTTCGAATTTTTGGTTGAAAATGGTCTTGTACGATTTGGTTCGACTCACTGATCCAGAATCCGTGGTCAAAATCGGTTCTATCCGGCCGGCCCTCCGTTAACACGATAACACTCGAACGGAATGAGCTAGACAGTTGAAATTTTCAGAGTAGGTTTAAAGGATAAATATCTCGGTTAAGTTCGTTATTGGACAGAATCAATCTGATGGTTTCGGAGCAACGAAAAAAAAAATTGTTTACATTACAAATTTCGAATTAATTTTTTTTTAAGATGCAGTTTTATCATGAGAATCCATCGATATCATTTTCAACTCTAACATTAAATTATTTCGGAGATATGATGTTTCAAAATTTCAATAATACATCGTAGTTCTATGTATTCACTTTGACTGTGTACACAGAATCTGTCTGTGTTCACTGTTCATAAATGTCATAAATGTCTGTTGGAAAACAAGTATACGATTCTTGAATTTGTGAATATATACAAGATCGAAACCGAAAATCATTATTACTGATTACATATTGAATAATTTATATATAAATATTGGGGATGATGTTTCAGAAGATTTAGAATTGGATCATTTTAACGATGTAGTTTATGAAGGCAATAGGAAAGGAGAACATAATGGAATCATGAAAAGAAATTACTGTTCATTGACCACTGAGGTTAATATTACCTTTTACTTCCTTAATTTGTGAGACATGTTCCTATATACAGTATTTTCATAATGTTGCTAGCAAAAAAATGCTTAAATATGGTTCGACATTTGTGTATCAAACATTTCTTCTTGAGTTAAAGTCCATAATACAGAAAATAATGGTATGAACTATTAAATTTTAGATTATGAAAATAGGATAGTATTTTATTAATAAATTTTGAACTATTAAAATAATTTGTTCGTCAGCCTCTACCTACTCAAATATCAAGAATAAATGGACAATCTGCTATGATTGTCTCCAGCCTTGCACTAGACATTTCGATGATACTTTCCTTAGGTATTTCGAGTTTTGAAAACTATGCACCGAGTGTAAGTTGCAACAACCCATTCCACGAGGTTAAATCATTGCAGATTGCTCATTTAATCTTGATAAATAAATTGAATGAACATTTTTTGAAGCATTGGATATTCCTCTTTCTTTAAATGATAATTTTTGAGGCATTTTTTTGTAAATTACACTTTTTTTTAATTTAATTCTTTCATGATGCAGTTCTATCATAAGAATCCATTGATATGCACTCTGGCACATTTGTTCTTAAACCGTAACCGAGGATGTAATATTTCATTTACATCTAGTTCATATCAAAGATAATGTACCGTATTCACAAAGCATTCAATCTCCGTTAGGTAAGTCCTAACTGAGGTCCTCAGTTAAGGATAAATTTGAATCGCAACCTCAGTTTCACCACCGTTAAATACATTAACTGAGGTTGCGACTCAAATTTATTCTTAACTGAGGACCTCAGTTAGGACTTACTGGAGATTTAATGCTTTGTGAATACGGCGGAATATATTGGTGATAATTATATTAATAATAACTTATTCTATCATATCAATCTACTTCGTATTTTCGGAAGGACTATTCGCCACGTGGTAATAATAATTTTTATTGTTTAATTGTTTTTATTATTTGCAGGTCAGACAAAATTACATCAAAAGACGTTTACTCACTACTTACAAGGCGTTAGAGCGGCTTTCACAAAGTGAATTCAATTTGGATCAATTAGAGGTCGCTCCATCAACAGCTGCAGCTAGTATAGCAACCACTGATTGTAGTAAATCGATCAAAGTTGGGTCTGCCTCTCGACTGACCGTACCAGGTACAAGCCCAATATTGAAGCCTCCAACTCCTACAAATAGTGCTGACGCAGCCATGCTGAGAATTGCCAAACAGAAAGCTAGCAAAAATTTACCGCTCACTATAAGAGATGTGGAACGAGAACGTGGAAAGCCTTTGTCCAAATATGAAAGAAATATGATGGTTTTCAACTGGCTTCACACATTGGATGACAATGCCTTTCCAGTTGAAGGGGTACAGTGATTTTACGCCTAATATTCGCATTCTGCATTCATTCATTTATTATAAAATTTGTTGGTGTTGATGAGATCTGAATAATTATATTAAAATTATTGTCAGTGTTACTCTATTGGATTTATTGTATCCTGATATAATCTCTATCATATCAATAAACATGAAATTGTTTTACCTTCTGATTATTACTATAGAGATTTCTGAAATGTTTCATAAATATAGTGAAAAATATGGAGAAATTTCTTAAATCACTGATGTGACATTAGAAGCACTGGTAATTACCTTGGTGAAGCTAGCAAAACTGCCTTCAGATTTTCAAATAATTATATGGCCATCATTTAGAACTTATATTACACTACTTTAGTACCTTTCTTATAAATCTGATACTCTTTTGTATACCAAGAAAAAATGGGTTCTTCTTGCTTCACGCTAAGCTACCCACCTCTCAATAGAAAAGTCTTCGAAGAAATGAATGTGCCATAAATTAGCCCTAATTTAACACTCCTAACCAAACCCATTCTAGCTATTTGTATGTCCGTGGAATTTCGGTTTTCTTTTTACTGTGAGGCTAGTATAACCAAAACTGAAAAATTGGTTCAAGCACTGAGGCGCATGTTGTATTGTCTATTCAACTCTATTGGAAACACTTAAGCGAATTTACCATCGGTATAGACCGTTTTCTCAGCTTTTATAAGATACTAGCTGGCCCGGTGAACTTCGTACCGCCTAACTTAATTACAAACGTGCTCGGTATGAGTTTCTTTATTATTTTCGGTTAATTGCACATGATATTGCCTACTTACAAAACAGAGTTTTCCTGAAATACTGGCTATTTATAAGATTTCAATTCGATATTGACAGTCACACACAGTTATGATACAGTCTCTTAATCAATTTAAAGCTTTCTGAGAAATTATATTTTTTGTTTTGTTTTGCGGTGCTTAAATAAACAAAGATACGGTTTTCCGACGAGCGAACACGCTACGTATAATTGTCCATGCGCCATGTCCACACATCAAAGGAAATACAAAATTGTTACATCCCAGATAGCACACGATATCCTATGGATATCCGTTTCAAGTCCATTTCAGGTCGGTATATCTTCGTACATAGAATGGATATCCATAAGATATCCTTTAGCAGATATTAAATGGATATTCAACACTGGATATCCTATGGATGTCCATAGAATATCCATTGGCGACAGTAAATGGATATCCTTTTCTCACAATGACGGATCTCCTATGCACGTCCATAAGATAATTGGTTGTCAGTTGTCATTGTCAATTTATCCGTTAAAGGTAGATCCATATAGTAGATCTCTCAATCTCAAATAAGGTGGAAAATCAATACAAAATGAACAATGTGCCCGATAGATATTTCAGTAGTTGAAATTAATTGATTTTTTACATTCCTGTTGTGGATTCGGAAATCGGAATCAAATATTATGATTTATCATATCATTATTAGAGTTATGTTCGACATGAAACGCTCACCGTACGCCTCCGATATTCGGCAATCGGCGCTATTCAGTGTTTTTCTTGGGTAAGTACTGAAAAGTTGAGATAAATTTCATAAATAGCAACTTGTTGAAGCTCGCTATTATATTTGTTTAGTTCAGATTATGGTTCTGTGGAATATACTCACCGATGTTTTGGAGGAAATGAAAGAAATTAATGTGAGGCCTGTCTCAAATAAGGACGAATGAGAAATTGATTCAATCTTTCTATTAGTTGATAATTTCCTGATAAACAAATGAAGGAGTTGTAACACTAATGAATGACAAACAAATTTTCTATTGTAAGTATGAAATGTAGTCACTTATTTGCCAAACAGAATCATGAATATTTTAGGCTAAGGAATTTTACAAGATGGGAAGGATTTTCTTATATGACTTCTCAAAGAAGTTATTATAGCTGGTTGGGAGCCAAGAAGAAAAAAATGTTTGGTTTCGACAAAACTGGCTGAACTATTGATGGGTGAGTTTTTCAACATACCATTCAAGTACCTAGCGCAAAAAACTACACCACTTATATTTGTATTTAAAATCTCGAGTTTGTATAGTGAAATAATATGTGTTGTGGTTTTGTAAATTCATATCAGTGAAAGTCATTTGTAAGCATTAAATAATTTGTCGAATTTAAGCGAGTAGCTGGAACAGAGCGGTTAAGACCAATCCATTGCTATTATAACCGATCGGTTATGTTTAGCAAGAGATTGGTCTTAACCGCTCTGCTAAACTTCTTCGATGTGCACTTCAAAAGATGTTTCCGCTTACACGGACGAAGCCATAACTACTCCTTCTAATAACTTCCTTACATTTGGTGTTGAAAAAGAAGTTTAAAAAACTTATTTTCTGGCAGGAGACCCCAGCGGCACTGTTTTAATTCATATTTCCAAAGGATTATGAGTAGCCCATTGATAAGTCTTCATATATACTGTATCTGTATCTAAAGATATGTTGAAACTTGAAATGAACAGATCTTTTGAAGATTATCAATAGACATAATGGATAAATCGTAAATGAGTAAATCAGAACTCAATGAATTCGTTACATTTATTCCAAATTTCAAACTTAGGGTGATAAATTCAACCCCTGTTACAACTTCCTATTATTACATAACTCATATGAACATTCATTACATTCTACAAGGCTTTCTCCATATTTGTTTCTCATACGGTCACAATATCCCTCCTCAATGCACTGCCTGACCCACACAGTTATGATGCTCGTAGCGAGTGTTTTCTGTCCACACATAGCACCAGAGGATTTGCAATCCTCTGTCTCCATATTCAAATCAATGCCAGTTCTGCAGGAAGAATCCGGATCATCTTCATCGCTTATGCACTTTCTACATACGAAGCCGTTTTCTGGAATAATTTCAAACAAAGGAAAAAATTATACTGCTATCAAAATTGATCGGATGAGTAAGGACCTAGGGGCCTTTGACTGAGCGTTTTTGCGCGCGTGTTCCGCAAGGAACAGCGTGCTATCATTTCGTCACAATGTCTTGTATTTTTCGAATTTTTTTTCGAAAATGGTCTCAAACGATTGGGTCCGATGGGCCCTGATGAAGAATTCGAGGTCAAAATCAATTCTGTCCGTCCGGTCCGGCCGGCCGGCCGGCCGTTAGCACGATAACTCTCGAACGGAATGACTTAGAGCGTTGAAATTTGCAGGGTAGTTTTGTAGCGTAAATATCTCGGACAAGTTCGTTAACGGGTGAAATCCACCGAGCGGTTTCGGAGTTACGGCCGTTTTTAGTCAAAACGTTTTTTATGAATATTTCCGGAACCAATCACTCGATCTTTCTGAAATTTGGCATCAAATTGTATAATCATGACCTTTATATGCCTGCGAAGTTTTGTAATGACCGGACGGCCCTAAAGTGGCAAAAAAAATTCGAAAATTTCAAAATTTTGTTTTCACGATTACTCGAAAAATACTGATCTGATTAAATTGAAACTCAGTAGTTAGATGCACAAGACCAATGCAAACACTTTTGCAAAATTTCGTGAAGATCACGTGACATGAAAAAAATAAAAAAATTACTAGTATTTTGCGGAATACTTTGCTTAAAATGCCGAAACCTATTTTTTGCGCGTATGTTCTGGGGAACATCGCGTTATAGTTTTGCCCAAATGTCTGTAACTTTCGAATTTTTTGACGAAAATGGTCTCAAACGATTAAGTTCGACTCCCCAATGAAGAATTCGAGGTCAAATTTGATTCTGTCCGTCCGGCCGTCCGGCCGTTGCCACGATAACTTGAGAACGAAAAGAGCTAGCGACTTGAAATTTGCAGGGTAGGTGGCGCATCCCAATACGACGGACAATCGTTAATGGGCATAATCGGCCCAGTGGTTTCCGAGTAATAATTTTGTTTTCAACCAATACGAATCCGATCGAATTCAAACTTGGTGGGTAGTTGTAGAATATGAACCTTAGCACGATATTTTTGTTGTCACGATAACTTGAGAACGGAATGAGATAGCGGCTTGAAATTTTCAGGTTAGGATGTGCACCAGAACGCGACATGAGTATAATCGGCCAAACGGTTTTAGAGTTATAGCCATCTGAAATTTTATGAAATTTGGTGTATTTTTGTTACTCATTTACTCGAAAAATACTGAACCGATTGAATTCAAACATGGTTATTAGTTGTAGAATGCCAACGCAAAAATGTTTGCAAAATTTGGTGAGGATAGCATTTGTAGCAAATTTTTAATAAATCATTGAAAATAAAAAAAAAATTCTATATATCAGTAACTATTCGTTTGAAATTGCTGAAATTTTGCAAGAGCCTTCATAACCTAACTCTACTGCCAAATTTCAAGTTTTAATATGATCGGTTAAATATTGTTGGAGATTCGAGCATTCTTGTGCGAGTTCAGTAGATGGGTGACCGTTGCCTCGATAACTTTCGAACGAAAGGAGATAGGGACTTGCAATTTTCAGGGTAGGTTGAGTATCCGAAAGGGAGAATTGATTTCGTTTTTGGGCATAATCGGTCTAACGGTTTCCGAGTTATACCCACCTGGAATATTATTTCCTTGATAACTCAAAAAATAAATATTCGATCGAATTGAAGCTTGGTAACTAGTAGTAGAAAATCAACATAAAGACGTGTTTAAAATTTCGTAGGAACCGTACCCATAGAAAATTTGAAAAAAATGATGAAAAAAAAAATTTTAAGAACCGTACCCCTAGAAATTTTTTAAAAATCACGAAAAAAAAAATTGGTTCAAGTACTGACGTGAAGTCAGAAACTTTTGCGCGTATGTTCTATTGTCCATTCTTCTGTATTGGACACCCTTAATCGAATTTACCATGGTATATTATGTTGTCCATTCTCCTGTATTGGACACTTAATTCGAATTTACCATGGTAAATTTTTTTCGATCTACGGTAAAGCTAACAGCCAAACTGTATTGATAGCTATATTTGTTAAAGGAACTTGAAAAAAAAGCACTGACGTGAAGTCAGTACTCTTTGGCGCGCGTGTTCACGGTGGCTAATTTGAATTGAATGATGAGTACTTCAAGCTCAGTGGATAGAGCGAGCCGAAGATCTACCCAAAGGATAGTGGACACCATTCACTGTCGGTTCACAAATTAACAGTGCTGTATCTAAGCTGCCATCAGGATAGAGTAACAAAGTTGGAAAAGAACACAACTGACTCTCCTTAGTCACACAAGCTCCTAGAAGATTTGGGAAGGTCAGTATAATCCTAATCATGTTTATAGCACGCGCGCAAAAGCAGATTGACTTAAAAATGCGAGAAGAAGTGTAAAAAGTCAATCTGCTTTGGCGCGCGTGCTATAAACATGATTAGGATTATACTGACCCTCCCAAATCTTCTAGGAGCTTGTGCTACTAAGGAGAGTCAGTTGTGTTCTTTTCCAACATTGTTACTCTATCCTGATGGCAGCTTAGATACAGCACTGTTAATTTTTGAACCGTCAGTGAATGGTGTTCACTATCCTTTGGGTGGATCTTCGGCTCGCTCTATCCACTGAGCTTGAAGTACTCATCATTCAAATCAAATTAGCCACCGTAAACACGCGCGCCAAAGAGTACTGACTTCACGACAGTGCTTTTTTTTGTATACTAAAATTCCAATTTTATAATTAATTCCGTTCAATTCCTCAGTTACTTCAGCTTCTGGGGGGGTGATGATTACCATGATAAATATCCATGTATGATAAACATCCACGTATGAAAATTAATCTTATACAGTCGTGTTGCAAAGAGCTCCGTTAAGATAGTGAATTTGAGTGGATTAAAGTAGTGACAGATAACAAACTTGGCACGAGAAGTAAGCCTAAGGTAAAGGTCTTTGTTGGGCAAACGTTTTTTTTTCGCATTCAACCTGAATTTGGAGGGAAAATCGGTTTTGAAACTGGATATATGGGGGCGGAATGGAATTTAAATTGCAGAAATACACATTAAACATGTTATCAATTGTGGACGATGCGCGTGTTTCTCACACTCTGAAATGGCAGTCCTTGAAGATCAGAGAGGAAAACGGATTTTGAGATTTTATTGTCAGTCTTGTCTGAAGAAAGAGACTTCGGAACTGTTGTATACTATTATAGAAGGTAAAGACAATCTTATAGACAGCAAGCAAAAACTTATCGAGCTCATGGAGGGAAATTTAGTTAGACTAAATCAGGAACTAGAAAGCCAGGAAGCTAAATTAGCGGAGCGAAAATCTTATGCCGAGGTCGTGGGTCAGATAGGGAATCCGGTGATGCAACCTAAAAAATTTCAAATGAATATACCATACATAATTTGTAAGCCGAAAAAGGTGCAGGATTGTACGGAGACTAAACGAGATATTGGATGATTATGAAATTAAGAAATCCAATAGTTTTCATAGGACATAGATAGAACTATTGACTCAAGTATCATCATTGAATCTATCAAGAATCAAAATAATTTTCTAAAAGAAGAATATGAACTCAAGTAGGCTATGATTAAGACAAATGGAAATAATCGGGCTCAATATGAGCTCATTCAGTGTAACGGATCAGCATTTAAAAAACTTATCACATGTGGCAGAGTATATATAGGTCTCGGAAAGTGCGTTTCTCGGGTGTTACAGTGCTATCAATTCTACAACTTTAATCATAAGACTGAAGACTGTAAGTACCATGCTCCTGAGAAATATTCTAACTGTTGTGGAATCCATGATTACACTCAGTGTAAGGACAATTGTAACGTTACAAAACGCTCCACCATTGATTACCGTTTTAATCGCGAAAAACTCTCTACGGGTACCTTCAATGCACACTCAAAAACGCCTTGCCTAGATTCTATGTATCGCCCAGCGCGTTGATAGAGTTGATGTTTCGCATGCGCACGATACGCCGCAATCTCAAGCGGACATCTTTGTCCTTCTTTCGAGTAATGAAAATGAAAGCGTTAACATCTCGCCAGAGAGTTTAGCAAATTAAAGTACTACCGTAATCCATTATAATCGTGTGAATTGGAAATTTATTTGTTTCTTACAAGACGTCTATTTAAAAGGCGTCTTAGTTCCGGAGACAACTTTCTTAGTTCCGGAGTGAACCTTTGGATTACGACTTTCTTAGTTCCGGAGACAACTTTCTTAGTTCCGGAGTGAACATTTGGATTACGACTTTCTTAGTTCCGGATTGAACAATTGGAGAGAACTTTCTTGGTACCGGAGCATAAACTGGTGGAATATCTCAATACCTCAACACATATCTGGTGGAATATCTTGATACCTGACGTAAGTCTGGTGGAATATCTAATAGGAACAACTTAGTCCTGGAATAACAGTTGAAGACAACTCCCTTACTACCGAAGTACCTTTGTTCCGGAGAGAACGTACATCTACATGTGACATTTTGGACGGCCCTACCTCATCTATCGAACCCAGACTGCAAAGATAAGTGCCTCATCGATCTCAGACTTACCATTGATCCTTGTATATATATCTGAAATATTTATTTGTAGAGTTGGAATATATAGATAGGGAATAAGAGGTTTTATCTTTACCATCAGATCAACGATTTGGGATACATTCAGGAGTAGTATACTTTTTACTTAGGCGCTCTATGAGGCATTTTACTTAGGTAAGGTGTTTCCTAGGCGGACGAACAAACTTGCTAGCATAAGTCACTGAGCTAGTAACGGGCAAGCTAGTAAGTTTGATTTCACAATGTCCTTAAATGCATAAATTGCCCAGAAAGTAATAGTAGGTTTAGAACGCATTATGATATTCGACACAGATATTGGACACGATAAATGCTCGTATATACAGCAAAGTGAAAAGCTAAAAGACCGTAGGGACCATAACGTAAAAAGTATAATTGATTAATTTATGGATAGTTACATTGAACAATATGATAGAGATAATGTAGGAATTAAAAACAAATGTATTGAACATGTATCTGATCTAAATGCACTAGATAAATTGAATCCGAATTTTGGATTCAAAATCTTTCATTTGAATATCAGAAGTTCGAACAAAAATTTAGACCTTCTCAAGGTTGTGCTAACAAGCTTGACAAATTGACTCCGTGTATGATATTGTTGTGTTAACGGAAACTTGGCAGCAGTTGAACCCATCATTTCTAGAAATGAAAACTTATGATATTCTGTATAATTTTGTAACTTATAAATATACAAGTCAAATAAAATGCATAAATGGATTAAATTTGTTACAATTAGTTACTACGTTAGACCAAATAATTTTGAAAATCAAGGCGATCTATAGACCTCACACAATTAATAAGGTCGACTTTAACTATTGTATTGCTCAGTTGTTCGACCATAGGGGTCCAGAAAGGGATATAGAATTATTCGTAGGGGATACAAACATGAATTTATTGGGGGGCTCAGATACGGATGAGGCATATAAGAATGTTTAGTATGTTTTGTTTGAACATGGCTTCGTACCGGTAATTTCAAAGGTTACAAGATCAGCTAGTGGGACGTGTGTCGATCATATATTTATTAGATCATCTCTGCAAGTGGAGGAAATTATGCCAATGGTCTTGCTCATCAATATGGGAACCAAATCGCTTAAGACCATTTTCAGCCAAAAAATTTAAAATTACAGAAATTTGGGCAAATTGATAAGCACTCTGTTCCGAGGAATAAGAGCGCCAAAAATTAGGTAATGTCATTTCTAAATTATAGGCATTTAAAGATAATCGATAAAATCTATACTTGGTGATGGTTATTCATTTCCCATTTTTACAAATCTAAATTTTTTGCCAATTTTATTTTTGTTTTATCATCCTGAATAATCAATGCGTCAGTGTGTTATTGCCCAAAACTTTATGACTTTTGCCCCTATTTGGAGCAAAATGTTACTTTTTGGCCCACTAAATATTTAAAGCTTATATTTCGTCCAATTTCAACTGCCTTTTTCTGAAAAAATAATTTACTACGCTAGTTCGGCAAGTACCTAATCGTAAAAGTTGGTGTATTTAATGAGGATTCCAAAATGATATAAAAATTGCTAGTAATTCTGCATGTTTTTCGGCTAGAATTTTTTCTGCTGAGAAACCGACTTTCGAACCAATTTTTCCTACAAAATTCAATTCATTCTAGTGTACCCTAGCCTTCAATTGAGGCCTTTACTATAAGATTTATGGTTGAATCAAAGAGAAAGCTAAAAATGCTACGAAGTGTGAGCGATGCACATAATGACGCCAGATAGAAGTCGCTCTTCTACTGTTTCCAGGTAGTCTGAATCTTTCTTTCTGTTTTATATTCATAATTGAATTTTCCGATTCAAAAAACTTTTTTGATAAACATTACGATAACATAAATATTAAAGAAATGTCCAAACTGTCTCCCTTCAGCCAAAATACACGTTCGACATCGTCGTAAAAAAGATCGGAGTATCAGACTGCCTAATCCTCCGTTATGATCATTATTCAATTCATAAGAGCCAAGGCTAATACCTATAGGGGCTCAACAAAACATACATTTCAAATCCGAAAAGCTTAAAATTAAGTCACTTTGTGATTAACGGTATTGATGAGATACAAATAATTCAAACAAAAAAAAATGGTTCAAGCCCTGTAGACAGGAGCTTTGGCGCTCTTGTTCAAACTTTGACAAGATTTGTTCTTATTTATCAAGATTAAATGAGCAATCTGAGAATGAGAATTGCACCTTGGAGGAAATCAAATTAAAATAGCTGAAATGAATTTGACTCTCTTATAGGACAGGATGACATGTACGACTATGAACACAGATCATATAATAAATCTACATACATACGTACATACAGGGTGTTTCATCATAAAGTGGACAAACGAATACAGCGTGTAGATGACATCGGGAGAATCATTTTTGCCTTATGACATATACCCCGTTTTCGATGCATAAGCGAGATACAGGGTGTTCAAGGTAATTTTTGACCAATATTCTATCCAGTGTGGTCAGTTATGTGTAACATTTGAAATAATGGTTTTTGGTCACATCTCAGTATTTTTTTATGCTCAATTCTGAAATGATATAAGATTCTGAAAAAAGTATTTAAAAATGGCGGAAAACCTGCAAAGTTCGAAATTTTTTTACGCGGTTGCCAATTTGAGTTTCACTCTATGAATTATCTCAAGTTTTTAAGAAATTCTGTTAAAAAAATTTTTCAAAATTCGAACACAACTTTTTTTTTACATGTCTACAGCAAAAATAAAATTTCATCCGAAATTGATGAACTTTTCCACGCTTATACTATTCTTAAACCTTAACGAAAATATGAAAACAGAACCGAAAAACATCGATGGGTTTGTTTTTTATAGCCATTCAAAGTTTCCACTCGGATATCTAACTTATTCGTTTTTTGAAAACTGGTTTGGCTATGAGGCAAAAAGTTTGAAATTGAACTGCCGAAGCATTCCAGATGGAAATTAAAATTTCTCAAAAAAAAATTTTTTGCTCATATTTCAATAAAACTCTGGCCGGGATCGAACTAGTGACCTTGCGATAGGAATTACTCTTAGCTCTTGATAGAAAATGAAATTATTAGGAACATATTAATTATCGTTACCTAGCAACGGTAATTCAAAGCATTTGATAGATTATTCGAATTCACTGAATATTATTTCGCAAGTTTCTTGAAAACCATTTTAATTTGTGCAGAAATGAAATATTCAATCTTGGAGAAAAATGATATGGTTCAGGCTTATTATGAAGCGAATTCCTCAGGGAGGAAAGCGATAGAAATATACGCCCGCAGATTTCCAAGCCGATCAGTACCAAACTTTAAAACATTTATGGCAACAGTACGTAAATTACGTGAAGATGGCACTCTTAACCGAAAGAAAAAAGAAACAATACGAAGTTACGATGAACGTGTCCTGGATTTGGTTGAGAGTAATCCTAAAATATCAACTAAAATGATATCTAATCACCCCAGTGTGAACCAAAGTAAATCGACTGTATGGAGAGTTCTATAGAGGAATCACTACCACCCATATCATTTTCAAAGATGTCAAAAATTAGAAGAAGGTGATTGCAGTAAAAAGAAAGAATTCTGTGAATTCATTTTAAGAAGAACGCGTGCGAATAGAGATTTTCCACGTCTCATTTTATTCAGCGATGAAGCGACCTTTCATAGAGATGGATTTTTTAACAGAAAAATGGGTTCAAGCCCTGTGGACAGGAGCTTTCTGGCGCTCTAGTTCAAACAGACAAATTATATCTCCGAAAGTATCGGTTTCTCAGAGTTGGGAATTATATCAATGTATTCATATGATAGAACTGCATCCTAAAGGAAATTCAAATAATAGTTTATTTATCAAGATGAAATGAGCAATCATGAGAATGAGAAAAGCACCATGGAAGAAATCAATTTAAATCTGGCCAATTTTGCCCAATAACGAACTTAACCGAGATATTCATCTCCCTAAACTACTCTGAAAATTTCAACTACCTACCTCATTCCGTTCGAGAGTTATATCTATGTCTATGGATGAAAAGCAGTCTCACTACTCTCAGATCTCTTACTTCATGTTCAGTTCCGAAATGTAAGAATTTTCTGAGAAAAACTAATTTCGGAGCAAACAACTGAGATTTTTAACACTTCGCTCACAATTCTTCGATTGATTAGATAATCTGTCAGGAACATCATTTGACATTATGACAATTCATATTCATACATAGAATAATATCATTCTGTGACAACGTTGAAATACGATTTATTATTGAAATTTTGAAAAATCATATCTCCGAAAGTATTAGCTTGTTAGAGTTAAAAATGATATGAATGGATTCTTATGATAAAACCTCTTATTAAAAAAAATTTAATTTGGAATTTGTTTCGTAAAAAAAAAAATTTTTTTTTGTTACTCCGAAACCATCTGTCCGATTTTGCCCAATAACGAACTTAGCCGAGATATTTATCCCCCAAACCTACTCTGAAAATTTCAACTGTCTAGCTCATTCCGTTCGAGAGTTATCGTGCCTACGGCCGGACCGGCCGGCCGGACCGGCCGGACGGCCGGACAGAATGAATTCCGACCACGGATTCTTGATCAGTGAGTCGAACCAAATCGTTTAAGACCATTTTCATCGAAATATTCGAAAATTACAGACATTTGGGCAAATTGATAAGCACTCAGTTCCGAGGAACTAGAGCGCCAAAAATAATGTGGTATGGCAAATCAATAATCCACATTCTTCGGTTTCGATGAATAGTCAAAAAAGGTTTTCAGTCAATGTCTGGGCGGGAATGAAGGACAGATTCATCATCGGACCTTTCATTCTCCCTGAAACATTGACTGGAAATGGTTACTATCAATTTTTACGAGAGACTCTACCAGATCTCATGGAAAATATTCCTTTGAATCAATTTAGAGGTATTTGGTACCAACACGATGGTTGTCCTGCGCACACAGTCAGGAGTGTACGCGAGTTTCTAGACTCCCAATACCCACGGCGATGGATTGGTCGGTTTGGACCTGTTGCATGGCCTCCACGTTCTCCAGATCTAACTCCACTGGATTTTTAGTTCTGGGGTCATATGAAAAGTCTGGTCTACGACAAGCGAGCTCCAGTAGAATCGAAAGAAGAATTGATTCAACGAATTGAATCAGCTGCCCAGGAAATTCGTCATAATCAAGGAATGATAGGTTCAGCGGTGAACAGTGTGGTGAAAAGAGCGAGACTGTGTGTTCAAATGAATGGGAATATTTTTGAAACTGAATTATAATCTATAATTTCGTCAGAGTTGTTCAATTAATTGTTAAATTTGTCTACTATTGTGTTATATTCTTGCGTTAGAGAAATATAAAATTTAATATTCAAGAAAATTTTGCTCTAAGACAATATTCTCTCACTTTCTTGATTTTCTTGATTCGCTGAACCAAATAATTATTTCCAACATTGATTATTTAATTTCTGCTCAAATTAAAATGGTTTTCAAGAAACTTGCGAAATAATATTCAGTGAATTCGAATAATCTATCAAATGCTTTGAATTACCGTTGCTAGGTAACGATAATTAATATGTTCCGAATAATTTCAATTTCTATCAAGAGCTAAGAGTAATAAAATTCCTATCGCAAGGTCACTAGTTCGATTCCAGCCAGAGTTTTATTGAAATATGAACAAAAAAATTTTTTTTTGAGAAATTTTAATTTCCATCTGGAATGCTTCGGTAGTTCAATTTCAAACTTTTTGCCCTCATAGCCAAACCAGTTTTCAAAAAACGAATAAGGTAGATATCCGAGTGAAAACTTTGAATGGCTATAAAAAACAAACCCA
This sequence comes from Halyzia sedecimguttata, assembly GCA_937662695.2. Taxonomy (NCBI): domain Eukaryota; kingdom Metazoa; phylum Arthropoda; class Insecta; order Coleoptera; family Coccinellidae; genus Halyzia; species Halyzia sedecimguttata. The sequence continues at coordinate 1,792,125 of OW569418.2, read as the reverse complement.
TCGATATTTTTCGGTTCTGTTTTCATATTTTCGTTAAGGTTTAAGAATAGTATAAGCGTGAAGAAGTTCATCAATTTCGGATGAATTTTATTTTTGCTGTAGACATGTAAAAAAAAAGTTGTGTTCGAATTTTGAACAAATTTTTTCACAGAATTTCTTAAAAACTTGAGATAATTCATACAGTGAAACTCAAATTGGCAACCGCGCAAAAAAATTTCGAACTTTGCAGGTTTTCCGCCATTTTTAAATACTATTATCAGAATCATATATCATTTCAGAATTGAGCATAAAAAAATACTGAGATGTGACCAAAATCCATTATTTCAAATGTTACACATAACTGACCACACTCGATAGAATATTGCTGAAAAATTACCTTGAACACCCTGTATCTCGCTTATGCTTCGAAAACGGGGTATATGTCATAAGGCAAAAATGATTCTCCCGATGTCATCTACACGCTGTATTCGTTTGTCCAGTTTATGATGAAACACCCTACAGGGTGTTTCATCATAAAGTGGACAAATGAACATAGCGTGTAGATGACATCGGGAGAATCATTTTTGCCTTATGACATATACCCCGTTTTCGAAGCATAAGCGAGATACAGGGTGTTCAAGGTAATTTTTGACCAATATTCTATCCAGTGTGGTCAGTTATGTGTAACATTTGAAATAATGGTTTTTGGTCACATCTCAGTATTTTTTTATGCTCAATTCTGAAATGATATAAGATTCTGAAATAAGTATTTAAAAATGGCGGAAAACCTGCTAAGCTCGAAATTTTTTTACGCGGTTGCCAATTTGAGTTTCACTATATGAATTATCTCAAGTTTTTAAGAATTTCTGTGAATAAAATTTTTCAAAATTCGAACACAACTTTATTTTTACATGTCTACAGCAAAAATAAAATTGCATTCGAAATTGATGAACTTTTCCACGCTTATACTATTCTTAAACCTTAACGAAAATATGAAAACAGAACCGAAAAATATCGATGGGTTTGTTTTTTATAGCCATTCAAAGTTTCCACTCGGATATCTAACTTATTCGTTTTTTGAAAACTGGTTTGGCTATGAGGCAAAAAGTTTGAAATTGAACTGCCGAAGCATTCCAGATGGAAATTAAAATTTCTCAAAAAAAATTTTTTTTGCTCATATTTCAATAAAACTCTGGCCGGGATCGAACTAGTGACCTTGCGATGGGAATTACTCTTAGCTCTTGATAGAAATTGAAATTATTCGGAACATATTAATTATCGTTACCTAGCAACGGTAATTCAAAGCATTTGATAGATTATTCGAATTCACTGAATATTATTTCGCCAGTTTCTTGAAAACCATTTTAATTTGAGCAGAAATGAAATATTCAATCTTGGAGAAAAATGATATGGTTCAGGCTTATTATGAAGCGAATTGCTCAGGGAGGAAAGCGAGAGAAATATACGCCCGTAGATTTCCAAGCCGATCAGTACCAAACTTTAAAACATTTATGGCAACAGTACGTAAATTACGTGAGGATGGCACTCTTAACCGAAATAAAAATGAAACAATACGAAGTCACGATGAACGTGTCCTGGATTTGGTTGAGTGTAATCCTAAAATATCAACTAAAATGATATCTAATCACCCCAGTGTGAACCAAAGTAAATCGACTGTATGGAGAGTTCTAAAGAGGAATCACTACCACCCATATCATTTTCAAAGATGTCAAAAATTAGAAGAAGGTGATTGCAGTAAAAGGAAAGAATTCTGTGAATTCATTTTAAGAAGAACGCGTGCGAATAGAGATTTTCCACGTCTTATTTTATTCAGCGATGAAGCGACCTTTCATAGAGATGGATTTTTTAACAGAAAAAATAATGTGGCATGGCAAATCAATAATCCACATTCTTCGGTTTCGATGAATAGTCAAAAAAGGTTTTCAGTCAATGTTTGGTCGGGAATGAAGGACAGATTCATCATCGGACCTTTCATTCTCCCTGAAACATTGACTGGAAATGGTTACTATCAATTTTTACGAGAGACTCTACCAGATCTCATGGAAAATATTCCTTTGAATCAATTTAGAGGTATTTGGTACCAACACGATGGTTGCCCTGCGCACACAGTCAGGAGTGTACGCGAGTATCTAGACTCCCAATTCCCACGGCGATGGATTGGTCGGTTTGGACCTGTTGCATGGCCTCCACGTTCTCCAGATCTAACTCCACTGGATTTTTATTTCTGGGGTCATATGAAAAGTCTAGTCTATGACAAGCGAGCTCCAGTAGAACCGAAAGAAGAATTGATTCATCGAATTGAATCAGCTGCCCAGGAAATTCGTCATAATCAAGGAATGATAGGTTCAGCGGTGAACAGTGTGGTGAAAAGAGCGAGACTGTGTGTTCAAATGAATGGGAATATTTTTGAAACTGAATTATAATCTATAATTTCGTCAGAGTTGTTCAATTAATTGTTAAATTTGTCTAATATTGTGTTATATTCTTGCGTTAGTGAAATATAAAATTAAATATTCAAGAAAATTTTGCTATAAGACAATATTCTCTAACTTTCTTGATTTTCTTGATTCGCTGAACCAAATAATTATTTCCAACATTGATTATTTAATTTCTGCTCGAATTGAAATGTTTTATAAGAAACTAACGAAATATTATTCAGTTGAATTCGAACATACTGTCAAATTCTGTGAATTACTGTTGCTAGGTAACGATAATTAATATGTTCCGAATAATTTCAATTTCTATCTAGAGCTAAGAGTAATTCCTATCGCAAGGTCACTAGTTCGATTCCAGCCAGAGTTTTATTGAAATATGAACAAAAAAAATTTTTTTTGAGAAATTTTAATTTCCATCTGGAATGCTTCGGCAGTTCAATTTCAAACTTTTTGCCCTCATAGCCAAACCAGTTTTCAAAAAACGAATAAGTTAGATATCCGAGTGGAAACTTTGAATGGCTATAAAAAACAAACCCATCGATATTTTTCGGTTCTGTTTTCATATTTTCGTTAAGGTTGAAGAATAGTATAAGCGTGGAAAAGTTCATCAATTTCGGATGAAATTTTATTTTTGCTGCAGACATGTAAAAAAAAAGTTGTGTTCGAATTTTGAAAAAATGTTTTCACAGAATTTCTTAAAAACTTGAGATAATTCATAGAGTGAAACTCAAATTGGCAACCGCGTAAAAAAATTTCGAACTTTGCAGGTTTTCCGCCATTTTTAAATACTATTTTCAGAATCTTATATCATTTCAGAATTGAGCAAAAGAAAATACTGAGATGTGACCAAAAATCATTATTTCAAATGTTACACATAACTGACCACACTCGATAGAATATTGCTCAAAAATTACCTTGAACACCCTGTATCTCGCTTATGCTTCGAAAACGGGGTATATGTCATAAGGCAAAAATGATTCTCCCGATGTCATCTACACGCTGTATTCGTTTGTCCAGTTTATGATGAAACACCCTGTATATTGTTTTCCCTAGGAGTTTCAGGTACATGTTTCTTAAATTCTTGTTGCTTAGTATGCTTAATAATAAATACGTGTGAAGGACCGATTTTACTAATATTCTAATAGAATGGCTTGATAATTCAACGATATGATGAAAATGATGATATATCTCGTGCCGTGGATGAAATTCCAAGTATATTTTCCAACGAGAAGTAGGATATAAGGAAATGGATAAAGTTAGTAATCATGTTTTAATTATGATCCATCTATTTATCCCCCTGTAGTATTTCAGGAATCACCCATGACTATGGTGGTCGTGGTCCAAACTGGAAAAAAATTATTGCATGCTGCATGAATGTTATTCTTGATCTCTCTTGAAGTAAATAATCAAAATGTTAATAGATAGCGTTTTATTCGATATTATTTCCTGTGTTTGAATTACGGCTTCAGTATGATATAGAATTTTTTTGTTAACTTAGTAATTAGTAGTTATAATATATAGATATTGATATCTAAATAAATGATTCTTACTTTCACAATTACTTTTTCCCCTAAATCTATGAAAATCCTTTTTTACAGACAATTTACATGAATCTTTAGCTCCATACATTCATTATCTTGAAATGTCTGAATACTTCATTTTATTATTGAATGGAATATTTAGAACACTATAAAAGTAACTACACTCTTGCCCACTACAGTTTTCAGTCGTCTGACATATGTTTCGGAAACGAAGTTCCCATCTTCAAAGACGAAGCGTTACTGCTTACTACTTAGAGTTTATCTCTAATTTCAGATAATATCGCATGATATCAACGAGTGACAAGAGTTTTGAAAATGAGTATTCATCAAACGGTGTGTCAAATTATTACCATATTCCATATCGAGAGACATTTTCTTATGATTATGAAGAATTAAAATTGTTTGATGATAACATGATAATGGTGGTAATCGCTACCATGTTGGGTCGAAAATTAACAGTGCTGTGTCTAAGGTGGCGTAAGGACAGAGTAACAAATCCTACACAGAACACAACAGGTTCTCCATACTCGCTCAAGCTCTTCGAGAGCTTATGAGGAGTCTCCTTGGGGAAGACCTAGGAGGATCAGTATAATAATATACAATATAGATAAGCAATAATTCAAAGTTTTTCTTTGACTATAGAGGATAAAAACGCAATATTCCTAAAACACTTGTGATTATATAGACTTTCTAATAATTCATTCCCCAAATGGTAAATGGCTTATATTTTTTCAGTTGTGTCTCCAGACGAATTATGATTGCCAGTATAATTATGACAGTTCTTCATACAATACTTGCATTCTTTTGAATAATGCCTTCTAGAATATCTTGGACCAATAAACATACCAGGTGAAATTTCAAAGAAATTCAAAACTTACGTATTGTATGGTAATGTATAGCCTTTAGCCAGCCTCAACAGTTAGATCTGACGATTCAAACAATCTATATTTCACGAGAGTTTACAAATAATATCCTCGGGACCGGCGAGAGCATCATTTCAAGTTAGTAGGAAAATTTGTTTCGTGAATGTGTTTCTCTGCGGAAACCATTCTCAGACGTAAAATTTGCAAAATAAGTAGCAATTTTTATAGCATTTTGGAATCCTCATTAAATGCGCCAAATTTAAGACAATTGAAGTTTTTAGTAAAAATTGTTTCGAAAGTGGGTTTCTCGGCAGGAAAAATTTTAGCCGAGAAACAGCAGATTAGCAAAATTGCTAGCAAATATGATACCATTTTGGAAACCTCATTCAATACGTCAACTTTTACAATTACTTGCCAAACTAGCGTAATGCATTTTATTTCACGACAGACAGTTGAAATTCGACAAAATGAGGTTTGAATATTTAGTGGGACAAAAATTAACATTTTGCTCCAAACAGGGGCAAAAGTGATGACGTTTTGAGCAATAATATACAGACGCATTATTCACGATGGCAGAACAAAAATAAAATTGGCAAAAAATTAAAATTTGTAAAAATGGGAATTGAATAACTATCACAATATTTGCTTATATTTTGGAAATTACATTACCTAATTTTATCAATATTTTTCTGATAACTATCATGACTTGTAATATCGCCCGCTTCCGGCTTGACGTCGACTTCTGGGACACCCTGTATACCGTTTTCTCAGCTTTTATAAAATACTAGCTGGCCCGGCGGACTTCGCACCGCCTAACTTAATAAAAAAATAAATTGGTTCAAGCACTGACGTGAAGTCAGGAGCTTTTGCGCGTATGTTCTATTGTCCATACTCCTGTAATGAACACTCTTCTTAATCGAATTTACCATGATGAATTCTATTGTCTATTCTCCTGTATTGGACACTCTTCTCAATCGAATTCACCATGATGATTTTTATTGTCTATTCTCCTGTATTGGAGACTCTTCTTAATCGAATTTACCAAGATGAATTCTATTGTCCATTCTGGACAATAGAACAAATATACTCCTCTGAAGGCACATGGATCTCTTGAAGAAGAATCGCCTTCTCTATTTCTCAAAGATATTCACTCTTGTTCATAGAAATCCCTTCAATATTTAGTTGCCTCCTCCTAAGGAGGATCTCTTTCAAAACCAGGTCTGACCACTAATGTAGGGCTATCATCTCCCATAGATTTGTGATGAAATAAGACGATTTTCCCATAATATACGAGCGAAAATATGTCATCATAACATTCATATTTTTATTTTATTTTTGAAGGTTCTCGCAAAAATACGACCATAGACTACATATTATCATACGACGATTCCCATCCGCTACACTTGGCTACCACTACGCTACCGAACTCACAAAAGGCTGCCCGGTTCTCCAACAATATAGATCCGATCATGTTCAAACTTGGAATTCTGCAGTAGAGTTAGGTTCTGAAGGCTGTTCCAAAATTTCAGCCATGCCGGACGAATAGTTTATAATATATGGAATTTTTTTCAATTATTTTTAATTATTTTTTTTTAAATTTTCTAGTTATACCATCCTCACGAAATTCTGCAAGAATTTTCGTGTTGGCATTCTACAACTAATAACCATGCTTGAATTCAATCGGTTTTGTATTCTTCGAGTTAATGAGGAACAAAAAACAACCAAATTTCAGAAAATTTCAGATGGCTATAACTCTATAACCTTTTGGACGATTATGCTCATAAACGAACTCAAATGTCGCATTCTGATGTACAACCAAACCTCAAGTTTTCAAGCCGCTATCTCTTTCCGTTCTCAGGTTATTGTGACAACAAAAATATTTTTCAATAATTTTTTAATAATTTTCTAGCTATACGATTCTCACAAAATTTCACGAACGTGCTTAGGTCTATATTCTACAACTATTCACCAAGTTTAAATTCGATCGGATTCATTTTGGTTGAAAACAAAATTATTACTCGGAAACCATTGGGCCGATTATACCCATTAACGAACTTGTCCGTCGTATTTGGATGCGCCACCTACTCTGGAAATTTCAAGTCGCTAGCTCTCTCCGTTCTCAAGTTATCGTGGCAACGGCCGGACGGCCGTACGGCACTAAAGAATTTCACATTTGGGCAAAACTATAACGCGATGTTCCCCAGAACATACGCGCTAAAATGCTCGGTATGAATGAAGCTTTATTATTATTTTCGATTAATTGCACATGATGTTGCTTACTTACAAAACAGGGTTTTCCTGAAATACTGGCTATTTATAAGGTTTCAATTTGATATTGACAGACACACACAGTTATGATACAGTCTCTTAATAAATTTAAAGCTTTCTGATGAACTATATTTTTGGCGCTCTAGTTCCTCGGAACTGAGTGCTTATCAATTTGCCCAAATGTCTGTAATTTTGGAATATTTCGATGAAAATGGTCTTAAACGATTTGGTTCGACTCACTGATCAAGAATCCGTAGTCGGAATTCATTCTGTCCGGCCGGTCCGGCCGGCCGGCCGGCCGTAAGCACGATAACTCTCGAACGGAATGAGCTAGAGAGTTGAAATTTTCAGGGTAGGGTTGGGGGATGAATATCTCGGCTAAGTTCGTTATTGGGCAAAATCGGACAGATGGTTTCGGAGTAACAAAAAAAAAAATTTTTTTTTACGAAACAAATTCCAAATCAAATTTTTTTTAATAAGCAGTTTTATCATAAGAATCCATTCATATTATTTTCAACTCTAACAAGCTAATACTTTCGGAGATATGATTTTTCAAAATTTCAATAATAAATCGTATTTCAACGTTGTCACAGAATGATATTATTCTATGTATGAATATGAATTGTCATAATGTCAAATGATGTTCCTGACACATTATCTAATCAGTCGAAGAATTGTGAGCGAAGTGAGAAAAATCTCAGTTGTTTGCTCCCAAATTAGTTTTTTGCGCGCGTGTTCCGCAAGGAACAGCGTGCTATCATTTCGTCACAATGTCTGTATTTTTCGAATTTTTTTTCGAAAATGGTCTCAAACGATTGGGTTCGACTCCCTGATGAAGAATTCGAGGTCAAATTCAATTCTGTCCGTCCGGCCGGCCGGTCCGGCCGGCCGGTCCGGCCGTTAGCACGATAACTCTCGAACGGAACGACTTAGAGCGTTGAAATTTGCAGGGTAGTTTCGTAGCGTAAATATCTCGGACAAGTTCGTTAACGGGCGAAATCGACCGAGCGGTTTCGGAGATAAGGCCGTTTTTAATAAAAACGTTTTTTATGAATATTTCCGGAACCGATCACTCAATCTTTTTGAAATTTTGCATCAGATTGTAGAATCATGACCTTTATATGCCTGCGAAGTTTTGTGTTGAACGGACGGCCCTAAAGTGACAAAAAAAAATTTTGAAAATTTGAAAATTTTGTTTTCACGATAACTCGAAAAATACTGATCTGATTAAATTGAAACTCAGTAGTTAGATGCAAAAGACCAAAGCAAACAATTTTGCAAAATTTCGTGATGATCACGTGACATGAAAAAAATAAAAAAATTACTACTATTTTGCGGAATACTTTGCTTTTAATGCCGAAACATATGTTTTTGAGGTTCATGCTGCCCTTTCCGGGCATTTTCCGTATTGCGCATGCGCAGATGAGAAGTCCTTTAACTGCTGTAGTTTTCGTCAGAGAGGATTGGGGTTTTGGGGTGGCGGATGCTATTCCTCCATAGAATTCAGATCCCTGATGAGGGTCTGCGCATGCGTAGATTAAAGATGCGATATCTTCCGAACCACTAGTTTTGGAGAATCGGAGTTTTTTGTAAGGTGTGTTATTTTGAGAGGACTTTTAGCCGCCAGTAGATTGCGCATGCGCAGAAGAGAAGTGACTGTTTTTGGGTTGGATGGGTTATGTTGGGAGTGCTGAGTCGATATTATGAGGTTTTAATAGAATATTCATAGCAATTCAGTGCAAGGACAAGTCAGTTTTGGGGGATGTAGCGTTGTTTCCGAGTTAAAGTGTACGTACCGTGGCCCTGGGGCTAATTTTGAAATTGATGTTACCCCTTACAGGCATTTTTCGTTATGCGCATGAGCAGACCATCAGTAATTTAACTGGTGGTGTTTTCGTCAGAGAGGATTAGGGTTTTGGGGTGGCGGATGCTATTCCTCTATAGAATCCCCTGTTGAGGGTCTGCGCATGCGTGGAATGAAGATGTGATATCTCCTGAACCACTAGTGTTGGAGAATCGGAGTTTTTTGTAAGGTGTGTTATTTTGAAAAGGACTTTTAGCCGCGAGTAGATTGCGCATGCGCAGAAGAGAAGTGACTGTTTTTGGGTTGGATGGGTTATGTTGGGAGTGCTGAGACGATATTATGAGGTTTTAAAAGAATATTCATAGCAATTCAGTGCAAGGACAAGTCAGTTTGGGGGCTGTAGGGTTGCTTCAGAGTTAAAGTGTCCTTACCTTGGCCCTGGGGCTAATTTCGAAATGGATGCAACCCCTTACGGGCATTTTTCGTTATGCGCATGAGCAGACCATCAGTGATTTAACTGGTGGTGCTTTCGTCAGAGAGGATTGGGGTTTTGGGGTGGCGGATGCTTTTCCGCTATAGAATCCCCTGGTGAGGGTCTGCGCATGCGTGGATTCAAGAAGCGATATCTCCTGAACCACTAGTGTTGGAGAATCGGAGTTTTTTGTGAGGTGTGTAATTTTGGGAGGACTTGCAGCCACGAGTATACTGCGCTTGCGCAGACGAGAAGTGAATGGTTTTGGGTTGTTTGGGTTATGTTGGGAGTAATGAGCCGATATTGTGAGGTTTTAAAAGAATATTCATGTCAATTCAGTGCACGGACACAAGTCAGTTTGGGGGAAATAGCGTTGTTTCCGATTTGAAATGTCTGTATGGTGGCCCTGAGGCGAATTTATAAATAACTATATTCGGTAGATCTATATTAAAATGCGTTCGGATTTGGAGAAGATGCAATTTCGTCCCTAACGGAGGACCCACAACCGAATTTTTTTCTGATCTACGGTAAAACTAACAGCCAAACTGTATTGATAGCTATATTTGTTAAAGGAACTTGAAAAAAAAAAAAAAGCACTGACGTGAAGTCAGTACTCTTTGGCGCGCGTGTTCACGGTGGCTAATTTGAATTGAATTATTCAAAATTTAACAGTGCTGTATCTAAGCTGCCATCAGGATAGAGTAACAAAGTTGGAAAAGAACACAAGTGACTCTCCTTAGTCGCACAAGCTCCTAGAAGATTTGGGAGGGTCAGTATAATCCTAATCATGTTTATAGCACGCGCGCAAAAGCAGATTGACTTAACAATGAAAGAAAAAGTGTAAAAAGTCAATCTGCTTTGGCGCGCGTGCTATAAACATGATTAGGATTATACTGACCCTCCCAAATCTTCTAGGAGCTTGTGCGACTAAGGAGAGTCACTTGTGTTCTTTTCCAACTTTGTTACTCTATCCTGATGGCAGCTTAGATACAGCACTGTTAAATTTTGAATAATTCAATTCAAATTAGCCACCGTGAACACGCGCGCCAAAGAGTACTGACTTCACGTCAGTGCTTTTTTTTTCTCAGAAAATTCTTACATTTCGGAACTGAACATGAAGTAAGAGATCTGAGAGTAGTGAGACTGCTTTTCATCCATAGACATAGATATAACTCTCGAACGGAATGAGGTAGGTAGTTGAAATTTTCAGAGTAGTTTAGGGAGATGAATATCTCGGTTAAGTTCGTTATTGGGCAAAATTGGCCAGATTTAATTTGATTTCTTCCATGGTGCTTTTCTCATTCTCATGATTGCTCATTTAATCTTGATAAATAAACTATTATTTGAATTGAATTTCCTTTAGGATGCAGTTCTATTATATGAATACATTGATATAATTCCCAACTCTGAGAAACCAATACTTTCGGAGATATAATTTGTCTGTTTGAACTAGAGCGCCAGAAAGCTCCTGTCCACAGGGCTTGAACCCATTTTCGTTTTGTTTTGTGGTGCGTAAATAAACAAATATGACGGTTTTCCAACGCGCGAACACGCGACGTATAATTGTCCATGCGTCATCTCTATACATCAAAGGAAAACTCAAATTATTACATTATGAGAATCCATCCAAGGTACCTATTTAGCCAATGCTTTGTTTGTGGCACAAATCACTTCAATCGCGTACAATTGTGCCGTGATATAAAGAACACCCTGTATAGTAATGGTTTATTTTCAATGATGTATGCCTCGAAAGATTATTTTTTAAGACACATGAATGAAATTGTACGATTATGGCGTGAAAAACAGCAAGTTGCCATTGACGTTAAAAGAAAAACACCCTGTGTGAAAATTTTGGACGAATACGACGTTAACACCCTGCAGGAAAATTTCAGAGAAATACATGATGAAAATCCATCCAAGGTACCTATTTAGTTAATGCTTTATTTGTAGCACAAATCACTTCAATCACGTACAATTGTGCCGTGAGATAATAACACTCTGTATAGTAATGGTTTATTTGTATGCCTCGAAAGTATATTTTTTAACAGAATTGAATGAAATTGTATGACTATGGCGTGAAAAAGAGCAAGTTGACATTGACGTTAAAAGAAAAACACCCTGTAGACATTTTTATATTGATTCACCTTTTAAACCTTTCCTGGACTTCACAAATTATTCAAGACCAAAATTAGCCGAATCGGTCCAGCCGTTCTCGAGTTTCAGCGAGACTAACGAACAGCAATTCATTTTTATATACAGGGTGAGTCTTTGACCACTGCATTAATTTTAACCAAAGATTCCTCTCATCAAATGAAACACTTTTTTCATTTAACATTTTTCCAAATTCAGCTCAGGTAAAAAGATACAGGCTGTTGAAATTTTGAAAAAAAATCAATTTTTATTTTGTAGCTTTGACATCCTTTTTTCGAATAAAAAGAATGTTGGCGTAAAGTTTCCTATAACTATGATACATATTTTCCAAATATTAGTTATTTTCTACTTCTACTGGTTTTCTAGTTATGGACTCGTGGATTCATAAAACTAAACGAAATTAGCATAAAGAAAGCATATAAAGTTTTTCTATAGTCATTTCAAAAATATTCCATCGTTTTAGAACATTATATTATTCTTCATCATTTCTCCTTAAACGCACCGTTTTCGAGATATTCTTCATTGAATGTTTTAAAGTGGAAAACTCCAGAAATTTCACTACTTTTATGGATCCGACCCTGAGCGTTGGAATCCCGAATCAAGCTGTAAACCACGTTACCATGCCTCATTCTCGTCCGCCAACAATGTCATAGATAATTTATATGCGGGAGTGTATTAGCACATTGTGAAATCTTTAAACGCTTGTAACTTTTTACCTGAGCCGAATCTGGAAAAATGGTAAATGAAAAAAGTGTTTCATTTGATGAGAGGAATCTTTGGTTGAAACTAATGCAGTGGTCAAAGACTCACCCTGTATATAGATGTCGAATCACGTTTTTATTCATGATTATTTATTAAGAAAACTTCAAAAATTAATCTCAATAACTAATGATTATCGTTATTTTGGCCCACGTATTCGTGGATCACGCTTCTTTCGTCTCCCGAAATTAACTGCCCTCTTTTCTTTCCTCGTTTCAATAATTTCTGATCCTATACTCCATAAATGAATCTTGCTGAAGAGGCACTGAAGCCGAAGCGTATATTTCCACGGCCACGTCAGGCAACAAACATATCATGTGCCACCTAGCCAAACAAATCGAATAATCGACTTAAATACCAATTGTCCGACAAATAGATTAATACATTTCATACCATTTTAATGGCAGACTTCAGTAGAATGTATATAAAGTATATGAATACAGAATTTAAAATTATGTCATATGTATTCCATTGGAATTGAACTCCAAAATACGAAATTCCGCAAAAATTTGTGGTTCGGCATTCTACAAAGTAATCACCGAGTGTCACTAAAATGAGATTTGTTTATTTTAATTATAGAGAAAATAACAGATTTCAGATGAGTATAACTCCAAAACAATTTGGTCGATTATGCTAATTAACGAACTTAAATGTCGTATTCGGATGCGCAACCTATCTTGAAAGTTACAAGTCGCTTTCTCTTTCCGTTCTCAAGTTATCGTGAGTTAAATTATATGTCTTCGTAGTTTTCTTAAATTTTTCTAGTGGTACAATCCTCACAAAACTTCACACAAATCTAAATTTCAATATTCTACAACTAGTTAGCCAACTTCGATTCGATCGGGTCTGTATGTTTTGAGTTATCGAGAAAATATTATTCCAAATAGGTATAACTCCGAAGCTGATTATACCCAACAACGAACTCAACTCTTGAAAATTGCAAATCGTTTCAATAATTTTCGATGATTTTTGGCGCTCTAGTTCCTCGGAACTGAGTGCTTATCAATTTGCCCAAATGTCTGTAATTTTCGAATATTTCGATGAAAATGGTCTTAAACGATTTGGTTCGACTCACTGATCAAGAATCCGTGGTCGAAATTCATTCTATCCTGAGACATGACATTATCTAATCAATCGAAGAATTATGAGAATAAAGTGTATTCCGAAATGTGAGCGAAGTGAGAAAAATCTCAGTTGTTTGCTCCGAAATTAGTTTTTCTCAGAAAAGTCTTACATTTCGGAACGGAACATGAAGTAAGAGATCTGAGAGTAGTGAGACTGCTTTTCATTCATAGACATAGAATGCAAATAGAATGTAAATATTGAAAGCATAATTCTGCAGTTCGAGAGAGGAGAAAATTTGGTGAACGTAGATCAGGAAATTTTTGATCGATTACAAGGTAATTTTTCATTATTACTCTTCTTTGATACATGTTTTATGAAAAATCTACTATTTGTAGGTACTTCAAACCTGTTTTGGGCAATTGTCATACGAAACTTGTTGGCGCTCTAGTTCCTCCGAAGTGAGTCGTTATCAATTTGCCCAAATGTCTGTAATTTTCGAATTTTTCGATGAAAATGGTCTTAAACGATTTGGTTCGACTCACTGATCAAGAATCCGAGGTCGAAATCGATTCTGTCCGACATGATATCTCTCGAACGAAAGGAGTTAGCGGATTGAAATTTGCAAGGTGAGTTTGGAGCGTAAATATCTCGGACGAGCTCGTTAATGGGAGAAATCCATCAAGCGGTTTAGGAGTTATGGCCGATTTTAGTAAAAATATTTTTTATGAATATTTTAGAAACCGAGCACTCGATCTATCTAAAATTTAGCATCAAATTGTAGAATCATGACCTTTATACGCATGTGAAGTTTTGTGTTGACCAAATTACCGCAAAGTATCAAAAAAAAATTTCAAAATTTAAAAAAAAAAATTTTTTAAAATAACTCTCGAACGGAATGAGTTAGGTAGTTGAAATTTTCAGAGTAGGTTGGGGAGATGAATATCTCGGTTAAGTTCGTTATTGGGCAAAATTGGACAGATTTAATTCGATTTCTTCCATGGTGCAGTTCTCATTCTCAGATTGCTCATTTAATCTTGATTAATAAACTATTATTTGAATTGAATTTCCTTTATGATGGAGTTCTATCATATGAATACATTGATATAATTCCCAACTCTGAGAAACCAATACTTTCGGAGATATAATTTGTCTGTTTGAACTAGAGCGCCAGAAAGCTCCTGTCCACAGGGCTTGAACCCATTTTTTTATATTTTTCTAGTCATACCATCCTCACGAAATTTTGAAAAATTTTCGCGTTGGCATTCTTCAACTAATAATCATGTTTGAATTGGATCGGTTCTGTATTTTTCTAGTTATTGAGAAAGTAACAACCAAATATCAGATGGGTATAACACCAAAACAGTTTGGCTGATTATGCCTATCAACTAACTCAAATGTCACATTCGGAGGCACATCCTACCCTAAAAATTGCAAGTCTCCTTCCGTTTTTAGGTTATCTTAACATAAATAATTTTTTTTTAAATCTTCTAGTAAGAAGATTCTCATAAAATTTCACAAACGTCTTTGTGTCTACAACTAGCTACCAAGTTTCAATTCGATTGGATTTGTATTGGTTGATGACGAAATTACTAGTCGGAAACCTTTGGGCCAAAACTCGATAATTTCAAGTCGTTACTTCTCAAGTTGACGTGGTAACGGCTGGCCGGACAGAATCAAGTTTGACCTCGTATTCTTTATCAGGGAGTCGAACCCAATTGTTTTTGAACATTTTCGGCAAAAATGGGTTCAAGCCCTGTGGACAGGAGCTTTCTGGCGCTCTTGTTCAAACAGACAAATTATATCTCCGAAAGTATTGGTTTCTCAGAGTTGGGAATGTATTCATCTATCATTCTATCAATGTATTCATATGATAGAACTGCATCATAAAGGAAATTCAATTCAAATAATGGTTTATTTATCAAGATATACTGAGCAATCATGAGAATGAGAACTGCACCACATTTTCAAATATTTTTTTTGACACTTTGCAGTAATCTGGTCAATACAAAACTTCACATGCGTATAAAGGTCATGATTCTACAATTTGATGCTAAATTTCAGATAGATCGAGTGATCGGTTTCGGAAATATTCATAAAAAATATTTTTACGAAAATCGGCCATAACTCCGAAACCCCTTGATGGATTTCGCCCATTAACGAACTTGTCCGAGATATTTACGCTCCAAAACCACCTTGCAATTTTCAATCCACTAACTCCTTTCGTTCGAGAGTTATCGTGCCTACGGCTGGTCGGCCGGCCGGACATAATCGATTTCGCACTCGGATTCTTGATCAGTGAGTCGAACCAAATCGTTTGAGACCATTTTCAGCCAAAAATTCCAAAATTACAGACACTTGGGCAAATTGCACTCTGTTCCGAGGAACTAGAGCGCCAAAAAACAAGGTCGTATGACGATTGCCCAAAACAGGTTTAAAGTACCTACAAATAGTAGATATTCCATAAAACATGTATGAAAGAAGATAAGTAATAATAAAAAATTACCTTGTAATCGATCAAAAATTTCCTGATCTACGTTCACCAAATTTTCTCTTCTCTCGAACTACAGAATTATGCTTTCAATATTTACGTAATATTTTCAAACATTTTCGGGTGAGGTCCCCGTTGCATCGCTAAAATACGAGTATTTCAACCCCAATATTTTTGAAGTTACAATATTCCCTTCTGTCAGTCCCGTCATAAATTGAGAGAACTGAGCATTCGTCTATGGATGAAAAGCAGTCTAACTACTCTCAGATCTCTTACTTCATGTTCCGTTTCGAAATCTAAGACTTTTCTGAGAAAAACTAATTTCGGAGCAAACAACTGAGATTTTTCTCACTTCGCTCACATTTCGGAATACACTTTATTCTCATAATTCTTTGATTGATTAGATAATGTCATGTCATGTCATAAGTTGACATTATGACAATTCATACATAGAATAATTATATCAATCTGTGAAATACGATTTACATTGAAATTTTGAAAAATCATATCTCCGAAAGTATTGGCTTCTTAGAGTTAAAAATGATATGAATGGATTGTTATGATAAAACTGCTTATTGAAAAAAAATTTAATTTGAAATTTGTTTCGTAAAAAAAAAAATTTTTTTTGTTACTCCGAAACCGTCTGTCCGATTTTGCCCAGTAACGAACTTAACGAGATAATTATCCCCCAAACCTACTCTGAAAATTTAAACTCTCTAGCTCATTCTTTTCGAGAGTTATCGTGCCTACGGCCGGACGGCCGGACCGGCCGGCCGGACAGAATGAATTTCGATCACGGATTCTTGATCAGTGAGTCGAACCAAATCGTTTAAGACCATTTTCATCGAAAAATTCGAAAATTACAGACATTTGGGCAAATTGATAAGCACTCAGTTCCGAGGAACTAGAGCGCCAAAAAATTAGAAAATTACAGACATTTGGGCAAAAGGATAACGCGATGTTCCCCAGAACATACCCGCAAAAATGGCTTTACTCAAGTAACAGTTATCGAAACAAGTTTGGTCAGGATCAGTACAATACTTACCTTTCTGGGAACCGAATTTATCCTTGTTGCATTTATCGCTTTGGCATGTGTTGCAGTCCTTCAAGTCGGTTCCTCGATTCTGTATCTGAGTATCACACCAGTTCTTAGGAGCACATCCTCTCCTGTATAGTGGAACATCTGATTTCTTCTCTCCAATCAGGTATTCTTCATAGCATGCATCATCGCCCTTACTTGGATCGCAAGTTATAGTGGTTTCTTCTGTGCCCAAACGACAGGGCGAATCATAAACTAGGCTGCTGCAATATCGACACTCCAGACAATTCACCGAAGCGAATTTCAGTAATATCGGTAGTGAAAATATGAAAATATAAATCATTTTCAACCGGAACATATTGTTTAAGCGTCTTCAGATATAACAAGTACCTGTGGTATTTGAACTTTCTGTCCACAATTTATAAGCCGAATTCTCATAAAAAATTTATCAACTAATTCTAACATTTCCATAACTTTACATATAAGGTTGAAATTGATACAAAAATAATGATAATGACGCCTGATAATATTAAGTATATACTGTTAAGACAACCGACAATTAGCTGGTCTATTAGACTAATTATTAGCAAAAGGCATCTCAAAAGGATTTGAAATGCAAACTATTGAATTGTGATACATGCCCACTAATCGATCAATTAACGAATAACAAGTTAGAAAAGCTCTGTGCGATCATTGCATCATAGTGCGATCATCCATCCAGGTACTGAACTTACCTGAAGCTGCTCAGTACAAGCTTACTTCTTTCGATTATTTCCAGTAATATAGATCGGATCGGGTTTAAATCTAGAACTCAGCTGTAAAATAAGCTAAAATATTATATTATGATATTTTTCCGCTTATGATCTGGGGAGCATCCCTAACTAGCAATTTTATAATAATAATGTAAAATGGCGATACCGTTGTTAAAAAATCAACAAGTCAAGAGCGTTCCTGCTAATCGGGTCCTTCCTGAATGGCTTCGTATAATAAATATACTTATGCATATATTTCACAAATCAAATAGACCCCAGGGGGTTCATTGATCTGCCGAGAAAGCAAGAGCAGACGCGTTTCTGGCTTCTTGGCCTTCATCAGTACCCTGGGGAACATCGCGTTATAGTTTTGCCCAAATGTCTGTAACTTTCGAATTTTTTGAAAAAAATGGTCTCAAACGATTAAGTTCGACTCCCCAATGAAGAATTCGAGGTCAAATTTGATTCTGTCCGGCCGGCCGGCCGTACGGCCGTCCGGCCGTCCGTTGCCACGATAACTTGAGAACGAAAAGAGCTAGCGACTTGAAATTTTCAGGGTAGGTGGCGCATCCCAATACGACGGACAAGTTCGATAATGGGCATAATCGGCCCAGTGGTTTCCGAGTAATAATTTTGTTTTCAACCAATATAAATCCGATCGAATTGAAACTTGGTGAGTGATTGTAGAATATGAACTTTAGCACGTTGGTGAAATTTTGTGCGAATCGTATGGCTAGAAAATTTTAAAAAAATTATTAAAAAATATTTTTGTTGTCACGATAACTTGAGAACGGAAAGAGATAGCGGCTTCAAGTTTTCAGGTTAGGATGTGCACTAGAATGCGACATTTCAGTTTGATTATGAGCATAATCGGCCAAACGGTTTTAGAGTTATAGCCATCTGAAATTTTCTGAAATTTGGTGGTTTTTTGTTCCTCATTAACTCGAAAAATACTGAACCGATTGAATTCAAACATGGTTATTAGTTGTAGAATGCCAACGCGGAAATGCTTGCAAAATTTGGTGAGGATAGCATTTGTAGAAAATTTTTAATAAATCATTGAAAATAAAAAAAGAAAATTCTATATATCAGTAACTGATCGTTTGAAATTGCTGAAATTTTGCAAGAGCCTTGATAACCTAACTCTACTACCAAGTTACAAGTTTTAATACGATCGGTTAAATATTGTTGGAGATTCGAGCATTCTTGTGTGAGTTCAGTAGATGGGTGACCGTTGCCTCGATAACTTTCGAACGAAAGGAGATAGGGACTTGCAATGTTCAGGGTAGGTTGCGTATCCGAAAGGGAGAGTTGAGTTCGATTTTGGGCATAATCGGTCTAACGGTTTCCGAGTTATACCCACCTGGAATATTATTTCCTTGATAACTCGAAAAATAAATATTCGATCGAATTGAAGCTAGGTAACTAGTAGTAGAAAATCAACATAAAGACGTATTTAAAATTTTGTAAGAACCGTACCTCAAGAAATTTTGAAAAAAATTACGAAAAAAAAAATTTTAAGAACCGTACCCCTAGAAAATTTCAAAAAAATCACGAATCACCCTTAATCGAATTTACCATGGTAAATTATGTTGTCTATTCTCCTGTATTGGACACTTAATTCGAATTTACCATGGTAAATTCGAATTAAGAGTGTCCAATACAGGAGAATAGACAACATAATTTACCATGGTAAATTCGATTAAGGGTGTCCAATACAGTAGAATGAACAATAGAACATACGCGCAAAAGCTTCTGACTTCACGTCAGTGCTTGAACCAATTTTTTTTTTCGTGATTTTTTTGAAATTTTCTAGGGGTACGGTTCTTAAAATTTTTTTTTCATATGAACGTTATGAAATAAAAATGTTACATAGAGTGATATCTATAAAATTAATTGATTTTATGTTGCAAATGGCAATCCTGAATTATAACAACATAGAGAAATTATAGATGTCATGTGTCATTATTGTTTACACGAAGCCATTTGATTTATATATACTTCTGCACCTACAGACATATTTTTGGATACACAAAACGAAATTCTCAATGCAAATGAAATTTCTTCGTGAAATGTAGCACTAAAATGACATATGTTAAACGCGCCCCCTTGTTTCGACTGTTTTACATAAAACATTTAAAAACGCAAAAATGTGGCTTGTCGGTCCTGCATTCTAAACACCGCGAGCTACTCGCATTCGCCCAAGTGCACGATCCAACCTTTATACTAATAACAGAAACATGGCTTCACCCGGGAATCTCTGATTCAATTGTACACATCCCTAATTATATAATACATCGCGGTGATAGTACCACAACGATAGGACATGGTGGTGTATGTGTGTACATCAGGGAGAATAACGTTTCCGTATCCACCGTTTCCACTTCTTGCGTGAATGTGCCTGGCCTTGATAACTTATTCGCTGACATCAAATTTAAAGATTTTTCGCTCACCATTGGATGTGTTGATCGCCCACGTGCGTGCATTGGTGATGTGGCCCTTGTTGAACATCTTAAACAACTTGTGGGGAGGAGGAATGTGTTTGTGGCGGGGGACTTCAACCTGCCTGATGTATCGTGGACACTTTCGACGTTACCACCCCCAGCTCACCTTCACTTGATTATGCACTTCTGGTACGAGATATGAGTCTATCACAGCTGATAGACAAACCCACAAGGTATCGTGCCGGCCAGGTTCCATCTCTGCCGGACCTTATTTTAACCAATGATCCTGACCTCGTAGCAGATATTGATTACCTATCGCCCTTTGGCAAGTCAGATCATGTCACCCTTCAAACTAAAATCCAGTTTTATACCTCCTCACAAGTTAACAATAAGAAAAAAATCGAGATCATTATGTGGGGTTGGACATTTCGATCTTCGACGTGGATTGGGAGGGGCGGTTTGGAGGTTTGAATGTTGATGAGGTGTGGGGTGACTTCGTCCATGTGATCCAGTCGGCGATCAAAGACAATACTGGATCAAGGCTTGTCGAGGTCAATTCTTCTAATCCTTGGATGGACAACAAGATTCGTGGGATGATTAAACATAAACGAAGATTGTGGCGGAGATATATGAGGTGCAGGCAGCCCGATAGTTATGACGAACATCGTGAATACTCCAATCGTTTGTCAGCCGCGATGGATGATGCTAAGAGGCAATTTGAGAATAGAATAGTGTCCTCCAAAGATAGGAAGAAATTCTTTAAATACATTCGCTCCTTTCTCAAGACAAAACCTTCCATACCACTGGTTAGAGGAAATAATGGAATTGCTGATGGCTACGAACAGTCAGCTGAGGTATTGGCCGAATCGTTCGCTGCTTCATTCACAACTGAGCTGGATGGTCCAATACCTATTGTCGGATGTGACCGTTGCAATTATGATCTGAGTTCGGTCCGGTTCACTCCAGAAGCTCTAATGAATCAACTCCGTGCTCTAAAGATTGACTCTTCTCCCGGGTTGGATGGCATAAATGCAGGAGTACTCAAGGAATGTGCAAGTTCCTTGTGTGCCCCACTAGCTATGATCTTTACCGAGTCCATCCGATCACATAGATTGCCTTCTGAATGGTTGCGGGCATCAGTCACGCCTGTATTCAAGAAGGGCGATAAACTCTGTCCCAATAACTATCGTCCAATCAGCCTAACATCTGTGATTTCGAAGGTGTGTGAGCGTTTGATAATGAATGAGATGGTAAGATTTTTGCTTGAGCATAATATTCTCCCCGATACTCAACACGGATTTTTGCCTGGTCGTTCGGTCCTCACTAACCTTCTAGAGAGTATAGAGAAATGGACGAAAGCTTCCGAAAGTGGAATCCCCACTGATATTGTCTACCTGGACTTCTCAAAGGCTTTTGACTGTGTACCTCACAGGCGCCTTCTCTCAAAGCTCGATCATTTTGGGATCAGAGGAGATTTGCTGCAGTGGATTAGGGCTTTTCTGCGGAATAGAACATTCTCAGTCAGGGTATCCAGTTGCTCCTCTTCAACTAGACTGGTTACCAGTGGTGTGCCCCAGGGGACGGTTTTCGGTCCTTTTTTTAATATACACCGATGATTTGTTCCGTATTTTAAAATCACCCTACTCACAGTTTGCGGACGACACTAAAATTTACAACAACCCTATAACAGATTACTCCCTGCTTCAATCAGACTTGGATGCTTTATCGCGCTGGTCAGAGGATTGGTTGCTCAAGCTCAACCTTGACAAATGCGTTGTCCTTCATATTGAAAAAAAAACCCGAAACACAGGTACTTTCTTGATGGGCAACCGCTTGCTACCACAGATTCGCATGAGGATCTAAGACTGACCATCACGTCTGATTTGAGCTGGTCCCAACATGTGAGCAAGATAACGTCTAAAGCAAGAAGTCTCGTTTTCTTGATGTCTAAGTGTTTCCGTGGGTGTTCCCCAACTGTCTGTTGCAGTATATATACAAGCTATATAAGACCAATCTTGGAATTTGCTGGTCCTGCTTGGCATCCTAACCTAAAAGGTGACATGGACCAGTTGGAGGCGCTACAAAGGTGGGTTACACGTATTCCCTATGGTCCGAACCACCCTGGATACGAGGAGAGATTACGCATCTTTGGTTTAACCTCTTTTCAAGATCGCTGACTGAGAGGTGATCTTATATTCAGTTACAGGGCCATAAACCATATGTTAGGAGTCAATCTATCTTCTATATTTATCCGCAACGTTAAGAACTTACGAGGGCACATGTTCAAGTTAGGGAAAGAGAACTTCAAGACCACCCAGAGGCAAAGTTTTCTTCCCAACAGAATTTTCAACGTCTGGAACAGTTTGCCTCCTGATGTTGTTGGTACGACCAGTGTAAACGGCTTCAAGAAGGGATATGACCGGTATCGTTTTCCACCAACCATCCCTTGATCGTTTGTGATGATATATGCTGACATTTTTTTTTCGCTTTCTTTATGCCTATGTTACTTTTTTGCGCGTATGTTCTGGGGAACATCGCGTTATAGTTTTGCCCAAATGTCTGTAACTTTCGAATTTTTTGACGAAAATGGTCTCAAACGATTAAGTTCGACTCCCCGATGAAGAATTCGACGTCAAATTTGATTCTGTCCGTCCGGCCGTCCGGCCGTACGGCCGTCCGGCCGTTGCCACGATAACTTGAGAACGAAAAGAGCTAGCGACTTGAAATTTTCAGGGTAGGTTGCGCATCCTAATACGACGGACAAGTTCGTTAATGGGCATAATCGGCCCAGCGGTTTCTGAGTAATAATTTTGTTTTAAACCAATATAAATCCGATCGAATTGAAACTCGGTGAGTAGTTGTAGAATATGAACATAAGCACGTTTGTGAAATTTTGTGCGAATCGTATGGCTAGAAAATTAAAAAAAAAATTATTTAAATATATTTTTGTTGTCACGATAACTTGAGAAAGGAATGAGATAACGGCTTGAAGTTTTCAGGTTAGGATGTGCACCAGAACGCGACATTTCAGTTTGTTTATGAGCATAATCGGCCAAACGGTTAGAGATTTATAGCCATCTGAAATTTGGGGGTTTTTTGTTCCTCATTTACTCGAAAAATACTGAAGCGATTGAATTCAAACATGGTTATTAGTTGTAGAATGCCAACGCGAAAATGTAGCAAAATTTGGTGAGGATAGCATTTGTAGAAAATTTCTAATTAATTATTGAAAATAAAAAAAAAAAATTCTATATATCAGTAACTATTCGTTTGAAATTGCTGAAATTTTGCAAGAGCCTTCATACCCTAACTCTACTGCCAAGTTTCAAGTTTCAATACGATCGGTTAAATATTGTTGGAGATTCGAGCATTCTTGTGTGAGTTCAGTAGATGAGTGGCCGTTGCCTCGATAACTTTCGAACGAAAGGAGATAGGGACTTGCAATTTTCGGGGTTGGTTGCGTATCCGAAAGGGAGAGTTGAGTTAGTTTTTGGGCATAATCGGTCTAACGGTTTCCGAGTTATACCCACCTGGAATATTATTTCCTTAATAACTCAAAAAATAAATATTCGATCGAATTGGTGCTTGGTAACTAGTAGTAGAAAATCAACATAAAGACGTGTTTAAAATTTTGTAAGAACCGTAACCCTAGAAAATTTGAAAAAAATGACGAAAAAAAATTTTTAAGAACCATACCCCTAGGAAATTTTAAAAAAATCATGAAAAAAAAAATTGGTTCAAGCACTGACGTGAAGTCAGAAGCTTTTGCGCGTATGTTCTATTGTCCATTCTTCTGGATTGGGCACCGTTAATCGAATTTACCATGGTAAATTATGTTGTCCATTCTCCTGTATTGGACACTTAATTCGAATTTACCATGGTAAATTCGAATTAAGAGTGTCCAATACAGGAGAATGGACAACATAATTTACCATGGTAAATTCGATTAAGGGTGCCCAATCCAGAAGAATGGACAATAGAACATACGCGCAAAAGCTTCTGACTTCACGTCAGTGCTTGTTTATATATTCTTTATGCTTATTCCTTTATTACCTTTTTGTATTTCATATGTACTGCCTGTATCATAATATTGTGTTTATGAGCTTCAAAGGCTTGGCCTCAGCTCTTATCAAATAAATAATAATAATAATAATAATAATATCTCCGAATGTATTGGTTTCTCAGAGTTGGAAATGATATCAATGGATTCTTATGAAGAGACTGCATATTAAAAAAAATTGAATTTGAAATTTGTAATGTAAAAAAATGGGAAAGATCTGCGGACAGGAGATTTGGCGCTCTTGTTCAAACAAATCTTAAACAAATCATATCTCCGAAATTATTGGTTTCTCAGAGTTGGGAATGATATCAATGGGTTGTTATGATAGAACTACAGCATATAATGAATTAAATAGGAATCCACTGATATCATTCCCAACTATGAGTACTCGATTTAAATTCGAGTGAATCTTTATTTTTGAAAATTTTGGGAAAATCTAATTCGTCTTGAAGATTTGTGTGGAGTTGCAGCGGAATCTGACGAAACTTTCTGAAATTTTAATATTTTTTAGAAAAACTTGTGCGTCGACTTTCTACAAGTATTTACAGACTTTATTTTGGATCGGACCTGATTTTTTTGAGTTATTGAGGAAATAAGAATAACATTCCAGATGGGTTACACACCTAAACCATTTGGCCGAACGAACTTAGCTGTCGAATTCTGATGCGCAACCCACCCTGAAAATTGCAAGTCGTTATCTCTTTCTATTCAAAAGTTATCATGGTAACGGTCACTCCTCCAAAAGCTAAACTCGCCCAACGCTGCTCGGTTTTCAGTATTTCTTCAATATCTCCATCATTGAAGGTCCGAACGTGTTCAAATTAGGAACAATATATATATATATATACACATATATATATATATATATTAGGAATAAGAAGGTTCCGGGTTGGACCGCGTCTGGAGTTTAATGTCGTTCGACGTTTCGGCTCCGATTTTGGAGCCATTATCAAGAACAAGATGTAAAATGTGAATTAACGCCGGGGTCTCAATCTGCCTACTCCCCAGGTTTCATCACCAGTACTCTCGGAGATCACTGTATTTCTACTACTTCGAGAAGACTGATTAACGGAAGATCGAGATGCTGTATTTATACTTGTCGAGGTTGGGGTAGGAGTGGGGATGGTGGGGGTACTGGTAGCGGTTGGGGTGACTATGGGAGGAGGGAGACGAGAAATCAAGGGTTTCCACGTACGAGGTAATCTTTGACTATCGTCGCGTTTGTTAAGGCAATCTGGACGTCTTTCAATTTCAAGGGCTTCACGAATAATACGGCTGGTAAGCATTTGTTCTATTGCAATGGTTCTGCTGCTAGCAAAGTCAATTTTGTGACCTGTATC
The DNA here is from genome assembly GCA_937662695.2 of Halyzia sedecimguttata. Classification (NCBI taxonomy): domain Eukaryota; kingdom Metazoa; phylum Arthropoda; class Insecta; order Coleoptera; family Coccinellidae; genus Halyzia; species Halyzia sedecimguttata. Next base: position 1,766,644 of record OW569418.2, on the reverse strand, counting down.
AGCATGATGTTTGAAGAGAGCTGAGGATGATTCAGCTTTGCGTACTGCTAGTTGGTGTTCGTATACTCTGTTAGTCACGCGTCTGTTAGTTTGACCGATGTATGACCTTGGACATTCGGAGCATGGTATCTCATATACACCGTGGGATTCATTGGGAATGAAATCTTTCGGTGAACGGAGAAAGTTAGAAATTTTATTGTGGGCAGTAAAAATAGTTTTTATTTCCTGTTTCTTAAGGATGCGACCTATTTTGTCGGTAACACCTCGGATAAAAGGAAGGAAAGCTTTGTGAGGAAATCTCTCTGGAGGTTCCTTTTGATCATGGGAATGTATCAGATTTCTACGGAAAGATTTATTAATTTGATATCTGCTATACCCATTCTGGAGCAGAGCAGACTCGAGTTGCTTAAATTCATGTTGTCTGTGATTATTGTCTGTGAGTTGGATAGATCTGTGGACGAGGGAGTTTAAAACGGAATTGATTTGTGAGGGATGATGATGGGAGTTGGCATGCAGGTATCGATTTGTATGGGTGGGTTTTCTGTACACAGTCTGAGTGAAAGAATTATTATTATAATTATAACGAGCGGGAAATTACAATATATCTCCCATATATCCTATATTCTATTATATTGTTTTCCAAAACACTGCCAAACACCAAGTTGACGATAATTCGTCAAAAACCTGGCATTTGACAATGTTTTCGGAACAATGGTTTTCGCTGTAATCGAAAGAAAACAAATGAAATCCCAAAATTCTCTTTAATAAAATTGTATTCAGATTCATGAATTCAAGTTCAACATTTCATGTGAACTTATGTACATGTATATTAGGAAAAGAAAGAAAATCAAAATTAAAAAATACATTTGGCATGGAAATAAAATTTAGTCTTTAAAAAAATAATTATATAGCATACCTATGCGAGAAAAACTTTCTTCAATAAAATTATCCTTATATACCTTCCAATTTGAAGGAGCAATTCAATATTGTCAATATTCACAATATTCATTTGGGAAAAAAATAAATGTAAAATATATAAAAAAATTCGAAAATAACAGTGCCGAAACATATAGCATTATATACAACGTAATGTGCAAAACATTTTCTACATGAAATCATCCCTAATCCATACCCATAGACCTTTGAATATGAAAAAGCGGTTGAATGCCTTAACTCCAATATTAATTTACAATACAAAATCCAACGTGAAATATAGTACAAAAATGGATATGATTATGCGAGTACAACATAATGTGGAAATATATTCTACATGAAAATCATACATAATCAATACCTTCGAAGATGAAGGAGCTAATGAATTATTAATCACTTTACTTGTATTCTTAGAGTTTTTTACCGAACATCAAACAGTGATATTCGAATAAGTTTATTTTACAACACACAGATTTCACCAAAACTAAGTAAAAGTAAAAACAAGCAAGCCGGTTGCGGATAGCTGATCAAGCATCACGTGGTATCATCACGTCATCCTCAAATCGCGAAGGCAGATACATCCTCAAATTTGTGTGGGATTATTCGAACTATTTCACGGACCAGACTTTAGTAAGGAAGTTTCCACCCCATGGCTTTTATGAAAAGCTTACCACTAGACATGAATAAGAATAGGACTAGCAGGGACCAAAGTAGAGAGTTATCCACAAAGTTTAATTCCATCAACGCTGAATAGCAACATACCGCGGTTTCATCCTTATTAGGAATCGTCAGTGGTGCACAATTCAACGCTGATGGAAGAATACACCTCGAAGAAGCCGGTTTATTGAACTCCAGGTACAATCTCTGAGTACAAAGTAGACAGAAGCGACACCTAGCATTCAACCAACCAATCTCCCCGTTGCGGAACACTCAAAACATAGATCCCTGCGTACATTCTTTGTTCCAAACGTGGCTAATTGCAGAATTCTATTTTGAATTCCTTGCTGACGCCACGAGGAACGTGAAAACACCCTGGTTTTTAGTACGCAATGCGCAGAAATGAATATATCAAACAAGTCAGATATATTCATTTCTGCGCATTGCGTACTAACAACCAGGGCGTTTTCACGTTCCTCGTGGCAAGGAATTCAAAATAGAATTCTGCAATTAGCCACGTTTGGAACAAAGAATGTACGCAGGGATTTATGTTTTGAGTGTTCCGCAACGGGGAGCTTGGTTGGTTGAACACTAGGTGTCGCTTCTGGCTACTTTGTACTCAGAGGTTGTACCTGGAGTCCAATAAACCGGCTTCTTCGAGGTGTATTCTTTCATCAGTATAATATAGTCATCAAATACTACAATAATCCATTCTATATAAAAACCTATTTTCATTTGAAGAACTTGTTCACAAACCACAGAATCAAATAATTAGAATTTTCAGTAAATTGAAGGCTCCAACACCGAAAACAAAAAAATCACATGTCGTATACAGTGTACCATGCGGGAGTTGTGACAGACAATACATAGGCCAGACTTCACAGAGACTACAGGACAGACTAAATGCACATAAGTATACAAAAAACGCAACTGCAGCACGCAATAAACACAAAAAAACAAATAACCACGAGTTTAACTATGAAGATACAAAAATCCTGGGAATCGAACCCCAACAAAACCGAAGGGAAATACTGGAGATGATTCATATACAGACGAATATCGAAAATACAGTAACCCAGATAGCACACACACGTTATATGGATGTTCTTAGAAGATACCGCCAGAATGTTCAAATATTCATAGAATATCCTCACAACAGACCCCACACATTCTTAGAACATTCCATGCACTATTAAGTGAGAGAGGAACTCTGGTTCTATACAGGTTCTATGAATGTTCTCCCGAATATTCTAGAACCTTCTAGGAATGTTCTTGACAATATTTCAGGCATATTCTTGAGAATATTCCAGGTACGTTTCAAAAAATCTCCTATTAATATTACTCCAAATATTCTATGGAGATTCCCACTCATTCTAGAAATATTCCCAGAATATACTTTAATTCCGAGAATATTTGGTTGAATTTATAAATTCATTGGTATTATTAATTCCTGCCGCATTCCCTGCGGGAATTAATAATACCCAACTGAAAAACTAAAAAAAAATTGTGTGCAACGATAAATTAACGGTATTGCATGCTTTTTTGTTATAATTCAATTTAAAATTAAAATGTTTTGTAAATTTAGTTAAACTTTGAGATTTCATAGACTCATCACATTGAATGGTTAAGAAATTCTTATTTATTTTTCGTAATCCCATAAAAAATCATCAGAATGCTGATTCTGAGCATAAGCCTAGTTTTTTCACAAATAATATAATAATATTATTCAAGGTCAAACAACACTAATCCATTTTATAATAATACATAATTCAAGTCATCAGTTTTATTATTAGGAAGACATTTCCTGAAATAAATTCAAAAGAATAATAACAAAATATTTTGTTTATAAAAACAATAATATTCGCGAGATTATCTTCTCCATCATTTTTGGCTACCAACCAGCCTTTTGGTTTCAAAATCAGAGATTCTGGAAGAGAAGAAATGAAATATTACTAGGCACCTTGAATAATTTAATAGTTTTCAGTGTAAACCCAGATCAGAATGAAATACAAGGCAACAAACCAAATTTTAGCTAGTAGAATAATCAAAAAATATTGCTTCATGGTATGAATGATATTGAGTACAACTAATATTCCTACCTTCACTAGATTATAGTTTTGAGGTCTAATTTCTGGAACTTTTCCTCCTTCTGTTTCGCCTTAACCAACCAGTCCTTAATTACCAATTCCGCATCAGACTCTGTAATCTTTCGATGAATGTTCATCACAGATTCTGTAAAATATGAGAGATAATTCAAATATGTATTAATGTATTTTAGTTATCGCAATAATTCCAAGTAAAGCGATTTCAGTAAAATATCTTGACTAGTTATTCCATCAAACATTGCTTCTTCATAGAAATATATTTCTTATCTTATCTATCTTATAGAACATAGTAAATTCTTCGAAAATTCTTACCTTTCACTATTTCGGAAAAAATCAATGCCGAAAAATTATCCTTCTTCTCAAATCCTAACCAGCTAGAGTTCATAGCAAGAGCATTTGTCATCAACCTTTCCTTTTGTTATCACTTTGTGTTTAGGCCCCCAATTTTTGACAACTCGTAAACCTAAAACAACAACCGAAATGTAACATAAATAATAATATGTATGCTGTGGACTTATCTAATCCTATATGTTAGATAGGAGTATACATTATTAATTTCCAGGAGAATTTCATACAATAATTTCGAGGATTTTTATATGTGAACAAATTTGATAACCAGTAATGTGGTAGTATCAATGAATTTTCTAGAGAACAAAAATCTATTTGAATGTAACATTTGGATACATCACACAAATCAAAATCTTGAAACTTACCACTTTTGTTTTAATTTCCTCAAGGTCTAAATTACTATTTCTCCAATATACGTTGTAATATTTAATAGGAAAATCAAACTTTTCTTCAAAATTGATTGATTCTTCAGTTGGTTCATGATCATTATTAATAAGATCATTTCTCGATAATCTGCAGCAACCTCTACAGATGTGAAATATTTCGCCATCAGCCCTGGCATAATAACTTCTGAATGAAATTTCTTAGCAGTTCTTTTCCCATATTTCCAGATCTTATAGGATTCGTACTTCGAAACAACTATTTGGAAATCATATAACGAAATCACAATAATGCGACTGTGAGGTGAATAATTGAATTTGTAGTTTTTGGTAGTAATAACTGTTTGTTTTCAAAGTAATTATCCCAGCATTGTGCTATTAGATATGAACTCTTTATTAGCAAAAATGCATGAATGTCTTGTAGGTTGTGGTATATAATAATCCAAATATGTTGCAATATCCATATATGTGATTGGAGGAACACCATCAATTGAATTATCCACTATCCAGATCAGAAACATTCAATGTTGAAGGATCTAAGCCGTTAATTAATCCCAACTTTATTAATATAATAATAATAATAATAATAATAATGTTTATTTGTCACCCAAAAACATCATACATAACGAAAGTATTTTATATTAAACAAATAAACATTTAGTTTCCCACAAAAGTTCGAAACTTGTACGTGGGCAGTACACCTCAAAAAAATTATAATGCTTAATCAAATCAATTCTTCACACACAGCTAGTTTTAAACGAAATTATTTCTATTTGTGAACGTATACCAGAACGATGTTGGCTTGCTTCGAATCCATTTTTTTATTTTCTTATTAAACGTTGATTTGGCCTTAGTTTCTTTGATTTTCATTGGAAGTATATTGTAAAGTAAAGGTGCCAGGTAAGTATGCGATTTTAAACCAATAGTCTTCTTAGGTTTAGGTAAAGGGATGTTGGGAGATCTCATATCTTTTCTATTTTTTATAGGTGCATGTAGTTGATGTTGGTACATCAGAAGGGCACGGGCGTATAGTTGACGCACAGTAAACATGTTTGACAACTTGTACAGATTTTCTGTTGGGTAAGTAATCGGCTTATGGTACATAATTTTTAACACCCATTTTTGAGCTATTTCAATCCCTTTATAATGCGAGTCTGCTATCCCTCCCCATGATAGTATAGCATAATTCAAATGCGGCTCAACCAGTGCCTGATATACTCTTGTCATTTCGTCTTGCTCACATATGTGTCTTAAAGTTTTGAATTTACCTAGTACCGATCTTATTTTCTTCATTACAAGATAGGCTTGTTCATTCCATCGAAGGTGGCAGTCCATCATTATCCCTAAGTATTTGATAGATTCTGTACTCTGTATTTGAAAAGAATATCTGCTTGTTTTTATGCATAAAGTATCAAATGGGGGTTTTCCAGTTGTAAGACTCGTAAATGACATAAATTTAGTTTTATCCATGTTAACTGTCAATTTTTTTCTTTCAAAAAATTCGACTACTCTAGCAAATTTTTCCTCAGTTTTTACTTTTAATTGGTTCCACGTCGGCGCGGTGAAGCAAACCACTGTGTCATCAGCAAAACTTACAATTTCAGGATTCAAGGCGAACAATTCATTTATATAGAGTAGAAAAAGGATGGGACCCAAAATTGTCCCCTGAGGCACTCCACATGTAATTGTTTCTTCTTTGCTTAACATTTTCCCTATTCTGACTTTTTGTTTACGTCCTTCCTGATAGCTCTTGATCAAATTAAATGCTTCTCCTCTCCATCCCATATTTTCCAATGTTTGCAACAGTATTTCGTGATTAACAGTATCAAATGCCTTCGCCAGGTCAACGAATATGCATACTGCTGGTACCCTACTATCCATGGCTTCAGTGATCAATTCTACTAGAGTATTGATGGCATCCTGTGTTGATCTATCTTTTGGAACCCAAATTGATTTTTGGCCAATATCTTGTGCTTTTCTATGAAAGAAATAGTACGTTTGTATAAAATTTTTTCGAATATTTTCGCAATTGATGATATTAAGGATATAGGTCTATAGTTCTTTAGTTCTGCACGGTCTGAAGATTTATATAATGGTATTACCACGGCGGATTTCAGGATGTTCGGGAATATTCCTTTTCTGATACTATTGTTGATAAGATATGTTAATGGTTCTTCGATGTGAGTGGATATGAGTTTCAAGGTTTCTGCTTTGATGGTGTCCAGTCCGGGTGCTTTGTGTTTTTTCAATTCTTTAATGACGTTTCTCACTTCTATTTCATCTGTGTCAAAATAAACAATGGAGTTGCAATGCTTATAGGTTGCTTTCGGCATGTGATCTTCATGTAAAGGGCTCCGCTAGTCTCGTCGCAACGTTTATAAAGTATTTATTGAATTCTTCTGCTATCACTCCGTCTCCCTCCAACATCTCTCCATTTTCACTCTTTATTTTTACAATCTTATGTTCTTGTTTTTTACTATTTACTATTTTTCAGAGACCTCTTGAATAGTTTTGCTTTTTTTCTATTTCTTTTCGATAATAAGTTTTTTTCGCGCATTTCAGTAGTTCTTCCAGCTTATTTTTGTGTGGTTTAAATTTCCTTAAGAGTTCAGGGTTGTTGGGATTATTTAAGGCATTTTTATACAAATGGTTTTTAGTTTTAATAGCATTTACAAGTCCGTTTGTGATCCATGGTTTCCTCTTTCTATCGCAGCGTTTTATTTTTACTACCATTGAGCAACTCTCAATAATTTCCTGTAATTTTTCTATAAATAATAGCCACGACTGATCTACTTCACTAGTTTCATATATTTTTTTCCATTTTTGCTCTTCAAGTATTCTCATCATCTGTTTATAATTAATGTATTTTTTTTCGCGAGATGATTCATTTGAACCTGTATTTACAGATGTTTCTGAGGAGAGCTCTATGAAGGTTGAATATTATATGTATATCTGTAATAAAATCAAATGTAAACACATGATGAAGGTACTTTTTTTCGAACCTACCGTTCAGCAAAGTCTCCGTTGTTCAACAATAGTCTTTTCAGATATTCATTCTCCATTTCAATATAGTTTAAACAGCAGAAAAGCTCCGGAATAATTCAATGAACACTATAAAATAACCAACGACCACAACACGTAACTTATTTGTTGTTTATGTACAAAGAACCAGATTAAAGAACCGCCATATTGGTTCACGTCACGTCACGTGATGATTTCAGGATGCGAATTGTGAAATTAATAAATATCTGTAGGCTGGGCTGGTAACAAGAGCCAGGAGCGTGTTCTGATAGCCGAAGTAATCGGTCAGGGTTGGAAGATTAGGGAAAAATATTCGGCTTGAAAAGCTGTTCAATTATTTGAATCAGAACTTTACTGATTAACTTTGACTAGTGAAAATATACCGAGCCAACACCTCCTAAAAGGATGTAGGAGGTGTTGACCGAGCTTATGAACAATAGATATAAAAATTTCTATAGCATCGAAAAGCCTCTGAGGTGAAGTAGTAAAGTCACATGTTACACTACACTATTAAATTAACCATAAATCTCAAAATGATCCCACGCGACGCAATGATCAAAAAACATTCTGAGGAGGTTCTTATTATATATTCCACAAGGATCTTACCAAATACTGAAATAAACTACAACTCCTATGAATATTCTCTAAGGATATTCTAGTAATGTTCTTCATATCATATGACATGGATATCATTTTTGAAATGTGATCAGAACGTTTACTGAAGGACATTCCTTGAATATTCTAGATGTTATACGACGATGCATGGAACGTTCTATTAGAATATTCTAAAATATGAACGTTCAGAAGCTAGATATCACATTCTCAGAATGTTGTGTGCTATCTGGGAAATGACAAGTTAGACACAAAAAGTCTCAGCCGTATTTATATGCCACTACTGAAAAGACCACAGAATTTAAAAAGAAGACAAGACACGACAATACACTGACGTTCGAAACTATGACATAAACAAGACAGTACCCACAGTGCGCGCTGCCTTGCGTGTAGGAGAGCGGACCCCAAAGGCTAAGGGAAGGAAAACCCCGACAGAAAACCGAGGACGGATAACACGGTACGACTAGGCAGGACAAGGAATTAGAGGGGATGTGTGCGATGCACTGCCCTCGCCCCATCTCTATGGCACATGGAAAAGGAAAAAGGTAATAAGTCTACGGTGCAGGGGAGGGATACCCCAGTACCGGTCGGTGTTCCTGGTGGTAGAGCAGGCCAGGCCCGATCGTCATATGACTACTGCGCTGCGCGCTCGCTGATTGACCAGGGCGGCGCGCTGGTTGCTTCAACTGGAACGGAGAAGGAGCGAAAGATGGACGATCTAGAGCCAGAAGAGGAGCTGTCGTACATCGACTTTCTGCTAACAGGGAGAGAAGAAGATTGGAAGAGACAAGAGATAGACAGTCCGGTGTTTGTCTCGAGTAGGTCAGAGGAGGATGAAGAAGAAGGAAGAAAACGGAATAGGAAGAAAAGGAGCAGTCCCAAAGCTGGGGGAAAAAAATGAATTTCTCCGAGCAAGACATGCTAGAAATCATAAAGGAGTTACAAAATAGCGCAAAAAAGTTCGAAACTTTCTGCAAGGACAATAGGAATGTTCACGTCCCGGTTAAAAACATGGCAGTATCACTTAAAGCCATAACGGAGAAGCTGGCCAACTGCTGTAGGGTAGTGAAAATAAAGATGGAGGAGCAGGAGACCAGGGGCTGCATACAGACGAGGGAGCTGGAAGAGAGGCTAGCGAAATCAGATGTAGAGATGGAAAAGTCAAAAAATAAAGCGGAAGCACTTAGCATGTGCACAGGTGAGCTGGCTCAAATGAGGAGGGTGCTGAAGCACATGGACCGAAGGAATTCCATATCAGATGTGAGGGAGCTCTATGAGAGGAGGGAGATGGGGACCCAGACAAAATTAGAATGGAAATAATGATTGCAGAAATGGGACAAAAAATCGGAGATATAGAAACTGAAGAAGATCGTTAGTGGGGAATGGAAGGAGTACTATCACAAAACCGTAGTCTCCATAGATTCGGTCGTGAATGTCCCAGATGGTGAAGACGTGGCGATTATCGGAATCCTTCAGACTGAAAAGGAGTACAGACTGGTTTCACGGATGATAGGGAACTCGCAGGCAACGACGAGACTACTCAGAGAGGGGAAAGTAGGAGAAGGCGTGATAGTCTCCCTCAAAGTCGGCGGAAGCATCCAAAAGAATGAAGACCAGTTTGAGGAAGAGAAACACGTACTATTAGTAGGAGTAAACAACGACTTGAAGGATAATAAAATAGAGCTCCTAAGAAACATAAAAAAACTTCGAAGCAAGTGCGAAAAAATGGGACGTGACAAGATTCACCTGGCATACCTTGAGAGAAAACCAGAAGAAGAGGTGAGAAAAATTACTGAGTGCGCGTTCTGGGATTTCAAAGGTCAGGTGACATGGCATGTGAGAGAGCACCGTCAAGCTGCGAAAAAACCCAAGCAGGACAGAGATGAGGCGGTAATTGTTGAGGTGAGTGAAAGTTCCTATGCGGACACCCTCAAAAAAATCAGAGAAGACCTAGGGGACGCTAGAGAGGCAGAGGGGGCTAAAACAGCATCTAAAACGAAAAATGGAAATCTAAAACTAACAATAGATGCCAGCAGAGGGAAAGTCGAGGAAATCGTGAGGTACCTAAGTAATAAAACTACTGGTAAAATCAGAGTGGTGGGACAGGCAACCCAAAAGAGGGTAATATACTTGAGAGGGATGGACGAAGTCACAACAAAGGAGGAAATAGCAGCAAAAATTATGAAACTCTCCCCTCAAGGTAAAGAGGACGTGTACGTGAAGGGACTGAGGCCCCTTGAATAAGGGGGTATGCAGGTGGCTACGCTCATCGTAGGAATAGATAACGCGGAGAAAATACTCGCCTCAGGGGGTGTACGCATAGGACTGTCCATGTGCAGGGCTAGAGAGCGCGATAATGTGGACACGTGCTACAGATGCTGGGGCCCTGGACACATGGCCGCGAGATGCAAAGGCTTGGATAGGTCTAAAATGTGCCGGAACTGCGGGGTTGAGGGTCACGAAGCCAGAAATTGTAAAAACACCCCAAACTGCCCAATATGCAAAGAAGAAGGACACAGGGCAAATACTTTCAAATGCCCGAAACATAGAAAGGAGGTGGATGACTCACGAAGACCCCAGAACACCGGCTAATGGGAAAGACCCACCTCAACAATATAAGTTATGTGAAGACGCCAGGGGTCCTTTACACCCATCCTGCTTGGCGTTGGTGTGGCGGAGGTTACTGTATCACTGTCTGCACACAAGTACATAATTCTACAGAAGTCTATTATTTCATATATACACTAATTTATTGTTTTATCTCTACATCAATTTACTATTTTATCTATACAAAGTTTTACTATTTTATATACACACTAATTTATTGTTTTACCTTTACACTCATCTACTATTTTATTTATACAAAGTCTTACAATTTTATTTATACACTAACTAACTTATTACTATATTTATTTATACACCGTTTTTAACCATGTATTTGTATATAATAATTTATTATTTTATTTATTTGAATGGTTTTGTGGAACCACATCCTCGACGGAAGAGCAAGAGAACCTTTACTCCTCAAATAAATGTGCAAGATCTTACAGGTAAACCTTGGTAGAGCGAGAGCGGCACACGATATGGTGTGGGCTGCATCCCTGCAGGCCAAGGTGGACATAATCATTATTTCCGAACCGAACAAAAAAATGTGTGTCCAAAAGAACTGGATAACGGACAGGAACAAGGATGTGGCCGTGGCATTCAAGAATAGAAACACAGAAGCAAGCCAGGTGAGGGCCGAAAGCGGATACGTGCACTTCTTCACATGCGGCTTTCATGTTCATGCCGCATACGTCTCCCCAAATATCAGCCTGCAAGTTTTCAAAGAAAAAATGGATGATATATTTCAGGCTGCCTCAAAATATTAGAATTCGATCATAGCAGGGGACATAAACGCAAAGTCGCAGAGATGGGGTGTCCCGGTCGAGGACCAGAGGGGGAGTATGTGGGGGAATGGCTCTCACAGCTCTCATTCACGGCACTGAAATCCATGGATCCAACTTTCATCAGACGGACTGCAAAATCAAATATAGATGTGACATTTGTTCCAGAAAATTTGGCACACAGGCTTAAAGAATGGAAAGTGGTTCACGAAAATCCCTACACTCACCATGGTCATATCTATTTCACGATAAGAAATAGGAAGAAAGATAGGGAGTCTACCAGGGGATACCTGAGGGAGGAGCAGTTCCAGGAAAGACTAAACGAAATAGCAACTACACCAAAAATACAGGTCTATGAGAAGATACTGAAAGCGCACCAGGACGCTATTGCCACCAAGCGAGGAGGTGATGCGACTTACCCATACTTACCCATACTGGTGGAACAAAAACATCCAGGAACTGAGGAGAGAATACTAGGAATGAGACAACTAAGAACTAGAAGGTGAAATATTGAGGGTGTGGGAGAAAATGACGCCACGTCGGCGAGGATGGTCGAGGTCAAGAAGAAGCTCAGGACGGAAATCAGAAGGGCAAAGAGGCCGAGTGGAAAAAACTCTTAGAAGAGCTGGAGGATGACATATGGGGGCAGGGATACAGGATAGCAACCCGGCAATTAATGAGAGGGGAGTCAAAGTATAAATTGCCACTGATGGAGAGGAAGAACAGCCTCCAGAATCTCTTCCCATCCTCTAGACGAGGGGTTGGCTCAGCTGGATAGCCGTGTGCTGTTTCCGAACCCTTCACCATACGAACTGAAGCTCACAATAGGAAAAATGAAAAACAACATGGCACCCGGTCCCGACCATCTTACGACGGAGGCGGTGAAGAGGGCACACGATGTTATCCCGGAACACCTGCTGCAAATGTTCAATGAGCTGCTGAAGGCACAGACCTTCCCCAGAGAATGGAAGAGGGCAAGGGTGGTCCTAATACCAAAAAATGGGAAAGACCCTATGCTCCCATCGGCATATAGGCCTATATACCTCCTAAATGTTCTGGGGAAAGTGTATGAGCAGCTCCTAATAAGGAGAATAAATGAAGAGCTGGTAAACGCTGGAGTGATATCCAACAGGCAACATGGTTTCCGGGAGGGAAAATCGACAACGACGGCGATGATGGAAATAAAAGAGGAAATAAAAAAATCCAGCTCTAAGTGGTTTGTCATGGTCGCCGTCGACATAAAGAATGCCTTCAACACCGCAAGTTGGCCAAAAATTATAGGAGCCCTGGAAAATGAAGGAGTGAGCAACTACCTCGTACGATGCATAAAGGACTACTTCAGAGAAAGATACGTGGAGACTGGCCCCCTTCGCCATAAATGCAGTAGAGGGCTCCCAGAAGGATCCATGGTGGGACAAGGGCTATGGAACGCCCAATACGACGGCGTACTGAGGCTGCCATATGGTACTGGGGTGTCAGCTATGGCATACGCAGATGACTTGCTGTTGATGGCCGAGGGGGACAAGGAAACTGAGGTGAAGTGGAGGGTGGAAGCAGCACTGAACATGGCCTGTGAGTGGATAGCCAGGATGGAGTTGGAGATGGCAGTCCATAAAACGGAGATCCTGATTGTTAAAGGCCCAAGAGACATAAAAGATTTCAGCGTCACCATGGGGGGGAGAAACCCTGCAACCCGTAAAAGCTATGAGATATCTGGGAGTAGTGTTTTCCAGAGACCTTAACTTCTCAGAGCATATGAGGGAGACAGAAAAGAAGGTCTCAGAGAAGAAGGGAGCACTTAGTAGGCTGATGCCAAATATTGGAGGACCCAGCTACCTCAAAAGAAGAATTCTGTGCAGTGTAATGCACAGCATCATGTCATATGCCACCCCCGCCTGGCGAGAAGCACTGAAGGTAGACAGAAATGTGAAGATACTGACATCACTGCAGAGGAAGAGGTTGCTACGGATCACGTCAGCATATAGGACGGTATCGGCGGAGGCGGCCCAGGTGATAGCAGGGTTTCCCCCAGTAGATCTGATGCTAGCGGAAACATGCTTCCTCTTTAAGGTTGGAAGTACGCTGCCAGGAAACAAAAGAATGGCCAAGAGGCGCACGGTTGGGAAGTGGCAGGACAGATAGGAGAGAAAGCGGTCTGGAACCGGCGACTAATCGGAAACATTGGGGCATGGTTGGAGTGCAAGCACAAACGAACAAACTATTTTTTCACTCAGTTTCTGACGGGCCATGGATCCTTTGGAACTTTCACAAAAAAAATTCAGAAAACCGCAGAGGACCTATGTCACCAGTGTGGAACAAAAGATGACCCTGAACACGTGCTCTATAGATGTGAGAGATGGAGAGAGCAGAAGGCGGAATTCGTCGCGGGTTTCGGACCGCTACCCAATCCGGAAGCGCTTATCACAAGAATGATTGAAAGCAAAAAGGCCTGGGAGAAGTGCTACACACTCATAAATGAACTGATGAGGAGAAAGGAGGAGGAGGATAGGAGAAGAGAGCAGGCGGCAAATGGTTAGTTTAAGCGTTGATTATTTATTTCGGGCCTCTTACATCCAAGGATTTTATTATTCATTATTTGTAAATAGTAACTTATTACGGGTCCTCTACACCCAATCTGTGTATTTTTATCCTAGTGTGTACATAGTGACTTACTACGGGCCCCCTACACCCAAAGGCATTTTATATATATTTACCTTTTGTTCTCGGCTTGTCCACAGCGGGTTTACCCCGAGCTAAGGGGTTGCATAGAGAAGGGAGAAACAGTCCAATCATTGAATGAATGATCGCATAATCGGTCAGTACCAATGATTGTGTTGGAAAACTGAGGAGGGGGTTTTAGTGGGTGAAAGTCCCACTCGAACCCGCAGCATTGCACTGCCGAGCTGCGGGGAAGGCATAATGCGTTCCCCCTACCTCTCGGGGCAAAAAAAGGTTAGGTTAGGTTAGGTTAGGTTAGGTTCTCTCACAGGGTCAGCACCTTGTCGTGGTGTGAGATCTGAGTAACTGTGAGGACTCTTGAAGCGAGGGCGATTGGAAACTCCAGGGATACATTCCGGGATTTTCCTGGCAGGGACACCCCTCCGACGCTATAAGGTTTATCGAGGGCTAGGAGGTCTCCCAGTTACATCCCTTCCTGCGCTGCCTTGCGCGTAGGGAAACGGACCCCAAAGGCTAAGGGAAGGAAAACCCTAACAGAAAACCTAGGACGGATTACGGTAACGACTTGGCAGCTCAAGGACCTGGGGATGTGTGCGGTGCACTGCCCCAAAACCTTTATGATCGTGATGCGAAAAACTACAACCAAGATTACGGTGCAGGGGAGGGATACCCCAGTACCGGTCGGTGCACCTGGTGGTCGTGGAGGCCAGGCCCGACCATCATCCGGCGTCTGTACAGCGTCCTCGGCAGGAAACCAGGCCGAGACGCAGGTGATTGCTACTGGAAGTGGAACATTGGTGGAGAACGAGTTCGAAGCATTTGCCAGATCGGGCAAGATGGAAAGAACACCTTCAAAAGAAGAAGGCGCAAGAAACAAGGATATGGGAAACCAAACCTGAACTCCTATACAAATAGAGGATAAGAGTATTTTGTCACCCTCGGAGAATGAGGAAGAGGAGGAAAATTTCTTCCACTGGCTGCTGGCAGGCAACAAAAGGAAGAGAGTGGAAGAGTCGAATATTGAAATGAGTATGGAGAGTGGGAGATATGCCACCATAGTAGAAATTATGGAGCAGTTAGCTGGAATGATGAGAAACATCTTAAAACTGGATAGCAATATACCAGCGGAAACAAAAAAGGAAATTGATGGGATAGAGCGAAGGCTATCTGAAGAAATATGTAACACTCACCGGGCAATGACCCCACGAGAGAGCGCGAATAAAGAGGTACAGGCCAACATGGAGCTGATCAACGAAGAGGTCAGAGCGAGATAAATCCATATGTTGATAGAAGACATCGCTACGCCACAAGACCTGTCACATGTAATCAAAAAGGAATGGCCTGAAATAGCCCTCAGGAGTAATTTCAACGGGCAAATTATAACTAGCCAAGGGGTCGAAGGCACATTAGTTGTATTAGCTCCAGAGACGAAAATGAAAGAGCTTAGGTACATACGATCTTTGGTGGGAACTTCGAAAAGGATGCTAAAGTTTATTCGGGAAGTCAAAATCAAGGCAGGGCAAACAATAGCTCACAGTTCTGGAGGCTACATCCTCCTAGGAGGTGAACAAATAAAGGACCAGAATGACATTTTGATTTCAAAATTGGATTTAGATATGTTCAAATGTGTATTTTGTATATAACAAGGGTTAAGTGGTAGAACACCTTCGGGTGAACTTCCCCTTGAGATTTCTTGTGAAATAAAGACCTTATTATTATTATTAATAGAGCTGAGTAGGCAATAGAACATGCGCGCAAATGTTCTTGACTTCACGTCTGTACTTGAACCCCCTGCTTCTAGCAGCCTCCTTTGTATCCCTCAGTAGCAACTTCAACCTACTGGTGAGATGCTCACTTATGAACAGATTCTTCCATATATTTTCAATAGCAATACCGGGAGTATTGCTTTTGGCTGCGGGTAGAATCGAAATTTTTTTTTGTTTAGTTTGACTATGATGGGCTTCATCCTTCATTATTTGAGCTGACGCTAGATTAGGGTAAAGACTAGCGATGGAACCTCTCGAGTGAAAATAGTCGAACCTTTCGATTATTGAAACATCTCGAGATATCTCGAGATGTTCTGAAAATTGCGAGTGAATTCATTCGAATGATTTTCTGTCGTCAATCATGTGGCACGCAGATGGGACATCACTCGACTCGAGTAAGAATTTAATGAAATGGGAAGAGATACGAGATATCTCGTACTCGTAATTCGTTCGTTTACGTTCTGAATGTTTGGATATTTCGAATTTCTTTGGCGGAACTTTAGATCCGAGTGATCCGACTGGAGGGCGAGATAGGAGTATGATATATGAAAGGTTTCTTCAACAATCGATAAAATTTATGGCTGCCATCTGGATACTGGTCAGGTGCTTTTACTGCTCGTGAATGATGTTATTATCTATTCCATTGCAAATTGAGATATTCTTTATTCTTATATTATTCAGTAGCGGTTAGTTCAGAATATTCAGATGTCAGTTATATTCCGTTTGTTAATTCGTTATCAATTAAGAACTGAGACTCGGAAGTCCGTTCAAAAATAGATCTATTTTATAATAATTTTTTTCAAATACTAAGTAGTAGGTACATATATTATAATTTTTTTATTTAAATATTAGTATAAGTGGCATTTGATGCTTGTAGATTGCTTCAATTCTTTCACTCACAATTGGTTTTATGTTTTATGTCTCTATTAAATTGACTCTAATTTTATTTTCAATAATTCAGGAACTAATTGTAGGGATGAAAAATAGGGAAAACAAATTCAATCTGGAAGTATCGTCTAACGTGTAATATATGATTAAAAATATGTTTCTATGAAAAATAGAATTAAATAAAGTAAAAAGTATAAAAATGGAAAATTTCATTGAAATTATATTTCGCCATTCAGAACAACGATTTGGTTCACATTTTTTGGCGCTAATCTATTACGGCGGAGGTTGGTTAATTGTCAACATTTCGAAAATACCCTTTCCGACGGATCTGATGTTGCCGGGATACACAAATATTTCATGGTGAGTTTATAAAGTTCCAGGAAGAATTGTTGGTGTGATTTCCAAAATTCCAATGGATCTTTTTTTCGCTCCAATAGAGGCATTTCTACATATTGACGCACTGTGAGATTCACTGTTGTGGCTGGTGTCACAACTGATAGTAGTTGTGTCGCCTTCGAATCAAATTCAACCCAAAGAGAATTTCCGTTCGCACTATCACCTCCATTTATTTTGAAAACTGACATGTGAGTATCGTGCATATTGTTGTCATTCTGGTTTCTGGAATTCTTGGGAATCCGAATTTTAGGTTCATTCATTCATTTCGTATGCTACATTCCCATTCGAACTGCTGGAAATAAATATTCCATTCAAATATTGTACCAAATCAAATTTTAAATTATCAAGGGACCAACGGCAACGCAATAAAAGAGAGCCATAAAATGTGAAACTTAATACTGTTTGTAGCAAGCCGACGCAATTATATTGAAGATAAGAGATAACCGAAGCCGCTGACGCAACGAAGTGAGAACTGGAGGAATAACGATAGATTATAATATCTCCAATGATCATTCGATTATTGAAATATCTCGAGCATATATATATCGATTATTGAAATCATTCGATTATGCCCAACACTAGTCAAGACTATTAACACGCTGTCGACATCTTCCTCAACAATAGGACACATAATGTGTTCATCACTTTGGCATGTAACTGGCATGTAACTTCGTAGGAGGTTAGGTAAAGTAGCTGTGTTCGGAACCCTCAACATGCTCACATAAGAAATGAATTGAATAATTCCTGAGGTATATTGAATATAGAAATACCTCGGAACGAATTAGTTGGGAAGGCAGTCGGGGCAAAGTAAAGAGTATTATTTTTTTTTTACGTAAAACTTTCGAGAATATATTCTCCCTTATTCAGGAGCAACTATTCCTTTTGAAATATTACTAGCCGGTCAAATACTAGGTACTCATTAAAGAAATATCAATATACCTTGATTATTATTAAGTTCACACTTTTGAAAGCTGAAGGATCCAAAAGAGGCCTGCAGTGTAGAATGTGTCACCTGCATGTATTTTCTACGTGCCAAAAAGTTTTAATATTACAGCATTCCCTAGAATTCCTCGAAGTTGAATATATCAAGTTATTATGTTTTGAGGGATTCAGGCCAACAGTTCACAATGGTTTCGTTATAGGATAATATGTGAATATATAAACCTTCAAGGGTATAGATGATTTAATGCTCATAAAAACATGTGGATTTTTGTATATTTAAGTAATCAATTCAGTTCCAATGGTCAGACGAAATGCCGTATTTTTCATATCTTCATTGTGATGTTCCAGCAGTTGAAGTCACAAACTGAGCAATCAGAGCAGCGAACGAATAAATTCCCTTAAAAATCTAGAAAAAAAAATTTTTCATTTTAATACATATTGGATAGATAGATAGTTACTCGTGAACAAGAAAATGAGGAACATATCAGGTATCAAGAGATTGTGCTGAAAAAAAAATCATCTACTAAGTAAAAACATTCAGGCATTCAAAACAAATTCACATGTTTCTCGATTTTTGCGCGCTAATTCTAGGGAACAGCGTGCTGTAATTTTGCACGAATATATGATATTTGTCAAATTTCGTGAGGATATGATAACTAGAAATTGGTTCAAGCACTGACGTGAAGTCAGAAGCTTTTGCGCGTATGTTCTATTGTCCATTCTTCTGTATTGGACACCCTTAATCGAATGTACCATGGTAAATTATGTTGTCCATTCTCCTGTATTGGACACTCTCAATTCGAATTTACTATGGTAAATTCGAATTGAGTGTCCAATACAGGATAATGGACAACATAATTTACCATGGTAAATTCGATTAAGGGTGTCCAATACAGAAGAATGGACAATAGAACATACGCGCAAAAGCTTCTGACTTCACGTCAGTGCTTGAACCAATTTTTTTTTTCGTGATTTTTTTAAAATTTTCTAGGAGTACGATTCTTAAAATTTTTTTTTCGTAATTTTTTTTTTCTAGGGGTACGGTTCTTACAAAATTTTAAACACGTCATTATGTTGATTTTCTACTACTAGTTACAAAGCGCCATTTCGATCGAATATTTATTTTTTGAGTTATTAAGGAAATAATATTCCAGGTGGGTATAACTCGGAAACCGTTAGACCGATTATGCCCAAAAACGAACTCAACTCTCCCTTTCGGATACGCAACCTACCCTGAAAATTGCAAGTCCCTATCTCCTTTCGTTCGAAAGTTATCGAGGCAACGGCCACCCATCTACTGAACTCACACAAGAATGCTCGAATCTCCAACAATATTTAACCGATCGTATTAAAACTTGAAACTTGGCAGTAGAGTTAGGTTATGTAGGCTCTTGCAAAATTTCAGCAATTTCGAACGAATAGTTACTGATATATAAATTTTTTTTTTTTTATTTTCTATGATTTATTAAAAATTTTCTACAAATGCTATCCTCACCAAATGTTGCAAACATTTTCGCGTTGGCATTCTACAACTAATAACCATGTTTGAATTCAATCGGTTCAGTATATTTCGAGTTAATGAGGAACAAAAAACCACCAAATTTCAGAAAATTTCAGATGGCTATAACTCTAAAACCGTTTGGCCGATTATGCTCATAAACGAACTGAAATGTCGCGTTCTGGTGCACATCCTAACCTGAAAATTTCAAGCCATTATCTCATTCCGTTCTCAAGTTATCGTGACAACAAAAATATTTTTTAATAATTTTTTTAAAATTTTCTAGCAATACGATTCGCACAAAATTTCACAAACGTGCTTAGGTTCATATTCTACAACTACCCACCAAGTTTCAATTCGATCGGATTTATATTGGTTGAAAACAAAATTATTACACGGAAACCACTGGGCCGATTATGCCCATTAACGAACTTGTCCGTCGTATTGGAATGCGCAACCCACCCTGAAAATTTCAAGTCGCTGGCTTTTTTCGTTCTCAAGTTATCGTGGCAACGGCCGGCCGGCCGGCCGGACGGCCGGCCGGACAGAATCAAATTTGACCTCAAATTCTTCATTGGGGAGTCGAACTTAATCGTTTGAGACCATTTTTTTCAAAAAATTCGAAAGTTACAGACATTTGGGCAAAACTATAACGCGATGTTCCCCAGAACATACGCGCAAAAAATCAGTTATGTATTATTTTCAGAAACTATTTCTCAGAATCCGCTGAAATTTCGCACAAACCTTCAAGCAGCTATTCTACAATAGATTACCGGAGTTCAGCTCGATGCGTTTTAAATAAATAAGCACTGACATGAAGTCTGTACTCTTTGGCGCGCGTGCTCACGTTGGCTAATTTGAATTGAATGATGAGGGTTTCAAGCTCAGTGGATAGAACCACAGCCCACTATAGAGAAAGCCTGGAGCACAGTCTGACAATGCCGCAATTTATAGTCTCTTAGGGGCATACTTCTTCAATGCGGTAGCGCTGGATATCGTATATTTCCTATTTAAAACTCTAGTGAACTAATTTGATAGGTTTTCTTGCTTGGAATCCCTGGATGAATAAACAATATGAGACCCTACTTTTTCAATAAATTGAATAACTACATTTCATTCTGCACAATATTATTGAGATCAAGTTGAAATAGAAACCTATGTAGTTGTTATTCAGTTAATTGTTCAGCAAGAACCAAGAGAAGGTGTGAAGTTAACATTTGGCAAAAAAATTATAAACTTGAATGAAATTCTCGAAATATAAATATATTCCCAAACATATCTATCATATAAGGCTAATAAGGTAGGCTAATGAAAATTGTGATAATCATCTTAGAGTTTGTCTTGTTTTGGTTCTTAATATAATGGTGAGTTTCTGCTATCTACAAATGTTTCTGTTTTTTTTCCATTCGGTGGACAATAACATTGTAATTCTTATTTTCTACAAAATTTTTCAGAAGTAAATTTGCGAAAATATAACAAAGTGAATTTAGAATGATTCACAAATGTAAACCACAACTACAAGACACTTTGAATTCATAATATCAATTCAATCTGCAAAGAGTAAATTCACATAAAATTATTTTTTGATATGAACTGTATGAAAATGTTGATAAAACAAATTGATAAATTCCGAATCTGAATCCCCATTAATTATATTTCTGTAGCGGGAAATCAGATTAGTAAGTTGGGACCACCTGCTCGGGGTAAGATCGAAAGGAAGAATCCATTTCAAATCACTGCAGGAAATCTGAACATTCCTAATGTAATAATTTAAGATGAATGAGGTCCTTATTGATTTCAACCGAAGCATCCACAGATGCAAACTTTTGGAAATTGAATACATATATAAAAATAAATAGATTATTTGAGCTTCTTGATCACCCATCCAGATGTATCAATTTTAGTTGAAAAATTATTAGAATGTTTATCAAAATCTTCTATAAAATCGGAAGAAATGAAAGTTCTATTTCACTCATATTTCTAGTCCATCTTGTTGTTTATAGTGTCAACTGAAATGTACTCATCTCGAAGTAGAAATAATCCAAAGGAAATTTTACTATTAACACACTGCAGTTTAATCACATAACATATAAATATCAAATATCCAACCATATTTATCACTGCATTGCATTAATTCACATTTGACACCGTTATACACAAAAATACCACGAAATACCCGCGAAAAACAATAATGGTTAGCTCCAGAATCAGAAGTAATCGTCCATTTACATTTACAATAACAAAGTTCGAATGAATCGCCTCGTGTACGACTCAGAGCGGTGTTGCCATTTTATCATCTTCCAGGCTAGTAGATATAGGGGGCTGTGATAGAAGGAGCCGGAGATCTACCCAGAGGGTAGTGGACACCATTCACTGTCGGTTCAAAAATTAACAGTGCTGTATCTAAGCTGCCATAAGGATAGAGTAACAATGTTGAAAAAGAACACAACTGACTCACCTTAGTCGCACAAGCTCCTGGAAGATTATGAGGGATCTCCTTGGGAAAGACTTGGCAGGGTCAGTATAATCATAATAATGTTTATAGCATGCGCCCAAATGCAGATTGACTTAACAATGAAAGAAAAAGTGTAAAAAAGCATTGACGTGGGGTCAATCTGCGTTGGCGCGCGTGCTATATACATGATTACGATTATACTGACCCTGCCAAGTCTTTCCCAAGAAGATACTTCAGAAGCTTATGGGAGCTCGTGCGACTAAGGAAAGTCAGTTGTGTTCTTTGTCAACTTTGTTACTCTATACTTATGCCATCTTAGACACAGAACTCTGGCTAATTTATGACTCGACAGTGAATTGTGTCCACTACCCTCTGGGTAGATCTCCGGCTCGTTCTATCCACTGAGCTTGAAACCCTCGTTTTGTTTTATGAATCCATGCCATGCGTCTATAACTAGAAAACTAGTAGAAGTAGGAGAAAACTGATATTTGGAAAATATGTATCATAGTTATAGGAAACTTCACACCAACTTTCATTTTATTCAGTAAAATGATGTCACAGCTACAATATCAAAACTGATTTTTTTCCGAAATTTCAACAGCCTGTATCCTTTTACTTGAGTCAAATTTGTAAAAATGGTGCATGAGAGAAGTGTTTCATTTATTGATAAGAATCTATGGTTAAAATTAATGTACAAATTAAAGACTCACCCTGTATATCCGATCGTGTTCAAACTTGGAATTTGGTAGTAGAGTTAGGTTTTGAAGGCTCTAGCAAAATTTCAGTGTTGTCGGGCGAATAGTTACTGATATATAGAATGTTTTTCAATGATTTTCAATTACTCTTTGGCGCTCTAGTTCCTCGGAACTGAGTGCTTATCAATTTGCCCAAATGTCTGTAATTTTGGAATATTTCGATGAAAATGGTCTTAAACGATTTGGTTCGACTCACTGATCAAGAATCCGTGGTCGAAATTCATTCTGTCCGGCCGGCCGATCCGGTCGATCCGGCCGGCCGTAAGCACGATAACTCTCGAACGGAATGAGCTAGAGAGTTGAAATTTTCAGAGTAGGTTTGGGGGATGAATATCTCGGCTAAGTTCGTTATTGGGCAAAATCGGACAGATGGTTTCGGAGTAACAAAAAAAAAATTTTTTTTTACGAAACAAATTCCAAATCAAATTTTTTTTAATTAGCAGTTTTATCATAAGAATCCATTCATATTATTTTCAACTCTAACAAGCTAATACTTTCGGAGATATGATTTTTTAAAATTTCAATGTAAATCGTATTTCACAGATTGATATAATTATTATTCTATGTATGAATTCTCATAATTTCAACTTGACAGAAGGGAATATTGTAACTTCAAAAATATTGGGGTTGAAATTCTCGTATTTTAGCGATGCAACGGGGACCTCACCCGAAAATGTTTGAAAATATTACGTAAATATTGAAAGCATAATTCTGTAGTTTGGTGAACGTAGATCAGGAAATTTTTGATCGATTACAAGGTAATTTTAAATTATTACTTATCTTCTTTCATATTTGTTTTATGGAATACCTACTATTTGTAGGTACTTTAAACCTGTTTTGGGCAATTGTCATACGAAACTTGTTTTTTTGGCGCTCTAGTTCCTTGGAACAGTGTGCTTATCAATTTGCCCAAGTGTCTGTAATTTTGAAATTTTTGGCTGAAAATGGTCTCAAACGATTTGGTTCGACTCACTGATCAAGAATCCGAGTGCGAAATCGATTCTGTCCGGCCGGCCGACCGGCCGTAGGCACGATTACTCTCGAACGAAAGGAGTTAGCGGATTGAAAATTGCAAGGTGGTTTTGGAGCGTAAATATCTCGGACAAGTTCGTTCGATCTATCTGAAATTTAGCATCAAATTGTAGAATCATGACCTTTATACGCATGTGAAGTTTTGTATTGACCAGATTACCGCAAAGTGTGAAAAAAAAAAATTTGAAAATTTAAAAAAAGTTTTTCCACAATAACTCTCGAACGGAATGAGCTAGGTAGTTGAAATTTTCAGAGTAGGTTAGGGAGATGAATATCTCGGTTAAGTTCGTTATTGGGCAAAATTGGCC
The DNA here is from genome assembly GCA_937662695.2 of Halyzia sedecimguttata. Lineage (NCBI taxonomy): Eukaryota > Metazoa > Arthropoda > Insecta > Coleoptera > Coccinellidae > Halyzia > Halyzia sedecimguttata. The sequence goes on along the minus strand of OW569418.2, from coordinate 1,742,483 downwards.
AGATTTAATTCGATTTCTTCCATGGTGCAGTTCTCATTCTCATGATTGCTCATTTAATCTTGATAAATAAACTATTATTTGAATTGAATTTCCTTTATGATGCAGCTCTATCATATGTATACATTGATATAATTCCCAACTCAGAGAAACCAATACTTTCGGAGATATAATTTGTCTGTTTGAACTAGAGCGCCATAAAGCTCCTGTCCACAGGGCTTGAACCCATTATTTTAAATTTAATTTCTTTCATGCAGCAGTTCTGTCATAAGATTCCATCCATATAATTCCCAACTCTGAGAAACCAATGCTTTCGGAGATATAATTTGTCTGTTTGAACAAGAACGCCAAAAAGCTCCTGTCCACAGGGCTTGAACCATTTTTTTAAGGATTTTCTAGCCACACGATTCTCACAAAATTTCACGAACGTCGTCATATTTGTATTCTGCAACTTGCTACCAAGTTTCAATTCGATCGGATCAGTATTGGGTGATGACAAAATTATCACTCGGAAACCGTTGGGCCGATTATGCCCATTAACGAACTTGTCCGTCGTATTTAAATGCGCCACCTACACTGAACTTCTCAAGTCAATCTCTTATCGTTCTCAAGTTATCGTGGCAACGGTCCGCCGGACAGAATCAAATGTGACCTCGAATTCTTCATCAGTGAGTTGAACCTAGTCGTTTGAGACCATTCTCGTCAAAAAATTCGAAAATGACAGATTTGGACTAAATTATTACGCGATGGTCCCCAGAACATACGCGCAAAAATGCCGAAAGGGGCAGCATGAACTTAAAATATTTGGTTTCGGAATTTTAAGCACAATATACCGCAGTAAGTAGTCATTCTTTGAATCTTTCTGCGCGTGTTCCGCAAGGAACAGCTTGCTATCATTTTTCTACAATGTCTCGCGTGCGGAACACGTGCGCAAAAATTTCCTAAAAATCATTGGAATGTTTTTGGATCTCAGAAACTATCCATTCGATATCGCTGAATCCTAACTTTACGGCCATGTTCCAAATTTGAACATGACCGGATCTATATTGTTGGAGATCCGAGCAGCCTTGGGTGATTTCAGTAGCTGGATGGAAGATCGTTGTCACGATAACTAACGATAACTATTTATGTACTATCTATATATTTATCAGAATCCGCTGAAATTCCGCGCATACCTTCGGGCCACCATTTTAAAATCGGATACCCAATTTCTGCTCTATCGACTTCGTATATCAGGCGTGAATAGACAATGGAACATGCGCCCAAAATCTCATGACTTCACGTCAGTGCTTTTTAAGAGTTTTTATTTTCACTAATCTGTGCATGCTCTATATTTAATGAACGTGCGTGGTGATGATCCTGCTGCCAAGTCTCTGCTTCTACGAATTCACCATAATCATTTTTTTTTTGTGAATAATGAACTTACCCTGACAAGTAATAGAAAGTTTATTTCCAACAGATTTGTGCTAACCGAAATGGGCTTCTCTGCCAACAAAGAAAATATACGGTATATGTGTATATTCTCTTTATTCATGTAGTACCATGGAAGTTGATTCAATATGCTGAGGGTCCTTTCAGACTGAAACAAGCAATGAATTAGATTAAAACTAGCTGGCCCGGCGAACTTCGCACCACCTAAGTTAATAAAAAATAACAAGTCCTGTGGACAGGAGCTTTCTGGCGCTCTATAGTTGAAACAGACAAATTATATCTCCGAAAGTATTGGTTTCTCAGAGTTGAGAATTATATCAATTTATTCTTATGATAGAACTGCATCCTAAAGGAAATTCAATTCAAATAATAGTTCATTTATCTAGATTAAATGAGCAATCTCAGAATGAGAACTGCACCATGGAAGAAACCAAATTAAAATAGCTGAAATGAATTTGACTCTCTCATATAAAACAGGATGAAATGTACGAGTACACAGATCATATAATAAAGCTTAGATAGAATAATTCTATCATTCTGTGAAAACGTAGAAATACGATTTACATTGACATTTTGAAAAATCATATCTCCGAAAGTATTAGCTTGTTAGAGTTAAAAATGATATGAATGGATTCTTATGATAATACTGCTTATTAAAAAAAATTTAATTTGGAATTTGTTTTGTAAAAAAAATAATTTTTTTTGTTACTCCGAAACCATTTGTCCGATTTTGTCCAATAACGAACTTATCCGAGATATTTATCCCCCAAAACCACTCTGAAAATTTCAACTCTCTAGCTCATTCCGTTCGAGAGTTATCGTGCCTACGGACGGCCGGACAGAATGAATTTCGACCACGGATTCTTGATCAGTGAGTCGAACCAAATCGTTTAAGACCATTTTCATCGAAAAATTCGAAAATTACAGACATTTGGGCAAATTGATAAGCACTCAGTTCCGAGGAACTAGAGCGCCAAAAATGCTCGGTATGAAAAAAGTTTTATTATTATTTTCGATTAATTAATTGCACATTATGTTGCTTACTTACAAAACAGAGTTTTCCTGAAATCCTGGCTATCTTTAAGGTTTCAATATGTTTTTGACAGACACACACAGTCATGATACAGTATCTAAATCAATTTAAAGCTTTCTGAAAAACTTTATTTTTTGTTTTGTTTTTTGGTGCGTAAATAAACAAAGATGACGGTTTTATGACACCCGAACTCGCGACGTATAATTGTCCATGCCCAATGTCCATATATCAAAGAAAAAACAAACAAATTTGTTACATTATGAGAATCCATCCAAGGTACCTAGTTCGTTGCTTTGTTTGTGGCACAAATCAATTCAATCGCGTACAATTGTGCCGTGATATAAAGAACAGCCTGTATAGTAATGGTTTATTTTCAATGATGTATGCCTCGAAGAAGAATCCGTGGTCGAAATCGATTGTGTCCGTCCGTCCGGCCGTTAACACGATAACAGTCGAACGGAATGAGCTAGACAGGCGAAATCGGTCTGATAGTTTCAGAGTAACGAAAAAAAATATTTTTTTTACATTACAACTTTTGAATAAAATTTTTTTTAAGATGCAGTTTCATCATAATAATTCATTGTTATCATTTTCAACTCTAACAAGCTAATAATTTCAGAGATATGATGTTTCAAAGTTTCAATAATACATCGTAAGTTCTATGTATTCACAGAATGTGAACACAGAATCTGTCTGTGTTCACTATTCATAAATGTCAACTTTTCTAGCTATAAGAGATTGTCAAATCATAGTTGTTATTTTCTCTTGGAAAGGAAAAATCCGATTCTTGAATTTGTGAATATATACAAGACTGTTTTGATGTATTTTATGGATGCAATAGGAAAGAAGATCATAATGGAATCATCAGAAGAAATTACTGTTCGTTGACCACTGAGGTTAATATTACCTTTTACTTCCTTAAGTAGTGAGACATGTTCCCATATACAGTATTTTCATAACGTTGCTAGCAAAAAAAATACTGAAATATGGATCTACATTTGTGTATCAATCATTTTTTCTTGAGTTAAGGTTCACAATACAGAAAAAAATGTGTTAGTGGTATGAACTATTCAATTTTAAATTATGAAAAGAGGATAGTATTTTAATAATATATTAAGAACTATTAAAATAATTTGTTCGTAATCCACTACCTACTTAAATATCAGGAATAAATGGACAATCTGCTATGATTGTCTCCAGCCTTACTCTAGACATTTCGATGATACTTTCCTTAGGTATTTCAAGTTGTGAAAACTATGCACCGAGTGTAACTTGCAACAACTCATTCCACGAGGTTGAATCATTGCAGATTGCTCATGTAATCATGATAAATAAATTTAATGACAATTTTTGCAGCATTGTAGATTGCTCTTTTTTGGCGCTCTAGTTCCTCGGAGGACATTGGAAGAGGCCTACATTCAGGAGTGGATGAACATGGGCTAAAGAAGAAGAAGAAGAAGAAGAAGTTCCTCGGAACTGAGTGCTTATCAATTTGCCCAAATGTCTGTAATTTTCGAATTTTTCGATTAAAATGGTCTTAAACGATTTGTATGGACTCACTGATCAAGAATCCGTGGTCGAAATTCATTCTGTCCGGCTGGTCCGGCCGACCGTAGGCACGATAACTCTCGAACGGAAAGAGCTAGACAGTTGAAATTTTCACAGTAGGTTTGGGAGATAAATATCTCGGCTGAGTTCGTTATTGGGCAAAATTAGACAGATGGTTTCGGAGTAACAAAAAAAAATTTTTTTTTTACAGAACAAATTCCAAATTAATTTTTTTTCAATAAGCAGTTTTATCATAAAAATCCAATGATATCATTTTCAACTCTTACAAGCTAATACTTTTGGAGATATGATTTTTCGAAACTTCAATAATAAATCGTATTTCTACGTTTTCACAGAATTATATAATTATTCTATGTATGAATTGTCATGATGTCAACTTATTTTCCTGAGACATGACATTGTCTAATTCCTTGCTAATAGTTGGTTCGAGAAACGTCAAAATCGACTTAGAGCGACAAGGGTAAAAAACCGTCAAATAAACCCCCATGTGGCGATTTTATGTCAAAACGTGAAAATTAAGAATATATATCCCAGGTAAGTACCGAAGTTTTATTCTAATACCGGAGATCGACTTGATCGTACGAGGAGCCCGATAACCAGTTGGTCTAGGCCGTCGGGTTTTCAGTTTCGGAACGAGAGAAGGCGGGCTCAAATCCCGGAAAGGGAATTACACCTTTTGGCGCTCTAGTTCCTCGGAACTGAGTGCTTATCAATTTGCCCGAATGTCCGTAATTATTATTTAAGATGCAGTTTCACCATTAAAATCCATCGATATCATTTTCAACTCCAACAAGCTAATACTTTCGGAGATGTGATTCTTCTAAATTTCAATAATGAATCGTACGTACTTCTATGTTTTCACATAATGCTATACCTAATTATTCTATCTAAGCTTTATTATATGATCTGTGTTCATACTCGTGTTCATCCTGTTCTATAAAGAGTCAAACAAACTCATTTCAGCTATTTTAATTTGATTTCTTCCATGGTGCAGTTCTCATTCTCAGATTGCTCATTTAATCTTGATAAATATACTATTATTTGAATTTAATTTCCTTCATGATGCAGTTCTTTCATAAGAATACATTGATATAATTCCCAACTCTGAGAAACCAATACTTTCGGAGATATAATTTGTCTGTTTGAACTAGAGAGCCAGAAAGCTCCTGTCCACAGGGCTTTAACCCATTTTAACACGCTTTTATTAGCTTGGGTTGTATCTGACTATGTATGTAACGGAATCTTTGAACTTAATTTTCACCAGTTTCCAGAAGTCTGATTAATTTGAAACTTTGCATACGTATCAAGAACCGATGACAATGCAATAATTTGACAACAGTTTCCCATTATCCTTATTATCCACAAAAATTGATTATTATTTATAGCATATTATCTCATACCGGGCACCTCCGCCAATTTGCAACGTGATGTTTCAGGTCCTGTTCATACTGATGCGATATCGCATGAGCGACAAGCGCAGACAGATACTCCGCCGTATTCACAAAGCATTCAATCTCCGTTAAGTCCTAACTGAGGTACTCAGTTAAGAATAAATTTGAATCGCAACCTCAGTTAAAGTATTTAACGGTGGTGAAACTGGCCTGTTTCACGTTGATTTTCACTTTAGGTAACTGAGGTTCCGATTCAAATTTATCCTTAACTGAGTACCTCAGTTAGGACTTAACGGAGATTGAATGATTTGTGAATACGGCGGACTATCTGTATCTCATGTACAAAATCTCACAGAGTGGAGCCTGTCTATCGCAAGGCGATTTGTCGCATGCGATATATCATTTTGGGCTCATATTCTAACAGTTCTAACATGTTCTAACAGTTTCCCATTATCCTTATTGGGACCGCCAGGATTAATAAAATTTTGAATGAAATGATGAGATTGCGAAATAATTTGTGAGACATTTCAATACCACATGTCAACAAATAACTAATTGATAAATCGAACTAAAAAATGAAAAATAAATAATAGTTTAAAAAAACTAAAAAAACACGCTTTTATAGCTAACCGAACTAAAAATTAGAAAATAATTTTTAATTTCAGAGAGTTTATAATACAGTAGTAGAAGATCGAACAATCAATCAGAATTTATCACCTCAAAATAAAATTATAATAAAGTTTAAGTTATTAACAAAAGAATTCAATTCAGAGTAAAAAGCGTGGGGTGCATTTTACTACTTTTCATAACTCTCTTCTCATAGATAGTTGCCAATAGAATGGTTGCTACATTTACTTTATCAAGCACCCCACGCTGTTTACTCTGAATTGAATTCTTTTGTTAATAACTTAAACTTTATTATAATTTTATTTTGAGGTGATAAATTCTGATTGATTGTTCGATCTTCTACTACTGTATTATAAACTCTCTGAAATTAAAAATTATTTTCTAATTTTTAGTTCGGTTAGCTATAAAAGCGTGTTTTTTTAGTTTTTTTAAACTATTATTTTTTGTTACATTTTGCTGTGCACAGTTGTTCTCCTCATTGAGGGAATACTCAACAGCTGTATCTTTTTGGGTTTATCTGTAATTTATTACTGAAATAAACTCTATTCTATGTAAACTCTTCTATATATACACAACTTCACCCACTAGGACTAGATATTGCATGGTAGAATAAATTCTGGACATTTGACTCATTTCATTTACACTGTGTTTTATGAATTCTTACTGTTACTGTTCAGGGATCAACAAGATAAATTGTATTTTGGGGAGAAACACCATTGATAGCAGACAGGTAGGTACACCAGATAATCACAGCATAGTCGGTCGACAAGAACATGATATCTGATCATGTGAAATTGTGGGAAACTAAGTGAAATAGTAGGTATAGTTATAGTAGACAGAAAAGATGAATGAACATTACTTGGTGAAGACTGGAAATGAATTTGGTACAAATGTGGATAAATGTAGCAACAACAATCATATTTCTGCTCCGTAATGTCAGTGTTCAAGTGAATTCAGCTGAATCGTGAAAGCTTCACCTGCTTAAAAGGGTACGGTGCAAATTATGTTAATTATTCCCTTGAGCGTAACGACAGGGTCGATACTATGGTTAATTACAAATATGGGAAAGTATCCCTATGATACATGTCGCTTCTATCAAGAAACCACTGAAACAGCCGAACACCTGCTTCGCGACTGTGATGCTCTCTATCGGAAAAGGCTATAACACCTTAGCTCAATGCTCCTGAAACCGGAAAAAGTGATGGAGGTAGCCCACAGGAAAATAGTAAGTGAAGTTTATTGAGACATTACTGCCGGAATGGTAAACAGTACGAAGTCACACAATAAATCTTCAGGTCAAAGTATCTGCGAGGTCTACATAGCCTTATCGCCACTTCAATAATTTAATCCAATCTAATGGATAATTTCCCCATTCGGAAAAAAAAATTAACGGTGAATCTTAATTCAATGTATGATGGAATATATTTTCCAGAAACTAGCAGGTGACCAATGGGGTATTCAGCAATTTGTTTCATATTATTTAGGTTTATGAAAATTTTTATAAAGCACTGACGTGAAGGCTGGAGCTTTTGTGCGCAACTTAAATTGCCTTTTCACCCTTCAATCAAAGTTGATTGAGCTGATATACGATACTCGATTTTAAAATGGAGGCTTGAAGATATTTGCGGAATTTGAAGATTTCAAAAAAGTCATGGAAAAAATGTCTATATCTCCGAAACCATCTGTCCGATATCGTGGCCAGAGCCCTGAAAACCCGATTTTACAATCAATTCTCAAATTTGAAGATGATCGGATCTATACTAGTGGAGATATCGAAAAAATATTGGAAACCATGCCGCGTTGGTCGAGTGCTGTATCTGGATGGGTGACCATTACCGCAATTACTTTCGAACGAAAAGACATAGCGACTTAAAATTTTCAGGGTAGCTATAAGATTGCTACAGTCAAGTTCGTAACAGGCATAATCAGCCTAAAGGTTTTAGAATTATATCCATCCATCTGAAATGTTGTTATTATTTCCTTGATAACTCAGAATATACAGATCCAATCCAATTTAACCTTGATAGTTAAATGCAGAACGCCAACGCACAAATTTTTGCTAGAAAATGAAAAAAAAAAGTTATATGAAAAAATCCTGTCCGCCGTATTCACAAAGCATTCAATCTCCGTAAAGTCCTAACTGAGGTCCACAGTCAAGGATAAATAAGAATCGGAACCTCAGTTAACGTATGTAACGGTGGTGAAACAGGCCTGTTTCACGTTAATTTTCACTTAAACTGAGGTTGCGATTCTTATTTATCCTTAACTGAGGATCGATACTCGATTGAATAGAAACTTGGTAACCGGTTGTGGAATACAAGCAGAAAAATTAAAGTAAAATTTCGTTAGGATTGTGAGTCAAGAAAATAAAAAAAAAATATTATGTATCTCAGAAACTATCAGTCTGATATCGCTGAAATTTTGGCACAGACTTTAAAAGATTATTTTAGGAGCAAGTGTTCTAAATCTGAACATGTCATTGTTGTTGATTCATATTGTTGGAGATATTGGAAAAAATATTGGGAGCCGGGCAGCCTTGGGCGAGTTCAGTAGCTGGAGGGGTGGCCGTTGCCACAATAACACGATAAATTCTGAACGGAAAGAGACAGCAAATTGTAATTTTAGGGTAGGTTGCACAGCCAAATGCGACAATTGAGTTCATTAATGGGCATAAGCGGCCAAACGGTTTCGGATTTATACCCATCTGAAATGGTGTTTTTATTTCCTCATTAACTACTAAAATACAAATCCAATCCAATTTAAATTTGATAAATGCTTGTGGAATTCCGACGCACAAATGTTTAAGAAATTTCGTGGTGTTAGTATCCCTAAAAGAATAGAAATATGTATTTCTTCGAAAAAATAATTTTTCTTCGAAAATTTTATATTTCAGAAACTATTTGTCAGATTCCACACAAACCTTCAAGCCAAATTTCATTTTCCCAATGTTTTCAAAAATACAGATCCTATCGAATTGAAATCTAGTGTACTCGGTTAAAAGAAGACATCTTGAAGGTTCATGCAGTATTTCGTGAGGGTGTGTGAGGCGTGAATGGACAAAAGAACATGCGTGTAAAAGCTCCTGGCTTCAATTCACAATAATTGCACAAAATGAAATTATTGACTCAAACTCCGGGTAGGCCACTGATTTTTCCGGACTGGAATAAATGTATTATCACGCTCTATACTCAATTTCTAATGCTAAATATATATGTTTTTCAACTTACTTCATTTTTTAGATGTTGACCAGATGAAACATACAGGGAGGATGATATACCTCCAGCGAGAGCAAAACAAACTATCCCGAAGTATTGATTGGTTATTTGGGTAGCATCGTTCTGAAACAAATAAACAACATAATATGTCTCTTGCATGTATTTTTATTTATTATTGGAATGATTATTATATTCATAAGAATACTGAAAAAGTATCATCAGAAATTTCAATTTCCAACGAGAAAAGGATCATTCAAATTCGGTTGCACATAATGGATAACCCGCCATATCTACTCTCACTCTCTTCTCGTGTCCGTTTCACTTCAACACAGCCCTCTGTAAAGGGCTTGTACTCGGCATTGGCTGTAACAAGCAGATGGTAGGTACATTTTGATTACGTCAGCCGTTATAGCAACGGTTCTACCAGTCTGTAGCGTTTCACCTCATTTGAATTTGCTTCTTGATTTTCGGATTTTCAATACCGAAATATTCAAATTTTATAAATTATGAAAGTGGATGAGGGTATGCATGATGAGCTGGTATTGAACTATAGATTCAGATAAACATAAACATATGGTATTTAGTGTGACATGCAAGAGACCTACTAGGCAGCTACATGTAATGTCGCACTGAGAAAAAACTTTAATTACAACAAATAAAAATTGTGACTTGCTATAGACACAAAGAACTTTTTTTAGTTACAACAAGTTCGCGTTTTATCTGGTAAAAAGTAGCCTATCACAAACTAGCAAAGTTAATTGTAATAGGTAAGTATTTCATTTTTATTCAGAATAACTGACTTTGACTTGATCCAAGCAGCATGTGTTACTTGATAGAAAATCGAGCTAAACACCAGAACTAAAAAATGGGTTCAAGCCCTGTGGACAGGAGCTTTTGGGCGCATGTTCCTTGTGGCCCGTACTGACCAGTAAAGAAAAAAAGCAGTATCATGTTGAATACCTTAATATTATTCTGGAACACAAATTTTCCATTACAATAATCTTCATCTAGCTTCTATTTAGTATCAATTCCTGTAGAACGTGATCATAATAAGTGTTTTCCATATAATAAAATGTGTTTGAACTTGGTATGTAGGAAATCTGACATCAATCATTGGAATTAATTGATTTGACAAACAGCCGTCAAATGAGGTAAATAGATTTTTGTGACGATTTTCTGTGACCATAAAAAAAATTAAGCATTTCATTATTGCATTTCTTGAAATAGGTACCTTTTCAAGTCGATCAACATCGTCCTTCTTTCGACGTCTAAACTATGACTTGATTCTTTATGTTTATGTCTTTGAATTTGTTTTCGGTGGAATTCAAAGAGTTCATAGAATAATCGATGAAAATACTGAGAGAGACCCAGGAAATTTGACACATTTTGTCTTATATCTCCAGAAATTGAAATCGTATAGAGCCAAAATTTTGCACAATGTTGCAAAATACTACAATTGACGTTAGTACAAGTTTTTGTTGCAATCTGATGAATAGTTCACGAAAAAAAAATTTTTTTTTCGAAAAAATTAAAAGAAATATTTTTTTAAAAATTACCAACATTTCGATCATAACAGAATTTTGCCAAAAGTTGCGCGTTTATATCCTCGAACTGACTACCAAGTTTTGATTCAACATCTTCTTTAGTTCCTGAAATATCAGGGAAATAACCTCAAAATTTTAAATGTCTATAACTTCTAAACCGTCCGGCCGATTTTGCCCGTTAACGAACTTAACCGTCGCATTTTGATCAGAAACCTACCCTGAAAGTTTGAAGTCGATAGGACCTTCGGTGCTCCTGTTATCGTGCTTACGGCCGGGAAACCGGCCGGCCGGCCGGCCGGACGGCACCCAAGAATCTGACACCGGATTCGTGATCAGGGAGTCCGAATTAGTCTATTAGCCAATTTTCAGCTCGAAATTCGAAAATTACAGACATTTGGACGAAATGATAGGACGATGTTCCCCTAGAACATGCGCCCAAAATGCTATTCGGTGTAAGTAACCTTTTAACGTACACTTATGGTAATTTTTACATATCGCAAGAATTTTTGCGGGTATGTTCTGGGGAACATCGCGTTATCATTTTGCCCAAAAGTCTGTAACTTTCGAATTTTTTGACGAAAATGGTCTCAAACGATTAAGTTCGACTCCCCAATGAAGAATTCGATGTCAAATTTGATTCTGTCCGGCCGTCCGTCCGGCCGTTGCCACGATAACTTGAGAACGAAAAGAACTAGCGACTTTAAATTTTCAGGGTGGGTGGCGCATCCCAATACGACGTACAAGTTCGTTAATGGGCATAATCGGCACAGTGGTTTCCGAGTAATAATTTTGTTTTCAACCAATATAAATCCGATCGCATTGAAACTTGGTGAGTAGTTGTAGAATATGAACCTAAGCACGTTCGTAAAATTTTGGGTGAATCGTATTGCTAGAAAATTTTAAAAAAATTATTAAAAAATATTTTTGTTGTCACGATAACTTGAGAACGGAAAGAGATAGCGGCTTCAAGTTTTCAGGTTAGGATGTGCACCAGAACGCGACATTTCAGTTTATTTATGAGTATAATCGGCCAAACGGTTTTAGAGTTATAGCCATCTGAAATTTTCTGAAATTTGGTGGTTTTTTGTTCCTCATTAACTCGAAAAATACTGAACCGATTGAATTCAAACATGGTTATTAGTTGTAGAATGCCAACGCAAAAATGTTCGCAAAATTTGGTGAGGATAGCATTTGTAGAAAATTTTTAATAATCATTGAAAAAAAAAATCTATATATATCAGTAACTGTTCGTTTGAAATTGCTAAAATTTTGCAAGAGCCTTCATAACCTAACTCTACTGCCAAGTTTCAAGTTTCAATACGATCGGTTAAATATTGTTGGAGATTCGAGCATTCTTGTGCGAGTTCAGTAGATGGGTGATCGTTGCCTCGATAACTTTCGAACGAAAGGAGATAGGGACTTGCAATTTTCAGGGTAGGTTGCGTATCCGAAAGGGAGAATTGATTTCGTTTTTGGGCATAATCGGTCTGACGGTTTCCGAGTTATACCCACCTGGAATATTATTTCCTCGATAACTTAAAAAATATAGACTCGATCGAATTGAAGCTTGACAATTAGTTGTAGAATATCGACTTGAAGACGTGTGTAGAATTTTGTGTGAACCGTATCGCTAGAAAATTAAAAAAAAATATTTTTATGTCACGATAACCTGAGAAAGGAATGAGATAGCGATTTGAAATTTTCAGGTTAGGTTGTGCATCTGAATGCGACATTTGAGTTCGTTCATGAGCATAATCGGTCAAACGGTTTTGGAGTTATATTCATCTGAAATTTGATTTTTATTTTCTCAATAACTCGAAAAATATAGAACCAATCCAATTCAAACTTAGTTATTAGCGAAATTTTGTGAGGATCGTATCAGTAGAAAATTTTTAAGAAATCATTGAAAAAAAATTCTAGATATCAGAAACTATTCATCCGACATGGCTGACATTTTGCGAGAGCCTTCAGAACATAATTCTATTACCAAGTTCCAAGTTTGAATACGATAGGATCTATATGTGTAAATGAAATTTATTCCATTTTTTTATTAAATATTTAAAACTGTAATTAGTTCTTTGAAATACCATTGAATGAAGAAATTCTTGTAAGTTGACAAAATATCTTTATTTGAACAATAAAAGTGCATCATTTTATTAAAATGATAGTTTGACTACCCAATTGCTTCTTTTCTTTATAATATTTTTTCTGTAAGTCAGTATAGCTCAACTTTCAAAGTAACGTCCTACAATATTAATTTAAATGATATTATAAATAAATATTGGTTCAAGCACTGACGTGAAGTCAGAAGCTTTTGCGCGTATGTTCTATTGTCCATTCTTCTGTATTGGACACCCTTAATCGAATTTACCATGGTAAATTATGTTGTCTATTCTCCTGTATTGGACACTCTTAATTCGAATTTACCATGGACAATAGAACATACGCGCAAAAGCTTCTGACATCACGTCAGTGCTTGAACCAATTTTTCAATACTATATTACTATTTTTTTCAGAGCATACTCACCGTGAAAAATTCAAGTAGCAAAGATCCCCCTAGAATGACACCGCCCAGAGAGAAAGCAACAAGGGGTACGTAAATTATTTCCACGGCCTTCATGCATAATCTGAAACATGACATCATATCATTTTATATTTTTGGCGCTCTAGTTCCTCGGAATTGAGTGCTTATCAATTTGCTCAAATGTTTGTAATTTTCGAATTTTTCGATGAAAATGGCCTTAAACGATTTGGTTCGACTCACTGATCAAGAATCCGTGGTCGAAATTCATTCTGTCCGGCCGGTCCGGCCGGCCGTAGGCTCGATAACTCTCGAACGGAATGAGCTAGAGAGTTGAAATTTTCAGAGTAGGTTTGGGGGATAAATATCTCGGCTGAGTTCGTTATTGGGCAGAATCGGACAGATGGTTTCGGAGTAACAAAAAAAAAATTTTTTTTTACGAAACAAATTCCAAATTAAATTTTTTTTAATAAGAAGTTTTATCATAAGAATCCATTCATATCATTTTAAACTCTAACAAGCTAATACTTTCGGAGATATGATTTTTCAAAATTTCAATAATAAATCGTATTTCAACGTTGTCACAGAATGATATTATTCTATGTATGAATATGAATTGTCATAATGTCAAATGATGTTCCTGAGACATTATCTAATCAATCGAAGAATTGTGAGCGAAGTGAGAAAAATCTCAGTTGTTTGCTCCGAAATTAGTTTTTCTCAGAAAATTCTTACATTTCGGAACTGAACATGAAGTAAGAGATCTGAGAGTAGTGAGACTGCTTTTCATCCATAAAAATAGATATAACTCTCGAACGGAATGAGGTAGGTAGTTGAAATTTTCAGAGTACTTTAGGGAAATGAACATCTCGGTTAAGTTCGTTATTGGGCAAAATTGGCCAGATTTAATTTGATTTCTTCCATGGTGCTTTTCTCATTCTCATGATTGCTCATTTAATCTTGATAAATAAACTATTATTTGAATTTAATTTCCTTTGGGATGCAGTTCTATCAAATGAATACATTGATCTAATTCCCAACTCTGAGAAACCAATACTTTCGGAGATATAATTTGTCTGTTTGAACTAGAGCGCCAGAAAGCTCCTGTCCACAGGGCTTGAACCCATTTTTGGGCGCATGTTCTAGGAGAACATCGTCCTATCATTTCGTCCAAATGTCTGTAATTTTCGAATTTCGAGCTGAAAATTGGCTAATAGACTAATTCGGACTCCCTCATCACGAATCCGGTGTCAGATCTTAGGGTGCCGTCCGGCCGGCCGGCAGGCCGGCCGGTTTCCCGGCCGTAAGCACGATAACAGGAGCACCGAAGGTCCTATCGACTTCAAACTTTCAGGGTAGGTTTCTGATCAAAATGCGACGGTTAAGTTCGTTAACGGGCAAAATCGGCCGTATGGTTTAGGAGTTATAGACATTTAAAATTTTGAGGTTATTTCCCTGATATTTCAGGAACTAAAGAAGATGTTGAATCGAAACTTGGTAGTCAGTTCGAGGATATAAACGCGCAACTTTTGGCAAAATTCTGTTATGATCGAAATGTTGGTAATTTTTAAAAAAATATTTCTTTCAATTTTTTCGAAAAAAAAATTTTTTTTTCGTGAACTATTCATCAGATTGCAACAAAAACTTGTACTAACGTCAATTGTAGTATTTTGCAACATTGTGCAAAATTTTGGCTCTATACGATTTCAATTTCTGGAGATATAAGACAAAATGTGTCAAATTTCCTGGGTCTCTCTCAGTATTTTCATCGATTATTCTATGAACTCTTTGAATTCCACCGAAAACAAATTCAAAGACATAAACATAAAGAATCAAGTCATAGTTTAGACGTCGAAACAAGGACGATGTTGATCGACTTGAAAAGTACCTCATTTGACGGCTGTTTGTCAAATCAATTAATTCCAATAATTGATGTCAGATTTCCTACATACCAAGTTCAAACACATTTTATTATATGGAAAACACTTATTATGATCACGTTCTACAGGAATTGATACTAAATAGAAGCTAGATGAAGATTATTGTAATGGAAAATTTGTGTTCCAGAATAATATTAAGGTATTCAACATGATACTGCTTTTTTTCTTTACTGGTCAGTACGGGCCACAAGGAAGATGAACATGCGCCCAAAAGCTCCTGTCCACAGGGCTTGAACCAATTTTTTATTATACATTTGTATTTTGACAACATGATCGCGCATAAATGCCAATGTAGAAAATAAAAAATCTGTCAATTAACACATTAAATCTGTTAAGTGATACATTTAATCAGCCAATTGAAAGATTCTTTTCCTTAGTTAAAATATGTATTCTTATTATTTGGTTTCTTGTTAGAGAAAGTAGGTATAAATTTCCATGAAAAGTGTGAGCTCATGCCTACTTGTTTCGCAGATTATGAAGTGACTTATTTGTATTTACTTTCTGATGGGATTAGGTTATGACGAAATATTATTGTTCCTGAAATTTTGAGATAATGTCATAAACAAGAGAAGATTGAAGCGATGTTTGAGATCGCGTCTATTTAGACGAAATAATTATTCCTATTACGAGACGTTATTTGCATGTAGTTATGAACTAATTACTTCAGGATATACAGGGTGAGTCTTTGACGACTGCATTAATTTCAACCAAAGATTCCTCTCATCAAATGAAACACTTTTTTCATTTAACATTTTTCCAAATTCAGCTCAGGTAAAAAGATACAGGCTGTTGAAATTTTGAAAAAAAATCAGTTTTTATTTTGTAGCTTTGACATCCTTTTTTCGAATAAAATTAATGTTGGCGTAAAGTTTCCTATACATATACATATTTTCCAAATATTAGTTATTTTCTACTTCTACTGGTTTTCTAGTTATGGACTCGTGGATTCATAAAACTAAACGAAATTAGCATAAAGAAAGCATATAAAGTTTTTCTTGAGTCATTTCAAGAATATTTCATCGTTTTAGAACATTATATTATTCCAAATCATTTCTCCTTAAACGCTTCGTTTTCGAGATATTCTTCATTGAATGTTTTAAAATGGAAAACTCCAGAAATTTCACTACTTTTATGGATCCGTCCCTGAGCGTTGGAATCCCGAATCAAGCTGTAAACCACGTTACCATGCCTTATTCTCGTCCGCCAACAATGTCATAGATAATTTATATACGGGAGTGTATTAGCACATTGTGAAATCTTTAAGCGCTTGTAACTTTTTACCTGAGCTGAATCTGGAAAAATGTTAAATGAAAAAAGTGTTTCATTTGATGAGAGGAATCTTTGGTTAAAATTAATGCAGTGGTCAAAGACTCACCCTGTATATGAATGCACCTTAAATTTATATGGGCATGTGTAATTGTCTCTCAAGAAAGTGTTTGGATTTGAACATTTGCACCCAGAAGTATTTAAATTCAGAATGAGGAAAAAGTTGCGAAGGGGATAGTATGGCAAAATGGGGACCAATTTTTTTGTGGCACTTAGAGTATTTAGATAAACCTTATGACATTGAAATCAATGGCTGTATAGATAGATAGAACAAGTTCACGTAGTCTTTCATTCAGCTGAAAAATCTGTCTATTAAATTAACGGATTCAATGTGTCAATTGACAGAATAATATGTGTCAATTGACAGATTAAAATGTGTCTATTGTCTGATTAAAATGTGTCAATTGACTGATTAAAAGGTGTCGATTGACAGATTAAATCTGGCTATTGACAGGATAAATGTGTCAATTGACAGATTTTTTATTTTTTACATTGGCACTAATACGCCGTCGTATGACAACATGGTAGAGAAGAGTTAAAGGAATTTGTTGATTTCATAACCAGAACCAGCAATACATTTCACTTTGGAAATAAAGAAGAATAATCAGCTTTCTTCTCTGTTTAATCTAGAGCATTTCACGGTATTACCCCCACCCGTGGGGCAATATTGCGCAACCATTGGGGCAATACCGTGAAATGCACCTTACAATGAATTTAATTTTTTCTAAGAGTTCTAGGATTGTCTTTCAATAATCCATATACCATAATGTACTGAAGACGTGTGAGAAATATTTCCCAAGTTACCAACCATTTATGATGAAAAACTTTCCTCAAGATTCCGCTTAGGTGCGCGGTATTACCCCGTTCTCCCCTATTATGCTACAACATATCAGTTTCCTGATAAGTTCATCCTCATAATTTCATCATCGTTTCCTGTCAAGTACACCGAATTATGACTAAGAATAGCCTTTTAACAAGGCATAATAGCGAAATCTATTGAACACGTACTATAATTCGTTTTCATCGACGAAAAAATATGGTTCAATCCATCAAAATCACTCCATCCTTTTTATGGTTGTAATGAAGTCACTGGAAGTAGATTTATGGCTGCCCAATAACAAATATTATACACATTTGGTGATTAGTCATTTAGCCAAAAAGGAGAATCATCAATGAAGTTGCGTCTTCGATGGAATTTATGATTTTCTTAGAACTTTAGCTGAGCTCAGTACTTGAATTAATAAGATTATGTGAGTGAAGAAGATCTTCTCGCAAAATTTGATACAATGTGATTTTAGAGATAGCCAATCCCCAATATGAACATCTTGAAATCTGGTGGCACGATTATTACTACCAAAAATTTAAGTGCTCGCTCCTTATGTTTCGATCGCCGACTCAGAATCGCGGTGATTATTTTTAATTATTTCCAAATTTTGCACGTTCATGAACTTCATCATTGTAAAAGAGTCAAAAGTTAACGGTCATGAAACACGTTCAAGGGTCCATTCGTAATTCAATACACAAATGAATACATGAACGATTAAAGTAAACACTTTATTTCCGCTTAAATTATTTAAGCGGAAATAAAGTGTTTACTTTTATAGTTCATAATGAATTTCCTTCAAGTAAAGACCGAAACAATCAAACATTAAATAAATACATTTTTAAAAAGTTGATACCATGCAGTAAGCCTATGATAAGTTTGGTCTGCACAGACATAATCATTTTAGTTAATTAATGGATATTCTAAAACCACAGTCAATTGACTTTAGACTGATGATGGTTATTGTTTTAGTTGATAATGTTTATTATAAAGCTCCTAGGTCTTCTGAGGAGACCCCTCATAAGCTGGTAAGAGCTTGTTCGAGTTAGTAGAAACAGTTTTGTTCGGTGTAGGCTTTGTTACCATGTTCTCACGCCACATTAAGCACATCACTGTCAATTTTTGACCCAACAGTGACGATAATAATAGTTAACGATAATGAATGGAGAGGTCGATAATAATAATAAAGAAATCAGATTAGTATTTGTCGATGGTTTAAAGCACATATATTGTATAGCCACTTTTTGATATCTGTCTTCCTAAATTCATGATAACAACTTACGCTAACATAGCAGTCTGTGCAAATATAATATGTCCCGAATAACAAGGACTAAGACTCTACCTCTGTGTGCTTTAAACCATCGATGTATAGTATATGTAAATGTGAACGTTTAACGGGAAATTCCGTAAAAGGAACAAAGGAAAATCATTTTGCTGGTACCTGCCGATAAGTGTTTGTGCTAATTCGCTTCTCTGAAGAAGCCTGTCCTGAGACAGGTCAAACAAGAAACCAAGGAAAATATGGAAAGACAACAGAAAACTCTGCTCCTTTTGCGGAATTACCAGTTAAAATTTCCCATTTACATACTTGTCCGCAATATCCTTATTTCTATACTTCCTATTAGTTCAGTCAATCTGGCATTTCGACGGTACAGAAAATAACCAGTGGCTGAATCTCTGTTAATAGTTGGAGAATGATGTTAGAAAAGGGTTTATTGGTTCGGCCACGTTGGACCATGATGCGTGTTTTGAAAAACTCAAAAAAATTTTGAAATGCTTTCATCTCGTGATCTATGCATTTCACAGAAAAATTTATTCAAGAAAAAATGTAGAGGACATCGATATCTACAATTAATCTCTATAACGACATACGACTGTTCCCAAGTCGCAGTGGTTAAATTCGGAGCTACTAGAACTCGGGGATCCGCGGTCTAGCTCCAGTGGAGATGGGAGTGGGTTTCTAAAAAGGGAACCTAGTAAATGGGCGCCAGGTAAATTTAAGTCTCCCAGATACCCCAGCGTAATGCAATAATTCCTAAATTCACCAAAAGAATATTCACGCTGAAAACAAACCATTTATTCCAGTAGCTTACAACCCAGGTCTTTAGCTTCAATAAAGTAAAACTACTGTGAAACCCTGAATAAGGGTGGCGGAAATTGTACGTAGATAATATTAATATTTGATTCAAATACGCGTCGCTTGAGCTCAGGCGCATCCACGTTTCTTATTTATGATCATATATGACTACCACAAATCTTTCCCCAATTTCCGCTTTACAACAACAATAATAATTTATATAATTGATGATAATAAGTTCACGTTATATATATAGCAGGTATAAGATATGTTTCGAGATATGTTTCTTATAACTTGCGTGCTGATATTCCTTGTTCCTGAACGTAGTACTGCGTCGATGTTCTCGCAATAATGTCCTCTTTCTCTCTGTACTCGTAGTCTGCAACCCTCGATTAACTGTCCCACAGCGTTGCTTACTGACCACCTTGTATATACTCGGGATCTGCAACCCTGCGTTGGCTGTCTCACAGCGTTACTTATGGACCACCTTGTATATACTCGAATGCCTCAGTGCTACTCCTCCCGACGTAAAAATCCCTCTCTTCCTGCCACAAAAAAAATCGTGCTGGCACAAAAATTCGGGCTGCCACAAAAACTCGTGCTGCCACAAAAACTCCTGATGTTACAAAAAACTTCTGATGTTACCAAAAACCCCTGATGTTCGGGGTTGTCCTGCACACGTTTGCTTCGAAACCAAATCTTGTCGTGCCTCCACCAAATAATTCTTCAAGCACACAGCGATGTTCTGTCAAAGTCGCCAAGATCGTTCACGTGTTCAACTCTTAGATTTGCAGAAAGGTCGTTAGATCCTCTTTCGAGACGAGTGCAAGGTACCTGTTATCTTCCCAAATCAAACCAATGTAACCCTCACTCCTAATTCGATTTTCGAAACTATATCCAATTAAGAAGAAATCACCAATTCTTACGAAGTTCCGAAAATACGCCTAACCTACTGCTCCTCCTTTGAGTGTTCACCAAAATGGACGACCTCATGTCCCTGACTGGCGCAGACCCTCACAAACTTTCAGATTGTCACTATGAAATAATATTGCCAACTTATTCGGCTCTCGAATGCGATATTTCTTGTGCGTCGATTGGTACCACTGAGATCCAACCTCAAATTCGATGTCAACATAAACGATAACCTTATCGTAAACAAAACATAAACAAACCCTCGCCTGAGTTAAAAATAAAACGTTACATCTCATTGGTGCTATGCCCGACTCCGGGCTTCCCAAAACTAACGTGCATAAATTGGTCTGGAGATTCCTGACACCTCAGGGACCATCACCATTCTCTCAAATTTTTGTCCGGGCACCAAAAATGCCTTATACATCTCAAAACATACGCGATCGGGGCGATCGGGTTCACGGAACGTCCGCGCTGAGAGCGCTTCGGTCAGTCTGTATAAACTTTATATACATTCTACAGATTTTACGCATTCTACGAAACCCGTATAGGTTCATCTGCATATGGCAGTCCCATAAATTTGGCATCATCGGACATAATAATCTCCCATCCAAAATTATCGCACCACTCACATATTCTAACAGAGTTCGATTAATCGAGAGAGCATTGAGGTATGATCTGAAATGTCATAGAAGGCTCATGTCAAGTACACACTTTTGTCAGTATTTTACTGTTGCTATCATATACGCAAATTTTACTAGGAGAATATGAACAATGCGGTTGGCTCAGTGGTAGAGTAATTGACTTGGGAGCGGAAGCCCCAAGTTCAATTCCGAGGCTAGGTAAGAAATTTTTTAGTCACGGTCATCGCCACCATTCGCTGTTGGGTCAAAAATTAACAGTGCTGTGCCTAAGGTGGCATAAGGACACAGTAACAAAGCCTACACAGAACACAACTGGTTCTCCTAACTCGGTCAAGCTCTTAGAGCTTATGAGGGGTCTCCTTGTGGAAGACCCAGGAGGATCAGTATAATAATAATAATAATGATTATTATTATTTTGTTAATTTCATTTCTTTTCACATCGTGAATTTTTGCGCGTATGATCTTGGGAACATCGCGTTATCATTTTGCACAAATGTCTGTAATTTTCGAATTTTTTGCTGAAAATGGTCTCAAACGATTGAGTTAGACTATCTGATGAAGTATTCGAGGACACATTTGATTCTGTCCAGCCCGCTGGCCACCCGTTTCCACGATAACTCGAGAACGGAATGAAATAGCGACTTGAAATTTGCAGGGTAGGTGGCGCATCCCAATGCGACGGAGTTCGTTAATGCAAGTTCGTTAATGTTCATAATCGGCCTAACGGTTTCCGAGTAATAATTTTATTTTCAACCGATATAAATCCGATCGAAAAGAAACTTGGTGAATAGTTGTTGAATATGAACATAGGAACGTATGTGGAATTTTGTGAGAACCGCATCACTAGAAAATTAAAAAAAAAATAATTAAAAAATATTATTTATATCACGATAACCTGAGAACGGAAAGAGATAGCGACTTGAAATTTTCAAGTTAGGTTGTGCATCTCAATGCAACATTTGAGTTTGCTTACAGGCATAATCGGCCAAACGGTTTCGGAGTTATAACCATCTGAAATTTGCTTGATATTTCCTCAATAACTCGAAAAATACAGAACTGATTGAATTCATGCTTGGTTATTATTTGTATAATGCCAAAGCGAAAATTCTTACAAAATTTTGTGAGGATCGTATCATAAGAAAATTTTTAAAATTTCATTGAAAATTATTGAAAAAAATTCTATATATCAGTAACAATTCGTCCGACATCGCTAAAATTTTGTGAGAGCCTTCAAAACCTAACTGTACTGCCAAGTTTCAAGTTTTAACATGATCGGATATATATTGTTGGAGATTCGAGCAGCCTTGTGTGAGTTTAGTAGATGGATGGGTCACCGTTGCGTTGATAACTTTCGAACGCAAGGAGATAGGAACTCGCAATTTTCAGGGTATGTTGCTTATCCGGAGTGTTGAGTTTCATTATGGGCATTAGCGGTCCAACGGTTTCAGAGTTATACCCACCTGGAATATTATTTCCTCGATAACTCAAAAAATATAGACTTGATCGAATAGAAGGTTAGTATCTAGTTATAGAATATCGACATAAAGACGTGTTTAAAATTTTATAAGAACTGTACCCCTAGAAAATTTTAAGAAAATTAGGAACAAAAAATGATTCAAGCACTGACCTGAAGTCAGGAGCTTTTGCGCGTATGTTATACTGTCCATTATCCTGTATTGGATACTCTGAATCGAATTTACCATGGTAAATTCGAATTAAGAGTGTCCAATACGGGAGAATTGACAATATAATTTACCATGTTAAATTCGATTAAGAGTGTCCAATACAGGAGAATGGACAATAGAACATACGCTCAAAAACTCCTGACTTCACGGCAGTGCTTGAACAAATTTTAAATAGCTATAGGGTACTTACATTTTTTTTACTAGTTAGATGTCAATAAACTAGTGTGAAAAATTGATTTTTAACTAATTTGCAAGAACTCATGAAAAGAACAAGTAATTTATTTTGAGCCCCCTAGCAGTCGGTTTTAATTCAAATTTTGCATGGTCCAAGAGGTGATTATTAGTAACCTAAATACGGAATTCAATTCGATCAGATCAGTATGCTTCGAGTTATTGGAAAAACTAGTTTTTGAAATTTCCTAATGTATTTTTTTTGTTCCCAGTAACCCAATCAATACAAAACTGTGCGTACATTCAAGTCGAAATTGAATTAATTATTTCTGAATTTCAGTTACATCAAATAAGTAATCTCGGAAATATTCGAAATTTACACAAAATTGCCATAATATCGTACCCTTTCAGCCGATTCTGCCCTTCAGCAAATTATACCGAGATTTTCATGCACCAAACGTACCCTGCAAATTTAATTTATAAGTCATTTCATTCGAGAGTTATAGTAGGTACTATAGATATATAAATTAAAAAATTTATGATCTCCGAAAATATTCGCCAGAGCACGAACATATTTCATACTAGTATTACTTATACCCATACCTATATCCCCTAATAAATTAATCGACTTAGGGGCTACTCCGAGGGGCTACTGGTCAGCTTTTTCAACCCTTAAATATTCACCGGAGCACATGCAGATTTTATATATGGGTTAATTATACCGATAACGACGTCCCCTGAAAATATGATCGGCTTCCTGATGGGTTTCGGGGTAGTGAGTTCAACCCTTAAATTTCATAAGTTATATATCCGGAAGTATTCACCGGAGCACATACAGATTTCATAAACGTATTACTTAAACCCATGCCTATAACCCCTGGAAAATTTATCGCCCATCTGAGGGGCTGCACTGTAGTTTTTTAACACTTCACTTTCAAAATTAAATATCTCTGGAAATATTCGCCGAAGCACATACATATTTCATATACGTATTACATATAACCAATACCCATACCCATAAACCATGGAAAATTAATCGATTTTGCGAGGGGTTGCAGGGTAGGTTTTCAACCCTTCAATTTCAAAATATAATATCTCCGGAACTATTCGCCGAAACACAAACAGTTTTTGTATGCGGGTTAACTATACCGATAACGACATGCCCTGAAAAATTGATCGACTTTCCGAGGGGTATCGGGGTAGTTTTTCCAACCCTTAAATTTCATAATTTAATATCTTCGGAACTATTCGCCGGAGTACATACATATTTTGCATGTGGGTTGATTATACCGATAACGACATCTTCTGAAAAAAAAATAGACTTCCCGAGGGGCTGAAGCATAGCTTTTCCAACCCTCAAATTTCAACATTCAATATCTCTGGAACTATTCACCGTAGCACATACAGATTTCAGACACGTAGCACATACATATTTCGTATATGGGTTAATGATACCGATAACGACATATACATTTTTCATACACGTATTACTTGTACCTACAATACCGATAATCCAGAAAAATTCATTGAGTTCCCGAGGGACTGCGGGGTAGTTTTTTCAACCCAATTCAGGGGATATAGGTATGTGTATAAGTAATAAGTTTATAAAATCTGTATGTGTTCCGGCGAATAATCCCGGAGATAAAAAATTTTTAAATTTAAGGATCGAAAAAACTACCCCGCAGCCCATCGGGAAGTCCATAAAATTCTGAATGTCCTGATTGGTATAGTTAACCAACACACAAAATCAGTATTTGCTCCGGCGAATAGTTCCGGAGATAAAATACTGGGTGAAACTTTAAGTTGTACATTCATTTTAACCATAGATTATGAACATCAAATGAAACACTTTTTGCTTTACCATTTTTATAAATTCGGCTCAGGTAAAAAGATACAGGCTGTTGAAATAAAAAAAAAACCTGTTTTTATTTTATGGCTTTGACATCCTTTTTCTGAATAAAATTAATGTGTGTGAAGGAAACTTCACGCCAAAGTTTCCTATAACTATGATACATATTTTCCAAACATTAGTTTTATCCTACATCTAGTGTTTTTCTAGTCATAGACTCGTGTATTCATAAAACTAAACGAAATTACCATAAAGATGGTAATGTTCTTTTAGAGACAATTTAAGAATATCTAATCGTTTCAGAACATTGAATTATTCTTCATCATTCCTCCTTAAACGCACCGTTTTTGAGATGTTCTTCATTGAATGTTATAAAATGGTAAACTAGCGAAATTTCAACACTTATATGGATCCGTCCCTGAGCGTTGGAAACCTCATCAAGCTGTAAGCCACTTTACCGTACCTTTTTCTCGTCCAGCATTAATGTTATAGATAATTTATATGCAGGAGTGTATTGGCACATTCTGAAATCGTTAAACGCTTTAAACTTTTTATCTGAGCCAAATTTCGGGTGTTTGCGCCAAAAAGTCTGCTGAAATAGTCTGCTAGGTTCATACCGATGCCTCACGAACCCGTTCTAACAATGATATTAGCAAATTGTCCTACTCGGGTCCTTTCAATTACGCAGGTGGAAACTTAACAAAAGGGGTGATATAGTTGCAAAATTCGAAATCCGACAGTTGATTCTTTCAAGATTTATGGATGTTTTGCGCATATTGTCTATATTCACGCCTCATGAAATACTATCATTGTATTTTGAAATGAAATAATTCCAAATATACAAATCTGATCGAGATCAATCCGATAGTCGATTGTGAAATCTAAAATTTATATTTTAGCAGGGAAATACCGGAGACCTTATTTGTTCAGAAAGAATCAAGGTCTTTTCATTTATTTATGAACAAAGGACGACAAACTGTCCATAAAAGTCCAGGTCACAAATTTCTATCTGAGGAGAAGCCGGGGGTAGTAGCAAGCAGGCGAGACAATAGACAGTTTTTCGCCGAGGTGCATATCACATTTTTTCGTAGACCTCTACATACAGTTGAAATGATAGAATATTGTTTTTCATAGAGGTCGACGAGGAAATTATTTTTAAATGATAGAGTATGATAAGGAAAAAAAATTTGTTGCGAAACAAACTTAAGGGGTGGCTATTTCTTCTATCCCTTGCAAACATAATATAATACAATTATTGATGAAGATACCTCCAAGGTATCCTCTAATGACTACTTACAATACATAGAATACTACTCAATATTTTTTTGAGTGCCTTCTCGCTCGCATATAATGTCCTCTTAATTTTATTCATTGTTTTTAGTTGGTTTAAATAAAATGTAAAGTGGTTTTTCGGTGCCATCTTTAGGGGGCTGTATATAATAAAGGGCTGTCCAACAAAAACCTATAAAAAACCCACCCTATTTTTTGACAATAAATAACCTCTCAAATTCACAATTACTGATTAACGCCCTGTATATAGAGACATCGAATATTCAGAACATATCTCTTGAAACTGTTAAATTTGTATAGAATTCGATGGAAATCTAAGGCGATCATAGTGACAACACCGCCGGGCTTCCGATAATCGTACAAGTGCATACTTTTTACACAGAGGGCGTCAAATCCACTTAGAAACATGTCGGGATTCCGAAAATCTTCAATTCATATATTTTTTTGTATATAGAAAATAATCTTCCCCTCTGAAGTTGCTCTTGAAGATATGACTGTTCTGAATGTTTTCCAAAAAAATACACTCTCCTAAACCAATCAGAAAAGGCGGGCCTCCGGTTGCCTGTGCAACGTACCGGGCCTGGTAGAAGGCACGTTATGAGTATATATATATATGTATATATATATATGAAAATGAATTGCTGTTCGTCAGTCTCGAGAACGGCTGGACCGATTTGGCTAATTTTGGTCTTGAATTATTTGTGGAAGTCCAGGTAAGGTTTGAAAGGTGAATGAATATTAAAATGTCTACAGGGTATTTTTCTTTTAACGTCAATGGCAACTTGCTCTTTTTCACGCCATAGTCGTACAATTTCATTCAATTCTGTTAAAAAATATACTTCCGAGGCATACATCATTGAAAATAAACCATTACTATACATAAGTGATTTGTGCCACAAACAAAACCTTAACTAAATAGGTACCTTAGATGGATTCTCATAATGTATTTGATTGAAACTTCATACAGGGTGTTTTTCTTTTAACGTCAATTGCAACTTGCGGTTTTTCACGCCAATCGTACAATTTCATTCAATTGTGTTGAGAAGCATTAACTAAATAGGTACCTTGGATGGATTCTCATAATGTAACAATTTTGTTTTTCCTCTGATGTATGGATATGGCGCATGGACAATTATACGTCGCGTGTTCACGCGCCGGAAAACATGTTTATTTATGCACCACAAAACGTAACAAAAAAATATAGTTCATCAGAAAGGTTTAAATTGACTAGGAGACTGTATCATAACTGTGTGTGTCTGTCAATATCAAATTGAAACCTTATAAATAGTTTTGTAAGTAAGCAACATCATGTGCAGTTAATCGAAGATAATAATAAAACTTCATCTATACCAAGTATTTTTTTTTTCATTAAGTTAGGCGGTACGAAGTTCGCTTGACCAGCTAGTTGTAGAATAAAATAATTTGAATGCAAATACATAGATCATTTAGTAAGAAGATTTTTGTATGTAATACAAAACGATACTCACCTAGCGGCCAGCCCATGTATCATGATACTTAATTTGAGTTTTTGTTTCACGCTCAATTGATAAATTTCCGAAGAGATTCGTTGATTTACAGGAATTGTCGATTCGCAAATGCCTTCGACCATTTGATTGATGAAAATCAGTTGCAAGACGGAGGAGTATCCAAAATACGACATAGTGATAGAGAGAGAAGATAGTACCAAGGCCACGGGAAAGTTTGATAGATGGATCACAAAGAGTATATATTCCGAGAATTCGGGAAAATTCTCTTTTATCCAAACGGCTAAATAAGTCCTAGTGTTGAAATATTCTGGAGATAATGTGAATCCCAATGCGGCAATGACAGCTAGTCCAAGGTTTACCAAAACGACTAATTTCAGGACGCGAATCCACAAGCGGACTTCATTGTATTTTTGCTCTCCGATGATACTCGCATTCAATGGAACGCTCACTATGTGGAATACATCTGAAAACCACATTATTTCTTTATATTTGAAAAGAACGGTCCACAGATTAATCAGCACCTGAAAAATAATCGATGAAAAAATGTCTGTCTATGAAGTTTGTGAATTCAAATGGATGACACATTCGATCATTTCATGTAATAAGTATACAGAGTGTTAAAAAATTAATACATTAGGTTACTGGGGTGCAAATCTAGTTCGTCTCCACGTGGTGCACCCTGGGTAACGCTAAAGAACTAGAACCAATTGGCAGTCAAACTATCACTCTCGGGTGATCTCCTGGCTACTATTTACACACTGTACCGAACGATACCGAACGATGCAAATTGACTCACAGAACGTCCAGATATCTGCGACCATCTGTCCGGATAGCGTATTGGCATTGTTTACTATGCTACAACGCATACATGCTGTTGCAACGCGGTAAAGAATGACTGAACCAAAGCTCTCTCTACCCAGACATATCTTACCAGGACTCAGCACAGGCAGGTGTTCAGACGTAGTAACTATTGTATTATTGATATGCTGTCATTCTCGAGACATTGTTTACCGCGTTGCAGTCCCAACCACGTTCAAATTTGCTTTCTTCGGAGAGCGATGATAATTATTTTTTATACTGCATAGGTAGGTAGATATTGCATTTTGCGACTACAGTTTTACAGGGTGGAAGATATTGTAAGGACCCTTACGCCATACAAAATAAGTTAGAAATAACGGTTAGGACATGTATGCAAATAAACACCGATAACCGAAAAGTATTAGCACAATTAGCTCTAGGAGAAAACGTATCCCCAGAATTTTATGAAGGCATGTCAACTGATGTGAGTATAGAAAATGACTTGCCAACCAGTGCAGAGCAACAAAGCAATGTTTTTATGCAAAATGATAATTTTTCTATCGAAAAAATAAACATTGTCGAGAATGCCAATAAAACAAATTTAGGTGAAGAATATTCCCCAGCTGTATCAGAAAATTTTGAACGAATTAGTAAAATAGCAACCAAACATAATACGGTTGATATGGTTAATGTCATGCAACTTTATGAAACTTTAAACAAAATTATAACTCTCTGACTTATTAAATTTTATTCACGTACCAAAAAATCTCTCGCTAAAAAACTTTTCTGTTCAGCCAACATCAGTGAGCCGAAGAAAAATTAGACTTGGTTTATCATGCGGCGCAAAACGTATTAATAGACCAAATGCAAAATCACATGGAAATGCACACTAGGATTATTCTTCAGTGGATTTTGCAGTTCATGTAGTTTTTGGGCGCATGTTCTAGGGGAACATCGTCCTATCATTTCGTCCAAATGTCTGTAATTTTCGAATTTCGAGCTGAAAATTGGCTAATAGACTAATTCGGACTCCCTGATCACGAATCCGGTGTCAGATTTTTGGGTGCCGTCCGGCCGGCCGGCAGGCCAGCCGGTTTTCCGGCCGTAGGCACGATAACAGGAGCACCGAAGGTCCTATCGACTTCAAACTTTCAGGGTAGGTTTCTGATCAAAATGCGACGGTTAAGTTCGTTAACGGGCAAAATCGGCCAGACGGTTTAGGAGTTATAGACATTTAAAATTTTGAGGTTATTTCCCTGATATTTCAGGAACTAAAGAAGATGTTGAATCGAAACTTGGTAGTCAGTTCGAGGATATAAACGCAACTTTTGGCAAAATTCTGTTATGATCGAAATGTTGGTAATTTTTAAAAAAATATTTCTTTTAATTTTTTCGAAAAAAAAAATTTTTTTTCGTGAACTATTCATCAGATTGCAACAAAAACTTGTACTAACGTCAATTGTAGTATTTTGCAACATTGTGCAAAATTTTGGCTCTATACGATTTCAATTTCTGGAGATATAAGACAAAATGTGTCAAATTTCCTGGGTCTCTCTCAGTATTTTCATCGATTATTATATAATAATCAATAATATTGAGGTATTCAACATGATACTGCTTTTTTTCTTTACTGGTCAGTACGGGCCACAAGGAAGATGAACATGCGCCCAATAGCTCCTGTCCACAGGGCTTGAACCAATTTTTTTTTGTATTTTAGTGTAGTTTAATAAATTGTTTTTAGCGATACTTACCCCGGGTTTCTGAAAGGTTGGTCAAAGTTAACAGAACTGCTAATGTCAAATCAGTCCGAGTTTTTGTGCTTTGCGCAACTCAGATGAGGGTTAACAAGATATTGATCACTGATTAGTTAACATTTGTGTTGATCAGTCTTTCAGAAACCTGGGGTTACTATATTATACTATTGTTATTTTTATGTGTATTTGTATTATTTACTATACATTTTTTTTTGTCTTAGAGTATTTTAGAGTGTTTTAGAGGTTTAGTAAACTATTTTTGGCGATAGTATGTTGCTGTTATATTTATTAACGTGAAAGCACATTCGAACGTGGATGGGACTGCAAAGCGATAAACAATGTCTCGAGAATAACAGCGTATCAATAATACAATAGTTACTACGTCTGAACTCCTGCCTGAGCTGAGTCGTGGTAAGATATGTCTGGGTAGAAAGAGCATTGGTTCAGTCATTCTTTACCGCGTTGCAGCAGCATGTATGCGTTGCAGCATAGTAAATAATGCCAATACGCGTCCGGATATGCCAGCTGAACATAGAAGGATCTAGCAAGGGAAAAACTCAATGCCTCTCCAAAATTCTGCTTAGCCGAAATATCGATATAGAAGTTGTCCAAGAAACTCACGTCGCAACTGAAGCAGATATGAAATCGAGAGGAATAATTCACGGCTATGCCATTATTGGCGCAACCTACCTCCACGCCCATGGCATAGCAACTTATGCTAGATCAGACATAGATAACGTCCAGTTAATCTTTTATATTTTTGTATCTAGAAATATGTGTCCATATATATTGTATAGAGTGTATAAAGCGCCATAAGCTAAATAAATAAATAAATTAGGGTACTGTAGCGTTCTCCGAACATAATCACTTGGATGGCCGAACCTGGTTTTACGAAACCCTTCTGGCCTATGAGGAACGAGATTTCAAGTGTGATTATCTTTCAAAATTACCGGAGGTGATTATTCTTCAAGAGATCCATAGAGGTGCAGAGAAGAATCATCGTGAGAATCCAGTGAAAAGTTATATATTATTCTTAATTTGTTCGTTTTTACGCGCGTGTTCCGCATGGAACAGCGTGCTATCATTTGCCACAATGTCGGTATTTTTCGATTTCTTTCGCGAAAATGGTCGCAAACTATTGAGTTCGACTCACTGATGAATAATCCGAGGTCTAATTCAATTATTTCCGTCCGGTCCGGCCGGCTGGCCGTTAGCACGATAACTCTCGAACGGAAGGAGTTAGAGGATTAAAATTTGCAGGGTACTATTGGAGCGGATGAGTTCGTTAACAAGCGAAATCCACCAAGCGGTTTTGGAGTTATGGCCCTTTTTACTTAAAATATTTTTTTAAATTTTTATGAATATTTCCGGATCCATCACTCGATCTATCTGAAATTTACCACCAAATTATAGAATCATGTCGCACACACTAACTCCGTAATTGTATGGCTGATGTCGTTATCAGTATAGTATCTGTAACGAACTAGCATTTCATTCTTCAATATATCGGCTTTCCCGAGTAGTGACGGAAGTGTTCAGAGCTATTTGTTTCTACTTGTTTGTTTACATTTGTGCATCATGTGTTCTTGAAGGTGAGTAAATCGAATACGTTAACTCTATTTGGTAATTACAAGTTTTTTGAGCATTTACAAATATCAATAGATACATGTTGAATGATATAAATCACAAACAACCATTAGTCTCTCTGGGAGCACGTGCTGAAAATGATGTTCCGATAACGGAACAGTAGGACAATATACTCTGTTCAGGTTAAATGTTGCAAAAACGTTGCATTACTGTTTTAATTGTTGTAGATCTTATTATGAAGCACGATGACCACTGAGACTTCATGAACTCCTTGAAGAGATAGATAGTCTCAATGTTGACTGTTTACCACCAGATAGCATAACAATATTACCACCCGAAAATGCCAATAACCAGAATACCGATGAAGAAGCAGGGGATGAAGATCTTGTTCTGCCAAGTAATCTTCCGGGAAGCCAATTGAGGGCTGAAGTATTTTTCAGTAACGATGGACACCCAGAGGAACGATGTAAACAACTTTGACAGCGAGGATATTCTACCTTTATAAAAATTTGAATCCAACAAGAGGAAAATGAAGAAAAAGAACATCGTGGTTAAATGGTCTGAAGACAATTTACAATCCAGCTTTCCTGAGTGGTTAGATGAATATGGTCCTAGAATTGATAACAAATTCCCCTTAGATTTATTCAGGTACTTTTTTGATGAAAATATATTCAAAATGTTAGTGAACCATACGGATCTCTACACTCCTCAAAAGAAACAAAATTCTACATTATCTGAAGATGAATTTTATTGCTTAATTGGAGTTCTGATTCTAAGTAGATATGTCATCGTAAATCGTCGTAAAATGTACTGGCAGAACTCTCCAGATGCATTCAAAACTACCTCATAAAGATAATGAATATTCGAGATATGACAGGCTAGATCATTTGGTTGAGTATCGAAAGAAACAAACAAGATGCCACTTCTGCCACAGAAATTCATTTTTTGTATGCAAAAAATGTGTAATTGCACTACATCCCAAAGAATGTTTCAAGATATATCTTACTTTTTAAGTTTTTACTCTGTTCTCAATAACTAATATAATACTCTGCTGGTTGTTCATTGTCCTACTGATCCTTTAAAGGAACACCCCATATTTGAAAAAAACGCTAACCAAAATTTTTTTCAACATTTATTTAGGCTTTCAGCTTATACATCCATACACAATTTATCAGTATAACTCAAAATTTTGAAAAAAAATAGTTTCAGGTTTATCTGGGATAAGAAGTTTTGTATTGCTCGGAGTGCCCTAAGGTGGCAAAAAAAAAATTTCAAAAATTTTAAAATTTTGTTTCCACCATAAGTCGAAGAATACTGATCTGATTGAATTGAAACTCAGTACCTAGATGCAAAAGACCGAATCAAACACGTTTGCAAAATTTCGTGAGAATCACAACACATGAAAAAATTCAAAAAATTACTACTATTTTGCGGAATATTTTGCTTGAAATTCCGAAACCTATTTCATGCTGCCCCTTCCAAGAATTTTTCGTTATGCGCATGCGCAGATGAGAAGTGGTTTAATTGCTGGAGTTTTCGTCTGAGAGGATTGGGATTTTGGTGTGGCACCGAACAGGATTGCAAGAATCGCACGGGATGGAATCCCGGAAACCAGGAGACCAATGGGTAGACCACCTAAAAGATGGCGTGAATCCTGGATCTCAACATCTAACGAGATGAATGATTGAGTTGGAGAAAACAGGCTATGATCCTACAAAAAGATGAAGAAGAAGAAGAAGAAGGATGCTATTCCTCCATAGAATCCCCTGTTGAGGGTCTGCGCATGCGTGGATTCAAGATGCGATATCTCCTGAAATACTAGAGTTGGAGAATCGATATTATTTGTGAGGTGTGTGATTATGGCAGGAGTCTGATGCTGAGCCGGTATTGTGAGTTTTTAAAAGAATATTCATGGCAATTCAGTGCACGGACACAAGTCAGTTTGGGGAAAATAGCGTTGTTTCCGAGTTGGAGGGTCCGTACCGTGGCTTCTTCTTCCTCCTTATTTTTAGACCAAGTCTTGATATTTTCTGTTCATCCAGCCTCCTGAGATGTGGATGTCCAACTCTCGTACCATCGTTTTGGTGGTCGGCAGGGTGGGCGCCTTGTATTTGGTTTCTTGTTCTTTGCCCACTTTGCCCATCGATCATTGTCCATCCTCTCTAAATGATCCCTCCAGTGTCGGCGTCTTGATCGTGCAACCCGAACGATGTCTTGAATCTTCAGCTCTTCCCGTATTGCAGTGCTCCTTATTTGGTCGCGTAGTTTTGTTCGCTTTATCGTGCGTAGAATTTTCATCTCTGTGGTTCTAAGCAGACACTTTATTCTCTATGTTTCAGCTCGGGTCTCCGCGTATGTTAAGATTGGTCTCACGGCGGTTTTGAAGATACCGATCTTGCTTTCCGCTGTCATATGTTTGTTTTTCCATATTATTTCTCTTAAGCATCCAGATATTCTTGAAGCCTTATTTGCCTAAGTATGTGTAAAGCAAATGTATTTCTTTAGTTTGAATATAACCGCGCCCTGACAAGCGTCGGTATACCAGATAGTGACTTGATCATACACAATTCATTTATGAATGTTTGTGTTCTATGATATATTTAATATCCTAGTTCTATTAAAAAAAAATTGGTTCAAGCGCTAACGTGAAGTCAGAAGCTTTTGCGCGTATGTTCTATTGTCCATTCTTCTGTATTGGACACCCTTAATCGAATTTACCATGGTAAATTATGTTGTCCATTCTCCTGTATTGGACACTCTTAATTCGAATTTGACAATTTGACAACATAATTTACCATGGTAAATTCGATTAAGGGTGTCCAATACAGAAGAACGGACAATAGAACATACGCGCAAAAGCTTCTGACTTCACGTCAGTGCTTGAACCAATTTTTAATTCGGTTTTTATAAAATAGAAAAACCTGGGAAAAACTATCTACATAAGTCGGTTTTTGAAAGAAACCTAGGAGAAACTATTTGTACAAGTTTTACACACAAAACTTGGATAAGAGGTTGACTAATTTTGGACCAGATCAGGAAACTGGGGAAAAAATTAAAGAGGAGTAAGGGAATTGCTCTCACTCACCAATGTTCTACGCTGTTGAAGGGTTGAAGGGTTGAAGTCGTCACGGTCGCTATGCGGGCCTCGTTCTTGATTAAATATCGAGTGAATGGTGGCATATGATTTCACGCTTCAAATATTCACTGGTGGGGAGAGGCTGATTTCCGTGTTTCGTCTCATAGGTGGCGTGGGCGATTATAATGATCGACCAAGCCGGCTCTGAGAGGCCTGACCCGGGTCAGTTTAGTTGAATTTGTTGGGAAAGCTACAGGGTACTGATGAAGGCCAAGAAGCCAGAATCGCGTCTGCTCTTGCTTTCTCGGCAGATCAATGAACCCCCTGGGGTCTATTTGATTTGTGAAATATATGCATAAGTATATTTATTATACGAAGCCATTCATGAAGGACCCGATTAGCAGGAACGCTCTTTACTTGTTGGCATTATTACATGCTTATATACAAACTGTACAGTGGACGACATATAAAACACGTGACACATAATAAATTAACAGTATAGATAAAAGTAATAAATTAATTGTATAAATAAAACGTAGGTTGAAACGGAGTATAAATAAAAATAATGAATCGTTTGTATGAATAAAATCCATAAAAATATCAGGTGTATAAATAATACCATGGTAAATTCGAATTAAGTGTCCAATACAGGAGAATGGACAACATAATTTACCATGGTAAATTCGATTAAGGGTGTCCAATACAGAAGTATGGACAATAGAACATACGCGCAAAAGCTTCTGACTTCACGTCAGTGCTTGAACCAATTTTTTTTTCGTGACTTTTTAAAAATTTTCTAGGGGTACGGTTCTTGAAATTTTTTTTTTCGTCATTTTTTTCAAATTTTCTAGGGATACGATTCTTACAAAATTTTAAACACGTCTTTATGTTGATTTTCTACTACTAGTTACCAAGCACCAATTCGATCGAATATTTATTTTTTGAGTTATCAAGGAAATAATATTCCAGGTGGGTATAACTCGGAAACCGTTAGACCGATTATGCCCAAAAACGAACTCAACACTCTCTTTCGGATACGCAACCTACCCTGAAAATTGCAAGTCCCTATCTCCTTTCGTTCGAAAGTTATCGAGGCAACGGTCACCCATCTACTGAACTCGCACAAGAATGCTCCAATCTCCAACAATATTTAACCGATCGTATTAAAACTTGAAACTTGGCAGTAGAGTTAGGTTATGAAGGCTCTTGCAAAATTTCAGCAATTTCAAACGAATAGTTACTGATATATAGAATTTTTTTTTTTTATTTTCAATGATTTATTAAAAATTTTCTACAAATGCTATCCTCACCAAATTTTGCAAACATTTCCCCGTTGGCATTCTACAACTAATAACCATGTTTGAATTCAATCGGTTCAGTACTTTTTGAGTTAATGAGGAACAAAAACCACGAAATTTCAGAAAATTTCAGATGGCTATAACTCTGAAACCGTTTGGCCGATTATGCTCATAAACAAACTGAAATGTCGCGGTCTGGTGTTCATCCTAACCTGAAAATTTCAAGCCGCTATCTCATTCCGTTCTCAAATTATCGTGACAACAAAAATATTTTTTAATAATTTTTTAAAAATTTTCTAGCCATACGATTCGCACAAAATTCCACAAACGTGCTTAAGATCATATTCTACAACTACCCACCAAGTTTCAATTCGATCGGATTTATATTGGTTGAAAACAAAATTATTACTCGGAAACCACTGGGCCGATTATGCCCATTAACGAACTTGTCCGTCGTATTGAGATAATAATAATATATAATAAGCCTTTATTTCCAACAGGTTGTTACCCAATTACAGGAATAGTATTGAACAAAAATTAATTACAAAATACAATACAACAGCATGTGACTAAAATAGAGCATACATGAAATAATGATCAAGAAAGCAAATGAAAATACACAGAATGCAGAGAAAAAACAATTATATATAAATAATAAATAAATAATAGGATTCCTCAATCGGCAACTGAAACGATTGAGGCAATCCTCAAAAGCCCAAACTTAAGTAAACCCCCAACAACCTATGACCCGGATCAATATTTATATCACACCCATCCGCTATCAAATTATAAGTATGACACATGAAATGAACTGGCGACTGAAAACTAAGATTTGTTCTACATGTTCTTGAATAAAATAAAAATTTATTTCTGCTTCCCAATCTAGGGATAAGAATCGGAAATTTTTGTAACAAATGCGGACAATCAATCATGTTATGAAACAGCTTATGAATTGTGCGCAAAGCCATCATCCCCCTCCTCACCTCCAGACTTTGGCCTCCAAATCTGGCAAGTAGTGCCCTATTGTCACAACCGACAGGAGGATATTCAGCATCCCGCTTAAAAACCAGAAATTTATACAATCGCCGCTGGACTGCCTCGAGCTGATTAATGTGACACCGGTAAATAGGTCTCCATATAAGACTGGCGTATTCGAGCTTACTCCTAATAAAAGCATTGAAAAGGGAGAGGAAAGTGCTGGCGCCCAGAAAGTATCTACCCCGTCTGATTATAAACCCGTAAACTCCAGATACCGAGGTAAGTGTCTGTCTTATATGTGGTACAAATGTACACTTCTCATCAAATATGACCCCTAGGTCTCTAATTTGCGTTACACGCTCCAACAATCTACCTGCCATATTATAACCATACTGAATTATTTCTCTCTTCCGGGAATAGGACACAACATGACACTTAGCGATATTAAGTCTTAAATGATTACGATGACACCACGAAATCAAACGATCAACAGCAGACTGCAGTAAGACACAGTCTTCGACAGCAATAATTCTGAGGAGCAACTTCAGATCGTCCGCAAACATCAAACCAAAAATCGCAACGTCATCCAGTAAGTCATTGATAAAGAGTATGAACAAAAGAGGGCCCAAAGTGGAACCCTGAGGAATTCCTGATGACGCAACAAAATTATACGAGCACTGACCCTCAATTCGAACATACTGAAGCCTACCACGCAAATATGACTTAAGAAGGTTAATTAGTCTGTTAGAGAACCCGTACTTAAGCTGTAATTTGGCTGTCAGACGACCGTGATCTACACTATCCAAAGCTTTGTGGAAGTCAGTATATATCACATCCAGTTGTTCGGATTGATCAAGGACCCCTACTAATATCTCCGAGAATAACGCCAAGTTACTTAAGCACGAGCGCCTGGGCATGAAGCCATGCTGTTCATAGCGTATCATGTTTTTTATCTGTAGGAATATGGCATTATGCAACACTATTTCAAAAAGTTTAGAAAAATTAGATAATATGGAAATCGGCCTATAATTGCTTATCAAAGACTTATCGCCTTTCTTTAATACAGGAATAATCTTAGAAGTCTTCCAAACTGAAGGATAAATGCCCAACCTCATCGATAAATTGAATATGTGTGCTAAAGGCAATGCCAATACTCGGATACAGTCTTTTACAAGGAAACTCGGTATTCCATCAGGGCCTGCAGTATACTTATTACTCAACTTCTTAGCCGCCTTTACCAAACCATCTTCACTTACAAAGTCCACGCAAACATTGGACGCATCAAAAACTTCATCAATATCATCATTGCCGCCCGTCTGAGGGACTTGGTAGACTGATTCAAAATACCGCGCAAAAGCATCAGTTATGTCACTTGGAAAACTATATATACCACCGTCGTCATCCCTCATCTCCCCAGGAATGCGAGAATGACCACCACTATTATTTATAAAGGACCAGAAGTGAGCCGGTTCTGTATTAATGTGTTGTTCAGTTAATATTATATAGTTCCGATGGGATTCAGAAATCTTAGATTTCAACAATGCCCTTGCCCTCCTATATTCACTCAAATCATCATCACATTTAGACTTCGAATATCTCCCCCAAAATCTTTCCTTTCTATATATCAAATTGATAATCGTACCACCTACCCTGAAAATTTCAAGTTGCTAGCTCTTCTCGTTCTCAAGTTATCGTGGCAACGGCCGGACGGACAGAATCAAATTTGACCTCGAATTCTTCATTGGGGAGTCGAACTTAATCGTTTGAGACCATTTTCGTCAAAAAATTCGAAAGTTACAGACATTTGGGCAAAACTATAACGCGATGTTCCCCAGAACATACGCGCAAAAATGAACATATAACTCTAGCCATTAGAGCCAACTTACATTATCTTAGGGAAAACTCCTTTTCGATCAGACTCATATGGGTGCCAAGCCACACTAACATCCAAGGAAATGACAGAGCCGATCACCTTGCAAAGCAAGGGTTTGACAGGTCAGTGATCACTAGAGCTAATATCACTGACTTTTGGCCTAGATACAGACGTACCATTTGGGAAAAGTGGAAACGTGAATGGAAGGTTCAGATGGGGAATCGTTCCTACTCTCGGTATATCTTCCCTGGGGTCCTGGGCAACAAACCTTGGTTCCATGGGATGGACATCCCGAGAGGCAATGTGGTCACCATAAATAGACTAAGATCAAACCATTGTTGTTCTCCTTCACATCTGTACAGGATTCAGGTTGTTGAGACGGACTTATGTGCCTGTGGGGACAGGGGCGATATAATGCACATATTTTTTTCTTGTCTGCAGGATTCTCAGAACTGCTTGAAATTGTACGATGATTTAATTAAAGTCAATGCTATTACTTCTCTGCCTATAAATGTTTATGATCGAATATTCTCAAATGATATTATAATATACAAGTTAATGTACAACTTTTTGTTGGCTTCAAAGATCAAGCTGTAAATCTATGGCTGAAAGCACGGTATAAGAATCACAGAACACTAAGAACAATGATTAGAGAGAAGTAGGTGTGCCTTCTCTCTCATACTGTGCTGTAGTCCGCTGTAGATTGGAAAAGGTGTTCTGGGTTTTTTTTGTGTCTGTTTTTTGTTTTTCGTTCTTTGGGTCCCTTGGGATTTTGTAGATCCCTTTAATCCTGATTCCTGATTCCTTTTCAGTGATTTGTCTTAACAACTTGGGATACTTCCCTTGTTCCCTGGTAGGGTGAAGCCTCCGAAAAAAAAAATATTAATAATAATAAGAAAAGGGAAAAAAGTCAAAGAGTTGGAACACAATACACATACAGTGACTATTGGAAGTAAAATATAGTCACTGCTAATACACACAGAAGAAGACGACACTGGTGCATAGTGGTTGGCTATCCGTTCCAGTAAACCGTTTGTTCGATGTGTAGATGGTTACTGCCAAGCACATAGTAAAGGATAGAAGAAGATGAAGAAGAAGAAAGTTCTATTGACATATTACCTATGATATAATCAAGTATCATGGATAAAGTTTGAAGATCGTTGTATAATTTTGTTCCGTTAAAAGTTAGAAATTGACATTGTAAAATAATAGCATTAAATGTCGATTCTCTTATTACAGGTAAGGTATTTCTACATCTATTTATAAATATATATATAAAATAATAAAAAGCACTGACGTGAAGTCAGTACTCTTTGGCGCGCGTGTTCACGGTGGCTAATTTGAATTGAATGATGAGTACTTCAAGCTCAGTGGATAGAGCGAGCCGAAGATCTACCCAAAGGATAGTAGACACCATTCACTGTCGGTTCAAAAATTAACAGTGCTGTATCTAAGCTGCCATCAGGATAGAGTAACAAAGTTGGAAAAGAACACAACTGACTCTCCTTAGTCACACAAGGTCCTAATAGATTCTGAGGGATCTCCTTGGGAAATACTTGGGAAGGTCAGTATAATCATAATCATATTTAAAGCACGCGCGCCAAATGCAGATTGGCTTAATAATGAATGAAAAAGTGCGAGTTATAAACATGATTATGATATATATATATATGTATTTCGTATGAGAAGCTAACATGAAACACACAAGATGATTATGATTATACTGACCTTCCCAAGTATTTCCCAAGGAGATCCCTCAGAATCTTCTAGAAGCTTGTGCGACTAAGGAGAGTCAGTTGTGTTCTTTTTCAACTTTGTTACTCTATCCTTATGGCAGCTTAGATACAGCACTGTTAATTTTTGAACCGACAGTGAATGGTGTCCACTATGCTTGGGGTAGATCTCCGGCTCGCTCTATCCCCTGAGATTGAAGTACTCATCATTTAATTCAAATTAGCCACCGTGAACACGCGCGCCAAAGAGTACTAACTTCACGCCAGTGCTTTTTTTCAAGTTCCTTTAACAAATATGGCTATCAATACAGTTTGGCTGTTAGCTTCACCGTAGATCGAAAAAAATTGCGGTTATGGGACCTCCGTTAGGAACGCAGTTGCCTCTTCTCCAAATCCGAACGTAATTTAATATGGATCTACCGAATATAGTTATTTATAAATTTGCCTCAGGGCCACGATACAGAAATTTCAACTCGGAAACAACGCTATTTCCCCAAACTGACTTGTGTCCGTGCACTGAATTGACATGAATATTCTTTTAAAACCTCACAATATCGACTCAGCACTCCCAACATAACCCATCCAACCCAAAAACAGTCACTTCTCTTCTGCGCATGCGCAATCTGCTCGCGGCTAAAAGTCCTCTCAAAATCACACACCTTACAGAAAACTCTGATTCTCCAACACTAGTGGTTCAGGAGATATCGCATCTTTAATCCACGCATGCGCAGACCCTCACCAGGGGATTCTATGTAGGAATAGCATGTTGAAAATAAGCCCATAATATTCTATATTATTGGTAACATTGTTTATTCCTTGGGTTGACAACCCTGATGATTATGTACTTCGGTGGTCTATGTTTAATGAATAAAGTTTAGTTAGTCTGCGTTAAGAATTACAAGAGGTTGTTTCTTCTAACATTATAATATAGCATCCACCACCCCAAAACCCCAATCCTCTAAGACGAAAACTACAGCAGTTAAATGACTTCTCATCTGCGCATGCAGATAGGTTTCGGCATTTCAAGCAAAGTATTCCGCAAAATAGTAGTAATTTTTTATTTTTTGTGTCACGTGAGCTTCACGAAATTTTGCAAAAGGGTTGGCTATGTTCTTTTGCATTAAACTACTGAGTTTCAATTCAATCAGATCGTGGAAACAAAATTTCAAAATTTTTGAAATTTCTTTTGGCACTTTATGCCCATCCGGTCAACTTCGCAGGGCATATAAAGGTCATGATTTTACAATTTGATGCCTAATTTCAGATAGATCGAGTGATCAGTTCCGGAAATACTCATAAAAAACGTTTTTACTAAAAACTGCCTTAACTCCGAAACCGTTTGGTGGATTTTGCCCGGCAACGAACTTGTCCAAAATATTTACGCTAAAAAACTACCCTGCAAATTTCAACGCTCTAAGTCGTTCCGTTCGAGAGTTATCGTGCTAACGGCTGGCCGGCCGGACCGGACGGACAGAATTGAATTTGACCTCGAATTCTTCATCAGGGAGTCGAACTCAATCGTTTGAGACCATTTTCGAAAAAAAAATCGAAAAATACAGACATTGTGGCGAAATGATAGCACGCTGTTCCTTGCGGAACACGCGCGCAAGAAGCATGTCAACAAGTACATGATCTAGGACATGTGGCTTCATGCAACAAGTTCATTAACTCATGAACTAAATAAAAGAGCAAGTTGAATGTTCCTGTATACAGTGAATTAAACAAATAAATGATCAATTTTGAGCCAGAAGGTTAGCTAAGAGTGAAATCTACTATTCTCACCTTTTAAACACCTTGTATACTCATGAAGAGTTCGACTATGACCTCCGTATGCAACATGCTTTACTTTACAAAGAATGAAATTATTTAAATCATGATGTATTCATACTCACAAAAATCTCTATTCCACCAAAAGCGCCATGTCTCAACAAAATTTTCTCATCGAATGTTGATAGTACACGGTATATTGTGAGACATAATGCAAACGAAAATTGAGACGTGACATAAATTATTATTAACAAGACGATCTTGAATCTCATAGGTTCCAAAGTGAGATTCAGCAACAGCATAAGGGGATCTTTGTAGTTTTTTCGGAAATCTGAAACAGAAGATTTCATTATTGATAAACAAGAAAAAAATGGACAGAATTTTTTATATCAAATAATAAAATTGGTTCAAGCACTGACGTGAAGTCAGGAGCTTTTGCGCGTATGTTCTATTGTCCATTCTCCTGTATTGGACACTCTTAATCGAATTCACCATGGTAAATTCGATTAAGAGTGTTCAATACAGGAGGATGGACAATTGAACATACGCGCAAAAGCTCCTGACTTCACGTCAGTGCTTGAACCAATTTTTTTTTCGTGAAATCAGGATAGAAAGCAATGTTGAAAAATTTAACACATTATTGTCTACCTTCAATTCTTCTTTAGGAGAAGAATACATAATTATTCTTGAAACATATTACTGGAATTAATGTGATATTTAAATAATCAAAGTAAAGAAAATTATAAGTTTAGTTACTAACATATTGAATGAAATTCAATTCAATGTAATATTCAATTTCTTATTCTTAACCAATAAATGTCCATTGATAGATCTAAAGGTGATGAGGTGAAACATAAAGATATATTCTCATTAGTGATAGAAAAACTGGCCTAAAATTCCTCTCTACCCATCACGAGATTTAATATCCACAAATGAGCCTCTCACCTTACAAGATCAGAAGCCTTTAACAAAATTTCAGCGATATCATATTAAAAATAATACATAACCTTTCAAAAGTCCCCTCTCACAAATATACTCCTCTGAAGGCACATGGATCTCTTGAAGAAGAATCATCGTCTCTATTTCTCAAAGATATTCACTCTTGTTCATAGAAATTCCTTCAATATTTAGTTGCCTCCTCCTAAGGAGGATCTCTTTCAGAACCAGGTCTGACCACTAATGTAGGGCTATCATCTCCCATAGATTTGTGATGAAATAACTCGATTTTCCCATAACATACGCGTAAAAGATATGTCATCATGACATTCATATTTTTATTTTTGAAGGTTCTCGCAAAAATACGACCACAGACAACATATCATACGACGATTCGCATCCGCTACCGGCGCTACCGCTTCGCTACCGAACTCACAAAAGGCTGCGCGGTTCTCCAACAATATAGATCCGTACGTGTTCAAACTTGGAATTCTGCAGTAGAGTTAGGTTCTGAAGGCTCTTCCAAAATTTCAGCCATGCCAGACGAATAGTTTATGATATATAGATTTTTATTCAATAATTTTTAATTATTTTTTTTTTTATTTTCTAGTTCTACCATCCTCACGAAATTCTGCAAGAATTTTCGCGTTGGCATTCTACAACTAATAACCATGTTTGAATTCAATCGGTTTTTTATTCTACGAGTTAATGAGGAACAAAAAACAACCAAATTTCAGATAATTTCAGATGGCTATAACTCTAAAACCGTTTGGACGATTATGCTCATAAACAAACACAAATGTCACATTCAGGTGCACAACCTAACCTGAAATTTTCAATCGCTATCTCTTTCCATTCTCAGGTTATCGTGTCAACAAAAGTATTTTTTAATGATTTTTTAATAATTTTCTAGCGATACGATTCTCACAAAATTTCACAAACGTGCTCAGGTCTATATTCTACAACTATTCACCAAGTTTAAATTCGATCGGATTCATTTTGGTCGAAAACAAAATTATTACTCGGAAACCATTGGGCCGATTATACCCATTAACGAACTTGTTCGTCGTATTGGGATGCGCCACCTACCTTGAAAATTT
Source organism: Halyzia sedecimguttata (assembly GCA_937662695.2). Taxonomy (NCBI): domain Eukaryota; kingdom Metazoa; phylum Arthropoda; class Insecta; order Coleoptera; family Coccinellidae; genus Halyzia; species Halyzia sedecimguttata. The sequence goes on along the minus strand of OW569418.2, from coordinate 1,698,054 downwards.
CAAGTCGCTAGCTCTTTCCGTTCTCAAGTTATCGTGGCAACGGCCGGACGGCCGTACGGCCGGACGGCACCACAGAATTAAATTTCACATTTGGGCAAAACTATAACGCGATGTTCCCCAGAACATACGCGCAAAAATATAAAAAAGCACTAATGTGAAGTCAGTACTCTTTGGCGCGCGTGTTCACGTTGACTAATTTGATTTGAATGATGAAGGTTTCAAGCTCAGCGGATAGAGCGAGCCGGAGATCTACCAAGAGGTTATTGGTCACCATTCACTGTCGGGTCAAAAATTAACAGTGCTGTGTCTAAGCTGGAATAAGGATAGAGTAACAACGCTGACAAAGAACACAACAGACTCTCCTTAGTCACACAAGCTTCTAGGAGCTTCTGAGAGGTCTTCATGGGGAATACTTGGGAGGGTCAGTATAATCAGAATCATGTTTATAGCATGCGCGCCAAAGCAGATTGCTATAAACATGATTATCATTATACTGACCCTACCAAGTCTTCCCCATGAAGATCCCCTCTTGTGACACTTAGGAGAGTCAGTTGTGTTCTTTGTCACTGGCACTGACTTCAGGTCAGAGCTTTTTTACCTTTTTTGAAGGTCGCTTAACAAATCTGGCTATCGATACAGTCTGGCTATTAGTTTTAACGTAGATCGAAATGAATAAAAAATGCGGTTATGGGACAATTGCTTACGCCTATTCTCCAAATCCGAACGTAATGTAATAAAGATCTTCCAAATATAGTTATTTATGAATTGGCCCCAGGGCCACGATACAGACAACTCAACTCGGAAACAATGCTGATTCCTCGAAACTGACTAGTCGGTGCACAGAATTGCCATGAAATTTCTCTTAAAACGTCACAATATCGGTTCAGCATTCAGAAAGTAATTTAAAATAGGTCTTCCCCAGGTAACACAGACCTCGCATAGAGGTCTCTGAGAGGTTACATTGTGGATGAAAATGCGAGCTCCCAATGTGAGGTCCTAAAGATATCACATGTGTAACCAGAATAAGACATTCCCATTGCGAGCTCCTAAAGATATCACACAGATAACCAGAATAAGACATTCCCATTGCGAGCTCCTAAGGATGTCACATATGTAACCAGAATAAGATATCCCCATTGCGAGCTCCTGAAGATATCACACATATAACCAGAATAAGATATTCCTATTGCGAGCTCCTAAAGATATCGCAAGTATAACAAGAATAAGACATTCCCATTGCGAGCTCCTAAAGATATCACACAGATAACCAGAATAAGATATTCCTATTGCGAGCTCCTAAAGATATCGCAAGTATAACAAGAATAAGACATTCCCATTGCGAGCTCCTAAGGATGTCACATATGTAACCAGAATAAGATATCCCCATTGCGAGCTCCTAAAGATATTACACAGATAACCAGCATAAGATATTCCTATTGCGAGCTCCTAAAGATATCGCAAGTATAACAAGAATAAGACATTCCCATTGCGAGCTCCTAAAGATGTCACATATGCAACCAGAATAAGACATTTCCATTGCGAGCTCCTAAAGATATCACACAGATAACCAGAATAAGATATTCCTATTGCGAGCTCCTAAAGATATCGCAAGTATAACAAGAATAAGATATTTCCATTGCGAGCTCCTAAAGATGTCACATATGTAACCAGAATAAGACATTCCCATAGCGAGCTCCTAAAGATATCACACAGATAACCAGAATAAGATATTCCTATTGCGAGCTCCTAAAGATATCGCAAGTATAACAAGAATAAGACATTCCCATTGCGAGCTCCTAAAGATATCACACAGATAACCAGAATAATATATTCCTATTGCGAGCTCCTAAAGATATCGCAAGTATAAGAAGAATAAGATATTCCCATTGCGAGCTCCTAAATATGTCACATATGTAACCAGAATAAGACATTCCCATTGCGAGCTCCTAAAGATATCACATAGATAACCAGAATAAGACATTCCTATTGCGAGCTCATCAACCCAGGTAACACAGACCTCGCATAGAGGTCTCTGAGAGGTTACAATGTGGATGAAAATGCGAGCTCCCAATGTGAGATCCTCAAGATATCACACAGATAACCAGAATAAGATATTCCTATTGCGAGCACCTAAAGATATCCCACAGATAACCAGACTAAGACATCCTGTTGCGAGATCCTCAAGATATCACATATGTAACCAGAATAAGACATTCCCATTGCGAGCTCCTAAAGATTTCACACAGATAATCAGAATAAGATATTCCTATTGCGAGCTCCTAAAGATATCACACAGATAACAAGAATAAGATATTCTTATTGCGAGCTCCTAAAGATATCCCACAGATAATCAGAATATGACATTCCTGTTGCGAGATCCTCAAGATATCACATATGTAACCAGAATAAGATATTCCTATTGCGAGCTCCTAAAGATATCCCACAGACAACAAGAATAAGATATTCCTATTGCGAGCTCCTAAAGAAATCCCACAGATAACCAGAATAAGACATTCCTATTGCGACCTCCTTAAGTCATCGCAAGTATTACAAGAATAAGATATTCCTATTGAGGAGATCCTCAAGATATCACATATGTAACCAGAATTAGATATTACTATTGCGAGCTCCTAAAGATATCACACAGATAACAAGAATAAGATAATCCTATTGCGAGCTCCTAAAGATATCACGCAGATAACCAGAATAAGACATTCCCATTGCGAGCTCCTAAAGATATCACGCAGATAACTAGAAAAAGACATTCCTATTGCGAGCTCCTCAAGATATCACAAGTGTAACGAGATTAACACATTCCATTGCGAGGTCCTGAAAACCTCGCAAATTCAACAAGAATAGGAAATCAGGTGGCGTGTTGTAGGGATCTACTCCATTCCTACTCTGCACTTCTCGTTTCCACCGGTAGATGGCGCAGTCGTCTACTCTGTACCCGGAAGAACAACCCAATCGCTTATAACCCGAGTGGAATATCGATCTACGCATCGAAGTGATGTATTCGGCGCAACACATGTACTGCACATTTGGAGGATATATAGATTATAGATCCATATCGCAGCGATCTTCTCTCAGTACTGCCCCGGTTGAGCAGCCTGAGAACTTCCCTATGTGATATATCTGAGATGTTACTGGGATCATCCCCTGTGGAGGACATTTTGAGGTGATAGAGAGGTCTGTGCGACCTCCCTGCGATATCGCAGTACACATCTCAGAATATTCCCCAGGGTGAGCAGTAGGAGAATTTTCCCATGCGATATCTCCGAGATGTTACTGGGCTCATCCCCTGTGGCGGACATTTGGAGGTGATAGGGAGGTCTGGGCGACCTCCCTGCGATATCGCAATAAACCTCTTGAAATATTCCCCAGGGTGAGCAGTTTGAGAACTTCCCCATGCGATATCTCTGCGATGTTACTGGGCTCATCCCCTGTGGCGGACATTTGGAGGTGACTGGGAGGTCTATGCGAGCTCCCGGCGATATCGCAAAAAACCTCTCAAAATATTCCCCAGGGTGAGCAGTTTGAGAACTTCCCCATGCGATATCTCTGCGATGTTACTGGGCTCATCCCCTGTGGCGGACATTTGGAGGTGATAGGGAGGTCTATGCGAGCTCCCTGCGATATCGCAATAAACCTCTCAAAATATTCCCTAGGGTGAGCAGTTTGAGAACTTCCCCATGCGATATCTCTGCGATGTTACTGGGCTCATCCCCTGTGGCGGACATTTGGAGGTGATAGGGAGGTCTATGCGAGCTCCCTGCGATATCCGAATAAACCTCTCAAAATATTCCCCAGGGTGAGCAGTTTGAGAACTTCCCCATGCGATAACTCTGCGATGTTACTGGGCTCATCCCCTGTGGCGGACATTTGGAGGTGATAGGGAGGTCTATGCGAGCTCCCTGCGATATCGCAATAAACCTCTCAAAATATTCCCCAGGGTGAGCAGTTTGAGAACTTTCCCATGCGATATCTCTGCGATGTTACTGGGCTCATCCCCTGTGGCGGACATTTGGAGGTGATAGGGAGGTCTATGCAAGCTCCCTGCGATATCGCAATAAACCTCTCAAAATATTCCCCAGGGTGAGCAGTTTGAGAACTTCCCCATGCGATATCTCTGCGATGTTACTGGGCTTATCCCCTGTGGCGGACATTTGGAGGTGATAGGGAGCTCTTGGCGACCTCCCAGCGATATCGCAATAGGCGTCACAATATCCCGGCAGGAGCTCGCCGGGACATCTCTGGGAGGTCCCTGTATTACCTGGGTCCAAATATAGTTTTTTAGAAATTGGCTCCAGGGCCACGAAACACACGTTTCGACTCGAAAAAAAAACGCTATTTCACCGAAACTGACTTGTCCGTTCATAGAATTGTCTTGAATTCTCTTTTAAAACCTCACAATATTGGCTCAGCACAAAATCGATGACCGCTAGACGTAAACCGCACCCAACATAAGCCATACAACCCAAAAAGGGCCACGTCTCCTCTACGGATGCGCCGTCTACTCGTGGCTGAAAATCCTCTCAAAATCACACACCTCACAAAAAACTCTGATTCTTCAAAACCATTGGTTCAGGAGATATCACACCTACAATCTACGCATGCGCGTACACTCCCAAGGGGATTCTGTGAAGTAATAGCATCCTGCACCTCAAATCCCCAATCCTCTCAGACGAAAACTCCAGCAGTTAAATCACTTATGGTCTGCTCATGCGCATAACGAAAAATGCCCGTAAGGGCTAACATCAATTTTAAAATTAGCCCCAAGGCCACCGTTCGGACACTTCAACTCGGAAACAACGATATTACCCTCAAACTGACTTGTCCGTGCATTGAATTGCCATGAATATTCTTTCAAAACCTCACAACATAACCCATACTACCCAAAAACAGTCACTTCTCCTCTGCGCATGCGCCATCTACTCGCGGTTGAAAGTTCTCTCAAAATCACACACCTTACAAAAAACTCCAATTCTCCAACACTAGTGGTTCAGGAGATATCGCATCTTGAATTCACGCATGCGCGGACTCCCAGCAGGTGATTCTATGGAGGAATAGCATCCGCCACTCCAAAACCCCAATACTCCTCGACGAAAATTCCAGCAGTTATATGAAATCTCATCTGCGCATGCGCATAACGAAAAATGCCCGGAAGAGGCAGCATGAACTTAAAAAAATAGGTTTCGGAATTTCAAGCAAAATATTCCGCAAAATAGTATTAATTTTTTGAATTTTTTCATGTCACGTGATCCTCACGAAATTCATCAAAAGTGTTTGCTTTGGTTTTTGCATCCAACTACAGAGTTTCAATTCAATCAGATCAGTATTTTTCGAAATTTTGAAACCTACTCAGCAAATTTCAATCGTCTAACTCCTTTCGTTCGAGAGTTATCGTACTTATACGGCCGGCCCGGACGAACAGAATTGAATTTGACCTCGACTTCTTCATTAGGGAGTCGAATCCAATCCATTTTCGCAAAAAAAATTCGAAAAATACAGACATTGTGACGAAATGATAGTACGCTTTACCTTGCCGAACACGCGCGCAAAAATTGGTTGAAGCACTGACGTGAAGTCAGGAACTTTTGCGCGTATGTTCTATAGTCCATTCTCCTGTATTGGACACTCTTAATCGAATTTACCATGGTAAATTATATTACCCATTCTCCTGTATTGGAAATGAATTTACCATGGTAAATTAGAATTAAGTCTCCAATACAGGAGTGTCCTGTATTGGACACTCTTAATTCGAGTTTACCATGGTAAATTCGAATTGAGTGTCCAATACAGGAGAATGGACAATAGAACATACGCGCAAAAGTTCTTGACTTCACGTCAGTGCTTGAACCAATTTTTTTTTATAATTTTCTTAAAATTTTCTAGGGGTACGGTTGTTATAAAATTTTAAACACGTATTGATGTCGATATTCTACAACTAGATACCAAGCTTCAATTCAATCAAGTCTATATTTTTCGAGTTATCGAGGAAATAATATTCCAGGTGAGTATAATTCTGAAAGCGTTGGACCGATTATGCCGGAATCAAACTTAACACTCCCATTCGGATACGCAACATACCCTGATAATTTCAAGTCCCTATCTACTTTGGTTCGAGAGTTATCGAGGCAACTGGTCACCCATCCACGTACTAAACTCACACATGGCTGCTCTAATCTCCAACAATATAAATCCGATCGTGTTCAAACTTGAAAATTGGCAATAGAGTTAGGTTTTGAAGGATCTCGCAAAATTTTAACAATGTCGGACGAATAGTTACTGATCCATATAAAAGTATCCTCACGAAATTTTTTAGGAATTTTCGCGTTGGCATTATAAAACTAATAACAAAATTTTAATTTAATCGGTTCTGTATTTTTTGAGTTATTGAGGAAATAATAACCAAATTTCAGATGGTTATAACGCCAAAACCGTTTGGCCGATCTTGCCTATAAACGAACTTGAATGTTGCATTCTAACCTGAACATTCAAAATGCTATCTCTTTCTGTTCTCAGGTTATCGTGACATAAAAAATATTTTTTAATCATTTTTTTTTAATTTTCTAGAGACGCGATTCTCACAAATGTTCACAAACGTACTCAATTTAATATTCTGCAAATATTCAGCAAGTTTCAATTCGATCGAATTGAATTGACTATATTGGTTGAAATTAAAATTATTACTCGGAAACCATTGGGCCGATTATGCCCATTAACGAACTCGTCCGTCGTATTGGGATGCGCCACCTATCCTGAAAATTTCAAGTACCAATGTCATTCCGTTCTCAAGTTATCGTGGCAACGGAAGGCCGGACAGAATCAAATTTGTCCTCGAATTCTTCATCAGGTAGTCGAACTCAATTGTTTGAGACCATTTTCGGCAAAAAATTCGAAAATTACAGACATTTGGGCGCAATGTTCCCCAGAACATACACGCAATAACTATTAAAATAATTTGTTCGTAATCCACTACCTGCTCAAATATCAGGAATAAATGGACAATCTGCTATAATGGTCTCCAGTCTTACTCTAGACATTTCGGAGATATGATTCGTCAAAGTTTGAACCAGAGCGCCGAAGCTCCTGTCCACAGGGCTTGAACCAATTTTTGCGCGCATGTTCCGCAAGGAACAGCGTGCTATCATTCCGTCACAATTGTTGAGGCCAATGGTTAAATTCACCAGTTATTGCTTCTCTGTGACCTGACACTTTCGACAAGGTGTTCTATGGTCTGAATGTAAGCGCGAATGCGCAATAATGATTTTCTTTGACTTGTACTGATCGTACTACTTTTTTTGTCGTTAATATAAAAGTTGGTCTCCTAATCTAAGTGATTGTAAATGTGAGACTGTGAGAGTTGAGTTATCAATATAAAAGTAAAACTATAGAAGTGTTTTTCTTGTCAAGCTCTCCCGACAACAATGTCTGTATTCTTCGAATTTTTTTACAAAAATGATCTCAAACGATTGGGTTCGACTCCCTGATGAAGAATTCGAGGTCAAATTCAGTTCTGTCCGTCCAGCCGGCCGATCCGGCCGTTAGCACGATAACTTTCGAACGGAACGAGTTAGAGCGTTGAAATTTGCAGGGCATGGTAAATTGCTTCCAAAAAATTGTCCTCATGATCATGATGATGATTTTCAACTTGTCCCGAAGAAAATAAATACTGAAAATGATGAAGAGAAATGTTACAAAGAAAACTTCACAAACGGGGTATCATGTATTTTACCTCCATCTTAAGATAACTTCTTGTTTCAAACACTTGCACAAAATTTCTGTTTATCTGCTACTGGATACTGGAACTTGTTTTAATAATCAAAACATTCAAAATTCAAAATAAACAACAACCTGTGAGCTGTCAAGTAATCAACATTACTCGAAAACCACGATACGCATGTGCGAACTACCTAATTCTGAACCAGTTCGAAGTAAAACGTACGGACTGCTTTCACTGTTTTGGGATAGTTCCGAATTGGTTCGCAAAATAACCAAAACACTGGACGATATAGTTCTGGGACAGTTCTGAATGAACCAAAACAGCGAATTACGGATTTTTACATCTGCGCTTGTGCGAACTGTCCAGAACTGCGAACCAAAACAAAGCTTATATCTATCAGTTTCAGTTATGGCGCTCGCTAGGAACTCGCAATAGGACTTCCCAGGAATGCCCAACTGTAACCTCTCGGAGACTTCCTAAGGAGGTTTGTGTTGCTTGGATATCAATTAACGCCGAATGCAATATATACATTTGGAATACGGAAATGCTTATTTGAGCTGATGAAAAATATTCCATTTTTCGAATACATAATAATTATCTCAGGAATACACCGAAGCATGTATCAACTACGATTAAACCATATTATGACAAAATTATTCTGCGTTCGTGGTGTAGTAGAGTTCACAAGGCATGAAAAGAGCTCTAAAACAGATTTTCGTGGGACCTTCATTGCTAAAATGTATAGACCACTGGGTATCATTCTCCATACCCTTACAATGTAAATTCAACTGGTCGTCAAAAAATCGTCGTGTGCAGGAAGAGGTGGGGGGAATTTTTCCAAAAATTGACAAAAAATTTTTTTTTGTTCATGGTCATCTATATACGGTGAACATCACTCACACAAACTTCTGTTGAAATATACGATTCAGAAATATTTTTTATTAATTGTCAAAAAAGTCGGATACAATGCTCCTAAATGGAATTCCTTAAGATATAAACACTTGCCCTGAAAACCCATATTAACTATTATGTTCCACTCGGTTTTACTCGAGATCTGTTAGGATTATCGAAAAAATGCTTTATATGAAAGGTCTGCTCCGAAAACCAACGATTCAGATGCTTCTTTCAAAATTACAATAGGTAGAATAGTTTCCTCACAAAATAAGAAATTGTGTTATTAACTCCCATTAACCGAAACCGAACCTGGAGACGCTAGTAAGGCGCAATTTGTAGCGTTAGTCCATGTTAGTGGCGACCTTATGGATTTGAGCTTTGATCTATGCACATAAGGTTCGTTATATCTATCCGAACAACTTTACAGTACTATTCCTGCGTGCCTTCAGAACGCATTTTGAAGATATTGTTTAAATTCCTAATTTTTTATATATATGAGAATTTTACATATAATTCATATATATTTGATTTAATTTTGTTAATTCGTTAATAAATATGCAAATATGCGAGTTCAAACTTATATTCATTACTTCATAAATCAATTTTGTGACGTAATATTACCACATTTTTGAAATCATCGTTCATTCTCATTAGTAGTAACAAGATTTCCTGAATCCTAGACCAAAAATCTGGAAAATAATTAAGAAGGTATATAGTTGGTATCTATGATATTTAGGGTCTAAAAATTTCTTACATGTCATGATTCATCTAATTCAACTATCACTATCAGATGAAGAATCATAATTTTGAAGATATTGTTTAAATTCCTAATTTTTTATGTATATGAGAATTTTACAGATAATTCATATATATTTGATTTAATTTTGTTAATTCGTTAATAAATATGCAAATATGCGAGTTCAAACTTATATTCATTACTTCATAAATCAATTTTGTGACGTAATATTAACACATTTTTGAAATCATCGTTCATTCTCATTAGTAGTAACAAGATTTCCTGAATCCTAGACCAAAAATCTAGAAAAGAATTAAGAAGGTATAAAGTTGGTATCTATGATATTTAGGGCCTAAAAATTTCTTACATGTCATGATTCATCTAATTCAACTATCACTATCACATGAAGAATCATCAAGGGAAGGAAGATTTGAAAAATTTGAAGTACTCGTATTTGCACATGTTTTTTGGGCCATACATTTGCAGGAGCCAATACACGGAATTTGTTTTCTTTTACAGGAACACATTGATCCTGTGCAATCTGAAATGAGAATTTCCATTTCATAAAGAATATTTACGGATCTGATATTCGAAATAATATTTACCTTTCCTACAACTGCAGTTGCTAAGGATAGATGTTTCCTTAGGTAGGATTGGCATCGTCGTTAATTTTGGCAGAAGTTTTCCATTTTCTACATACCACCCACTTAATATAGGATCCGGTAAAGATGGTCATGGTACATTACTATTGATCCAAATTTTTGTTTGGTAATGGACTCGAAGGCTGTGTTGTATCAAACTATCCAATGTTGGAGGTAATATACTTATGGATCTTGAAGAAGCTATAATATTCCCCTGAGCCTGTTGATACATTTCACATTTTCGTTTGTCGTATACAGACAGATTACAAATTCAACAATATCATTGAATACTTTCAAACATGGCACCGGAAGTACATGATGAATTCAAAAATAGGAATTTTGTCATTAAATGTTTGATTGGGAATTTTAACCAACTTTCTGTAGATCAGGCGCTAGAGCATATCAACAAAAATTCCAAAGCTGCAGGAGGAACAGTGGGATAAACTGAAAATAGTACTATAGAATGGATGAATGGTTCTTGAGTTACAACATTATTGGTATGAAGTTAGTCACATTACGCTCATCTTTGCATCTTCATTCGGTCAAAATGTCGAACAAGGTAAAAAAATAATGAAAATTGATGAAGATTCTGAGCAGATACTGCAGAGTGAACTTTCAAGATTTTGAGAATTTGAGAGAATAAGTATTCAATGATATTGTTGAATTTGAAATCCATCTGTATACGACAAACGAAAATGTGAAATGTATCAACAGGCTCAGGGGAATATTATAGCTTCTTCAAGATCCATAAGTAAATTACCTCCAACATTGGATAGTTTGAGACAACACAGCCTTCGAGTCCATACCAAACAAAAATTTGGATCAATAGTAATGTACCATGACCATCTTTACCGGATCCTATATTTAGTGGGTGGTATGTAGAAAATGGAAAACTTCTGCCAAAATTAACGACGATGCCAATCCTACCTAAGGAAACATCTATCCTTAGCAACTGCAGTTGTAGGAAAGGTAAATATTATTTCGAATATCAGATCCGTAAATATTCTTTATGAAATGGAAATTCTCATTTCAGATTGCACAGGATCAATGTGTTCCTGTAAAAGAAAACAAATTCCGTGTATTGGCTCCTGCAAATGTATGGCCCAAAAACATGTGCAAATACGAGTACTTCAAATTTTTCATATCTTCCTTCCCTTGATGATTCTTCATGTGATAGTGATGTTTGAATTAGATGAAACATGACATGTAAGAAATTTTTAGGCCCCTTAATATCATAGATACCAACTATATACCTTCTTAATTCTTTTCTAGATTTTTGGTCTAGGATTCAGGAAATCTTGTTACTACTAATGAGAATGAACGATGATTTCAAAAATGTGTTAATATTACGTCACAAAATTGATTTATGAAGTAATGAATATAAGTTTGAACTCGCATATTTGCATATTTATTAACGAATTAACAAAATTAAATCAAATATATATGAATTATATGTAAAATTCTCATATATATAAAAAATTAGGAATTTAAACAATATCTTCAAAATGCGTTCTGAAGGCACGCAGGAATAGTACTGTAAAGTTGGTCGGATAGATATAACGAACCTTATGTGCATAGATCAAAGCTCAAATCCATAAGGCCGCCACTAACATGGACTAACGCTACAAATTGCGCCTTACTAGCGTCTCCAGGTTCGGTTTCGGTTAATGGGAGTTAATAACACAATTTCTTATTTTGTGAGGAAACTATTCTACCTATTGTAATTTTGAAAGAAGCATCTGAATCGTTGGTTTTCGGAGCAGACCTTTCATATAAAGCATTTTTTCGATAATCCTAACAGATCTCGAGTAAAACCGAGTGGAACATAATAGTTAATATGGGTTTTCAGGGCAAGCGTTTATATCTTAAGGAATTCCATTTAAGCATTGTATCCGACTTTTTTGACAATTAATAAAAAATATTTCTGAATCGTATATTTCAACAGAAGTTTGTGTGAGTGATGTTCACCGTATATAGATGACCATGAACAGAAAAAAAAATTTTGTCAATTTTTGGAAAAATTCCTCCCACCCCTTCCTGCACACGACGATTTTTTGACGACCAGTTGAATTTACATTGTAAGGGTATGGAGAATGATACCCAGTGGTCTATACATTTTAGCAATGAAGGTCCCACGGGGTGACACGATAGAGCCCGGTTTGAACTCTACTAGTGATATACTCACTTGGTAAGTCAGCAATAGCTCGGTATATATTTCCAGGATCGAAGTTTTTCGTCAAGGACTGATGTGTTGTCGGAACCTCCATCTGAAAATATAGTTGATAGAATTTACCATGGTAAATTCGATTAAGTATGTCCAATACAGGAGAATGGACAATGGAACATACGCGCAAAAGCTCCTTCAAGTCAGTGCTTGAACCATATTTTTTTCGTAATTTTTTTTAAATTTTCTAGGTGTACGGTTCTTCCAAAATTTTACAAACCTCTTTATCTCGATATTCTACATGTAGTTACTAAGCTTCAATTGAGCGTATCTATATTTTTTGAATTATCGAGGAAATAATATTCCAGATGGGTATAACTTCGAATCCGTTGGACCGGTTATGCCCAAAAACGAACTCAACTCTCCCTTTCGGATACGAAACCTACTCTGAAAATTCAAATAAGTCCCTATGTCCTTTCTTTCAGAAGTTATCGAGGCAACGGTCACCCATCTAGCTACTGAACTCAAAGAAGGCTGCTCCGATCTCCAAGAATAAAGATCCTATCGTGTTCAAACTTGGAAATTGCAGTAGAGTTAGGTTCTGAAGCCTCCCGCAAAATTTCAGCGATGTCGGACGAATAGTTTTTGATATATATGTACAGTGTTTCCCAGCAACTCCGCACCAAGAGGGACTCTTCTTTTATATTAATATTTCAGAATTTTATTTTTTACAAAAAGATGGTGCATGAAATAGGATACAAAATGATATAAAACTCGGCGAACTGCGCCTTCCGGTTTAAGCAGAACTCGCCATTTTTTAGCAAAAATGCCAACTAAACTAAACTTGTTTGAAATTACAATTTAGATGAATGGGCAAAAATTCAGGTCAGAAAACCCTGAAAAATAATACTTTTCGCTTATTTATCTTTCAAAAATTGAATAATTACCCAACGGATTTTTTTTGGTGACTAGACAATATCAGTGACAGCATGAAAAACATAGACGATTTTTTATCTTAGTTTTTTCACATTTTTTCGAATTTTCACAAATCTGTGATCATAGAAAATATGGCGTTGAAATTGAACGATGGATAATCATGAAAAAACACTTTGTCAATAAAAAAATCTAGCTATAAATTGCTAATTTGCAGCAATATTTGCATTCTTGGGATTCTCCGACGTGAGTTGAATGTGAAATTGAAAGATTTTAATGGCGAAAATACGAATAACAACTTTGCACCAGAATGAAACGTTTTTTCAGGGAAAATTCGAACAAATGTCGAAAAACCAAGTTCAAACAAATTTACTAGTTACAATCTTATTCATGCTGACGCTAATGTTCTCTAGTCACCAAAAAAAATTTCGTTAGATAATTATTCAATTTTTGGCGCCCTTGTTCCTCGGAACAGAGTGCTTATCAATTTGCCCAAATGTCTGTAATTTTCGAATTTTTGGCTGAAAATGGTCTTGAACGATTTGGTTTGACTCACTGATCAAGAATCCGTGGTCGAAATCGATTCTGTCCGGCCGTCTGGCCGGCCGTTAACACGATAACTCTCGAACGGAATGAGCTAGACAGTTGAAATTCTCAGAGTAGGTTTTAGGGATAAATATCCCGGTTAAGTTCGTTATTGGGCAAAATCGGTCTAATAGTTTCGGAGTAACGAAAAAAAATATTTTTTTTTACATTACAATTTTTGAATTCAAATTTTTGTAAGATGCAGTTTCATCATAAGAATCCATTGTTATCATTTTCAACTCTAACAAGCTAATACTTTCGGAGATATGATGTTTCAAAGTTTCAATAATACATCGTAAGTTCTATGTATTCACAGAATGTAAACACAGAATCTGTCTGTGATCACTATTCATAAATGTCATCTTTTCTAGCTATTAGAGATTGCCAATTCATAGTTGTTATTATATCTTGGAAAGTATTCGATTCTTGAATTTGTGAATATATGCAAGACTGTTTTGATGTAGTTTATGGAGGTAATAGGAAAGAAGAACATAATGGAATCATCAAAAGAAATTACTGTTCGTTGACCACTGAGGTTAATATTACCTTTTACTTCCTTAATTAGTGAGACATGTTCCTATATTATATACAGTATTTTCATAATGTGGCTAGCAAAAAATACTGAAATATGGATCTACATTCGTGTATCAATCATTTTTTCTTGAGTTAAGGTTCATAATACAGAAAAGAATGTGTTAGTGATATGAACTATTAAATTTAAAATTATGAAAAGAGGATAGTATTTTATTAATATATTTTGAACTATTAAAATAATTTGTTCGTAATCCACTACCTACTCAAATATCAGGAATAAATGGACAATCTGCTATGATTGTCTCCAGCCTTACTCTAGACATTTCGATGATACTTTCCTTAAGTATTTCAAGTTGTGAAAACTATGCACCGAGTGTTAGTTGCAACAACCCATTCCACAAGGTTGAATCATTGCAGAAGGCTCATTTAATCTTGATAAATAAATTTAATGACAATTTTTGAAGCATTAAGGCATTGAAGCATTGTAGATTGTTGTTTTTTTTTATAAGATAATTTTCGAAGCTAATTTTTTAAACCACTCTTTTTTTTTAAATTTAATTTCTTTCACATGATGCATTTCTATTATAGGAATCCATTGATATAATTCCCAACTCTGAGAAACCAATACTTTCGGAGATATAATTTGTCTGTTTGAACAAGAGCGCCAAAAAGCTCCTGTTCACAGGGCTTCAACAAATTTTTAAAAGAGTTATGAGCAAAAAATATTTTTCATGGGTTTTCGACCTGTAATTTGGCACATGAATCTAAATTATTGTTTCCATCGAGTTTACTCAAAGCGCTTCACCGAAAAAGTTCTAATTTTCCGAGATAATGGACATTTTTGTTTGAAAATGGCGATTTCCGCTCAAAATGTAAGTCTCAGTTGGCCGACTTTATATAATTTTTTTTATCATTTTTGATGCACCTACTTTCTGTAGTCAATAAAATGCGGAAACATTAATAGAAAAAAAAAGTTCCTCCTGGTGCGGAGTGATGAATAGAAATTTTTAAAAAAAATTTCTATTCATACGATCCTCACCAAATTTCACAAGAATTTTGGCGTTCGAATTCTTCAACTAATAACCATGTTTGAATTCAATCGCTTCTGTATTTTTCGAGTTATTGAGAGAATAAAAACCAAATTTCAGATGGGTATAATTCCAAAACCGTTCGTGCGATTAGGCCTATAAACAAACTCAAAGGTCGCATTCAGATGTACAACCTAACCTGAAAATTTCAAGTCGCTAGCTCTTTCCGTTCTCTGGTTATCGAGACATGAATAATATTCTTTTTTTATTTTTTAGTGATACGATTCTCACAAAATTTCACAAACGTTTTTAGGTATCTATTCTACAACTACTCTCCAAGTTTCAAATCGATCGGATTTGTAGTGGTTGTATATAAAATTATTACTCGGAAACCAATAACGAACTTGTACGTCGTATTGCGATGCGCCACCTACCCTGAAAATTTCAAGTCACTATCTCTTTCCGTTCTCGAGTTATCGTGGCAACGGCCGGCCGGCCAGACATAATCCATTTTTACCTTGAATTCTTGATCAGGGAGCCAAACCCAATCGTTTGAGACCATTTTTGGCAAAAAATTCGAAAATTCAGACATTTGGGCAAAATGAAACGCGATGTTCCCCAGAACATACGCGCAAAAATAAATACATATTTTCGGAATTTGTTGCTATGATGAGAAAATGAGCTGTTTACCAAATGTTTATTCGGATCGACTTATTTCTCTGCATTACATCTAAACCAGTGCCTTGGGACAAAACTGAAAAATATAAAGATTAATTAAGGACCCAGGAAGCATGCAAAGATGCTTGAGTTCAAATTTTGAATTTGACGTCGCCAATTGCAAATTGCGTTTGAATATGTGTTTCGGAAGAAAACTCAGAGCTTCAGAGTTAGTAGTAAGGTTTTTTTTTCAGAATTTGTTCTATAATTATTGGAATTATAGTGCTCGCGTGTAAAATAATTTGATTGATATTTATCAATCGGCAATAAATTGAACTAAAACGAGAAAATAAATAATAGTTTAAAAAAATACACTTTAATAATAAATTGAACTAAATAGTGTGAAATAATTTTCGAGCATGTAAACAAAATGATGGACGAAAAATGTAAGTATTATTTGGAGAAAAGCGTGGGGTGCTCAGCGCCATATTTTTCTAGGCCTTAGAACAGTTTTTTTCTAATATTTTATGAATCGCTCACATTAGGATTTCTTAACTATTTTTTCATCGACTTTTCGATCGAATATTTCCAAGAACTAATATTATTGAGCACCCCACGCTTTTCTCTAAATAATACTCACATTTTGATCATTTTAACCAAATGCTCAAAAACTATTTCATACATTAAAGCGTGATTTTTTTAGTTTTTTTTAAACTATTACTTATTTTCAAAATGCCGTATGCCACGGTTTAAATGCTTTTATCATTGAAATTAAGAGCGTCCGCACACGGGCATACCGAATTATCGCGATTACAATCTACTGAGTTCTTTTCCATCACTCGGTTTCCATGGTAACCATGGACGGACAATTACTACAATCCAAATTCCAGAATCGCTACGATCGGAATGAAAGCTAAACCTCCATGACTTTAGCGTCATTCGAACGACTCGATCATTCTTCTTCCATGCAGGTCGAGTGAATCGTGGAGACTAGAGACCACAGAACACTAATGGAGACACTATTGTTTGCTTCATATGAGATATCTGAGAGTCACTGGCAAACCACAGAAGATTTTGATGTATTCGATGATCTCGAGCAATATTGAAGAAAGATATTAGATCATAATCAACCTTTCCCTCGGCTATAAAAATATCTTCTTCGGGTAATGATATGTATCGAAGAAAACCCTCGACAAAGTACAAAGGCTGGCCTGTATGTGTATCACATGAGCTATGGGAACCTGTCCTACCAGGGCACTTCATCTAGTGATAGAGTATATGGCCCATGAATCCATTCTCAGAATATTTAGGAAAGGAACAGGTAATGAGAGTATTCAAAACCAAAAAGCTTAGTCCTCCCTTACCAGGTACATTTCATCAGACAATCTTCCTAGTGACAAAATGATCAAGAAAGTACGCATCGAAAAGAACTTCACTACGATGCTCGGTAGGAAAAAAGACTGGGACACCCAAGTTCTTAAAAGACCTGCCATTAAATGGCACACAGAGGTTCAAAAACCACTACAGGAGGTGGCGCTGGAGTATATGGACCAGGCGCCAAATGCTCCCTTTCGCTAGGCTCCTTCCTACCCAAGCTTCTTTCAGGCAGAAGTACTTGCAATAGAAAGATTCGTGGAAATGAACCTAGAAAGAAACTATCAGAGATGTGATATAGCAATCCACACAGACAGTCAAGCTGCTATTAAAGCTCTGCAGTGGGACTCTGTAACAACAAAGCAAAAGCATAAGCGGATGTAGCCGATTGCTATATACAGTTTTGTACTCCCTATCACGATTCGGATTAGATCGGTAGCACCGTGTGTTCTGTGGGTAGCACCGAACATGTATTCGGAAGCAAAGCAAAAGCGTCAGGGTTTCGGCGCTATGCTTTCGCTTTGGAATGCAAGTTACAGAGTCCCACTGCTGAGCTCCCATGTTATCGAGTCCAAGCTAATATGGGAGTGCCGAAGAAAACTCAATGAAGTAGGCAAGAACAACTGTAGTGGATGGTTACATTTTGGTGCGAATAATAACTAATCGTTCGAACGTCGTTTATTGAACTCCCCAGTATTAACATTGAACTGTTTTGGTTTTCTACAATACAATATTTATATATCAGCATATTCGGTAATTAGGTAACTGCCTCCGTAAGCGTGAACGCAGGAAGCGTCCTTGTTCCGCTTAACAATTCTTGCGATTCCGCATTTGTTACAATTAGGACAATTACCCAACATCCGAATATACAGGCTGTACACAACGGAGTCTCCTTGGTCTGGGTTCCTGGTCACGCAGGAATCATAGTAAATGAGGAGGCCAACACACTTGCCAAGAAAGGAGGACATACTCCCTTTATTGGCCCGGAACCCTACTGTGGGGTTGGTAGATACACCTACAAAAGTGAATTTCGGATGAAAGAAGAAACTGAAAGAGGTATTTTCTGGAGATCTCTCCCCGGAATGTATCACTCCAAGGTATTCCTCCGGAACTTGGATACTGTCAGATCCAAGAAATACTTGATCATCATTAAGAACACGCTGCACCTCTTCACTGGTTTCCCCACAGGGCACTGCGGCCTTAGGGAAGCATATGATGAGATTAGGGCTAGCAGAAACTGACGAGTGCAGATTCTGTTGGGAGCAGGATGACACTCCTGATCACCTGATAACGGAACGCCTCACCATCTCAAACCAACGCAAGGAATGATTTGGGCTAGAAATCTGCAGGAGCGAAGACGTAGCCTCCTTGAAGCCATTCCAGATACTGTAGTTCATCGGACTCTGGAACTGAAAGGTTCTGGAACTGAAAGGCTCTGGAACTGAAAGGCGAGCTGTAGAGGGTAATGACATCGACAGATCCGACGGGGGGCACAATAGACCTTAAAGTCGCAGTGCATCCTTACGCCCCACAACAATATACAATATACAGGGTGTTTCACGAATGATTTTACAGGCTTTCAGTGTAGATGCAGGACATTTTGGTGAGTATAAATCAGTTTTCGAAATATCTCCTAACTGTATTCGTTTAAGAGATACAGGATGTTTCATGTATTTTATCGAAAACTTTCAATCGGCATGGATCTTCATGAAAATTTCAGGGAATGAGTACAGGCCTATGCCTGATATTCGCTCATAATGACTCGTTGATAGCGCAGGTCCGGACTGAGATAATTATTTTCTTAATTCTACATCTTGTGAAACATGCTGTACGTCAAATCTTCAAGAAGTGAAATATTTCTCAGAATTCACAATGAATATTCTTCCAAATAAGCCTTTCGGCAATGATGGCACACTTCGTATCAATATTTTATGAACGATTGAGTATTTGGAATTTTCAATTCATAATAAACACGGACCAGTGAATCTCCGAATAATGCGTTAATTCATATTGAATCAATTGAGATTCTCAGTAACATCTCCTAATTATAGTACTGCATCTTATTCCATCCAATACATGAATTTAGGAGTTCCACATTTGATTACCTATTTACCTGAAAATAGAAATGATAGAAATACTCATTTTCTAATTATTCATTTTTGAAAATTCATATTTCGAATAATTGAAACACAGATGTTAGCATAATTGAAGATTTTATGGCAAACAAATGCCGAAAAAATAAATAAAAAAATAAATAATCCACTAAAAGGCTAATGAAAGCTGCGGCACATTCAATACAAGAGCTAGAAAGTGTCAAAAAGAAATAGAGGAATTTGCGAGAACAAATCACATTCTCATATCTTTAATTCCCTTTTATAATGAGTTCACTTCAATATTCAATATTTTTTTGTATCTATGAAATCTTTGATTCTGCTACCATCTGTTTCAGTTATGCAAAACGAAGAGTTTTCGAAGATAAATAATTCCAGAATGAGAATTTCTATCATATGAACCATGTTTTGGAACATAGCAGTATTTTTTTGAAAAACTCTTTTGGGTAAAAAAGTTACTCGGTGAAATATTCGTTGATTTTAACCATCAACAAATATTTCGCGTGAGCCAAGCTGGGTTATCGCTCAGTGTTCCCCAAAGAGGAAAGAGTCATTCGAGGGCAGACACAAACCGCGGTTTTCATGGTTGTTACCAATCATCAGGCTGGCCTAGCCACAATGAATGAAAAACCGAAGGAGTTCTAAGAAACTTAATTATATCCGTTGTGAACTGATAAGGAGAAAATCCCACCAGCGGCACCTTGGTTGGAGGATCGGAGTTCGTAAGGATTTTCATAGGTGCCGCTGGTGGGATTTTCTCCCTATCATTTCGCAACGAATGGAATTAAGTATTCTAGAAGTCCTTCGGTTGTTCATTCATTGTGGCTAAGTCACTCTGATGATTGGTAACAACCATGAAACTGCGTTTCGTGTATGCCCTTGAATGACGCTTTCCTCTTTGGGTAACACTGAGCGATGAGATGACCTAGCTCAGCTCACGCGGAATATTGTTGATGGTTAAAATCAACGAATATTTCACCGTGTGTCTTTTTAGTTATTGGCAATTAGCCACAGTTCACCTCATTGTATGTTCTTTTGGGTAATCTGAAGTAGAAACCCTGAATTTGAGTATTGGGAAAAATAAGATGCACCAGATTCCTGAGTCATGATACTGAGAAATTCAATTCATTCGACATGTATTAATGCATTATTCGGAGCCACACAGTGTTTATTATGAATTGAAAATTCCAGATATTCAATGGTTCATAAAATATTGACGCGAAGTGTGCCATTATTGCCAATAGGCTTGTTGGAAAGAGTATTTAGTGTAGATTATGAGAAAAAGTTCACTTATTGAAAATTTGATGTACAGGGGGTTTTACAAGATGTGGAATAAAGAGAATAATTTTCTCAGTCCGGACCTGCGCTATTAACTAGTCATTATGAGCGAATATTAGGCATAGGCCTTTACTCATTCCCTGGAATTTTCATGAAGATCCATGCAGGCATTCAAGAGTTATGCCGATTGAAAGTTTTTGATAAAATACATAAAACATCCAGTATCTCCTAAATGAATATAATTAGGTCATATTTCGAACACTGATTTAGACTCACCAAAAGCCCTGCATCTGCACTGAAAGCCTGTACAATCATTCGTGAAACACCCTGTATACAATGATATGTATTATATTTCATAAACATCTAGACATAAATGGAGTCTACAATACATGATGGAGGAACATAATCTGAAAGTATATGTATACAATAAATAGCAGAGGATTCAGTATGCTTCCTTATGGAGCATCCCTTTGCAGACTCTAGTACGATTACTGTATTAGTATATTTGGGCAGAAAACTATAAATCCTTAAATTATCGGAATACATACATGAATATGCATCTACTTACTTCTATTTGGAGTAAATTGAGAAGTGTGAATGAATCAACTTCGAATTCGTTTTTTCAATAACCAGTGGATCGTGGATATAATTGAATATATCTCATGGGATATATGATCTAAATTTCAAATTGATATCGAATGAATAATCGAAAAATCAATGGGGTTTTCATATACCTAATTACCCTGATTCGATTTAAATATTCATATACCTATGGAAATGGTTTTCAAACTAAATTGAAAGTTAAAATGTTTCCAATATGATTTGTGGAATATCTGATTACAATTAATTCAGATAATACAGGGCGCTATAAGAAGCTGTGGTCAAACCTATGTATGGATCATTTCTAGTTAAACAACCTATGTATTTATTCGTATTCGGTTTTGCAGACTCCACTCATTATAACATTAACCGAATGGAAATGGATAATTATAATTTAATGAATGAGCCTAGACCTTTCAATCCTTTGTACTTTGTGCTTATCAATTTGTCCAAATTACTGTAATTTTCGAATTTTCTGATGAAAATGGTCTTAAACGATTTGTTTCGAATCACTGATCAAGAATCCGATTCTGTACGGCCGTCCGGTCGACCGTTGACACTATAACTCCCGAACGGAATGAGCTAGAAATTTAAAATTCTTAGAGTTGGTGTAGTAGATATCTCGGCTAAGTTTGTTATCGGGCAAAATCGGCGTAATGGTGTCGGAGTAACGAAAAAAAAAATTTTTTTAACAATACAAATTTCAATTTTTTTTTTAAAAAGCATTTTCACTATTAGAATCCATTGATATTATTTTTAACTCTTTCAAGCTAATACTTTCGGAGATATGATTTTTCAAAATTTCAATAATAAATCGTACTTCTATGTTTCCAAGGAATGCTGTACTTAATTATTCTATCTATGAATTATTATATGATCTGTGTTCTTACATGTCATTTTATTTTCCTATGACCAATATGTCAAAATTATTTCTGGTTCGATATCCTTACATAATATAAAATAAAGTCGCTTCCCTCTGTCTGTTCGTTCCTATGTATGCTTAGATCTTTAAAACTACGTGAATGATTTTGATGCGGTTTTTTTAATAGATAGATTGATTCAATAGGAAGGTTCGTGTGTATAATACATGCATAATATATTAGAGAAACACTGATAATTTTAGAGGTTTCTAATGTGATGTCGTAAATAAACACATTTTTATGCGCTCACATTGCTAACGCTGGCTGAACCCTACGAGATAGATCAAATAATGTAGTACAGTATGGTACACCTTACAAAGGTCTACAAAAAAGTCCGCGATGGTATATGTCTATCTCTTAAGGATAACCCACAATAACAATTTCTTATCCTTTACATTCTACGAGAAATAATGGCTCTACTACGAAGCTATTTTAAGCAATACAGCATTGATCCTTATCCAATTAAGTAACTTAAATGCATTGTGCATTTAATATTGATCAATATGGCCATTTACAGCATGTAATTTAAATTAATATTTTCGAAGATATTGCAGATTTAAAATGCAGGGACATAGCGGTTGCAGTGTTACCGACCGGGGGACCGGCACAGCCTGGATAGGGATAGAAATCGAATACAGAGAGCCAGAGAATCATCTGTAGAGCGTGAGGCTCGCCTCAGCCAGGATAGATGTATTGATTCCCCGAATTCCTCTGATACCATCGGATTTACTGATCCAATTTAAATGCCTACAATTTCCGCTAATGATATATTTTGCAATGACCATTAATAAATCGCAGGGTCCAACTTTCAACGCTACAGGCTTATATTTGAGCGTTGAGTGTTTTTCACATGGCCAAATATATGTCGCTCTTTCAAGAGTAACCTCTAAAGAAAACATGTTTGTATTGTCTAACGACAAAAATGCTGTGAACGTTGTATCTAAAGAAATTCTGTAGTATATTTAGTATCAGCATTTCAACCGTGCGAAGCCGGGGCGGGCAGCTAGTTCTTGATATAAAATAAACCTCCTGTTCTAGAAAACGAAGTATGATTGAATGCAAAATGACCAATGAAATAACCTCAGCTATCGTAGAATTATGAGGCTGATATGATATTATACTTTTAAGGTGATAATATGATGCCCGTGGATACCTAATCCTTATGATGATGGTAATATATACCTACTTTGGTAAGATACATAATAAAATTGGGTTCAGAATATCTGGAGTAAAAACAAAACGGCAATATTGGCAAATATTTAATTGATATAATATAATTTTCATAGTAGATTTGAGGAATGAATATCTCGGATATGTTCGTTATTGGGGAGAATCGGCCTGTTTGAATTTAATTTCTTTCATGATACAGTTCTATCGTAAAGCATCCATTTATATCATTCCCAGAGACCAATAATTTCAGAGACATGATTTGTCAAAGTTTGAACAAGAGCGCCAAAGCTCCTGTCCATAGGGCTTTCCCACTTTTTGGCGCTCTAGTTCCTCGGAACTGAGTGCTTATCAATTTGCCCAAATGTCTGTAATTTTCGATGAAAATGGTCTTAAACGATTTGGTTCGACTCTCTGATCAAGAATCCGTGGTCGAAATTCATTCTGTCCGGCCGTAGGCACGATAACTCTCGAACGGAATGAGCTAGACAGTTGAAATTTTCAGAGTATGTTTAAGGGATAAATATCTCGGCTAAGTTCGTTATTGGGCAAAATCGGACAGATGGTTTCGGAGTAACAAAAAAAAATTTTTTTTTTACAGAACAAATTCCAAATTAAATTTTTTTCAATAAGCAGTTTTACCATAAGAATCCATTCATATCATTTTTAACTCTAACAAACTAATACTTCCGGAGATATGATTTCTCAAAATTTCAATGATAGAATTATTCTGTGGCTATTCTATGAATTGTTATAATGTCAACTTTGACGTTGTCTCATTGTAATTCATTCCAGTAATGTTATCAATATGAGAATTAGAATATTATCATACTTTTGTTGGTTGATATTTTCATGCCGATGGTCAATCCATATGATGATGGGAATGGTAATGGTAAGTTAATAATATTGAGTTCAGAATATCTCCACTAAAAACAAAACTGGAATTGAGGAATGAATATCTCGGATGAGTTCGTTGTTGGGTAGAATTCGTCTATTGGTTTTGGATTGATAATTTTTGGCACTCTTGTTGAATTTAAATTCTTCTATGATGTTTGAATTCAATTTCTGCTAAGATGAAGTTCTAAATTTCAATAATGAATCGTACTTCTGTTTTCACAGAATGCTATAATTATTCTATCTAAACTTTATTATATGATCTGTGTTCATACTCGTACATTTCATCCTGTTCTATAAGAGAGAGTCAAATTCATTTCAGCTATTTTAATTTGGTTTCTTCCATGGTGCAGTTCTCAGATTGCTCATTTAATCTTGATAAATGAACTATTATTTGAATTGAATTTCCTTTATGATGCATTTCTATCATAAGAATACATTGATGTAATTCTCAACTCTGAGAAACCAATACTTTCGGAGATATAATTTGTCTGTTTTCAATTTAGCTTCTGTGCGTGAATTTTCCTAATTAAATTCAAAACGTTGGTCTATGATTCACCTCATGTTGGATTTACGTACATCTCTGAAAGTATTAGTTTGTTAAAGTTGAGATTGATGGCAATGGATTTTTATGATGCATCTTGAAAAATGAATTTCAAATTTGTAAAAAAAAAATTTGTTATTCGTTTTTTTCGCTCAATAACGAACTTAACCGAGAAATGTATCTCCCAAACCCATTCTGAAAATTTCAATTGTCTAGCTCATTCCGTTAGAGAGTTATCGTGGCTACGGCCGGACGGTCGGACAGAATCGATTTTGACCACGGATTCTTGATCAGCACTCTGTTCCGAAGAAGAGCGCCAAAAATCGTTCAGTGTTATTAAAACATAATTCCAAAAGGTGAATATTCTTTGGCGCTCTTGTTGCTCGGAACAGAGTGCTTATCAATTTGCCCAAATGTCTGTAATTTTCGAATTTTTGGCTGAAAATGGTCTTAAACGATTTGACTCACCGATCAAGAATCCGTGGTCGAAATCAATTCTTTCCGGCCTGTCCGGCCGGCCGGTCGTAGGCACGATAACTCTTGAACGAAAGGAGTTAGAGGATTAAACTTTGCAGGGTAGGTTTGTAGCGTAAATAACTCGGACGAGTTCGTTAACGGGCAAAATCCACCAAGCGGTTTCGGACTTATAGCCCTTTTTAGTAAAAACATTCTTAATGAATATTTCTGAAACCGATTACTCGATCTATCTGTAATTTGGCGTCAAATTGTAGAATAATGACCTCTATATGCATGCGAAGTTTTGTTGATCGGGTTGTCGTAAGGTAACAAAAATTTTTTTTTTTATGTTTAAATTTTGTTTCTACAATAACTCTCGAAAAGAATGAGCTAGGTAGTAGTTGAAATTTTCAAAGTAGGTTAGGGAGATGAATATCTCTGTTAAGTTCGTTATTGGACAACATAGGCCAGATGGTTGCGGAGTAACGAAAAATTTTTTTAACTTACAAATTTCAAATTCAGTTTATTTTAAGATGCAATTTCAACATAAAAATCCATTGATGTCATTTTCAACTCTAACAAGCAAACACTTTCGGAGATATGATTCTTCGAAATTTCAGTAATCAATCGTTGTTTTCGCAGAATGCTATAATTATTCTATCTATGAATTGTTATATGATCTGTGTTCATACTCGTACATGTCATCCTGTTCTATAAGAGAGAGTCAAATTCATTTCAGCTATTTTAATTTGATTTCTTCCATGGTGCAGTTCCCATGCTCAGATCACTCATTAAATCTTGATAAATGAACTATTATTTGAATTGAATTTCCTTTATGATCATTCTATCTATCATTCCCAACTCTGAGAAACCATAACTTTCGGAGATACGATGTGTCAAAGCTTGGACAAGAGCGCCAAAGCTCCTGTCCACAGGGCTTGAACCAATTATTTTCAGCACTTCACTAGCACCTAATATGATTTTTTTTTGGAAAAATGCCACAACTACTGGGCTAACTTGATAGAACTGCTATTTATCATAAATGTACATGCACTGTTAACTTGTTCCGGAGAATTACATACTGACAAAATAATTGAACTGTAGAAACATAATTCATTAAAAACATTGGTTCAAGCACGGACGTGAAGTCAGGAGCTTTTGCGCGTATGTTCTATTGTCCACTCTCCTGTATTGGACACTCTTAATCGAATTTACCATGGTAAGTTCGAATTTACCATCGTTCTCCTGTATTGGACACTCTTAATCGAATTTACCATGGTAAATTCGACTTTACCATGGTAAATTCGAATTAAGAGTGTCCAATCCAGGAGAATGGACAACATAATTTACCATGGTAAATTCGATTAAGGGTGTCCAATACAGAAGAATGGGCAATAGAACATACGCGCCAAAGCTCCTGACTTCACGTCAGTGATTGAACCAATTTTCGAATTATTTTTGCGCATTCTGGGGAACTTCGCGTTATCATTTTGCCCAAATGTGAAATTTAATTCTGTGGTGCCGTCCGGCCGTTGCCACGATAACTTGAGAACGGAAAGAGCTAGCGACTTGAAATTTTCAGGGTAGGTGGCGCATCCCAATACGACGGACAAGTTCGTTAATGGGTATAATCGGCCAAATGGTTTCCGAGTAATAATTTTATTTTCAACCAAAATAAATCCGATCGAATTAAAACTTGGTGAATAGTTGCAGAATATAAATCTAAGCACGTTTGCGAAATTTTGTGAGAATCGTGTCACTAGAAAATTTTAAAAATATTATTATAAAATATTATTTATGAGACGATAACCTAAGAACGATAGGAGATAGCGGATTAAAATCTGAATGTGACATTTGAATTTGTCTATAGGTATAATCGGCCAAACAGTTTTGGAATTATACCCATCTGAAATATAGTTGTTATTTCCTCAATAACTCGAAAAATACGAAACCGATATAATTCAAACATGGTTATTAGTTGTAGAATGCCAACGCGAAAATTCTTGCGGAATTTCGTGAGGGTGGTATAACTAGAAAATTTCAAACAAATTATAGAAAATAATTGAAAAAAATTCTATATATCATAAACTATTCGTCCGGCATGGCTGAAATTTTGGAAGATCCTTCAAAACCTAACTCTACTGCAGAGTTCCAAGTTTCAACACGATAGATCCATATTGTTGGAGAACCGAGCAGCCTTTTGTGAGTTCGGTAGCTGGATGCGAATCGTCGTATGATATGTTGTCTATGGTCGTATTTTTCGAGAACCTTCAAAAATATGAATGTCAAATTGACATATTTTTGCGCGTATGTTCTTGGAAAATCGTGTTATTTAATCACAAATCTATGGGAGATGATAGCCTTTCATTAGCGGTCAGACCTGGTTTTGAAAGAGATCCTCCTTAGGAGGAGGCAACTAAATATTGAAGGGATTTCTATGAACAAGAGGGAATATCTTTGAGAAATAGAGAAGGCGATTCTTCTTCAAGAGATCCATGTGCCTTCAGAGGAGTATATTGTGCTGAAGGCTTCAAAACTTAACACTTTCTGATCTTGTAAGGTGAGAGGCTCGTTTGTGGATATTAAATCTCGTGATGGGTAGAGAGGAATTTTAGGCCAGTTTTTCTATCACTATTGAGAATATACCTTTATGTTTCACCTCATCACCTTTAGATCTATCAATGGACATTTATTGGTTAAGAATGATTAATTTAATATTACTGGAATTCAATTGAATTTCATTCAATATGTTAGTAACTAAACTTATAATTTTCTTTTCTTTGATTATTTAAATATGACATTAATTCCAGTAATATTTTTCAAGAATAATCATGTATTCTTCTCCTTAAGAAGAATTGAAGGTAGACAATAATGCGTTAATTTTTTCATCATTGCTTTCTATCCTGACTTCACGAAAAAAAAATTGGTTCAAGCACTGACGTGAAGTCAGGAGCTTTTGCGCGAAAGTTCTATTGTCCATTCTCCTGTATTGAACACTCTTAATCGAATTTACCATGGTGAATTCTATTTCCTATTCTCCTGTATTGGACAGCCTTAATCGAATTCACCATGGTAAATTCGAGTAAAATCGAATTTACCATGGTAAATTCGAATAAAAGTGTCCAACACAGGAGAATGGACAATATAACATACGCGCAAAAGCTCCTGACTTCACATCAGTGCTTGAACCAATTTTTTGGTTAAAAATTCGAAAAATTCAGACATTCGGGCAATATGATAGTGTCCTGGCATGATCGCGCAAAAATGCTTTTCAATATCCTCCAATATGAGTTCGTACGGAACTAGGGGGCGTTTTTGCTCCAGCTTACGAGGACACTATAATATTGACAGAGTATCTGATTTTTTAGAACTTTTAGCCGAAAATGGTCCCCATTACATTTGGATCTTTGTTGCAGAGCAAACGTATAGTGAGTGTTTTGCACAATCTAGAAGTGGTGATTTCAACTTCAAATTCAAGTTGAAATCGCCAATATATCACTATACGTTTGAGTCTTCTTTTTTAAATGGCTATACGAATCCATTGTAACGCAGAATTTCGTAAAAAATTTGAAAATAATACACTTACTATTAGGAAAGGTTAACACAGTTAACACCTCGAACGAACAGTTCTCAACAGGTTTAATTCAGCAGGATATTGCCGAATTTTCCAAGTTCGGTCAGCCATAAATATGATGCGATGATATTAAATATATCTATATGTAAAAATGAAATGATTTATTATTCATTCAAATACTTGACCTGGAGATGATCGGCCAATTATTTTTCCTGGGTTCGTTAGCACGTAATGACCCAATTATTCGAAAATATGGACAGCCATCCATATTTACCCAAAGGTAACAATATTGAAACTATGGCCGGTGAATAACTAATATTAAGTCAATTATATCTCGGTCCAGACATTTTTCGGAATGAATTATATATATTATATATTCTTATGAACTTAGAGCATTACATTTTCTGGAATGCATTAGTTGATGTATATGATTATAATGATGTAATTTTGTTGATACCTTTTGTTGGTTGAAGTTATTTGTGTTCTGTGGTTGAAGTGATAGCTTGACTGTATTGAAAAATTGGTTCAAGCACTGACGTGAAGTCAGGAGCTTTTGCGCGTATGTTCTATTGTCCATTCTCCTGTATTGGACACTCTTAATTCGAATTTACCATGGTAAATTCGAATTAAGTGTCCAATACATTCGAATTTATCATGGTAAATTCGAATTAAGTGTCCAATACATTCGAATTTATCATGGTAAATTCGAATTAAGTGTCCAATACAGGAGAATGGACAACATAATTTACGATGGTAAATTCGATTAAGGGTGTCCAATACAGGAGAATGGACAATAGAACATACGCGCAAAAGCTCCTGACTTCACGTCAGTGCTTGAACCAATTTTTTTTTCGTCATTGTTTTCAAATTTTCTGGGGGTACGGTTCTTGAAAAATTTTAAACACGTCTTTATGTTGATTATCTAATAATAGTTACCTAGCTTCAATTCGATCGAATCTTCATAATTTGAGTTATCCTGGAACTAATATATATGTATAACTCAGAGACCGTTAAACCGATTATCCCCAGAAACGAACTTAACTCTTCCATTCGGATACGCAACCTATCCTGAAAATTGCCCCTATCTCCTTTTGTACGAAAGTTATCGAGGCAACAGTCACCCATCTACTGAACTCACACATGGCTGCTCGAATCTCCAACAATATTTAACCGATCGTGTTAAAACTTGAAACTTGGCAGTAAAGTTGGGTTCTAAAGGCTCTTGCAAAATTTCAGCAATTTCAGACGAATAGTTACTGATATATAGAATTTTTTTTTTAATTTTCAATGATTTCTTGAAAATTTTCTACAAACACTATCCTCATGAAATTTTGCAAGAATTTTTGCGTTGGCATTCTACAACTAATAACCATGTTTCAATTCAATCGGTTTAGTATTTTTCGAGTTAATGAGGAGAAAAAAACAACCACTAGGCGATCGCAACGTTCGTAGAGTCGTCTGCGCAGTTCTGCGGTATACAGTGACTCTATTAAACTCTGTTTAATAGTCACTGAACTGCGGTCTTGCGCGTGATCGTTGTGAGGCCTTAGTGGAACGCGCCCCTAGCAAACTCGCTTCCAAGCATCTGATCGAGATGTATCCCCTGGAAACGAAAACATTTCTTCTTATTGAAACCTATAGAAACATCGAAATAATATGCATTGTCTCATAAGGGAGACTTGCCAGAATAGGCTACAATCCTAGAACATGGAGATACTACTGCAGCTTTTGACATTTTATATGTAAAATAGAAGGAATAGGAACACACAATGAGCAATAATGGTTGTACTCACCCAATTATGCGAAACAATACCTCGTTCAGAAGATTTATTTTTCGAAGATTGTTTGACGGCCAGTGTGTGCGTAATGCTGATGATACATTACTGAATTGATTTTCGTTTTTTGTATAGGGTTTGAGTGGTAGAACAGAGGGTGAATAACCTATCTGAACTCCGCCCTGGGATTGAATTTTTGATATGAATATGTTTTTCTCATGATTATAAATTGTAATTTTACAGATTCAATAAAGGCCAATAATTATTATTATTATTATATGATACCTTCTCCTTATCTAGTGGACTCTAATATAAGAGATAATCTAATGCCTGATCGAAGCTTTTTTTCTTATAAATTAACAAAATGGCAGCCTCAGGACATTTTTTCTGGTTTCATCGATTCTGAGACGAGCCAGTTCTGGATATGGATATGCTTTTTAACTAATTATGATAGCCGAGGTCGAAAACGAAATGTTCTTGAAGGAATGAAAATGTGTTGCTCGGTGCTGACGCATGCATATTCTTCAGATGGCGAACCTCTTAAATCGTATTGCGTACTAACAATAACTTTTTTTTTAATTTCTCAACTTAATTAATTTAAACAAAGTTTCAATAAGGATACATTCCTATTTTAATATTCATAAAATACATAAGAATTTCAATTCCTTACAACACTTCCGCAGGATCAATTGAAGTAAAGAAACTATACACTTTTCTACTTAATTCTGGTCCTATTTTCCTCATAACACTAATTGGTCCAGCTGCTCTTCTTATAGGAATATCTTGAAGTAATTTTTCACCTTCATCTGGATCGAGAATGTTTTTATATGCCTGAAAGAAAATATTTGCTGAGTTTCATCATTCCCAAAACTTCTATTATTATATTGTATTGATATTCAAATAGTTTTTGGTTGATTTTTCTGACTTTATAATTCTTATGTCTGGTTGTCAGAACATCGCAGACATGCATGTTTCAAGACTTGGTGGACTTTTACCTGTGTGATCTATAATTTTTGACAAATGCAGTGTTTTTTGACAGAAGGTAGAACAGCCCAATAATATTCAGAAATTTGAAAACATTTTTCTCCCAATAAATACTAATCTGATCGAATTAAAACTCGATAGATAGATGAAAAATGCCGACGCGAAGACTTGCTAAGATTCTGAGGAGCGTATGACTAGAAAATTACAAAAAATCAATATAAAAATCCAGGAAACTATCCGTCAGATATTGCTGAAAGTTAGCGAGAGCCTTCAAAACTTTATTTTACAGCCATGTCGGCTCGGTCGAATGTAAATATTGTTAATTATAGGAAAATTATTATTTTTTCCTGGAAGCCAAGCAGCCTTGGGCGAGTTCAGCACCTGGTCCAGTACCTGAATTTAAACAAGCGCACCAAAGCAGACCGACCTAACGTCAGCACTTTCCATTTTTTTTTTCTGAAGTATGGAGAGCAATCCCAGTGCGCATGTGATGAATGAATGCTTTCCCTATACCTTTCACTGGACAAATGATGGAATATAAATAATAACAATAATAGATTCGGAACTAAAAATACCTCAAAAAGACTCAATGGGGTTGGATAAATAGTTGATATGGCTTCTGCTGTTTCGAGCGATGCTAATGGAAAAGTGGTTATGATCTGTTTCCAAAGTCTTGATAATCCGTTTCCATTTTTATCAATTTTAATGCAGTTTTTATTATCCTCGGACATAAACCATTTGGATTGAATAAATTGTTCTTGCTTTTCCTTCCTGAAAAATTAATTATATATAAAAAAAAATGTACGTATATTACATTTTTAAAGGTAGCGCAAAGGACTGTTTGGCTTCATATCTTTCCAATCGTTTGCAGAGAGTTTCTATTGTTAAAAATTGGTTCAAGCACTGACGTGAACTCAGAAGCTTTTGCGCGTATGTTCTATTGTCCATTCTTCTGTATTGGACACCCTTAATCGAATTTACCATGGTAAATTATGTTGTCCATTCTCCCGTATTGGACACGTAATTCGAATTTACCATGGTAAATTCGAATTAAGAGTGTCCAATACAGGAGAATGGACAACATAATTTACCATGGTAAATTCGATTAAGGGTGTCCAATACAGAAGAATGGACAATAGAACATACGCGCAAAAGCTTCTGAGTTCACGTCAGTGCTTGAACCAATTTTTTTTTTAATTTTCTGGGGGTACGGTTCTTAAAAAATTTTTTTTCCTCATTTTTTTCAAATTTTGTAGGGGTACGCTTCTTACAAAATTTTAAACACGTCTTTATGTTGATTTGCTTCTACTAGTTACCAAGCACCAATTCGATCGAATATTTATTTTTTGAGTTATTAAGGAAATAATATTCCAGGTGGGTATAACTCGGAAACCGTTAGACCGATTATGCCCAAAAACGAACCCAACTCTCCCTTTCGGATACGCAACCTACCCTGAAAATTGCACGTCCCTATCTCCTTTCGTTCGAAAGTTATCGAGGTAACGGTCACCCATCTACTGAACCCACACAAGAATGCTCGAATCTCCAACAATATTTAACCGATCGTATTAAAACTTGAAACTTGGTAGTATAGTTAGGTTATGAAGGCTCTTGCAAAATTTCAGCAATTTCAAACGAATAGTTACTGATATATAGAATTTTTTTTTTTTATTTTCGAAGATTTATTAAAAATTTTCTACAAATGCTATCCTCGCCAAATTTTGCAAACATTTTCGCGATGGCATTCTACAACTAATAACAATGTTTGAATTCAATCGGTTCAGTATTTTTCGAGTTAATGAGGAACAAAAAACCACCATATTCCAGAAAATTTCAGATGGCTATAACTCTAAAACCGTTTGGCCGATTATGCTCATAAACAAATTGAAATGTCGCGTTCTGGTGCACATCCTAACCTGAAAACTTCAAGCCGCTATCTCATTCCGTTCTCAAGTTATCGTTACAAAAAAAATTTTTTTTAATAATTTTTTCAAAATTTTCTAGCCATACGATTCGCACAAAATTTCACAAACGTGCTAAGGTTCATATTCTACAACTACCCACCAAGTTTCAATTCGATTGGATTTATATTGGTTGAAAACCAAATTATTACTCGGAAACCACTGGGCCGATTATGCCCATTGACGAACTTGTCCGTCGTATTGCAATGCGCAACCCACCCTGAAAATTTCAAGTCGCTAGCTCTTTTCGTTCTCAAGTTATCGTGGCAACGGCCGGACGGCCGGCCGGACAGAATCAAATTTGACCTCGAATTCTTCATTGGGGAGTCGAACTTAATCGTTTGAGACCATTTTTTTCAAAAAATTCGAAAGTTACAGACATTTGGGCAAAACTATAACGCGATGTTCCCCAGAACATACGCGCAAAAATAGTAAATAGGTAAAATCTGATATAATCGAATCAAATTACGGGGTACCTCAAGGTAGTGTTATAGGTCCCATCCTATTCATAATTTGTATAGTAGATATATGTGACGTAATTGATGAAGTCCTGAAATTGTTAACTTCTTTTGTTGATGACACAATTTGATGATTGGTGGAGATGATTTTGATGACATCAAGACAAAAGCATATTCAATATATAATAACTTAAAATCATGGTTTACAAAGAACAAATTATGAATGAACGAAAATAAAACATCGGCTGTGCTATTTAGTACGAGTAGATCGCAGTGTTTTAGATCGAGCGGATAAAAAAAAAATTGGTTCAAGCACTGACGTGAAGTCAGAAGCTTTTGCGCGTATGTTCTATTGTCCATTCTTCTGTATTGGACACCCTTAATCGAATTTACCATGGTTAATTATGTCGTCCATTCCCCTGTATTGGACACTCTTAATTAAAATTTACCATGGTAAATTCGAAATAAGAGTGTCCAATATAGGAGAATGGACAACATAATTAACCATGGTAAATTCGATTAAGGGTGTCCAATACAGAAGAATGGACAATAGAACATACGCGCAAAAGCTTCTGACTTCACGTCAGTGCTTGAACCAATTTTTTTTTCGTGATTTTTTTTAAATTTTCTAGGGGTGCGGTTCTTAAATTTTTTTTTTTTCGTCATTTTTTTCAAATTTTCTAGGGGTACGGTTCTTACAAAATTTTAAACACGTCTTTATGCTGATTTTCTACTACTAGTTACCAAGCTTCAATTCAATCGAATCTTTATTTTTTTAGTTATCAAGGAAATAATATTCCAGGTGGATATAACTCGGAAACCATTAAACCGATTATGCCCAAAAACAAACTCAACCCTCCTTTTCGGATACGCAACCTACCCTGAAAATTACATGTCCCTATCTTCTTTCGTTCGAAAGTTATCGAGGCAACGGTCACCCATTTACTGAGATCACACAAGAATGCTCGAATCTCCAACAATATTCAACCGATTGTGTTAAAACTTGAAACTTGGCAGTAGAGTTAGGTTATGAACGCTCTTGCAAAATTTCAGCAATTTCGAACGGATAGTTACTGATATATACAATTTTTTTTTTATTTTCAATGATTTATTAAAAATTTTCTACAAATGCTATCCTCACCAAATTTTGCAAACATTTTCGCGTTGGCATTCTACAACTAATAACCAAGTTTGAATTCAATCGGTTTAGTATTTTTCGAGTTAATGAGGAAAAAAAAAAACACCAAATTTCAGAAAATTCCAGATGGCTATAACTCTAAAACCGTTTGGCCGATTATGCTCATAAATAAACTCAAATGTCGCATTCAGATGCACAACCTAACCTGAAATTTTCAAGCCGCTATCTCTTTCCGTTCTCAGGTTATCGTGACAACAAAAATATTTTTTAATAATTTTTTTTTAATTTTCTAGCCTCACGATTCGCCCAAAATTTCACAAACGTGCTTAGGTTCATATTCTACAACTACTCACCAAGTTTCAATTCGATCGGATTTATATTGGTTGAAAACAAAATTATTACTCGGAAACCACTGGGTCGAATATGCCCATTAACGAACTTGTCCGTCGTATTGCGATGCGCCATCCACCCCGAAAATTTCAAGTCGCTAGCTCTTTTCGTTCTCAAATTATCGTGGCAACGGACGGCCGGACGGCCGGCCGGACAGAATCAAATTTGACCTCGAATTCTTCATTGGGGAGTCGAACTGAATCGTTTGAGACCAATTTCGTCAAAAAATTCGAAAGTTACAGACATTTGAGCAAAACTATAACGCGATGTTCCCCAGAACATACGCGCAAAAACATCAGAACAGAAGAGGGAGAAACACAAGGATTTAATGTTCGAACTGGGGATCCTGTATTCAAGGCATAAGGTTAGGATGGTCCTTCTAATCACAGGATGCCTAGGCGGAATGAGAGCGAACTACCTGATTGAATTGAAGATTTTTCCGGCCTGCAAAACTCTGGCCGTGGATTTAGCGCACAGAATGCAGAAAGCGATGTTGCTCGGATCACTTCGAGTCATCAGCTCCCATCAACTATGAAGGCCCCTTGCAGGTCATCTCTTTTGTTGAGAGACGCTGTAAGGGCAGGACGAAAAACTGCGCCAAGGAACGTGCGACAGGTTTTTTTAGTGAGTAACCAATCAACATCTGGAGTCTCACACTCCTGAGAGAAGCGGACCCTCTCAGGGCGGGCCTATAAAAGGTTATTCCTCTCGATCGAAAGAAAAAACATCATGACAATATGGCCCCTAAGGGGTTCTGGGTCATGTCCCAGAGTACGGGTTTAGCAGACCCAAGGTACCCTAGCTAAACCTGGCAGTGGGTACAAAATGCAAAAATGCACGGGGGCACCACTTAGTAGCATACGGGTGTGACAAGACTGCGGACCCCGATCACTCTTGATGATGCATCACAATGTGTGATTTACCCAGATCTCAACTTCATGACGCAGCAAAACCATCAAGACAAGGTGAGCCATCTCAAGAAGAGAAGAATCTTGCAGCAGCTTGAAGAGTCACGGGGGATAGAAGAACAAACTGAAGACCGGTGAGAGATGCTCCAAACAGCAACACTTGTCGAATCAAAGTAGAGAAGAACAGGATGAGACGCAAGTGAGACATGCCGCAAACATCCAACTTCCAATACCTAGATTGCGATATGAAGAAGTCGCAGCACCGGACATGGAGCAGGTGAGAGCTGCCCACTCCAAGCCGGAAATGCTGCATACTGCAACGGGCGAAGAACGGAACAGGTGAGAGATGATCCAGAGATAGTCGTCAATAGGAGGGAAGTATTTGATGCTAGATTAGGGAATCTTAACATAAGACCACAAGGCAGAAATCGAGACTACCGATTGAAGATCTAGCCGTGATGAATAATATAATCGACGATCACCTAAAGGAGGACTGTTCGCTAGAAGATGTCGTGGTTGCAGTGAGTGCTGCTACTACACTTCCGTGCCCACCAGGAAGAACAACAACAAAAGATAACAAACAGGTTAAGATTGAATATGCTAGAAAAGAAGACAAAAACCGTAAGGCAGCAAGCATCTTGGTACCAAGCATCATATAAGTTATGAAAGGACAGCAAGAAAATAGAGGTCATGATGGGTAAGCTGCGCGCCTTCCATCGTACGATAAGCTTGCCACCTTCTATCTACTGAAGCAGAAAGTTTTCCATAAAATAAGATCACTTGCGACGGCAAGGAAGAAGCTGATCAAGATGCAAAAGTGGATTGAAGATAACAACACCTTCACTGCAAAACCTTCAAAGTTATTTCGATACAGACAAGTAGAGGCAAAAAACCACCATCACCGAACAGATTCCAGATATTCTGTGACCAAAATTTGCAACAGACCGAAGAGCTGACTGACATAACAACCGAAGAGATTAGAAATGCCTTGAAGAACAAGCAGAATTTCAAGGCACCTGGACTGGATAGCGTTCAGAAATACTGGTGGAAGAACTTTGCAGCTACCCACCATCACCTAGCTAGATTATTCAGTGAGATAGTAATGCACCGTGAGCCAATTCCTTCATGATTGGTAGAGTGTGGTGTGGAGTGATTGGTGGACCAGTGCGGAATCAAATCTACGAACAAAGAGGATCAAGGAAAGGAGTGCAAGGACAACCTTCTTATAGACAAGAGTATTTGTCAAGATGCGAGACACTACAAGCGCGACCACAATCGGCACACAGCTTGTTACTAGTGCTGCTAGAGATGCTCAAAATCCACCCTAACATCGTCTCTGTGATGGAAAACATTATGGCGCTATGGAAAACTAAGTTCCCCGTTCTATCCCAAGGTCGGAACACTTATGGGTGAGAAAGGTGAGTACAAGCTAGACGTATTTCAAGAAGACACGCTAAGCCCGTTATTGTTCTGCATAACACCTAATACCATTAACAACTGAGTTGAGGACAAGCAGAATAGGGTACAAGGCCTGGCCACCAGGCAGAAGAGCACATCCGATCTCGCACCTCCTTTACATAGACGACTTAAAACTGTACGCTCCTTCCAAGGCAGTACTACAATAACTACTGAATATCGCTACCGAATACACCTCAGCAATGTCAGGAATGTCATTCAGTTTTGACAAATGTGCTGTTTTTCATCTGAGCAAATGAAGAACTGAAGAAACAGGAGAAAACATCGAGCTAGAAGGGGAAATAAGCATTCGACACCTCGAAGATGAAGAAACTTGCAAATTTCTTGGAATGAGACAAAGAGGCGCGCCGGAAACAACCCAAATCAAGGATTCCTCAACAGCTAGCTACAATAAAAACCTACGAGATATATGGAAATCCCTGCTGTCCGGTAAAAATAAAGTGTCTGCTACGAACAGCTTGGCAGTCTCGTTACCCACCTACTCTTTCGGTGTAGTTAACTGGACCGTGAATGAAATTCTAGAGCTCGACAGATCCACACGTAAAGTGATGAACGTGAACCGTAACCTACATCCGAACTGCTCGATACAGAGAGTATACCTCCCATTAACGTAGGGACGCAGAGGTTTACGAAGTTTGGAATATCAACACCATCAACAAACGTTTGAAATGGCAATAAGGATATTCAGAAGTGAAGAACCGCTTCTAAAAATGGTGTCCCATCATGAAATTACAAACCTAGGAATTTTCCTATTTAGGGCTGTCCAAAGAGCTTTGGAGAAGCTCAGTATAACTGGTATATCTATCAATCATGAGCAGGAAGGAACACCTATCACTACAACAGACCAAAGAAGAGTTGGCAGAGAGATAAGACGGGCACAACTGAATACACTACTCGAAGACCACATTATTAACAACACCTGCACTCCATATATTTCAGCAGTTTGAAAGCTAAGGGCCCGTCGGAAGAACTCTCCTTCGTCTTTTTGAAGTCTGCTGGGCTCGAGTCGGAATCGGAGGGAGTTATTATGGATCGTCAAGACAGGGTGATAAATACCAGATGGTATAAAAAGGACATTATGAAAGTGGACAGCCCAACAACTTGCAGAGCATGCCACAGTCAGCAGGAAACTGTTACGCACATTCTGTCTGCTTGTAGAGTCCATGCTCCATCAGGATATGTTGAAAGACACAATGCGGCATTCCAAATTCTCTACTTCCATCTGAGAGAGGTTTATGGTATAGACAACGAACCCGTGCTATCATATGTGCGTGTGGAGCAGTTGTTTAAAACGACAGAGCTCGCATACTGGAACTGTTGCGATTCCAAAAACTCGGCAGATTCACGTCATAAAGCCAGATATACTCCTGCTGGACAAAGAACTCAAGGAATTGTTTGTCGTCGAATGTTCCTCCGCCGTAGAAAATAATGTGGTGATGAAAGAAGAACAGTAGAGGGAAAAATACAAGGATTTAATGATTGAACTGGGGATCCTGTATCCAGACATAAAGTTAGGATGGCCGTACTAATCATAGGATGCCTAGGCGGAATGAGAGCGAACTGCGTGAAGATTATTGTGGCCTGCAAATCCCAGGCTGACGATTTTGCGCATAGAATGCAGAAAGCCGGATGTTCGGATCACCTCGAGTCATCAGGCCATTCAATTGTGGAGGCCGCTCATCTCTTTTGATGAGGGACGCTGTAAGGACAGGACGAAGAACTACTCCAGGGAACGTTCGACAGGATTATTAGTGAGTAACCAATCAACAAGTGGAGTCTCATACTCCTGTGAGAGGTGGATCCTCTCAGGGCAGACCTATAAATGGTTTTTCTTCTCGAGCGGAAAAAAAACAAACCGACAACTTGCAGAGCATGTCACAACCAGCAGGAAACTGTTATGCACATCCTGTCTGCTTGCAGAGTACATGCTCCAACATAATATATAGAAAGCGGCACGCCGAATTCTCTACTTCCATCTCAGAGAAGTTTATGGTATAGACAACGAACCAGTGCAGCCATATGTACCTCTGTAAATTGAAGCAGGTGTTGAAAATGATAGATCTCGCATCTCCTGCAACTATGCAGTATGCTTTTCCAACAACTCGGCAGATACATGCCATAAAGCGTAATATGGTATTGCTGGACAAAAAGCTCAAGGAATTGTTCATTGTCGAATTTTCCTCCCCTGCCGAAAATAATGTGGTGATGAAAGAAGAACAGAAAAGGGAAAAATACAAGGATATAGTGCTCGAACTGGGGACCCTACATCCAATGCATAAAGTTAGGTCGCACTCATCGTAGGATGTATAGGTGGAAATAGAGCGAATCTTGTATATCCCTGGCGCACAGAATGCAGAAAGCAGTCTTGCTCGGATTACGAATACTCAGGTCCCATCAACTGTGAAGGCTACTTGCAGCTCATCTCTTTTGTTAAGGAAGCTACTAGGCCAGGGTGAAGCACTGAACCAAGGAATGTGTGAGAGGATTTTTAGTGAGTAACCAAACAAAAACTGTATTATATCGCTCCTGAGGACCGCGGAACCTCTCAGGGTAAGCCTATAAAAGGGTTTTCCTCTCACACAATAATAATGCCCACAAGGGTGGTCATGGTCAGCGAACATTCAGTCATGGTTTTAAAACACGTGGCACGGTGAACCAACTACTTGTAACGCCACTTAAGAGAAAGAACATTAGTCTCCATATATTCAATCTGAAGCCTATAATCTGCTGCTTCCGGCAATTCAAAAATATGCTAACCTTAAGAAAATTTCTTCAGTAATTTGATGTTATATTTGCTGCCTTTTGTGATGTGACTTTGATTGGTACCGGTTAACGAGATATTTTTTTATGCCGTTTGTGCTGTACACAGGTCAGCAACTTCTCTCCTGGATTCTAATGAGTTCAATTTAAGCTGTATTGGCACTGTGGCCCGGGCCAACAGAACATCTGAATCCCAAATATCGCAAGAACCTTTTCTATTTGATTATTATTTGAAATTTAACCAAGGCACAATAGAGGATCTCAAGCTTTAATGGATAAAAATCAACGGAATTCCTCAACACAAAGCCAATTTGCACGAGAGTACACAAAAAATGGCGGTAGTATGATACTCGTACGGCCTGGTATAGATTATTAGCCAATAAAGAAGATTATGAACTTATCATTGGAAAATTACATAGAATTAACAGCAATATATAGTCGAGGTTCAAAAAGGGTGTATGTGTGTGTGTATAGACCCCCGAAGGGAGCTATGGATGTTTTTATGGAACGGATGGATGGAGTTATTGACTTCGTTTGCGTGGAATATGATTGTGAAATAATAATAGCTGGGGATTTCAATGTCGACTTTTTATTGGAATCAAAACAAAAAAGAGAAATGTTGGAACTGTTGAATTCCTATGGACTGCATCATATTTTTAATGAACCTTCTAGAGTGACCATCACTTCCAGTACATGTATAGATAACATGTTCACGAATATTCATTCTAGAGACTACAGCTACCAGACTGTGAACCTGCATCTCTCAGATCACCACTCACAAGTTCTTCAGGTGTCCACTTCATCCTGGAAAGTAAAAAGAGAGTATAAGTATATCAGGAAAATAAATAACAAAAATACTCATCGTTTCATAACCCAACTGGAAGAAATAGAACCCCTTACAGGGTTTAGGCACTCAGGAGTCGTGGGATATGTTCCATAGTGTATTAATACGAAATTTTAATAACTGTTTTCCTGAAAAAAACTTCACATAAAGAAAAACACACCGTTATATCACAGTGCATAAGTTGCAACACTAAAAAATAAGACTGAGGCCGCGTATACTATGTATCAGGTCAGAAAAGATATTGAGTCACTTCAACTGTACAAGGAACTGAAAAAGATGTACAAGGATAAAATCGAGGCAGAAATTAGAGAACAAAACAGAAAACGAATTGAAGGAGCCGAGAATAGAATCAGGGAAATATGGAGTGTGATTAATTCTAAAATAAAGTGTAGGACAGAGAAGGTGAATACCTCATTCCTGGATTCGGACCAGCTGAATATGTACTTTGTAAATGTAGGAAGGGAAATAAATGATACACTAAAGCTTCAAAACTCACAACACAGCAAGAGCACTATTAAAACAGTAAGTCCGGAAAGCCAATTTTCAATGTTTTTGAGACCTACTTGTGCACAGGAAATCAAGGAGGAAGTATCAAAAATGAAAAACAAAAGATCGCCAGATGTTTTCGGATTTACCCTAGAGCTGATGAAGAACACCAAATAAAAATTTGGCTGAACCACTAGAGTACCTGATAAACAAATGTATGGAGTGTGGACTTTTTCCAGATCAGTTGAAGATTGCTAGGGTGGTACCCCTGTACAAGAAGGGCGATAAAAGTATGTGTTCCAATTATAGACCTATTTCGGTTCTCCCAGTGTACTCGAAAGTCTATGAGATCCTGATAAAAAAAAGAATTGTTGGTTACCTTGAAACCAAACTGTTGCTTCATCCAGACCAGCATGGATTTAGAAAACAAAAATCAACAACTACAGCTATGACAGAAATTATGACAGCTATCTTTGAAGCACTGGAAAGTAAGGAGGAGGTCTTGATACAGTGCCTGGACTTGTCCAAGGCTTTCGACAGCGTATCACATGAAAGGATGATTTCAAAACTTGAAAACTGTGGTATCAGGGGTGTTCCACTGAAACTGATCAGATCGTATCTTGATGGCAGGTTGCAATTGGTGGAGTGGAACGGTCAGAGGTCGAAACAGCTGAATT
Source organism: Halyzia sedecimguttata (assembly GCA_937662695.2). Taxonomy (NCBI): domain Eukaryota; kingdom Metazoa; phylum Arthropoda; class Insecta; order Coleoptera; family Coccinellidae; genus Halyzia; species Halyzia sedecimguttata. The sequence goes on along the minus strand of OW569418.2, from coordinate 1,655,381 downwards.
TGAAGGTGGGCGTGCCTCAGGGTTCCGTCTTGGTTCCCATTCTCTATTTAGTTTTCACGAACGACTTACTGAGCATAAATGGAAAAAAGAAAGCTTTTGCGGATGATTTAACTCTTTTGAGAGTTGGTAAGTCGGGACGGGACCTGGACGATCTGTCAAGAGGAGCTCTACTAGAGGCACAGAACTGGTACGCAGAGAATGAGATTAAACTGAATATGGATAAGACACAACTATTGGTAACAACAAAGTGTACAGAAGATCGTAGCATAAGGATACTAGGATTTCAGGTGGATAATGCTGTGTCATGGAGGCCTCATAGATTATTTGAGTAAGAAATTGTCAACAGGTCTTTTCATGATAAGAAGGATCAGGTGCTCGGTGGGGGAGGAGGCTTCTTTGCCTACTTACTTCGCTCATTTCCATTCGGTGGCCACGTATGGCATAAAACTGTGGGGTGCCTCGTCCTCATGGCATAGAGTATTTTTCCTGCAAAAGAAAGCTGTAAGAATACTAGCTGGGGAACCAAACTCGACCAGCTGCAGAAGTCTGTTCACTAGGTATGGCGTACTCACTATTCCTGGTTGCTATATATATGCCTGTTTGGTGCGATTCCATGGTGTGAAGGTGGATGAAGTCCGTCATCGGGATGTTCATTCGTACCACACCAGAGCCAGAGGAGATTATGTGGTACCGAGGACTCGTTTGACTATGGTATTGCAGTCTTTTGTGTGCCTTTCAGCGGCAATGTATAATCATTTACCAGAATACATCAAGGACATGAATATGAAAAAGTTTAAATTGACCACAAAGACGTTACTATTGAGGAGTCCACTATATAGTCTGGAGGAGTTTATGAAGGCTGACTTTAAAACCTGAGAGCACATGACGCGACGGCACATGAAAGCATGAAAAGATGAAAAAAAACTGTATTTTAAATTAGATTGAAGTTGAAAATGTTCAGTACTTACCTGTGTTGAAATGTATGAAATGTTTCTTGTATATTTTTATTGTGTATCTTGACAGGTCTTGTACATTTTGAACTAAACTAAACTAATAAATTATTTTGAAAGCCTTAGATACGATCAACTGAATGTGAGGTTTAAATGTCAGACCGGTGACGAACATAACTCCCAAGTCTTTTACTTCCGTGCATCTAACATCACGAAGTGAGTAATCGCATAACACGGGGGAACCAATTCTATGAAATGTGACGACATGACATTTGGAAGTATTGAGATGCAATGTATTCAAATCAGCCCACTCAGCAAAACGCTCAACTTGTAATTGTAGATTTTGGGCATCCTCCAATCAGCAAACAATAGACATTTCACAGATAATACAATTTAACAATCGTTGATAAAAATATCAAACAACAAGGGGACAATATGGGACCCTTGGGGCACACCAGAGCTAATAAAAGACTCTTCAGAGCAGCAGTTTTTTATACTGTTCATCAATTAATAACGAACAGCACCGTCATGAAAAGAAGCTACACGCAAGGCTATCTATGGCAGACTGAATATAGATAGACCTATAGTTCGTAACTAGTGTTCTAGAACCTGACTTGACTATGGGAATGTTATAACTAGGTTTCCAAAACGAAGTAGCCATTCGACGATGAACTACTGAATAAGGAACAAATCGGACCTCGCGAAGTAGAAATACATTTCTTTAAGAAAAAGGCAGGGACGCCATCCGGACCCACCAACAGCTTTGGTTTCATCTCAGCAAAAACCTCAAAAACTTCCTGCGCCGAAAAGGAGCATGAACCAATAGAAATATCATTGTCGTAATCAAACTTTGGCGGAACCATAGACTCAGAACTGTAAACACTAGAGAAGTAAATAATCATTAAAAGATACTGTGGGAGGTATATTCATTATTAAATGGTTTCTTTCTGGGTTTTCTCTCCCAAACCATACTATATAATATCTATTAAATAAAAATTTATTTTTTTGTGAATTGCTTCTGCGTAAGAAACACAAGATATTTTTTGGAAGTGATTAATCGAACAATGTTGCCTAAGAAACAATAACGAAACAACATCAACGATGTTGATGGAGACTGTCTGTTAGAATTAATCTAAGGAAGAAAATTGAGAATTCTCAAGTTTGTTCGTGGGAATGTATGAGATTTGGATGCAAATCACAGTGTATATAGGAGGAGAATCATTTAGATTCCTTCGTCAAACACTATAGACTACATTAGTTAGGTTAGGCGGGAAATTTGAATTACGATCCATCCGTGGATCCGAGCACTGAATTCCCCATGTTTCTTATGGACCTGAAATTTACGCAAATTTCTCGCCTGTTTTTAGATACTTAGGCTAATTTCTTAAGGTTTATTTTGGTTGGAATAGATTCTGTGAACCTTTCTCAACCTTCTAGAATCAAGTTTTCATAACAAAATTGTATATTTCCAAAATAATTAATAAATATAAAAGTGTTCACCAAATTCGATTGACGTACTTCTTAGCTCACTCGAAATCAGTCAAAAATAATAACATAACCCTAAATCGGCCTTGTAATGACGCACAACAGAAGTCATCTACGACATACGGAAATCTTTCGAACTAGAATGGTTTCAATTTTGATTTAAGAATAAATAGAAGTAGATTTTAATGTGGAAATAACATTAAAACATGCACTAATGATGAAGGTACCCAACACTTGTTGTCTCTGTACTAACATTCTCTTTTAAATAGGGTGGTTTCGTCTCAAAGTTGAAATTCCTTGTTAAAAAATTTGAATATGGATCTCCCGCCAAGCGAATGAATCTAACCTCACTAATGTGGTCTATTGACAATCTGATTTAGACTCCGAAACGTTACGAAATTTAGTTGTTTCATCGTTGACGAAGGAGTCTGATTTAGACTCCTTCGTCAAACACTGTTGACAATCTGATTTAGATTCCGAAAGGTTACGAAATTTAGTTGTTTCATCGTTGATGTTGTTTCGTTATTGTTTGTTAGGCAACACTGTTCGATTAATTGCTTCTGACAAATATCTTGTGTTTCTTACGCAGAAGCAATTCACAAAAATAAGAAATTTTTATTTAATAGATATTTTTCAGTTTGGGAGACAACACCCAGGAAGAAACCATGACAATCCCATCTGAGCAAGAAGTTCCGTTAAATTCAACGATGTTGGGAAGAGCATTATGCTGTGAAAGCTGTATTATTGGTGTTTATAATAAAATAAATATGTATATTCAATTCAATAATAAAAATTAAGAAAGTATATTTTTGCAGAAAATTGCTCGCAAAAATATATTTGGTGCCCACAAACATATATATGTATAACTTACTTATACGGTTCTTGTGCGATTGATTTAGTAAGTTGAAAAACAAATGAACCTAATCCCTCTCCATTATCGACCATTTTGTGTGAAACAGAGTACAATAACTGAATTTCGGTGAGAGCATACTCAACTGTTCGTCTTGAAACTGGTGGAATATTTGCATAGATCCTATCATCTTTACTATTTTTGTATGTCTTGCTTGAAATATCTTCTTTAAATTTATGATTTTTTCTTGCTTTGTGATACCTATAAAACAAAATGCTTCAAAAGGATATTCCATTATATACAATGTTTAGTACATATACAGTATGTCTTCAAGGAAGAGTCAAATTCTTAATCATCAAAACAAACCATTACAACAAGACTTGCCCATGCAAAAGTTGCAAAATAAAGACAATATGATGCACTCAAGTAGACATGAAATCAATGATAAGACGGACGTGAGCACGTTTGGATGATTGACCAACCGCTTCCTGAATCCAGTACTGCATTTGTAAAGCTTCAGGCATTTTAGGATACGTTTGAATATACTGCGTTTCCAGCAAGTTTATTGAAACTTTTCTTGAATAAGTTTTAAAGCCGTGAGAAAGTTTGAACAATGCAGAGCTGGATTCTTAAATACCAAAAATGTTTTAAATTAACAGAACGTTTGTCTGCATTCGCCCAAAAAGGAGATTCTTACATAATCCATGTTGATCAAAAACCGAACCACATTTAAAAATAATTCTATGAAATATGTTCATCACATTAATTAAATCAATAATGCAGAAAATCGAGACAGAATTGAACATTTTTCGTAACAAAACTATATAATATTCAGATTGCTCATTCATTCTTGATTTACAGGGTGTTGGTGAATAAGTGCGACAAACTTCAGGCGGTGATTCTGCATGAAAAAATAATTACCGTTTGCTATATAATTTGTCCGCAACTGCTTCGCTTTCCGAGGCGTTGAAGTTTTTCTCAAAAACTGACGGTCGAGATGTGCAAATAAAATTGGGTGAATTTTAAGGGATTGTTATTGCGTATTTTTTGACATTTAAATAAAGAATTTTATTTTCATCATTGTCGCACATACTGGTTATGATCTCAATTTTTTTTAAAGAAAAATAAAAGGTATGCCCTTGTTGATATATTTCAAACTAAATGTCATTTTTGAATTTCCTCCCGGTAAAAATCAATTCTGTCCGGCCGTCAACACGATAACTTTCGAACGGAATGAGCTAGACTGTTGAAATTTTCAGAGTAGGTTTGGGAAATAAATATCTCGGTTAAGTTTGTTATTGAGCTCGTTGGTTTCGGAGTAATGCGAAAAAAACATTTTTTTACGTTACAAAATTCAAATTCAATTTTTTCAAGATTCAGTTTTATCATAAGAATCCATTGACATCATTCTCAACTCTAACAAAAACCAAACAACTCTAACAAAATTTCAATAATTAATCATAATTTTCAGCCAATTTTCATACCATTTTCAGCCAAAAATTCGAAAATTACAGACATTTGGGCAAATTGATAAGCACGTACTCTGTTCCGAGGAACAAGAGCACCAAAGATGCGCAATAACAACCTCTTAAAACCCACCAAATTTTATTTGCATATATCGACCTTTTTCAGAGCAATAAAAAAAAGACAGGTTTCAAGAATCTCGGATAACGAAGGAGAACAAAAGTTTTATGGCAAACTGTCATTAGTTTTTCATACAGAATCACCTCCTCAAATTTTTCACATGTATTCACTGTTTAATATCCGCAAGTAATGCAACAGATTTAAACTTCATATTTCCAATAGGATATAGATCTCATTAAAATACAACATTGCAGCACTAATTAATTAGTGGATGTAACAAGAATTGAAAAATACGACCACCCAATATGGTCATTTATTGCGATTTCGGATGTTAATACAAATTTCTAATCTATACTTTACACAAATTTTGGGCGAATTTTTGAACTGTGGTATTTTATAAATTTTGTATACCTATGCTATTTTCAGTACAATAGTTTTTTTTATCGAAAAAATACTCACTTTTGAAATCAGCCTTTATATTCATATTGCATTGTTTTTTGAATATTTATTGTAAGGCACAAATTGTATAGAAATGTTTTCAAATTGAAGAAGTATTGAATTATTTCCCGAAATATTGAGTTGGTATGGAGTATCCAGTCATATTCACTTTGACATGGAATTAGTTTATACTCTTCCACAGTGTCAATAAATATCAAATTTTCTGCTTTATGATCGACCCTCACTAACATAAAAATTCTGATTTGTTATTATGTTCTAATGAGATGTCAGATGTTGATCCCATTTCCCGAATTATATAATTGATTTATAAGTGCAGTGACAAAAAATATCACTAGAAGAGTACAAGGAAAAACAGTTGTAACTCGGATTTCTCATGTTTCGAGTAAAATGAATTTTTGTTCCAAAACCAAAGTCCTACTGCTGTGGTACTTGAAGAAATTTTAAAAATATCTATGATTGATCTTATATTATGGAGGAATGTGAACAAATCATTAAACTCCGGGAAAAAATATGTTTATTGAGTATTTTTCAATTTCAATTTCAAATAACTAACTTCTACATAATAGGGGAAAAACCAGTTAACTTCGATTATGTACTTCCCCGGTACTCTTCAATCGCGAATAAGTAACCATCAGATCATTCACTAAATACTCTTTCAGTTGAGTAGATTATGGTGAAGTAGTCGATGTTAATAAAATACATCATAGATATAACTTACTGGTAATATCTTCCTAGTCCATAAATAGCCAATATGATTTTCCTGCCTTTACTATTCATATGTACATTTTCCACATAGGAAAGAAAAGTTTTATTATGTATATGTGAAATAAAATCGTTCCATTTCATGATCAGTAATACTTCATTTATATTAGTATCCTCAGAAGCATCAATCAACTGAAAATAATGAAAATTTATTTATACCTCATTACTCAGATAAACAGTGTTGTTCTGTATTCGCGTGTTGCCTCCGTCGCAAAAACTATATTCAATACCTAATTTTCGATCAAGTACCTCTGTCGCCCGTTTTAATAGACATAATTTCACTTAAGGAAAAAGGACCTCTTAGTTGGTTAAGTTTAGTTTAAGTTTAGTGCTAATTATTGGTTGGACTCTTCGGAGCTCGGCTCTTCAACGGGATCAGCAGCATCCGTCTTCAGAGGGGCCCCTCTTCAACAGTCCAGGACAGCAAACACGCTCAGAAAGTGCTCTTTAGTGATATTCGGGTAAGTCTGGTGCAAGTATTGGTACATATCAGAATTGGGTCATCATCATATTTTTTAAACAGTCTACTTAGCGAACCACATACGAGCTACGGTTCGAAATTTGAGGGTTTATTCCTTCGAAATAAAACACCCTTCATGAAATTAAATTATTTCTTACGTTATTCAACCAGATTCCAAGAAAGTGCTGAAATATATGAATTTTTATTATTTGAAATAGTCATTCTCCTCCTCAATATTCAGAAGTTTTAAGCGCTCTTGTTCCTTGGAACAGAGTGCTTATCAATTCGCCCAAATGTTTGTAATTTTCGAATTTTTGGCTGAAAATGGACTTAAACGATTGGTTTCGACTCCCTGATGAAGAATTCGAGGTCAAACCGCCGGCCATTTACACGATAATTCCCGAACGAAAGGAGTTAGAGGATTGAAATTTGCAGGGTAGGTTTGCAGCGTAAATATCTCGGACGAGTTATTTAACGGGCGAAATCCACAAAGCGGTTTCGAAGTTACGGCCGTTTTTAGTTGAAACCATTTTTTTGGAATATTTTCGAAACCGATCACTCGATCTATCTGAAATTTACCATCAAATTGTAGAATAATGACCTTTGTACGTATGCGTGTTTTGTATTGATCGGGTTACCGTAAAGTGTCAAAACAAATTTTTTAATTTTCAAATTTTGTTTCTAGAATAACTCGAACATAATAAGCTAGGCAGTTGAAATTTTTAGAGTAGGTTTGGGAGATAAATATCTTAGTTAAGATCGTTATTGGACAGAATCGGCCTGACGGTATCGGAGTAACGAAAAAAAAATTTGTTTTCACATTACAAATTTAATTTTTTTTAAATGCAGTTTTACAATAGAAATCCATTGATATCATTTTCAACTCTAACGAGCTAATATTTTCGGAGTTATGATTTTTCGGAATTTCAATAATGAATCATACTTCTGTTTTCACGGAATGCTGTACTTAAGTATTCTATCTATGAATTATTATATGCTCTGTGTTCTTACATGTCAACGTATTTTCCTATAAGAGATAAATGTCAAAATTATTTCTTGTTCGTGATTCTTGATATAATGCAGCCAATACACGCTCAATATTATTGTACAATATTTTGGTTTGTGCAATATAATTGATAGTGTGTGGGTAATATTGGGAGGTTGCGCAATAGCGCAATATATTGCACAACCATCAATATCGCACCAATCAACATATTGTACAATAATATTGACTGTCTAGGGGTCACCGTCAATATATTGTGCAACCTTATTGAGAAGTAAACACGTCATTATTGTGCTCCGTTATTGCTTATTCTTTCAAAGTGAAAAAACAGTGTGAATAATTTCATATGCTGCTTGCGAGATTGCCGAGTTTCTGCTCGTTGTGCTCACGTATTTTGGGCCCTATCTATAAGGTGTTTCTTGCAATATTTCAGAATTTGTTTGTGAGTTACATACATTCATTCTTGTTTTCCGAGTTCCATCCTCTCTGTTTGATTTACTGTAATATTAATTCGAGCCTGATGCGTTGCGCGTGTTGATTTGGTACGGGTGAAGTTAATTTAAGTTGGAGATAAGAGGTGTATATTAAAGGTTATCATACCCGTTGGGATTTTTAGCTGTTGGATACAAATTTTCATTACCTGAGTTTTTGATCCTCTGTATTTAACCTTGATTCATTCTAGGCCTACCTTTGTAAGTCAATTGAAGTCTCACCGATCGGGCTCGGCTGAGTGAAGTGTGTGTCCTCTGTCTTTTATCCCGCAAATATTGTTTCATTTGGATTAATTTGTACAAGAAAATAACTAATTATGTCCAGTCAGCAGAGAAATAATTCCAGATCACCACGGGGTAATACGGGTGGTGCGGCGGGTCAGATCGACGGTTCATCTGACCACTTGGACCTGATTTTGTCTAGGTTGTCTGTTCTCGACGGAATAGCGGGTGATATTTCTGATATTAAGAAGACACAGAAGGATCTATCGGATAAACTTAGCAATTGCTTAAGAAGTGTCGAAGCCCACGACAGAATTTTGAAACAGCATGCTCCATCATTGCAGGAGTGCACTGGTGCACTGCGTAGTATAAGAGTGTCGCATGCAACTCTGGAGAGGGAAGTTTCTGATCTTAAAAATAGACTGGGATCTGTAGATGTACCTGAGTTGGAGAAGAATAGTCTCGCGCTGAAAACTGAATTGACGAATTTGACAGATATCGTGAGAACCTCCAATTTTCCAACAACTGTTGAATCCAATAACTGTGATACTTCATCCCACGTGAGTCCGGATGAACTATTAGAGCGTGTTAGGAGGCTAAATAACATAATTATACGCAACGTTCCTGAAAGTCAGGATGAATCTTGTGATAGGTCCGTGATATTTGATATTATCTCTTATATTAGGGACGATTCTGCCAGAGCTGTCATATCAACAAAGCGACTTGGAAACGTAAGGCAGCAGATGCCCAGACCAGTAAAGGTGGAGTTTTCGAATTCGGTTATACCTAGGAATATTTTACGTCATAAAAGTGTACTCTCTACGATTGATAAGTACAGGACAATTTCCATTACTGATGACAAAACTCCGCTTCAGATCAAGCAATTGCAGGACCTGCGTAAGGAACTCAACACGAGACGCTCTACTGGGGAATCAGGCCTCACCATCAAATACAGGAGAGGAATTCCTTCCCTCACTTCAACTCCCGTCTCAAAAAACTGAGATCCAAACTTATTGAATGGCCACTTATTTATACGAATCTTGCTTCTCTTAACTCCAAATTTGATGATTTAGGCCTGATCACTTCTGACCTGAAACCTGTGTTCGTTTTCATTGCGGAAACGTGGCTTCATCCTGGAATGTCTGACCAACAATTTGCTTTGCCGAGTTATTCAATGTATCGTTGCGACAGTGTGACAACTCCTGGTTATGCCGGCGTTTGCGTTTATATTCGCGATGATATTGTCCATTCTTGCTCTATATCCCACTATTCGATTGCTACCCCTGGTATCGATAACTTGTTTTTCGACTTAAAAACAGATGATTTAGAACTTTCTCTGGGATGTTTATATCGTCCCAGAAGCTGCAGTCATGGATGTTTTTGATCATTTGGAGCACCTTTCGAACTCAAGAAAGAACTTGTTGATTGTGGGCGATTTCAACTTTGGTGATATTCGTGTGTGGCCTTTGAAGCAGTTACCGCCAAGTGGTTCTTCCTCGTTTACCTTCGTCGAAATGATGCAGAGATCTAGTTTAACCCAAATCGTAAATCAACCAACGCGATTCAGGATCAATCAGGAGCATAAAACACCAGATCTTCTTCTTCTCAATGATGTGGACCTTATTTCGGACGTCGAGTATCTTCCTCCGCTGGGAAAATCGGATCATGTGGTCTTGGCAACAAGTATACAGGTTTACTCATCCATTCCTTCTAAACATATAACCAAGGAGATAAAGACGGTCGATTATGAAAAAGTTAATCGGGAACTTCTTGCTGTTGATTGGAGTTCAATGCTTGATGTACCTGATATTGAGGATGTTTGGATGCGTTTTTCTGCTACTCTGAAGCGTGTAATTGAGGCTAAAACGAGGACCAGGAGCATCAAACAGAACCCTGCAAAACCTTGGATTACTGATTCCTTGTTGGGAGAAATCCGCGTCAAAAGGAGCCTCTGGCAGAGATTTCGTAGGAGTGGTGCAAGACAGGACTTCCTGCGACATAGAGAGTTTTCCGACCGACTCTCGGCCTCAATAAAACGTTCGAAAACTAGTTATGAACATAATCTCACCAGACCTGAGAGCAGGAGGCGGGTTTTCAAGTATGTGCGCACTATGTTAAACAGTAAGGTTTCAATACCTATGGTTATGGACGAACACGGTGTCAAGGCTGACGGTGAGACTGAGTCGGCTGGTATTCTTGCAGACTCTTTCTATTCCTCATTTGTTGCAGAACCAGGTGGTCCAATGTCCATTATCAACTGTCCCAGAAACATTGATTCACTGGATACTGTATATATTACTAGCTCCATAGTGGAGGAACATCTTCGTGGGTTGGATGCCGCTTCTGCTCCTGGTCCTGATGGATTTTCTCCTGTCCTGCTTAAAGCCTGTTCGTTATCTATGTGTGTTCCATTGTCTTATATAATGAATCGTGTTATGGACACCGGCTCTCTTCCTGCGACTTGGCGACAGTCTACGGTAACACCTGTTTTCAAGAAGGGCGACAAATTGAAGGCTGAGAACTATAGACCTATAAGCCTCACTTCTGTCATCGTCAAGGTACTCGAGAAGATTATATCAACACAAGTGTTCCAGTTTGCTTTGTCGAAATCCATTATCTCACCGCAGCAGCATGGATTCGTCCCTGGAAGATCTATTCTTACCAATCTTCTGAGTTGCCTGGATGACTGGACTAGATGTTTGGATAGCAAAGTTCCTCTGGATGTGTTATATCTTGATTTTGCCCGTGCATTTGACCGGGTAGCGTAAAGGCAAAAGCCTGTATAGTACAGAGCACGAGGTCTGCGCGACGCTCTGGATCACTCGTGGCTTTGTTTATGAATACGGTGCGTTGCGTCTGACAAATCGCAGTGTAATACAGAGCCAATAAAATATATAATATGTCTTTGTCTCGTGTTCATATTTATACGTGTTTAATTAGGTATTTCATATTGCATTTTCATATTATTTGCAATAATTTGGCTTATGATTCTGAATTTAAATTATTTTTTATTTGATTGAAAACAGTGTGGTGAAATACCCAATTAAACAGTAAAGGTTTGTTCCGTAAATTTTAAAATCTATTCATTCTACCTTCATCTTCCTGATAAGTGGTAGATATTCTTACAATAAAAGTCATATATGCATGGATTGTTATTCTTATTAAACAACGAAATACAGAATTAGGTTCAATGTAACTTAGCATTTGGTAGATTATGCGAAATGTTGGTTCCAAGGCTGTGCTTCCGTTTTAGTTTTTCAATTTTGGAAGGCCTGCCAGCTTGAATTCTCCCAGATTGAGGCAATGCTTTGTTTTTACGTCGCGAAATTGACGTTGGCTGGATTCGAATTTTTCTAGATTTTCTCCCGCATATTCGACTTTTAGCTTCCAAAAAGTTTATAATTTGGAAAGGGGTTTTCAGGCTGTTCATTAGTGTATTGAACTTATGATGGATAAAGTAGCTTCTGGGCTTTGATTGCCTTCGAGCGTACTTGCTATTCGATCAAATTCACAGCGCATTCTTATAATCTCTTTTTTAAATCGGCTTTCACTCTCTTCGACGTTAACTTGTAAATCCATGGCTGTTGCTAAGTCTACTTCAGCAGGAACAGAGTTAGTTGATTGAACTGAGTTTTCAAAGTTTTCAAGATCAGTTGTGTTTGAATCCATATTTTTATAAAATTCCTCTGGTGCTGAATGCCCAACAGCTAATTTGGCTAATTGTATTCTGTCATGAACGCTTAGAACTGCGGAGACGTTTTAAATAATATACCAAATTTTTGTTCTATTGCACATAGGTGCTTACAGAATTTGCCACCTGTGCCTGATGGACAATCACAAAAAGCAATTTTAGCATTCACTGTATAAAATAAATTGTCTTTTTCAGATGCAACATGGAAAATTGTATTGTCTCTTTGATAAATAATGTTAATTTCTTTTGCTCTAAAACACATATTTCTATAACCAATTTGGGGTTTAGATCTTCTTGAATTTGCAAATTCCAACAATTTTCGCTTATAGTAGTTTTCGAAGACATTGATAATAAAATCAACCAGTGCACAAGAGTTAAAAACCTTGCACCTTTGCAAAACTATATCTTTAAAAATCCTAATTGAAGCTTCAGTGTAATTATTAGTGTTGTTACCTCTTGTTATTATATTATTTCTGTACGAAATACACCATTCTTTTCTACGGACCCACAGTTTCTCCAGATGATCATATAATACTTTGTTACTTTGTACTATATTATTACTCATCAAGAAATCATAATTCTCTTCTGAATCTTCTAATGTTGGAGCGTAAAGAATGTTCCTAAACATTTCCATCACTGTTCTTCTGTCCTCCTTTTTCACGTTATGGTCAGTTTGCCAGAGCCATCTCCATAAAGGTTGACAGAGATGGAATGTACACAGAAGTAACATGGAGTTCGGAAATACAGCTGATAACGCATTGCGCTCGGATGCACTGTCATCAGTCATAAACACTTTTAGATCGAACTTTCTATTTTCTACTTCGATAGCTTCAGTGGCAGACGCAAAAGCTAAAGTATAATTCGCTTCAGTTTGGGCTGTGTGAAGAATGCACGCGATAGGAACGGCCCCTGTTTTGTTTGAAGTAAATAGAAATGTGACACAAGTATTTGTCACTGGAGTCCACGAAAACCATTTCAGTGGATAAATCTTGAAGAAATGCGCGTCGCATTATTGGAGTAACAACAACTGCCATAAAAGGATTTTCTTTGATGACTAGTGCACCGCCAGATTTCTGCAACAAGGACTGTCTGTTCTTGAGAACTTCTATCATACTTTTTTCTTCTCTACTACCGTATTGAGAGAAACGCCACTTATCATACAAATACTTTATCTGCCTGTCAGTAGGATTTTCTCTAGCATTAGCCAGAAGATATGCTGTACTTACATTCTGTATTTCCTTCGTTTCTTCAGAAGCAGATTCAATTATTTTCATTTCATGATAAAATCTGGCAGCTGACGGAGTCATTCCCGAAATAAAGTATGACTCAAAAACTTCTTGTACTGTCTTGTTCACACGTAAGTATCGAAAAGCTTGTGCCACATTTACCCTATGGGAATGTTGAAAATTTATTTTTATCACTACGTTAATTCCGTCTTTTAACAGCACATCATTTTTAATTGTGTTTCTATTAATTTTCTTAAATTTAATGTCTATTTGTGCTTTGCAATTTTTGTTCCTAACTTCACACGAGTGCCGTTTTCGTTCGGCTACTTTATTCAATGATGAGTGTTGACACACGTATAGCTTTCGAAATTCATAGCGAGTTGCATTAGGATAACGTCTTGACGTTATCCAGTTTGTATTGGTCGAGTATGAAAACTCTTTTACCCAATTGTCACATTTTTCATCCACTGTGCCCTCTCCTGAAAGCTCACACTGCACTAAAATGCTGAACTGTTCGTTGTTGTCCGCAGCGGTTAGGTATATCAAGAAAGTTTACATTTTGGCACAAACGCCCGAACAAACTTTTTAAGGTTGCTTCATCCATGGTGCACGTGATAGAATCAAGACAAAATAGCAATTATAACGTATAATAACGTGAACGTCTACTATGCAACTAGTAACTAGTGAATATTACGATTCCAAGTCAGCAGGACGAGGAATTTTGATAGTTGCTCTGTATCGTACTGCGATTTGTCAGCCGCAACGCACCGTATTCATAAACAAAGCCACGAGTGATCCAGAGCGTCGCGCGGACCTCGCACTCTGTACTATACAGGCTTTTGCCTTTACGCGACCGGGTACCCAAGCGAAGGCTTCTTCACAAGATTGAGCATTTGGGAATTCGGGGATCACTCCTGAAATTCATTGATGCATTTTTGTCGGATCGATCTTACGCCGTCAAGGTTGGGGATGCGATGTCTCCTTTGATGCCTGTACTGAGTGGTGTGCCGCAGGGATCTGTCCTTGGTCCTTTGCTGTTCATCCTTTATATATCTGATCTACCTATAATGTTAACTTCTCAATCAGCATCCTATGCCGATGACACAAAATTATACAAAAGGTCAGCCTACCAGCAGGTTCTTCAGAACGATCTGAATTTGTTGGTTGGGTGGTGCTTTGACTGGCTGCTTCCACTGAATTCATCCAAATGTCGGGTGTTATACCTAGGCAACAATAATCCGAGACATTCTTCTAACATAGATGGTGTTGCTGTGGAAAGTTGTTTGAGCCATGTAGATTTGGGTGTCGTCATCAGCAGCGATCTTTCATGGAGCTCGCATAATCTAAATATTTGTAACAAAGCTAAACAACGCCTTTACTTGCTCCAGCGGTGTTTCAGAGGTAGCCATCCAGATACAGCCGCTGAACTATACAAGACGTACATCCGTCCAGTTTTAGAATTCGCCGGACCCATTTGGCATCCATGGCTCAGGCAGGATGCGCAGGTGCTGGAGTCACTTCAACGACGAGTTACGCGTTTAGCTTTCGGAGTCCAGAGACCCAGTTATCAGGAACGTTTGAGGATGATGTCCTTGGATACATTTGCAGATCGTAAACTTCGTGGAGATATGATAGTCACGTTCCGGGCATTGGGTGGATTTTTTGGCACCGATCTGTCAAATCTGTTCAGGCTAAATACGAACCATCTTAGAGGTCATAGTCGTAAGCTTGCTCGTGAGAGGTTCCACACAAGAAGTCGAGAATATTTTTTGCCTAATCGGGTTTTTGGCTATTGGAATAGATTGTCACCTGATGTAGTTGGGGCTCCGTCAGTGAACACCTTCAAAAACCGGCTGGACACTTGGAGAGCTAGTGCGTTGCTGTGGCGTGTTTGTGTCTGTGCTTTAGGTTTAAAAGTAGTACTGTTTCATTAAGGTTTTTTTTTGTAGTTTTCATAGAGTTTATAGTTTTACTTTACTCTGTAACCTTTATAATAATAATAACCCAAATTGCACAATGATATTGAGCGTGTATGGGCCTTCTGAAATTTGGTTGTTATTTCCTCAATAACTCGAATAATACAGAACCGATCAAATTCAGACATGGTCATCAGTTGTAGAATGCCAACGCGAAAACTCTTTTGTGAAATTTCGTGAGGATCGTATCACTAGAAAATTTTAAAAAAATCATTGACTCATTGCGATTACCTTCAGAACCAAATTCTACTGCCAAGTTCCAAGTTTGAACACGATCGGATCTATATTGTTGGAGATCCGAGCAGCCTTGTGTGAATTCAGT
This sequence comes from Halyzia sedecimguttata, assembly GCA_937662695.2. NCBI lineage: Eukaryota > Metazoa > Arthropoda > Insecta > Coleoptera > Coccinellidae > Halyzia > Halyzia sedecimguttata. The sequence continues at coordinate 1,639,900 of OW569418.2, read as the reverse complement.
AGCTGGATAGGTGACCGTTGCCTCGATAACTCTCGAACGAAAGGCGATAAGAACTTGCAATTTTCAGGGTAGGTTGCGAATCTGAATCCGAGAATTAAGTTCGCTGCTGGCCATCATCGGCCCAACGGTTTCGGAGTTATATCCATCCGGAATATTATTTCCTCGATAACTCAAGAAATATAGACTCGATCGAATTGAAGCGTGCTAACTAGTTGTAGAATATCGACATAAAGACGTATGTAAAATTTTGTGAGAACCATACCGCAAGAAAATTTTGAAAAAATTACAAAAAAAAGAATTGGTTCAAGCACTGACGTGAAGTCAGGAGCTTTTGCGCGTATGTTCTATTGCCCATTCTCCTATATTGGACACTCAATCGAATTTACCATGGTAAATTTCGATTAAGAGTGTCCAAAACAGGAAAACGGACAATAGAATTCACCATGGTAAATTCGATTGAGTGTCCAATACAGCAGAATGGGCAATAGAACATGCGCGCAAAAGCTCCTGACTTCACGTCCGTGCTTGAACCAATTTTTTGTAAATCAGCTTGCGTCCTTTTCGTTCTTTAGAGGTCTTTTTTGAGTGAACATATTCTTTCGTTGGTGGAAAACAGTTTTTTTGGATGATCAATGCAGTGTTCATAATAGTGCCTGTCAAATGTAACAAGAGCGCTATAAATATTGTTTATGGGTGTGGTAAATCATGCAATTATTCGTGAGCTAATGCAAAAACTGAAATTCGCGAATTCTTAGCTAGAAAAAAGTAATTGACAAGAGAGTCATTATTTTCCTAAATACTATAAATCACCAGACACCAAGTAGTTGCACGAAATAATTCCAAATTTTCAAAGGAAAGAAAGAATAATTTCGTTTCCCAAGATACTCATAAATGTACAAGAAATAGTTTTTTGTGTGAATATGTTGAAATGAATACCAACCTCTCCGTTAATGTTCAGTATATGGGTATCGAATTGAGTTTTCCATGTAATAATTGAGCATATATCATGAGATTTAGTTGTATAAGAGATACCATTCTTTTGGAGCTCTCCAATTATATATTTCGAAAAATCTTCTTGAATCAATGCTTCATCAATTCGTACTTTAATAAACTTGAAAAAAAAAATCAGTTATGAGCATTCTTCATCAGAGAAAAGCTACAAAATATACCTTGATACAATTTTCTGGTTTCATATTTCTATAATGAATTGCAAGTGCATCTTTTATAGCTTTATTTCTTTTATCCTGCTCTTTTTTTTGTTCCTTGACCATACATTTTTCCCGCCTTATTCTCTCCTTGATTTTTTTTTGTTCCTCACTGGAATTTGTAGTGGACTCGACACCTATAAAATAAATTATTTTTGTGAGTGATACAACGCTGGCAGTTCAAGACTTAATAATGAAATTACGACTAATATCGTCAGATGAATGTAAGCAATATACAAAAATTCCCTTCAGTATTCAGCAACTTTCATATACTGGGCATGTTCCCTTTAAAGCGATCAATATAACTTGTTTGGTTTTGGTTTTAAACTGAACTGTTTTTTGAAACACCACAATTTCTGTAAAATGGAATCAGTATATTCGTCTAGAAGAGACGAATAAAAAGCCCAACCATTTGCCGAACATCTCACTACAGTATCTACGCCAAACAACAACGCCACAGAATTGGAAAAAGAGAGAGATTTCCTGGTTATACCTGCCAACACAGCACCCATCAAACCCTTCAAAACAGCTGATGTCCAAGATGAAATAAATCACCTCAACACAAGAAAAGCTGCAGAAATTGACAGAATAACGGGAAAAATTATTAAAGAGCTGCCTTAAATGGGGGTAACCTTACCCAATTACATTTACAACGTCATACTGATAACTGATAACTACTGACCAGAGCATTCCAAAATAGCAGAGGTGATCCTTATAAATTAAAAAAAAATCCATATAAATAGTGCAACGTCCTACCGGCCAATTAGCTTAATCTCTATCACTTCGAAAATCCTAGAAAGAAGAAGAATCAACTCGGATCCAAATACACAGCAATGGATACCTCAGCACCAGTTTGGATTTCGAGCAGCTCAATCTTCTGTACAGCAAATCCATAGAATTAATCACGTGGTTAATCAAGCACTGGAACAGAAAAAATACTGTACGTCCGTATTTCTCGACGTAAGCCAGGATTTTGATAAGGAATGGCACCCAGGAATACTCTATAAAATAAAATAAAATTTCCGTCAACATATCTCAAACTCGTCAAATCCTACCTGGATAGTAGAAAATTTCGAGTGATAGTAAATGATTAAATATCCGGTAATTTTCCGATAACATCTGAAGTACCACAAGGAAGTGTTTTAGGCCCCCTACTGTATCTGTTATACAGGGTGACTGGTGACGTAAGGGACAACGGCTAAGTGGAGATAGAGGACCTCAAACTGAATGAGAATTTGGGTTTCAAATGTCCCATAAGGGTATTCGTTTCGGAGATATAGGGTGATTTATGAAAAAATGCTAAATCTATGAACTCCCATATCTTCGTTAATATGATATGTTTTTCGCTGATATTTTACATGTTTGTTCATACAGGCATTCTCTGTCAGCATAAGAAAAAAAAATTGAAAAAATTTGCTGGCCCGTACTCAAAACATCAATTTACATGTCAAGTGAGAAATATCACACGGTATATGAGATAAAATAAAATCAAATAGAAATTTGGAAAGAGGGAAAAAAACTGATGACTTAGATGTCTGTTATACATGGTGTCCCGGGAAGAATGCGACAAACGAATACCATGAACTAATGTCATCAGCTCAATGAAAAATCATATACGATTTACACTTATTTATTCAATATTGTGACGCGTTTCGGCGACACAGCGAAGGTGTAAATCGTATATAATTTTACATTGAGTTAATATTGATTTGCATCAAGTAAAAGCTACAAGCATTAAATTTTTAATGTCATCAGGCTGGACTTTTAATGTCATCAGGCCTGAGTGTCTTCGTTTGGGATATACAGGGTGATGTTCATCATATGAGTGAAATTTCACAATTCAATAACTCTTGAACTAATCGACCGAATGATTCAAAATTTTGAAGTTTTGTCACCCTTTTCTATCGCCTTCCTTCGATATTTCTGAAATCGAATTAATCAGATCCGGATTAGGAAAATTTTAGACCTTTCCTATTTTCGTGAATCACCCTGTACATGAACATTATAATTTTGTTTCGTTTTCGTAACCATAAAGAATTAATTCATAATAAAAATTCTGAATCTCTGCTTGGCACCGTCATACAGGGTGATCAATAAACATTCCCTTCAATAAATCTTGAACTTATAGGTAAAATTATTCCAAATTTTATAGTTTTGTCACCCTTTACAACTGCCTTTCTTACATTTTTCTCAAATTGGAAAAACAGAACAGGACTAACAAAATTTTAGTCTTCCTATATTTCCGGTGATATCAAATCAGCCTGTGCGGGAACATTAATATTTTATGACTGAAAAAGAATACTGTTTGAGTAGAGAGTTCAGATTAAGATATCAAATCATGAAAAAGTCATAAATGAAAATCGAATGTATTTGAGGAAACTTTCAATCAACAAACTGGATAATGAATAGAACAAAAAACAGCAAATAAATTGAAAATATTCAAACTCAAAAACAAATCAACTGGAAAAAAATTCAGTTCAGGAATTGTTCAAAATGTCTCCATTTCAATATATTTTTGAGCACGTTGATATAGTTGTTTCACAGCTTTTGCTATCGGTTGCTATCGGTATCAGATCAGGGAATCGACGGTTGCTATCAGGGAATCGAGGATGCCAAGCCACATGTCCAGCTCGACCAATCCATCTGTTTTCACAAGTGTTAGTCAAATATTCGAACACTTCTCTTGAATAGTGCACAGGAATTCCATGTTTCCATTGGAATGGTTTCTAACAAACCAGCCAAAGTATGTTCCAATGGAACATATTTTGCTTCAGTTTTTTATGATTTGATATCTTAATTTGAACTCTCTACTAAAACACTACCATTCTTTTTCAGTCATAAAAATCATAAGGTTCACACACGGGCTGTTCCGATATCACCGGAAATATAGGAAGTCTAAAATATTGCTAGACCGGTTCTGTTTGTCCAATTTGAGGAAAATTTAAAGAAGGCAGTCGTAAAGGGTGACAAAACTATAAAATTTGAAATAATTTTACCTATAAGTTCAAGATTCATAGAAGGGAATGTTAATTAATCACCCTGTATGACGGTGCCAAGTAGACATTTAGACATTTTATTATGAATTAATTGTTTATGGTCACGATAACGAAAAAAAATTATAATGTTCATGTACAGGGTGATCCAATAGTCACGAAAATAGGAAAGGTCTAAAATTTTCCCAGTCTGGATCTGATTTATTCAATTTCAGAAATATCGAAGGAAGGCGATAGTAAAGGGTGACAAAACTTCAAAATTTGAAATAATTCGGTGGATTAGTTCAAGAGTTATTGAAGTGTGAAATTTCAGTCATATGATGAACATCACCCTGTATATCCCAAACGAAGGCACTCAGGCGATTAAATCCTCTTGATTCGAGTCCAGCCTGATGACAATAATTCATGGTATCCGTATGTCGCATAGTTCCCGGGACACCCTGTAGGTATATACAGCTATATCACATTACAAAGACCAAAGAATTAAAATTCGCAAGCACGTTAAGTTTCAAGGTGTTCAAATGGACAATGCTTTAAAATAGTTTCCTCATATCGCACAACTAAAGAGTAAACCTAGCTCCATAATATACCGGGTGGCGCAAATTAATCGATCAGGCCAAATTTCTCCGTTGGTATGCTCCGGAGAAAAAAAAAGTTCGAATAAAATTATTATTATTATTTATTATTATTATTATTTGTAAAATAAAGGGGGAAATCCAATGATGATGTCAGACTTGACCTTGGCGGTCATTCTGGGGTCAAGTTTGGAATTTCAAATGGGAACATATATTTTTGACTGCAGATTCGTGACGAGCGGAAAATTTCACGTTGGAATGACCTATCGTACATCATGTTCGGTGGTCATTGAGGACCAGCCAGCAGGTCATAACCCCCTGTTCGTGAAGTACACGAACTCTTGCCAATTAAATCTAATCTGCTCGCTGTAGAAAACTAAATCCTTTCATTCTTAAGCAGAATTTGACGAGTAATCTGATGATGATGTCAAACTTGACCTTGACCTTGATAGGTCATTCCAACGTGAAATTTAATAAATAAGCGCCGATTAGATTTAATTGGCAAGAATTCGTGTACTTCACGAACAGGGGGTTATGACCTGCTGGCTGGTCCTCAATGACCACCGAACATGATGTACGATAGGTCATTCCAACGTGAAATTTTCCGCTCGTCATATTATGTTCCCATTTGAAATTTCAAACTTGACCCCAGAATGACCGCCAAGGTCAAGGTCAAGGTCAAGTCTGACATCATAATTGGATTTCCCCCTTTATTTTACAAATATTTTATTCGAACTTTTTTTTTCTCCGGGGCGTACCAACGGATAAATTTGGCCTGATCGATTAATTTGCACCACCCGGTATATGTACACTAAATGTACTGAAAAAGGAGGTCGCCTCAGATGTACTAGAAGTTATTTATTATGCTAGTTTTCAATCTTTTGCGTTCAATTTCAATTCAATTACATTATAATCACAATTACATCAATTGTTTCCACTACATATATTATTTCACTGTTTTTTGAGATATACACATAGGTGTCAGCACACCTGTATGTGTGTTCTTCTATTCTACTTATACACTAGGATAATACAATACATCATACCCACAATATACACCAACATATATCATCACTATATACACATACATACTAAGTTAATACACCTTGAATGAAATCAGATTACTAGTTTTTTGGTATTATAAGATATTCATGTATTCTACAATGTTGTCTGTAATATAATGTTTGCATTTTTTTGAAAGTAGTTTAGAGTTTTCTATGCTCCTAATATCCAGCTGTAGAGTATTGAAAATTTTTGGTGCAATAGTTGTTGTGAACCTGTAACTTGCATCTTTATGACAGTTTGGTGTCGTCAGTAGTTTGTTTGTAATTTGCCCAGTACTATATGAGTGGCAGGGTAGTTTCTGAGCTGAGGGTTCTTGATTATGAAAACACAATTTGCATGAATGTATAGCATTCTAACATTTAGAATTTCACTACTGTATAATTGAGTTGTTGGATACTGTCTGTCTTTATGTGAAATGACTCGCAGTATGAAATTTTGAACAACACTCAACGGGTTTAGTGCGTTGTTATAAAGTCCTCCCGATACTAGAATTCCATATTTTATTATTGATTCAACTAATGTCTTGTATATTATAAGAAGTGTCTTCTTATTCATAAATTTTCTTAGTTCGAAAAATTTGTGAATCAATCTGCGTACTCGACTTGTGAGGTAATTTACATGGTCTGTCCATTTGAGATTTTTGTCGATTATTATACCCAGGTATTTAACTTTTTCAGTTTCCATTATTTCAAGTGTAGTGTTCGGGATCTTTAGTGTATCAGTTTGGTCGACCTGCATCTGTGAGTGAGAATGCTATATAAGAAGTCTTGCTTATAATTAAGGACAGCTTGCTGTGATCTAACCAATGTTTAACTATAGCTATGCCTGCTTCAGTTTTTTCACGTAGTTGATTCCAGGTACTATCCTCAAAAATGAGGACTGTGTCATCGGCATATGATATTATTGTGCCGTCTATATGAGTGTTGAGCAGAGAGTTAATGTAGGCCACAAACAAAATTGGTCCAAGCACAGTTCCTTGTGGGACCCCGGTTTGTATGGTTTTGAGATTACTATATACATTTTTTATTTTTGTTCTCTGCTGTCTGTTGAACAGGTAATTTTGAAACACTCTCAGCACAGCGCCCCGTATTCCGTAATGTTCAAGAACATCAAGAAGCTTTGTATGAGGCACCGTTTCAAAAGCCTTTGCTAAGTCAAAGAATACTCCAATACATTTATTATTATCATCCATACTTTGTTTGATGTTAATTATAAGATTAAAAATCGCATCTGTTGTGCTTACACCTTCTTTAAAGCCATATTGCTTGTTGCTCAAAATGTTGTTTGCTGCAAAGTAGTCATTTAACCTACATTTGAGACATTTCTCAAATAATTTGGCAAAAGTATTGATTAAGCTTATGGGTCTAAAGTTTTGAATGTTTGTTTCGTCTCCTGATTTGAATACTGGGGTTATTACTGATATTTTGAAGTCATCAGGTATTTCTCCATTGACAAAAATTAGGTTTATGATGTGCATCAGAGGATCAAGTATATAGACATGGCATTTTTTTAGTAGTTCAGCAGTGATACCATCTATTCCTGGGGAACTGTTACTTTTCAAGGTTTTTATGTGGTTTATTATTTCGTTTCTATCGACTGGTTTGAGGTACATTGAGTTTTTGATGTTAGGAAAGCCATTCTCAAAGTTCTGGGGTGGGTTGTCTATTTTTCTTGCCATGATTTGTCCAGCATTTGCATAATAATTGTTGCAGTAATCAGCCAGTTGTTTATCATCCCGAAAGGGTTTGTTGTTTTCATGAGTTATATTTGATATGTCATTGTTAGTTTTTCTTATACTATTATTTGTGGCTTCATTGATAATCTTGTATAACTTTTTCATATTGTTATTAGTGGCAATTTGTTCAGAGTAATATTTACTTTTTGCTTCTTTAATGACTTTGTTGAGTTTATTTCTATATCAGCAGAAATTAAGTCGGTATCGTGGCAATATATTTATTGTTCAATTCTTACAAATTGCTACAGTTTCGAGGAACGGTTCTCCTCTTCTTCAGGCTAAAAAAAACACAACGAACATACAGACTTCATCGAGTAACAAGGGAGGAGGCAACTTACCAATATGCACTGAAATTAAGATAAATAATAACATCGGTGGCATAAGTTCACGAAGAAACATGCGGACCAAAACTAGCAATTTTATATTTTATAATAGTTATGGAAACGTTTTCAACCAAAATCTTATAAAACATTCTTAGTCGCTGAATTGTTTTCAATACGTTTATACAACATATATATAAACCCAAAATTGGCACATTTTATAAAATAATTTTGTCATTCGAAACATTTTGACCATCTTGAGCATGAAAGAAACATCAGAAATTGACGAAGCTGTTCAACACTTCATAGAAACCATCAAACAAGCAGCTTGGCATGCAACTCCTTTAATCGAGAGAGAAATCCCCTATATTAAGAGTACTCCCCTGTACATACGGCAAATCATTGCTGAAAAAAGGAGAGCCCGAGGTAAATGGCAGCGAACACGTAACCTGGATGATCTCCGTCATTACAGAAGACTGTCACGAAACTTATCAAGAACCTTGAAAGAAGAACAAAATACCTCCTTTGAACGTTACACCGAAGAACTGACATCTGAAGACCACAGTATCTGGAGAGCTACCAGAAAATTCAAGAGGCCAACACCATCTATTGCTCCAATTAGAACACCTAACGGCTGGGCTCGATCGAACGAGGAAAAAGCAGAGGCATTCGCATCGCATCTATCAAGGGTATTTACAGAGCCTGAGCCAACACCAGAATTTGAAAACGATGTTGAGACATACTTGGATTCACCATGTCAGTTGTCACCACCTATAAAACCAATCACTCCTAGAGAAGCCAAAAGCGAAATCCGAAAACTCAAAAACAAGAAATCTCCTGGTCCGGATTTGATCACTGCAGAGATTCTCAAGAGACTTCCAAGAAAAGCAATTGTGTTCTTGACAACAATTTACAACCGCATGCTGAATTTGAGCTACTATCCTGTATTATGGAAACACGCACATGTGATAATGATCCATAAAAGCGGTAAAACACCAAATGATCCATCATCATACAGGCCCATAAGTCTCCTTCCAATCCCAGGAAAAATTTTCGAGAGAATCCTTCTAAGAAGAATCCAAGACGATCACGAAACATCAGAAATACTTCCCGATTATCAATTTGGTTTTCGCCAAAGGATGTCAACATCACATCAAACGCACAGAATAGTCAACATCATCGCACATTCTCTCGAAAAAAAACAATTCTGTAATGGCGTGTTCCTGGACATCTCCCAGGCATTCGACAAAGTCTGGCACAAAGGTCTGCTAAACAAAATAAAGAAAAACCTCAACAACAACTACTTCCTGCTTTTCAAATCCTATCTCTCTGACAGAAATATATCAGTTAAGTACAACAACACATTCTCAAGATACCTTTCCATTAAATCTGGTGTACCACAAGGAAGTGTACTGGGACCATTCCTATATTTGCTCTATACTGCTGATTTGCCTGAAACATCTAAAACCACTATTGCTGCATTTGCTGACGACGTCGCAATACTGTCTTCCGATGACGATCCCTCGGTCTCATCCAGAAATATTCAGGAACACCTGAACCAATTGACCCACTGGTACAAGAAGTGGAGGATGACTCTCAACCAGACCAAATCCTCACAAATAGTCTTCACTACACGTATCAACACCTGTCCCAAAATAACTCTGAATGGAATGACTCTGCCCACAAAGACAAGCATTAAGTACCTTGGCATTCATCTGGACCAACGACTAACATGGCGTAATCACATAGAAGCCAAAAGAAGGCAATTGAACTTGAAACTTCGACAAATGCATTGGCTAATAGGAGGAAAATCAAAACTTACGATGCAAAACAAACTGCTCGTATACAAAACAATACTTAAACCTATCTGGACCTATGGCATTCAATTGTGGGGCTGCGCAAAACCATCAAGAATAAAAACGATCCAAAGGTTTCAGTCAAAAACGTTACGGCAAATAGCCAAAGCACCCTGGTACGTCACTAATCAGAGACTCCATGAAGACCTACAAATTCCGTATATAACAGATGTCATAAAATCCTCCTCTGCTAAATATCAACAGCGACTACAAGGGAACTCAAACAATCTTATACAGAACCTGTACCAGGAAGGTCCAAACATACGAAGATTAAAGAAGACCTGGCCAGAAGATCTTACTGAAATAGTAAACGAGTAGAAGAGTCACTGGACTCTTTCCTCCCATGTCTTTTTTTTTTTTTTTTTTTTTTTTTTTTCAATACAATCCATCAAAATTACTTAATACTTGTTCAAGTAGATTGTACATTAAGCAATAAACGTCTTAAAAAAAAAAAAAAAAAAATTCGAAACATTTTATAAAGCTCTTCATAAACATTACAAGACTTTTTCATAAACATTCTGGCGCCATCTAAAAAACTGTTTTGTAATAGCTTTATAAGGTTTTTCATATGAACGTTCTGAAATAAAAATGTTACATAGAATGATATCTATAAAATTATTAGATTTCAAGTTGCAAATGGTAATCCTGAATTATAACAACATAGAGAACATATAGATGTCATATATGTGTCATTAATGTTCACAGGAAGCCGTTTTATTTATATATACTTCTGCACTTACAGACATATTTTTATACACACAACGAAATTCTCAACGCAAATGAAATTTCTCCGTGAAATGTAGCACTAAAATAACATATTTTAAACGCGCCCCCTTGTTTCGAATGTTTTACATAAAAAAATTGAACAAAACAAAAATGTCGCTTGTCAATCTAATAATCTTTTGTACGAAAATGCATTCCACTTTGTTCAACAGATTATTTGTGAGTCATTTTATGCTCTGGATGGTTAAAATGTCTACACATTGGCGATTTTTAGGGTGTTTAAAACACTCCCCACTCTGAGTCATCACAAATACCGCCATGTTTAATGCCGTTCTCTTATAAAATGATTTTGCATCAGTTGCAAGCATTTAGTGGTAATTAAACTACTTTACAAATACTATAAAACATGTTGTTATCTTCTACCGCGTGAAAGTCAACATAACCTGCAAAATCAGTGAAACGACTGAAACAGTTTTCCTGTGGAAGATCTGATTAATACAAACAGGAAATTCAAAAGAAGAAATAACAGGTAATCTGATGAAGTTATCTTATTAATAAGTCGATATCTTAAACACAAACATGATTGTATGGTGATAATTATGCACCTACAGAAAAGCTTCAGCTTTTTTCTTCTTTCTCTTCTTTCTCTTTCAGAAAAGAATGTCTTCAGCAGTAGCATAATGCTTCCTGAACCTGTATATATAATTCCAAATTAAAAAACAACGATATGTTATTATTGTACCTTAGATTAACTGCGAAGTAAAAAGGTTATGCATATAAGGCATTTGTGCTTTTAGGTATAAAACTGATATGCATTTGCTTCATTTCATTCATGGTGATCATAACTTTTTGAGAAACGTTCAAGATCGTGCAGAAAGTTGAGAAAGGAATAAAACACTTTCAGTGTGGGAACAGAATGATCAGCTGCTTTTGGATGATATTGTCATGGAAATTGAATAATACAAAATAGTTATGAAGTGGTTACCGAAACGACAATTTACTTCTGGAAGCAAAATTGTAACTAAAAGCACTTCTATATAACTGTTTTATGAGGATATACGAAACATCTTTGAAATAGTTCTTTAATATATTTAAAATAAGATTATAAATATCCCCAGAATTAATAAAGACACCATTAAAAAGCAATTCAGTTTTATAAGCAGAATTGTTTTATAAGTTAGTTATAATCCTCTTAACAAATGGTTAAGTAACAGTTTTATAATATATTTCATAATTCTGCTGTATAGACATTTTCAGGATAAATTTATAAAGTATTTCGATTATCCACAACAGAATGATGTTTATGTAGCTTTAATATAATGAATTGATGTTTCGGAAGCACTAATATGATACTTATGAAATATATTAGTCGCGAATCATTGGAGTTATAAGACAGCTTTGCTGGTTGGGACATGACTCTACTCTAACCTAAAACCGGTGTTGACTGTTGAAGTCTTATGTCATATGGACGACCACAGAAAATCTTAACAACAACAGTCACAGAATAAAAACATATACATCACAGCTTTGTGTTCACACTGAGTGAGAGATGAATTGGACAGATGCATGACATATGAGATCGATTTCGAGTGCTCCGAGCGTGTCAATGGAAATCGCCATATGTTTATCAACAACTATCTATCTCAAATTTTAATTTTATTGGTCGCGTTCAGCAGAACCAACAGTTGCGGAACAGTTGTCACATTTCGATGATTTTTCTGCCGAACGGTACGGTCAGTTTAGAACATGTTGAGTAGCGGTTGTCATTTTAAGGAGCGTAGATTTTTTTCGCTCAGTATCGGTAACATGTTGTAAGTTTGAGAGTTGTGACATTTATTTTAAAAATAAGGAGCGAAAAAATGGATACTGGACATATATTTTCGACGGAAAGAATTACCTGCATTTCGGGACATTCTAAAATGGTCTTTGAATAAATCACCCATATATTGAGGAATTGTCTCTTCATAAAAATTCTGATTCCTGGGAACAATTTCTCTGTATTCATCTTCCATTGAAGGCAGAGGTTGAGCCAATAATTTAACAAGTTCACTTCTTATGTTGGCCGTAATATTATCATCTTCGAAGAGTAATGAAATTATATTTGGATTCATGATTGAATATTTATTTTTGTGACAAGTAATCAAAGAAAATTCAAATCACCTAACCTGAACTTCAAACATCTGTGATTTAGAGCTGTCCGTTCGGCAGATTACGATACCGCTACCTATCGGTAGCGGAGCGTTACCTATCGGTAGCGGAGCGTTTCATGCTGCCGATCTTTCTGCTGAACGCGACCAGTGATGAGATGGCAATATGTATTACTTAAATTATCTGTCACTTCTAAAATTAACAGAATTATCAAATTTTCTGATGCAAACCATCTCAGATATCATTCTCTTTCTATAGTCTCTTTCTCTATCTAAAATGCAAACATTTTCCAACTCTAAATCAAAATTATGGCCTGTGGCAAGGAGGTGTTCTACCAAGGCAGTCTTATTGTTAGATAGGTTCCTTATTGAACTTTTATGATTGGATAATCTAGCTTTTAGGTGTTGTTTTGTGGTGCCTATATAGCAGCCATCACAATGGATACAGTTTATTTTATATACTAAATTTGATTCTAGTGCTTTAGGGGTCTTAGTGTGGATTCATGCAGCATCAAATAACAATTATCAAGTATAAAGTATCAAATAACAATTATGAATTACCACGAACAAAAATGCAGCATTCATGCACTCAAATTAACAATTAAGAAATAAAAACCCACAAGTCAAAGTTCGGAGGTATTAATTTTTCAAAATAACCTCTGTTCCCCCTATATTTGAAAACAAGTGTTTAAAATTCAATTTTCCAATGTTATAACACGGAACATACATAAATACACACCAAATAAATTGAATATTTTACAGAGTAAGGTTATATTTACATCATCGGACTGTCTAATCTGCGTTGAGCTGCGCACGAGTTGCGTACAAGTACGAAATCTCGTTCAATTAAAGTAGAAAGTTAAAAGTTGGCGAACTCCTACTTGTTATTTGTTAATTGATAATTGTTACTTGGCTGCATGAACACTCTCATTCGGATATATGAAGTTCAACTTTTACTCACTATTTGTAATTGTTAATTGTTACTCGATACTCCATAATTTGGGCTGCATGAATCCACACTTAGACTTAAGTTTAGCAAAACAAATATTTCCCAAAGTATTCTTAGAATATGTGACAAATTTTAAATTATCTAGCTATCATCAATCTGCTAGACAGACCAGGAATTAGTGGTATCTTCACATAATGAGCGTTGTCTCTGGTTACATTAGGTTGATTGATATTATCATTAATGCATTTGTTAACTAATCTTTTGGGGAAATTATTCTTAACTAAATCTGCTGTCAACACTCTCAAATTGTCTCTTCTAAAAATGGGATCACTTAATCTTTCAATCCTCCTAACTCTCTCCTTTATTATATTTATTTTTTGGTTCAATGGATGCAGAGAATGAAAATTTATAGTCCGGTTTGTGCATGTGGCTTTTTATATAAGTTAGTCCTAATTTGACCATCATTGGGATCTCTTATGATTAGCACGTCCAGAAATGGTAAGGAGAAAGAGTCCTCATCCTCGATTTCAAAAGTGAACTTCAAATGCGGGTCAATAGCGTTGAAAACATCAAGAACACAGTTGACTGAACTCCTCTTCACCACGGCAAAAACATCGTCCACATACGAGCACACAAATAAAAGGTCTACACGAGATATTCTTACCACTTCACACAGGACACAATCCATCACCATATCTGCATATTTGGGCGAACTGGGCGACCCCATTGAGCATCCTGAAACCTGATTGTAAAATTGGTCCAAAAACATCACATAGCCACTTCGGAAACTGAACTTCACCAGTTCCAAAAAGTTATTGAGATCCAACTGAGTAAAAGGCTGTATATTATCCCAGTTATCCGAGATAAGCTGCTCAACAAGAGGCTGTTTTATGTTCGTAAACAAACTTTCCACATCGAACGAGACGAGACAATAGTCCTGTGGTACTGATATGTCTTTCAGTTTTTCTATAAGTTCTGAATTGGTAATATTAAATTCACTGAATATTGTGAAGAAACATTACGCAGTGCAGCATGAGAAGATATAGCAAAACAAGATGGCAAGCCTGGAAAGTACCTAGCTGCTACTATATTTTCCTTTAGCATATTTGTACTGTATGAATTGGCTTGGTGTTGTAAGTATTTGTATTTATCCACTCTGCAGGTACCTTTAATAATGAATAAATGAATATGTGTGGGTACCTCTTTCTTTATTTATACCGTGTATCCAATATCTTCTCTTCTTAATTCTTTTTGTTCTTGTGGCATGGACATATTGAAGTAAAAATAAATAACAAACATAATATATCGTCTTCAAATTCACCCTCAGAATCAGAAAACATAGTACACTATAATGCACCTGAGAAATTACCACAACGTCAATATGCGTTGCATACGACGGACATGTTCTTGTGAAAATAACAAACTTAATATATTGTCTTCAAAACTCACTCTCATAATAAAAAAACATAGTACCCACACTGACAAATGACAACGTCTGATGTCAATTTGCATTGCATATGTGGGACAAGTGTGCACACAAGCTCTCCCACATTGCATTGCAAACGTTGCATACCTGGGATCAGTCTGTTCCTACCTATATTCTCAATATCGTTCTGTCAGGAGTAATAATAATAATCCTTTATTTGAAATAGGCAACCTAATATACAAACATTCTATATGCTACAACAGAGAATAGTGAAAGATCAAATTGATTTGTAAGGCAGATGAAATATGAATTGAATAATGGCAAAATCAGAATACTAACGATACAAATAAAAAAAAGATGGTTTAACTTACCCATTTCAAATTCATGCAATTCTGAATTTGTGATAAAATTGTTCGGTATACTATAATTTGATGTCATTTTACACTTTTTACTCTTGGAGAAACTTGGCAAACCACCATTATCAAAGGAGCTAAGTTCATATTCATTAGGAGTCAATTCATCGTTGTGTCGTTTATTGCATTTATTCACATCTGATGAATAGTTTTCAGATATCTCGTCTTGTAAAGCCGTTGGGGCATGTGATATTATTTCAGTGGATTTAACATTTTTATCGCCCAAATATTTGTTAAAAAGATAATCTAAATCGTGTTCCACCTCTGGCACTGATTTTGAGATTTCATTTTCCAACTTCTGTTCTCTTGGTTCGACTATTGATTCATTACTTTCGCTAGAAATATCCAACACTTCTGTTTCCATTTCAGCAAAATAGTAACACGTACAAATTCGGAAATGCCAAAGTATATTATTTTGTCCTATGCATCTTTTCACACAAGTAAATGACAAACAATACAAGAATTGATTTAAATATTATATTGTGTTGTGTGTTATGTTTATGCAGTTCAAATTTCAAGCACAGAGCACACCACAGAGTATATCGTTATTTAGTTTAGGCACAGATTACAGTTAATCTGTGCTTTAGGTAAACGATATTTTCTTTTTTTTTTCTCCTCAATGGGCTCGGCGTTCGCCATGTACCCAGATCATCGCAATTATATTTTTTCTGTGGAGCACACTAAGCCATAGTAATAAACAACTAAAGGCTGGTTTATGCTGGCTGGTAACTTTAACTTATTCCCTAACTTAAAATTTGAAACATATATTTCTAACGCTATGGTTGATACTGAGACTGAATAATCCGTTTACTTATTATTAATAATAATAATTATCAAGCTAACGGATTATTTAGTCTGATTATAAAGCATAACACTAAAAATAATGTCTATATATATTATACAGGGTGTAACTGAATAAGTGTAAAATATTTAAGGGGGTGATTCCTCATCGAAAAAAAGATAGGATCTTTCATATAAAGAAACTTCATTGGAGCATCCCTTGTTAAGATACAGCCTCTTAAAGGGGGTACAGAAAATTTGTTTAATAATTTTTTTCACAAGCACTAAAAAAGTCACAATATAGAAATTAAACTGATATTTTCTAATACCAAAAAGACACTTAGCCAGTAATTTATTTGGTTTATCCCATGGTTGTAAGGGGTGGAAAACGCAACCCCTAAAATTTATATTCAATGTAACTTTTTGTCTTATTATTTGTTTACCATTTTGAAATTTAATTCCGATAACCTGTTTCATTCGAAACAAAAAATGTTTCTTGATTTTTTTGCCCAAAATAAACCAGATCGCAGACAGAAGCGTAATAAAAAAAGACATTGTATTAAATTACATAATATAGGTACCTCTATTACCTCTGCCTATTTCATAATGAAAACTGGTAAAATGGAACACCATTTATAACGAATATTTATGATCGTCAGAAGGATTTGAGGATACAATATAATTGATTGAAATTATTTTTTAAAATCTCACCTATTTCTACCGATTTAGAATGAGTTGGCTTTTTGCATTGCTTCCTATTAGCTTTCCTTTTTTTTTGAGTTGAAAAATATTTGGTCTGGTGTTTAATTTTTTTATTGATAGGTTCATTAGGCTGAACAGGAACAAATGATTCAGTTTTGAACTGCTTGGTTAATCTATTAAATTATCAATCAAATTCAAATGCCTTTGGATTTGCAAAAGTACTTCATTATATATATTATATATAATAATATAATTATTCATACTATTTTGGAGCCTGCTCATGGTACATAAAATTTGCGCAGACACATTTTCTTTTAAATTTTTAGATTTATCGTTCCTTTCTAATGTTATCAAGATTGTTATCATCAGTTACTAATTGCTGTATTTCTGGCAATTAATTTTCTTTTTCAAGATTCATTACCAAATGAACATGTTTACAAATGAAGTTTTGGATGGAAAAATCACTGCAGGTACAGGAATATGCGTGATAACAAATTTTACAAATCTCACACATTAAAACGCAACAGCTTTCATTCCGAAGTTTCTCATCTATACAATAAATTTCATCAGTTTCCTTTTTGTCATACAGAGTACTGATTAGATATCTGTTTTTATTAACATTGTTAACATTAATAATGAAATCAGTTGATAGAGCAGCTCCTATGCCTCAATAAAATATTTTTTGCATGAATAGTGTGCTTATACCTTTGATGTTTTTTATAATCCTATCAACAGACTTATCTCTAATATATTTTAGGAGCACATGCAAACTTTTATCTAATCTTTTAACTTTTTTTTCCATCAAAATAAAAATATTTATTTTTTATTAACATTGTCAACATTAATAATGAAATCAGTTGACAGAGCAGCTCCTATGCCTCAATAAAATATTTTTTGTATGAATAGCGTGCTTATACCTTTGATGTTTTTTATAATCCTATCAACAGACGTATCTCTAATATATTTTAGGAGCACATGCAAACTTTTATCTAATCTTTTAACTTTTTTTCCATCAAAATAAAAATATTTGAATTACTTTATGCATAGATTCTAAACGCATATTTGTGCTTTTGCCACAATGTGCCCGGAAACAGTAAGCCCATTTACGATAATTATTCGAATAATTATATTGAAAATATATCCCAAAGTCATGGGTTTCATCTAAAAGTAGTTGTGAAATTGTATTTTGCAGATATTCAACAAATATATCTACGTCAGTACACGGCTGCAAATATTTTAAAAATTTATAAACCTCTGATCTTTATTATTTATTTTTGATAAGTTTTGCTGCCATGCACGGTCAATGTGCCATTAGCAAAATAACTGCTGTTCTACTGGTCCCATTATACTGCACCAAGCGCTGTAAAAGGTATGAACAATGTCAGTCATAAATACTTTTGGAGAAACTACTCCTAAATTCAATTTAATTATGTCAAAAAAAATTTCATGAATGTATGTCCTTTCTATTACTAAACATAAAAGAAACCGGTAGTCCTTCACCAAATTCATCCACCACCATAATTGTTGTTAACTCAAAATCATAATTACTCAAGCCATGAGTCTCATCTAATGCCACTATATTGTTACCAAATTTCTCAATCATTTTTTTTTGAAAATCTCTCATTATAATTAAACAAAAATCTGTACTACACAACTTAAGCATGCATAAATCATCCTCCACCTCTACTCCCTGTTGTTTATAATACAATATACAATTATTTTCTTCTTTCCTACATTGATTGACCCACAAATTGAGTGATATAGTATCATTATCATGCTTAACTCCCTCTGCTATGTTAATATGATATGATGTGTTGATATTCTGAATATCTTTCTTGATATTAAATCTTCTCGATTTAAATTTTCTTCATTAATTTGATCACGATATGAATCTAGAATCCTAAAAATGAAGAAAAAAAAATTAAAATCGGAATCTTTTAGCTGCATTTCGATATTCGATTAAGGTTTTAATGGTTACATGGTTTTCAGTCCTACCACTCCTACTTTGATGGTGGGACTCCCAATGTTAGTTTAGATGCTACTATTGATTTATCCATTTGTGGAAGCCTTAAAAGTTGCAAGTCAAGTGCATGTCCATAGTGTGTTTTAATCACTAAACCAACAAGCACGTACGACTACGAGTAATTTCCCTGATCGACAGCATATATTCCTTGTCTAGGATTGACAGGCGAGTAAAACCGTGGTTTTTGAAAATACCGCCACACTTCCAACCAATAAAATCGGCGCATAGATGGAACCAATCAAACCGTGGAACGCAACCTGGGATTTAGTCACTCGTCTAAATCCCAGGTTGCATTCCACGATTTGATTGGTTCCATCTATGCGCCGATTTTATTGGTTGGAAGTGTGGCGGTATTTTCAAATGAGTGATAAATCGTCTAGGGTGGAAACCTGTATTGCAAATTGCAATACACTTTATGGAGATGGGATACCTTTGGTTTTTATAGAAAACGTATTTTATATTACACACGCTCTCCTGACCTAACTTTTCTTTGCAAATTAATCACAATGAATATCAGTTGTATTTGAAATATTGTGGAAAAAATAAATTCATATGTACCTATTATTATTTTTATCATTAATACTATACTATAAGGAGAGGAGAAAACAGAAGCGTAATAAAAAAAGTCATTGTATTAAATTACATAATATACCTCTGCCTTCATAATGAAAACTGGTAAAATGGAACAGCATTTATAATGAATATTTTATGATCGTCAAAAGGATTGGAGGATATAATAGGTTGAAATTATTTTTTAAAATCTCACTTATTTCTACCGATTCAGAATGAGTTGGCTTTTTGCATTGCTTCCTATTAGCTTCCTTTTTTTTTGAGTTGAAAAAAATCTGGTCTGGTGTTTATTAATTTTTTTATTTATGGGTTCATTAGGCTGAACAGGAACAAATGCTTCAGTTTTGAACTGATTGGTTATCGATTTTATCAATCAAATTCAAATGCCTTTGGATTTGCAAAAGTACTTCATTATCCAGATTATTCATACTATTTTGGAGCTTGCTCATGGTACATAAAATTTGCGCAAACACATTTTCTTTTAAATTTTTAGATTTATCGTTACTAATTGCTGTATTTCTGGCAATTCATTTTCTTTTTCAAGATTCGTTACCAAAAAATGAACATATTCACAAATGAAGTTTCGGATAGAATAAAATGGGTTCAAGCCCTGTGGACAGGAGCTTTCTGACGCTCTAGTTCAAACAGACAAATTATATCTCCGAAAGTATTGGTTTCTCAGAGTTGGGAATTATATCAATGTATTCATATGATAGAACTGCATCCTAAAGGAAATTCAATTTATTTATTTATTTATTTATTATTCAACAGGAACCTCAACAGAAAAAAATCCAATTACTGAGGTTCACAGAAATTACAATATAAATTAAAAACAAAGTGTACATCCCATACTTAGGTATGTAAGAATTACAAAATAAAAAAAAAATCCCTCAAGAGAGAAACAGAAAAAAAAAATAACAAATATACAAATTCGTACAAGAAACCTTATCAGCAGTTCACACTCCATAAGTTCTCATTAAGTATGAAAATAGTGATTTCCTGAACACAGCGAGACTCACACCGAAGATGTCCAAGTTATGAATGTGCCAATTATAAAACCTCATCATTCTCAAAAATAAAGAACCATAATACAGCGCAGTACGAGCTCTAGGTACCCAGAAGAGAGCCCTTGTCCGGCTCCGATATTGAGGAACATTGAAGTTAATATAGTTTATCAATGGATAATCGAAGTTATTATTTACTATTTTGAACAGGAATATTCCATCAAAGAGCACTCTTCTGTGTTCCAAGGTCAATAATCTATAACATCTTAAGCTGTCACTGTACTCACAATTCAATTCAAATAATAGTTTATTTATCAAGATTAAATGAGCAATCATGAGAATGAGAACTGCACCATGGAAGAAATCAAATTAAATCTGGTCAATTTTGCCCAATAACGAACTTAACCGAGATATTGATCTCCCTAAACTACTCTGAAAATTTCAACTACCTACCTCATTCCGTTCGAGAGTTATATCTATGTCTATGGATGAAAAGCAGTCTCACTACTCTCAGATCTTACTTCATGTTCCGTTCCGAAATGTAAGAATTTTCTGAGAAAACCTAATTTCGGAGCAAACAACTGAGATTTTTCTCACTTCGCTCACAATTCTTCGATTGATTAGATAATGTCATGTCTCAGGAACATCATTTGACATTATGACAATTCATACATAGAATAATATCATTCTGTGACAACGTTGAAATACGATTTATTATTGAAATTTTGAAAAATCATATCTCCGAAAGTATTAGCTTGTTAGAGTTAAAAATGATATCATTAGATTCTTATGGTAAAACAGCTTATTGAAAAAAAATTAATTTGGAATTTGCCTTGTAAAAAAAAATATTTTTTTTTTGTTACTCCGAAACCATCTGTCCGATTTTGCCCAATAACGAACTTAGCCGAGATATTTATCCCCCAAACCTACTCTGAAAATTTCAACTGTCTAGCTCATTCCGTTCGGACGGCCGGACAGAATGAATTTCGACCACGGATTCTTGATCAGTGAGTCGAACCAAATCGTTTAAGACCATTTTCATCGAAAAATTCGAAAATTACAGACATTTGGGCAAATTGATAAGCACTCAGTTCCGAGGAACTAGAGCACCAAAAAGTATTTTCCTGGGAAAAAAATTGACAGCACCGCGACGCCAGCTATCCTTATTTTTTTCGCCAACTTCTACATGATTCTCAAGTTAACGATGACTTGTACAAAACGGCGTTTACAGCATTAAAATATATTCGGCCGTTTCCGAGAAAATTGGAGTGACCAAGATAAGTGAATCACCCTGGTACACAGGTATTATTTAATGAGCCAGTGCGCTGAAGCCCATAGTGCTCCTATAATTTGGAAAGAATTTTTCGATGCACGAATCCAAGGATTTGACATTCGAGACCATAATAAATCAAAGCTGTATGCTTCGGCACGCACTGGATCATTTACCATCCTTCCTATCGATCTACATTGCACTGACCTCGACAACTTTGACCTACTGCTATGAACGTCGCGCGCATCGTCAATCTACAATATTTTTGGTTCAGGTGGCCGAGTCCGCATGTAGAGCGTCCCGACGTGGACGTCCGAAATTTTAATACGCGCGAGGGTCCTGTCGGTAGACGAAACAGTTATCCTGAAAGTTCAGTTCGGCTAGGTTATTTTTAAACGCGCAAACTTGAAACATTTTGTTTAAGCTGAAGTTTCAGGGACGTTGCGATAATGAGGATATTGTGAATATCCAGGATATTGGGAAGTGGATATTTAGTTTTCTCAGTGTTGTGAATTGATTTCCGAGTGGATAATTATTGATTCAGAGAAAAATTCGTTAATGACAAGGTCAGTAGGTTTTTATCTATGTAAGTGTGATATTATCTAGAACGCGCATGACGATGAAATGTATAAGGCTTGTTGTTATTGGCTATGATCGAAAACGCAGCAGATTCTACGCAGCACTTTACAACTTTTATTGCATCTCTGTGTTTTACCTATCATCAAATACTGTTTACCTACTGTTCGCTGCCTTGTGATGTTGATACTCTGTCTTACTGCCAATCATTGCCGTGCTTTGGGTTCGCCGCGATAATGTTGAATATTTACTGCGTGAGTGCATGGACTGTGGTGGAAAAACTTCGAAGATAAATTAAAATGTATCCATCGAACATATCAAAAGAAAAAATTGGTTCCAGCACTGACGTGAAGTCAGAAGCTTTTGCGCGTATGTTCTTTTATCCATTCTCCTGTATTGGACACTCTTAATCGAATTTATCATAGTGAATTCTATTGTCGGTTCTCCTATATTCAACACTCTTAATCGAATTTACCCTGGTAAATTCGATTACAGGACATACAGGAGAACATAGAATTCACCATGGTAAATTCGATTAAGAGTGTCCAATGCAGGGGAATGAAGAATAGAACATACGCGCAAAAGCGTCTGACTTGACGGAAAAAAAATTGTTTCAAGCACTGACGTGAAGTCAGAAGCTTTTGCGCGTATTTTGGATGGTGAATTCTATTGTCTGTTCTCCTGTATATCCTGTAATCGAATTTACCTTGGTAAATTCGATTCCAGGAGATACAGGAGAACAGACAATAGAATTCACCATGGTAAATTTGATTAATAGCGTCCAATACAGGAGAATGGACAAAAGAACATATGCGCAAAAGCTTCCGACTTCACGTCAGTGCTTGAACCGATTATTTTTCAATAATGTCTTTTTAATTTTCTAGTGATACCTACGATTCTCACAAAATTTCACAAACGTCCTAAGGTTTGTATTCTTGAACTAATCACCATGTATCAATTCGATCGGATTTGAATTGGTAGAAAGCAAAATTATTACTCGGAAACCATTGGGCCGATTATGCCCGATATCGAACTTGTCCGTCGTATTGGGATGCGCCACCTACCCTGAAAATTTCAAGTCGCTATCCCTTTCCGTTTTCAAAATATCGTAGCAACGGTGGGGCGGCCGGCCGGACAGAATCAAATTTGACCTCGAATGCTTCATCAGGGGGTCGAACCCATTCGTTAGAGACCATTTTCGGTGAAAAATTCGAAAATTACAGACATTTGGGCAAAATTATAAAGCAATGTTACCCAGGGCTCGCAAAAATGAAAAGACCGTAAGAGGAAAACGAACAAATTAAAAATAATACATAACCTTTCTAAAGTCCCCTCTCACAAATATACTCCTCTGTAGCCGCATGGATCTCTTGAAGAAGAACCTAATATAGTGCTATCATCTCCCATAGATTTGTGATAAAAGAATCGGCACGAAAATTGATTAGTTCAATATGTCAGCATGACATTCATGGTCTTGAAGGTTCTCGAAAAATGTCTGCGATTCCCATTCAGCTACTGAAATCACACAAGGCTGTTCGGATCTCCAACAATATGGATCCGATCGTGTTGAAACTTGGAACATGGTAGTAGATTTAGTTTTTGAATGCTCTTGCCAAATTTCAGCGATGTCGGACGAATAGTTTCTGATATATAGCATTTTTTCCAATATTTTAAAAGATATTTTTTTTTAAGTTTCTAGTGATGCGATCCTCACGAAACTTCGCAAGAATTTTTGCGTTGGGATGATACAACTAATAACCATGTTCAAATTTTATCCGTTTTGTATTTTTCAAGTTATTGAGGAAATAACAACCAAATTTCAGATGGGTATAACCGTTTTGCCGTTTGGCCGATTATACCTATAGACAAATTCAAATGTCGAATTCAGATGCACAACCTAACCTGAAAATTTCAAGCCGCTATCTCTTTCCGTTCTCAGGTTATCTTGACATAAACAATATTTTTTAATAATTTTTTAAAAAATTTCTAGCGATACGATTCTCACAAAACTTTGCAGACGGCCTTAGGTTTGTATTCTAGAACTACTCACCAAGTTTCAATCCGATCGGCTTTGTATTTGTTTAAAACAAAATTACCACTCGGAAACCGTTGGGCCGATTATGGCCATTAACGAACTTGTCCATCGTATTGGGATGCGCCACCTACTCAGAAAATTCTGAGTCGCTATCTCTTTCCGTTCTAAAGTTATCGTGGCTACGGACGGCCGGCCGGCCGGACAGAGTTGAATTTGACCTCGTATTCTTGATCAGGGAGTCGAACCAAATCGTTTGAGACCATTTTCAGCGAAAAATTCAAAAATCACAGACATTTGGGCAAAATGATAGCACGATGTTCCCCAGAACATACGCGCAAAAATACTCTCATTACGAAGATATCTTGAATTACAATCTACAATAGTTCATATCCGTAATACACGGGAGACAATTTTGAACGTACGAAGGAACGTGAGATTTGGACTTAGCATATCGTATTCCCTGGAACTTGAGGATTTCCTTGATTAGGATATAAATAAATTTGCGAACGTTGGAACATTTTGAAGTATGTAGTGCTAAATAATTATCGCCATTCAGATTGCCCTCAATGAAAAAGGGACTTATGATATGGTTTCGAACATTGCCTGTTCAAACATTAACCGTTTGAGGGAATTGTGTGTGTTCCTCTCTCATCCAGTGAGGATTTACGGTTGACCAGTAGCGACAATTTTGACGATTAGCATGGCCGTTGGGAGAAAAGTGCACTCATCAGAAAACAAAACGTCTAATGATCGGATAATATTGTTATCCAACAAGTCCATCATTTAAAATGGAGAAGTATAACGGGTAATTCCGCAAAAGGAGCAGAGAAAATCATTCTGCTGGTACCTGCCGACACTTGTTTCTGCTAGTTGGCTTCTTCAGGACAGGGCAACCAAGAAACCACAACAGGTGACACCACAACAGGAGCGGGCAAGCAATTTGTGCCTTCAGCTCTAGGACCTCCAATTCGGAAGCAAACCAGCAGAATGGCAGGTACCAGCAGAATGATTTTCTCTGCTCCTTTTGCGGAATTACCCGTTATACTTCTCCATTTTAATGAACTTATCCGCGTTATCCTATTTTCCTAAGTCCATCAATTGTTCACAAAAATAAGTTCTCCTATCAAAATCGTCTTCCAAGAGCTCCTGGGTAGGAACCATTTTACAGGGATGCATTTCATTTTTTTTAAACATGTTTAGAATCGATGAATGGCTGACATACCGGTGTGAAGTTATCCACATCCACACAACGACCAAAATATGTTCAAATTGAAATATTAATAACTCGATAAGTACTTGGTGAATAATGATGAAATTTGAGAGTGTTGCTCATGGATGCCTAAAGAATCGAAATGAAATGTCAAATAATTTGTGTAGCCTCCAGGGGCCGATGCCTGGGGGCGGTAAAACGAAAAATGCTATAACTCGGAAAATATCGAGTGTTCCACGATGAACTTTGGATATGTGGTCAAAAATGTTGTAAATAAAAAGATGTAGTAGGTCCCATAGTTTGTGCGGCCCCAGGGGGCGGCGATCGAGGGCGGAATATCGAAAGATGCCATAACTCGGAAAATATTGAGTGTTCCACGATGAGCTTTGGATATGTCGTCTAGAATGGCGTAAATAAAGAGACGTAGTAGGTCCCATAGTTTGTGCGGCCCCAGGGGGGCGGCGATCTGGGGCGGTATATCGAAAAATGCCATAACTCGGAAAATATTGAGTGTTTCACGATGAGCTTTGGATATGTCGTCTAGAATTGCGTAAATAAAAAGATGTAATAGGTCCCATAGTTTGTGCGCCCCCAGGGGGGTGGCGATCGCGGGCGGTATAGACCACATTAGTTAGGTTAGGCGGGAAATTTGAATTACGATCCATCCGTGGATCCGAGCACTGAATTTCCCATGCATTTAGTATGGACCTAAAATTTACGCGAATTTCTCGCCTGTTTTTAGATACTTTGGCTGATTTCTTATGGTTTATTTTGGTTGAAATAGATTCTGTGAACCTTTCTCGACCATCTAGAATCAAGTTTTCATAACAAAATTGTATATTTCCAAAATAATTAATAAATATAAAAGTGTTCACCAAATTCGATCGACGTATGTCTTAGCTCACTCGAAATCAGTCAAAAATAATAACATAACCCTAAATCGGCCTTGTAATGACGCACAACAGAAGTCATCAACGACATACGGTAATCTTTCGAACTAGAATGGTTTCAATTTTGATTTAAGAATAAATAGAGGTAGATTTTAATGTGGAAATAACATGAAAACATGCACTAATGATGAAGGTACCCAATACTTGTTGTCTCTGTACTAACAGTCTCTTTTAAATAGGGTGGTTTCATCTCAAAGTCGAAATTCCTTGTTAAAAAATTTGAATATGGATCTCCCGCCAAGCGAATGATTCTAACCTAACTAATGTGGTCTATATCGAAAGATGCCATAACTCGGAAAATATTGAGTGTTCCACGATGAGCTTTGGATATGTCGTCTAGAATGGCGTAAATAAAAAGACGTAGTAGGTCCCATAGTTTGTGCGGCCCCAGGGGGGGCGGCGATCTGGGGCGGTATATCGAAAGATGCCATAACTCGGAAAATATTGAGTGTTCCACGATGAGCTTTGGATATGTCGTCTGGAATGGCGGAAATAAAGAGATGTAGTAGGTCCCATAGTTTGTGCGGCCCAAGGGGGGCGGTATATCGAAAAATGCCATAACTCGGAAAATATTGAGTGTTCCACGATGAGCTTTGGATATTTCGTCTAGAATGGCGTAAATATAAAGATGTAGTAAGTCCAATAGTTTGAGCGGCCCCAGGGGGGCGGTGATCGGGGGCGGTATTTCGAAAAATGCCATAACTCGGAAAATATTGAGTGTTCCACGATGAGCTTTGGATATGTCGTCTAGAATGGCATAAATAAAAAGATGTAATAGGTCCCATAGTTTGTGCGGTCCCCGGGGGGCGGCGATCGCGGGCGGTATATCGAAAAATGCCATAACTCGAAAAATATTGAGTGTTCCACGATGAGCTTTGGATATGTCGTCTAGAATGGTGTAAATAAAAATATGTAGTAGGTCCCATAGTTTGTGTGGCCCCAGGGGGGCGGCGATCTGGGGCGGTATATCGAAAAATGCCATTACTCGGAAAATATTGAGTGTTCCACGATGAGCTTTTGATATGTCGTCTAGAATGGCGTAAATGAAGAGATGTAGTAGGTCCCATAGCTCGTGCGGCCCCAGGGGGGCGGCGATCGGGGGCGGTATTTCGAAAAATGCCATAACTCGGAAAATATTGAGTGTTCCACGATGAGCTTTGGATATGTCGTATAGAATGGCATAAATAAAAAGATGTAATAGGTCCCATGGTTTGTGCGGTCCCCGGGGGGCGGCGATCGCGGGCGGTATATCGAAAAATGCCATAACTCGAAAAATATTGAGTGTTCCACGATGAGCTTTGGATATGTCGTCTAGAATGGTGTAAATAAAAATATGTAGTAGGTCCCATAGTTTGTGTGGCCCCAGGGGGGCGGCGATCTGGGGCGGTATATCGAAAAATGCCATTACTCGGAAAATATTGAGTGTTCCACGATGATCTTTGGATATGTCGTCTAGAATGGCGTAAATAAAGAGATGTAGTAAGTCCCATAGTTTGTGCGGCCCCAGGGGGGCGGTATATCAAAAAATGCCATAACTCGGAAAATATTGAGTGTTCCACGATGAGCTTTGGATATGTCGTCTAAAATGGCGTAAATACAAAGATGTAGTAGGTCCCATAGTTTGTGCGGCCCCAGGGGGGCGGCAATCAGGGGCGGTATTTCGAAAAATGCGATAACTCGGAAAATATTGAGTGTTCCACGATGAGCTTTGGATATGTGGTCGAGAATGGCGTAAATAAAAAGACGTAGTAGATCCCATAGTTTGTGCGGCCCCAGGGGGCGGCGTTCGGGGGCGGTATATCGAAAAATGCCATAACTCGGAAAATATTGAGTGTTACACAATGAGCTTTGGACACGTCGTCTAGAATGGCTCAATTAAAAAGATGTAGTAGGTCCCATAGTTTGTGCGGCTCCAGGGTGGCGGCAATCGAGGGCGGTATATTGAAAAATGCGATAACTCGGAAAATATTGAGTGTTCCACGATGAGCTTTGAATATGTCGTCTAGAATGGCGTAAATAAAAAGACGTAGTAGGTCCCATAGTTTGTGCGGCCCCAGGGGGCGGCGATCGGAGGCGGTATTTCGAAAAATGCCATAACTCGGAAAATATTGAGTGTTCCACGATGAGCTTTGGATATTATTATTATTATTATTATTATTATTACATGTAATAAGGGCTGAGGTTTGAAACCTATAAAAGCCCAGAAATGAAATAAAAAAAAAAAATTTCAAAAGAAGTACACTAAAACGAGAAAATTAAGCATAATACATTAGAACACATAAATGTAAATCGCACAAAACAACACAGTCACCGCCGCCGCGTACACCATGTGTCGTATCTCGACTTGAACGCGTGCACTGAAGGGGCCCCAACAACATCCGTTGGCAGACTGTTCCAGACGTTGAACACCCGGTTTGGCAAAAACTGTTGTCTTGTAGTTGATCTGAAGTTTTGCTTCAGAAGCTTGAAATCATGACCACGTAGATGATTTTTATTGAGAAAGAAGGTGTTAATATGATCCAGTCCGTAGAGCACTTGGTGTGTGGCTCTATATGTAGGTAATTATTAGATCTCCTCTCAAGCGCCGCTCTGCAAATGTTGGTAGATGAAGTAGTTTCAGACGCTCTTCATAGGTGGGTCTAGACCGACCATATGGTATCCTTGTTGCCCATCTCTGCACTTTCTCAAGAGCCTCGATAGCTTGCACAAGGTGTACCGGAAAACTCTAGAATTGGTCGAATATACTTAGTTCGATATACCGCCCCCGATTGCCGCCCCGATGGTAGGGTGAAGTTTGAGCGTCTCTAGCAGCAGTATTATCCTCAGTATTATCAAGCTGTGCCCAAATGAGTCGAATGCTTTCACGTAATCCAAAATGATGCTTTCACATCATCCATGATGTAACGGGTCCGCCAAATAACTCTTTTTTTTTGAAAATGCAATACAAAAAAGCTACTATGAACATTTTTATTTGAAAGTACAATCCTTCCGGTTAATAATGGAAAATAATTTCATTCAAATGGCTGCCTCGGCTGGCCATGCAGTAGCCTACACCATCGGTCCAATTTTTAAGCATATTATCGATTGTGTGCAGCTGTATTTCACCAATGGCTTCACGAATATTGTCCTTTAAATCGTCAATTGTCTCTTGCTTGTTGGCGTAACACTTATCTTTGACGTCACCCCACAAATAATAGTCCAACGGTGTCAAATCGCAGCTCCGAGGTGGCCAAACGACATCAGCTCTGCGGCTGATAATGCGATCTTCAGAAACAGGACAACTCCTGAACCAATTGGACTTTGTATGGCATCATACCAAGGTCTTTATGCAAAATTCGGTGAATTGATGTTGATGGCGCTTCACGCACATTTTCTGCCACAGCAGCAATATTCTCGGGTGGTACGCACTGTTTTTGGCTTTTCACGCTTTGGTGTATCGATGAGGATGCCAGTTTCTTTCACTTTTTGGCGCTCTAGTTCCTCGGAACTGAGTGCTTATCAATTTGCCCAAATGTCTGTAATTTTGGAATATTTCGATGAAAATGGTCTTAAACGATTTGGTTCGACTCACTGATCAAGAATCCGTGGTCGGAATTCATTCTGTCCGGCCGGTCCGGCCGGCCGGCCGGCCGTCCGTAAGCACGATAACTCTCGAACGGAATGAGCTAGAGACTTGAAATTTTCAGAGTAGCTTTCTTCTTCTTCTTCTAGTACCTATCCGCTTCGGATGTTGGCAATCATATTGGCAATTATAATCTTATTCGTCGCCGCCCGAAACAATTCCGCCGAGGTTTTCCCAAACCAAGTTCGCAGGTTCTTCAGCCAGGAAATTCTTCTTCTGCCTGGCCCTCTCTTTCCTTTAACTTTCCCTTGTATTATTGATTGTAAGAGGGAATATCTGCCTTGGTTTCTCATCACATGTCCCAGGTATTCTAGTTTTCTGCGCTTGATTGTGTACATGATTTCTGGTTCTTTGTTCATCCTTTCGAGCACCGCCCTGTTTGTCATGTGAGCTGTCCATGGTATTTTAAGGATTCTCCTGTACAGCCACATCTCAAATGCTTCCAGTTTCTTGGTGGTGGCTTCTTTGAGCGTCCAGGATTCCACGCCATACAGTAATACGGAAAAGACATAAGATCGTAGGTGTCTCAGTTTTGTTTCGAGGGACAGATTGTGACTCTTAAAAATGGCGCTCATTTTGTTAAAAACCGTCCTCGCCTTTCCTATGCGGCATCTTATTTCTTGCTCGTTGTCCCACGGCTCATTTATTATCGTTCCTAAGTAGCAATATTGGTTTACGCGTTCTAACCGAGTTCCATTGATATATAGGTGAGCTCCCTTTATATCCTTCTTGCTTATTACCATCTGTTTAGTTTTTTGGACGTTGATATTGAGCCCATGTTGTGACTATATTGCGTAATTCTGTCCATCAACTTTTGTAGTCCTTCCAAACTGTCCGCTATCACCATGGTATCGTCGGCGTATCGAATGTTGTTCAATCTGGCTCCGTTTAAGAGGATACCTTCCTCTACTCCCTCGAGGGCTTCGTTAAAAATTCTTTCCGAATACATATTAAAAATTAGCGGCGAGAGGATGCAGCCCTGTCGGACTCCACGTAGAATTTTCACCTGTTCTGTTCGCTCATCATCCAGTCTCATGCATGCTGTCTGGTTCCAGTATAAATTTGAAATTATTCTGAGATCTTTATCGTCTAAGTCCGCGTCTTTTAGAATGTTAATCATCTTGTGATGTTGGACTCTATCAAAAGCTTTTTCGTAGTCTATTAGACACGCATATACGTCACAATTGACATCTCTACATCTTTGGATTAGTACTTGCACTCCAAAAAGTGCTTCTCTGGTACCGACTGCATTTATGAATCCGAATTGGTTATGTGATATCTGTTCTTCACATTTCTTGTGTATTCTCCTATGGATAATTTTAAGAAACAACTTCAACATATGGCTCATCAGGCTGATAGTCCGATAATCTTCACACTTTTTTGCCCCAGGTTTCTTAGGTAGTGCTATAAATTCAGATTGTAACCATTTTTCCGGGATATCTCCCGAGTTGTAAATTCTGTTGAAAATGTTTGTGATCCAGGCTATTCCTTCTTTGTCTAGGAGTTTGAGGAATTCAGTGTCTATGTTATCTGGTCCTACTGCTTTTTTGTTTTTCATTTGTTTAATAGCTATTTCCACTTCTTGCACCAGAATGCCTGGACCTGTGGATACTTCTGATATTGGACAACAGTCGTCTGGTCTCTGATCTTGGAAGAGAGTCTCCAGATATGATTTCCATGTCTCTTTCATGTCCTGTTTGTCAATGATTATTTTACCACTTGTGTCTGTGATCTTCATAATTTGTCGCTTTTTAAAAGTCCCTGTTGCCTCTTTCACTTTTTTATGTACGTTGAAACTGTCGTACCTGGCTTGTAATATTTCTATTTCCGCACACCTCTCCGCTGCTTCTTTTTCCTTGGCTTCTAAGATGTTTCTTCGGATATGTGTTTGCATCTTTCTGTATTCCACTTTATTCCCTTTGAGTGTTCTTCTTTGCTCCATTAGGTTTAGAATATCCTCGGTCATCCAAGATTTCCTTTTTGTTTCCTTATCTGGTCTTAAAAACTCTTTCTTTGTTAGCTCTACTATTTTCTCAAAATTTTCAATCTCCTCTCGTATGTTATTCTCCTCTTTTAATTGTTTAGTCTTGTCGTTGATGTACTCACATACTTTTTTTTTTATTATAGGTTGCTGAAGGGCTGTTATGTCATATTTAAGTGTGGTTTTTTTCTTTACGTTCTTGAGTCTTACCTTCATAACTCCTACTAGGGGTATGTGATCCGATTCAATGTCCGCTCCTGGATAGGTTTTGACCGATGTGAAACAATTTCTAAATCTTCTATTTATTAGGATGTAATCAATCTGATTCCTGACGATGTTTTCGATCCTATCCGCTGGTGACTTCCATGTGTACAGTCTCCTCTTTGGCAGCTTGAAAAATGTGTTCAATACTACTAATTCGTTGTCACTTGCAAAAGTTTCCAATCTGTCACCTCTCTCATTTCTCTGTCCTAGTCCGAATGGTCCGACTAAGTTTGTCTTCAATCCCGCTCCTATTTTGGCATTATAGTCACCCATTACGATGTTTATTTCATGTTTGGGAAGTCTTTGTATTATCTCTTCAATACTTTGGTACAGCATCTCTATTTCATCGTTATCACTGTCTGCAGTGGGGGCATAAATTTGTATAACATTTATGTTTACTGGGTTAGCTTGTATTTGGATTTGGAGTAGCTTTGGGGGATGAATATCTCGGCTAAGTTCGTTATTGGGCAAAATCGGACAGATGGTTTCGGAGTAACAAAAAAAAAAATTTTTTTTTACGAAACAAATTCCAAATCAAGTTTTTTTTAGTAAGCAGTTTTATCATAAGAATCCATTCATATCATTTTCAACTCTAACAAGCTAATTCTTTCGGAGATATGATTTTTTAAAATTTCAATGTAAATCGTATTTCACAGATTGATATAATTATTATTCTATGTATGAATTCTCATAATGTCAACTTGACAGAAGGGAATATTGTAACTTCAAAAATATTGGGGTTGAAATACTCGTATTTTAGCGATGCAACGGGGACCTCACCCGAAAATGTTTGAAAATATTACGTAAATATTGAAGTCATAATTTTGTAGTTTGGTGAACGTAGATCAGGAAATTTTTGATCGATTACAAGGTAATTTATTATTACTTATCTAATAAACTATTATTCGAATTGAATTTCCTTTATGATGCAGTGATATAATATGAATACATTGATATAATTCCCAACTCTGAGAAACCAATACCAGATATAATTTGTCTGTTTGAACTAGAGCGCCAGAAAGCTCCTGTCCACAGGGCTTGAACCCATTTTTTCACAAGATAACGAACATACGGAGCTGACGGTGCTTTCCTTCTTCCAAAATCCGTACGCAATTTTCGCACACATTCTGCAACATTACCATGATTTTCAAAGTAATGTCGCAATATTTCCCAGCGTTCTTCAAGCGTATACACAACCATATTCGTTCAGCAGAAGGATAAAACTAATTATCTGTCAAATCAGACATGAGCTGAGTGTTACCATTCACGAAATAAGCACTTGTTGAAGAAAAACGTTAGATGGCGGACCCTTTATATAGGTCGCGCTTATAGTGTCTTCCAATTTGACAAATACTCTTGTCTATAAAAAGGTTGTCCATGCTCCCCTGTAGACCTTCTCTTGCTCTTCTTTGTTCGTGGATTTGATTCCACACTGGTCCAATGAACTCCAGAATCCGATGTTGAAGAACACTTGTGAAAATCTTATACAGCGTGTTGAGACACGTCATTGGGCGTTAGTTGTTCGGCTATCCTAGATGTCCTGATTTCGGCATCAGTCATCTATTAATTGATACTTTATATTGATAGGGAAGAAATAAATTCATTGAAACTAGTAAATCATTGACTTATATCCAATTATTGAAATATGTAGGTAGTTATAAGAGAGCTATTTTGAGTACCTATATAAAAAATTCCAGCGATATTGAATTTTCTTTTTCGCTTCAATTGATATGAGTCTTATGTAATTTGGCCTGCGTCTTAAATTCCAACCCGATCAGATCCAAAGATTTGATATAATTGGGAAAATAAAATTTCAACTGGATATATCTCCGAAACAATTTGGTGAATTTTGCCCGCTCACGAACTCGACGGGCGTATTCAGGCCTCAATCTTACCCTGCTAAATTCCTTCAAATTCAGAAGAGATTCCACTTCTTGTTGGTTCTCCTTGACCATTTCAGAAACTTAAATAGATTTTCATTATTCACGATATTGTTCTTGATGCACAGAAATTCATTAAATAACAAAAACAATTCACTGTTTGCTTCCATTATTTTCCTCTGTGGAATAGTATAATTGAACTGGATCCTTCGTTTCAGATAATTACGATCATCCCTTCACGATGAACTTGATGTTTAGAAAAAACTTCAGAGAGCAGAAAAGTGGAGGTATTGCGTCGAAGGTCGGAAAATCATCGGTAGGTCGGCATAGTAGCAAACGGGCCAGTAGAGAGCAAGGATATTCACCAATGGATGAACATCACTACAGAACTCATCTTTTCTTCAGCCCCCCAAGACCTAGTTACGTCCCGGAAGAACAGGATGGTGAGTACGTAAATTTGGTTGTCACAAATATGATTACATAAGACTGGATAAAATT
Organism: Halyzia sedecimguttata; assembly: GCA_937662695.2. NCBI lineage: Eukaryota > Metazoa > Arthropoda > Insecta > Coleoptera > Coccinellidae > Halyzia > Halyzia sedecimguttata. The sequence goes on along the minus strand of OW569418.2, from coordinate 1,605,128 downwards.
CTCCTAATCATCATCAACTTCAAAGATATTATTAATTCCATATTATTATTTACCAAGGTAAATTCGAATTGAGTGTCCAATACAGGAGAATGGACAACATAATTTACCATGGTAAATTCGATTAAGGGTGTCCAATACAGAAGAATGGACAATAGAACATACGCGCAAAAGCTCCTGACTTCACGTCAGTGCTGGAACCAATTTTTTTTTCGGATTTTTTTTGAAAATTTCTAGGGGTACGGTTCTTACAAAAAAATTTTTTTTCTCATTTTTTACAAATTTTCTAGGGGTACGGTTCTTACAAAATATTAGACACGTCCTTATGTTGATTTTCTACTACTAGTTACCAAGCTTCAATTCGATCGAATCATTATTTTTTGAGTTATCGAGGAAATAATACTCCAGGTGGGTATAACTCGGAAACCGTTAAACCGATTATGCCCAAAAACGAAATTAACTCTCCCATTTGGATACGCAACCTACCCTGAAAATTGCAAGTCCCTATCTCCTTTCGTTCGAAAGTTATCTAGGCAATGGTCACCCATCTACTTAACTAACACAAGGCTGCTCGAATCTCCAACAATAGTTAACCGATCGTGTTAAAATTTAAAACTTAGAGGCAGTAGAGTTAGGACCTAAAGGCTTTTGCATAATTTCGGCAATTTCAGACGAATAGTTTTTTAATTTTCAATGATTTCTCAAAAATTTTCTACAAATACTATCCTCACGACATTGGTTTAGTATTTTTCGAGTTAATGAGGAGAAAAAAACAACCAAATTTCAGATGGCTCTAACTCTGAAACCGTTTGGCCGATTATGCTTTTAATCAAACTCAAATGTCGCGTTCAGATGCATAACCTAACCTGAAAACTTCAAGCCGCTATCTCTTTCCGTTCTCAGGTTATCGTGCCAACAAAAATATTTTTTAATGATTTTTTAATAATTTTCTAGCGATACGATTTTCACAAAATTTCACAAACGTGCTTAGGTTCATATTTCAATACGATCGGATTTATATTGGTCGATTATGTCCATTAACGAACTTGTCCGTCGTATTGGGATGCGCCACCTACCCTGAAAATTTCAAGTTGCTAGCTCTTTCCGTTCTCAAGTTATCGTGACAAAGGCCGGACAGAATCAAATTTGACCTCGAATTCTTCATTGGGGAGTCAAACCAAATCGTTTGAGACCATTTTCGTAAAACAATTCGAAAGTTACAGACATTTGGGCAAAATGATAACGCGATATTCCCCAGAACATACGCACAAAAATCAGGACCGGAGTACTACTATTTTAAACATTTGCTATCTTTGTTAATATTAGTTCACCCTGTACATCATCACTTGAAATTTCTACCACCTGCATGAGCGTAGACGAGCAATTCAACATACAATTGTGAAAACATTGCTAGACACTATCATACAGGGTGATGAATTAATTTTATTTTTGCATAAATAGATTTTGAGTGCATTTTTTCTACTATAGCTAGATTGATATTCCCTGTGTGGCAAAGATATACCAATTCTCATGTCCTGTAACTATTCAGACAGAGTAGAACATAATTTTAAGCAATTTCTTAACTAACTATTATTTTAATTTGTCACATTATTTTTGTTTTTGTTCAAATTTTCCTTTCATTCTATTAATTTTCGTACAATGTAGAAAATTATCGTCATATATTAATAGAGCAATAAAATTTTCAACAAATTAATCATATTTATTTGTGAGTGACATTTCAATAGGTACTCTCAAATATGATTTAAAAAAGTTTATCTTGATATACCAATTCTTATTTCCTTTACCTATTCATACAAAGAATTAAATTAAATTCAAAAAGACATCCACGGCAGCATTACCTTTCCCCAGCAAAGAAGAATTTTCTGATGCGTGTGCTCTAGTAATGCTGTTTTTGGCGCTCTTGTTCCTCGGAACAGAGTGCTTATCAATTTGCCCAAATGTCTGTAATTTTCGAATTTTTTGATGAAAATGGTCTCGAACGATTTGCTTCGACTCACTGACCAGGAATCCGTGGTCGAAATTCATTTTGTCCGGCCGGTCCGGCCTTAGGCACGATAACTCTCGAACGGAATGAATTAGACAGTTGAAATTTTCAGAGTAGGTTTGGGAGATAAATATCTCGGCTAAGTTCATTATTGGGCAAAATCGGACAGATGATTTCGGAGTAACAAAAAAAAATTTTTTACATGACAAATTCCAAATTAAATTTTTTTCAATGAGCAGTTTCACCATAAGAATCCATTGATATCATTTTTAACTCTAACCAGCTAATACTTTCGGAGATATGATTTTTCAATAATAAATCGTATTTCTACGTTTTCACAGAATGATATAATTATTCTATAGTCGAATTTAAGCGAATAACCAAAGCAGAGCGGTTAAAACCAATCTCTTTCGGTCTTAACCAATTCGTTTAAGCGAAAACGGATATTCGATCGGTTTAGGTCCGCAGACGTCATGAATCAGTTGTGAACAGATCACGAGCATAACCAAAATTTTGCGGTTTTAACCCAGCTCTGGAGTAGTTTTACGAACGGTCCATCGAATGAGCGGGAAATAAAAAATGGCATAAAACGATCAAATTTATTGTATTTCTATCAATTATGAGGGCAATGATTATAATGTGCTAGTGGAGAATATTGAGACAGCCAATTTGCCCTTTTTATTCAAAACTACATAAAAGGCATTGAAACATTTGTTTACATCAACATCATTCAAAATGAATGGAAGACAACTCCTCTATAATTAATTCATAATTGGCATTGGAAAACTTGAATACAGATCTAGACTTAACTGACTTCTCGATTGGTATGGTCAAGAATGTTGCATGATATACCTATTTTACTCTTTCTGTGCGATCTGAACTCTGCTGATTCTTGTTTCTTTTGGAATTAATTTGGTTCAGATTATTATTGGCATCATCTTTTAAATGTGAACTGTTAATCAAATTTAATTCCTTAGACAACTGTTCCCGATCAGCTAGCTCCCCTTCTTCAAGTACTTCCCCATTAATATAAACTCGTATTTCACCAGTATTAGTCCAATTGTGTGTTAGCTATTATTTTGAATAAACTCAAAAAGTGATTGAGCATGTTCGTATGAAGAAACAACACAAAATATATATCCGAATATATTCAAATATGTCCAAATATATACAAGCATATCCACAACTGATACAATAATATGCAAGAGTGATCTCCTCGGAATTTACTTATTCCGAAATTAATTTTACTTTTTCTGAAATTGGTTTTACTTTTCCCAAAATTGAACTTGAAAAGATATATTTATAGAAAGAGTAAACTTGTCTCTGGAGAAAAGAAAATAAAATAGGTTAGTTTTCGCACTGAAAGATTGCGGTTAAAACCAATGCATTCAAGCGACAGAGATGTCGGTTATAAAATGTGACGTCAGAATGTCATTTGTCTTATAACCAGTACGATAACCGCCGGTTGGACCAAAACCTTTCGGTCCATCGCTTAAATTCGACTTATGTATATGAATTGTCATAATTTCAACTTTTCCTGAGATATGACATTGTCTAATTAATTTCAGCAATCTTAGAATTATGAGAATTATAATATGATATCATACTTCTTGTTGGTTGATATTTTCAGGCCGATGGTCAATCCATCTGATGATGGGAATGTTAATGGTAAGTTATTGATATTGTGTCCAGAATATCGCCAGTAAAAACAAAACTGGAATATTGGTGTATTGGAGTGGATTTGAGGAAAGAATATATTATCGTTCATCATAGAATAGAGGAATGAATATCTCGGATGAGTTCGTTGTTGGGTGAATTTGTCAATTGGTTTTGGATTGATCATTTTTGGCACTCTTGTTGAATTTAAATTCTTCTATGATGTTTGAATTCAATTTCTGCTAAGATGAAGTTCTTTCATAAGAATCAAATCAAATCAAATCAAATTTATGCATCCATATATGAGTACAAAAGCTTCCATAGTTTATTTCTATCAATTATTTTAAGCCAGACAACTCCAAAAATGCCCCCCTCCCCGGAAAAACAGGAAGAGATAGGCAACTGAATGCCCGTTATTCCCTCCCTATCGCCCCAGAGAAAGAAAAACAAGATAATCGCCCCGACACACAACTATAAACTAACATGGAGCAGAGCAGAGGTAGAGAGAGAGCGGAACGAAAGACACCTCAATCAAAAACAAAAAAGACCAAAAAAATCTTTATTCACTACAAGGAAATCCTTCACATCAGCTTTGAATCTTCTGTTACTTTGTATGTCTTTCAGATGTGTGGGTACTGAATTGTACAACTTGGGTCCAAGGCATAATATTGACTTCTGGGTCAGGCTTTTGTGCAACAAAGGAGGAACAATGTGACAGTTAGAGGCTCCCCTAGTCGCTCTAAAATGTCTACGATTTATTAATTTATTCTCGTTCGAACGGATCCATATTAAAGTTTTATATATGAATATAGATCGTACACACAAAACTCTCGATTCTGTCTGCAATGTGCTGCTGGAATCATATTCATTTTTTTTTAAGTATAATCTTCAGAATGGTGTTTTGAGTGGCTTGCAGGACATTCAGAGTAGTGGTGAAAGTACCTCCAAAATGCCAAAATGCAATATCCGATGATAGATTCAATCAGAGAAGTAAATAAAATGATTAAAGTTTTTCGGCTCAAAATATCTCTCAATGTATGAAATTTATTCATTAATGCTCTTATTCTTTTTGTGGTATTGACAATATGATCTTGCCATCTCAGATGTTGATCGACAATAACTCCTAGATATTTAATTGAATCAGTTTTTTCTATATGTGGACAATCACATTCACTGTTCGAGCAAGTGAGATGGTGCATCTTTAATTTGCCGTTGATCGATTGATCAGTGACAGTAGACGAGAACGTGACGTATTTAGTCTTTGCTTTATTTATATTCAGTAGGTTGACACTAAACCATGCCTGGACTTTCTCATATTTTCTTCAGCACTATTATGTACTGAATGACAGTCCTCACCCACGAAGATGTTTGCTGTATCGTCAGCATAGCTCAATATGTGCCCTTTAAAATTACTTAGAGACGATAGGCTATTTATATAAACAAGGAACAGTACCGGTCCCAACACTGTTCCCTGTGGTATACCAGTGGTCACAGTCCGGTCACCGCTCAATGCATTTCCCATCTTTACTCTCTGGGTTCTTTCCGATAAATAATTAATATATATATAATATTATATTATATTAATATATAATATATAATAATATTATTTTATTCATTCTTTTAGACAGAATACATCTGTATAGAATACGTCAGAAAAAAAAAAAGAAGATTAACATCTTAGTAATGAAAAACAGATAATTTTACAAAAGAAAAAAAAGCAGATAAACAATCCGTAATGCTCAAACAATAGGCCAATTCAAAAATTCACCCACACCATAAAAACAATTCAAAAGTAACAATTCCTTTAACTCTTTCTTGAATTCTCTGTACTCCAAAACTTTTAGCCTCTTTGGGAGATGGTTGAACAATTTGATACCACAGTACGTGGGCGAGTGCTCAAATTTAGTTGTTCTATGTTTTGGAATACAGAGAATATCTTTATGCCTTGTATTATAATAATGAAAATCAGAGCATTTACTCAGTGATCCTGCCTTTCTTTTAATATATAATAAACAATCGAGTATAAAAACACAGGGAAAACTCAACAATCTGTTCGCTTTAAAGTAGGGTCTACAGGACTCCATAGGTGAAAGGTTGAAAATGAGTCGAATGATCTTTTTTTGTGCGATAAAAACACGATAACTTGTAGATGACCCACCCCACAACACTATGTTATAACTCAGATGAGAGTAGGCAACTGAGTAGTTAACACCTAATAAAGATTCTTTTGGTAGAATCTGCTTGAGACTCCTAATCGCGAAATATGCACTACCCAATTTCGAACAAACTGAATCAACATGACTCCTCCAACTCAGAGCTCCGTCAACCCACAGTCCGAGGAACCTAACGCAATCGGAACTCTTCAACTCACCTGCTTGGAGTTTCAAGTTCAACTGGCAGCCCAAATCCCGCGACCGAAGGTATAAGAGATCAGTCTTATTTATATTTAGAATTATGGAATTCCGAAAACACCAATCAGTGAAACAGCCCACCACAAGTTCACACTTAGCGGTGAGTTCAAGACTGGACGCCCGAATTATGAAAGATGTATCGTCAGCAAACAGAACTATCTTGATATAAGTCAAAAACGATGAACAAGTAGTAACATAAAGAGGAAGATCATTGACGAACAAAATGAATAAAAGAGGTCCCAAAACGGAACCCTGTGGGACCCCCAATTCAACCGGATACTTGGAAGACTTCCGCTGACCAACACGAACATAGAATTCTCTATTATCCAAAAAATCCTTTACCCAATCGAGAAAGACACCCCTAAATCCCCTAAATTAGACAGTAATTCTCAAATTTTCCTATAAGTATATCATGTGATACTGTGTCGAATGCCTTGGCAATGTCTAGAAACACTGCCAGACACTTTGCCGACTCATCCATTTCAGTCAAGATCTTTGTTGTAAATTCAATAATAGCGTTTTCGGTATTAGAATTATTAATGAATCCGAATTGTCTTTCAGTAATTACTTTATTTTCCCCAAAAACGGAAACCAGCCTGCTCTTTAAGCACATTTCAAAGATCTTGGCGAAATTTTATCAATGAAATCGGCCGATAGTTGACTAACAAGGATGGATCTCCTGTCTTAAAGACAGGTGTAATAACAGAAACCTTCCACTGTTGAGGGATGAAACTTCTTCTAAAACACAAATTGATTATGTGAACTAGTGGAGGTATTCATGTATTTTTTGATCAATTTTGTATCTATCATGTCTGGCCCAGGAGAACAATTGTTTTTAAGGCTTGAGATCAAGTTCTTCACTTCTGATTCATCAGTAGGTTTAAGGAAAAATGGGTTCAAGCCCTGTGGACAGGAGCTTTCTGGCGCTCTAGTTCAAACAGACAAATTATATCTCCGAAAGTATTGGTTTCTCAGAGTTGGGAATTATATCAATGTATTCATATAATAGAACTGCATCCTAAAGGAAATTCAATTCAAATGTTAGTTTATTTATCAAGATTAAATGAGCAATCATGAGAATGAGAAAAGCACCATGGAAGAAATCAAATTAAATCTGGCCAATTTTGCCCAATAACGAACTTAACCGAGATATTCATCTCCCTAAACTACTCTGAAAATTTCAACTACCTACCTCATTCCGTTCGAGAGTTATATCTATGTCTATGGATGAAAAGCAGTCTCACTACTCTCAGATCTCTTACTTCATGTTCAGTTCCGAAATGTAAGAATTTTCTGAGAAAAACTAATTAGGGAGCAAACAACTGAGATTTTTCTCACTTCGCTCACAATTCTTCGACTGATTAGATAATGTCTCAGGAACATCATTTGACATTTTGACAATTCATATTCATACATAGAATAATATCATTCTGTGACAACGTTGAAATACGATTTATTATTGAAATTTTGAAAAATCATATCTCCGAAAGTATTAGCTTGTTAGAGTTGAAAATGATATGAATGGATTCTTATGATAAAACTGCTTATTAAAAAAAAATTGATTTGGAATTTGTTTCGTAAAAAAAAATTTTTTTTTTGTTACTCCGAAACCATCTGTCCGATTTTGCCCAATAACGAACTCAGCCGAGATATTCATCCCCCAAACCTACTCTGAAAATTTCAACTCTCTAGCTCATTCCGTTCGAGAGTTATCGTGCTTACGGCCGGCCGGCCGGCCGGACCGGCCGGAGAGAATGAATTCCGACCACGGATTCTTGATCAGTGAGTCGAACCAAATCGTTTAAGACCATTTTCATCGAAATATTCCAAAATTACAGACATTTGGGCAAATTGATAAGCACTCAGTTCCGAGGAACTAGAGCGCCAAAAAGGAGGATCTGATTGACTTCTCCCTTAAGAAACCTTCAGGAAAATTCGTCTTTGGAATTCTACTCCTCATCCTTTCTCCGGTGTTATGGTCTTAAACGATTTGGTTCGACTCACTGATCAAGAATTCGTGGTCGGAATTCATTCTGTCCGGCCGGCTGGCCGGCCGTAAGCACGATAACTCTCGAACGGAATGAGCTAGAGAGTTGAAATTTTCAGAGTAGGTTTGGGGGATGAATATCTCGGCTAAGTTAGTTATTGGGCAAAATCGGACAGATGGTTTCGGAGTAACAAAAAAAAAATTTTTTTTTACGAAACAAATTCCAAATCAAATTTTTTTTAATAAGCAGTTTTATCATAAGAATCCATTCATATCATTTTCAACTCTAACAAGCTAATACTTTCGGAGATATGATTTTTCAAAATTTCAATAATAAATTGTATTTCAACGTTATCACAGAATGATATTATTCTATGTATGAATATGAATTGTCATAATGTCAAATGATGTTCCTGAGACATTATCTAATCAGTCGAAGAATTGTGAGCGAAGTGAGAAAAATCTCAGTTGTTTGCTCCCAAATTAGTTTTTCTCAGAAAATTCTTACATTTCGGAACTGAACATGAAGTAAGAGATCTGAGAGTAGTGAGACTGCTTTTCATCCATAGACATAGATATAACTCTCGAACGGAATGAGGTAGGTAGTTGAAATTTTCAGAGTAGTTTAGGGAGATGAATATCTCGGTTAAGTTCGTTATTGGGCAAAATTGGCCAGATTTAATTTGATTTCTTCCATGGTGCTTTTCTCATTCTCATGATTGCTCATTTAATCTTGATAAATAAACTATTATTTGAATTGAATTTCCTTTAGGATGCAGTTCTATTATATGAATACATTGATATAATTCCCAACTCTGAGAAACCAATACTTTCGGAGATATAATTTGTCTGTTTGAACTAGAGCGCCAGAAAGCTCCTGTCCACAGGGCTTGTTTGTTCAGTTATTTCATTGATAGTCCTCCAGATTTGCTTATAATTTCCTCTCAAATTCTGTATTTTATTTATATAATATTCATTTTTAGTCCTTCTGATTAAGTCGTTAAATTTATTTCTATATTTTTGGCGCTCTAGTTCCTCGGAACTGAGTGCTTATGAATTTGCCCAAATGTCTGTAATTTTCGAATTTTTGGCTGAAAATGGTCTCAAACGATTTGGTTCGACTCACTGATCAAGAGTCCGAGGTCGAAATCGATTATGTCCGGCCGGCCGGCCGTAGGCACGATTACGCTCGAACGAAAAGAGTTAGAGGATTGAAATTTGCAAGGTGGGTTTGGAGCGTAAATATCTCGGTTAAATTCGTTAATGGGCAAACTCCATCGAGCGGTTTCAGAGTTATGGCATATTTTAGTAAAAACATTTTTCATGAATATTTCCGAAACCGATCACTCGATCTATCTGAAATTTAGCATCAAATTGTAGAATAATAACCTTCATACGTATGTGGAGTTTTGTATTGACCAGACTACCGCAAAGTGTCAAAAAAAAATTTTGAAAATTGAAAAAATTGTTTACAATAACTCTCGAACGGAATGAGCTACGCAGTTGAAATTTTCAGGGCAGGTTAGGGAGATGAATATCTCGGTTAAGTTCATTATTGGGCAAAATAGGCCAGATGGTTTCGCAGTAACGAAAAAAAAAAAAATTTTTTTAATTAACAAATTTTAAATTCAATTTTTATTTAAGATGCAGTTCACCATAAAAATCTATTGATATCAATTTCAACTCCAACAAGCTAATACTTTCGGAGATATGATTTTTCGAAATTTCAATAATGAATCGTACTTCTATGATTTCACAGAATGTTATCATTATTATTTCTAAGCTTTATTATATGATCTGTGTTCATACTCGTACATGTCATCCTGTTCTATAAGAGAGAGTCAAATTCAGTTCAGCTATTTTAATTTGATTTCTTCCATGGTGCAGTTCTCATTCTCAGATTGCTCATTTAATCTTGATAAATAAACTATTATTTGAATTAAATTCCCTTTATGATGCAGTTCTATCATAAGAATACAGTGATATAATTCCCAACTCTGAGAAACCAATACTTTCGGAGATATAATTTGTCTGTTTGAACTAGAGCGCCAGAAAGCTCCTGTCCACAGGGCTTGAACCCATTTTTTATACTCTAATTCTAATTCCGCAGAAATTTGTTTTGATAATCTTGATCTCAAATGATTCCTGTGATTCCCTAGATTTGACAAGACCCGTTGTGATCCAGGACTTTAGTCTATAGTTTTTCTGAATTTTAACCGAGATCCCCTCGTGCAATCTGCGATGTGAACAATCAATTTTTCAATAAAAGAATCATATGATTCTTGAGGATCGTTGCGTGAAAGCGTTTCAATCCATGATTCATTTGACAATTTCCGGTTAAGGCGACTATTTATAGTTCATTTTCTTTAATGATTTATAAGATTTTTTAATTGTCGGTTTGGAATTAGGTATTTTCAAGTATACAAATGGAGTAAAATGGTCAGTAATGTGTGAGACGAATATTATAGATTTAATGCTAGTTTTATCAATCAAATGCTTTTCTTGTCTAATTAATATGTGATCTATTAAGGATTTGGTATCAGAAGTGAGTCTGGTTGGCTTATTAACGTAAGAAATGAATCCATCTGATTCCAAAAGATTCAAATAATTATTCACATCGGTTGATTCACTTTCTAATAAATTTATGTTTATATCTCCTAAGTATATTTCTATGTTCTCTTTATTCATACTTGTTAAATGGGCCCGGATTTCGTCAATATAGTCGCAAGGTTTTGAAGATGGTGATCTGTATGATGCTATTATACCTTTTCTATAATTATGTTTTTGTGAATGCAAGGCAAAAACAACTCTCAAAAATTTGTAGTCTTTGATAGTATCAATCGTTCATGATTTATTCAAGCCTACTTTCTGAATCACTTTATTGTACAGATTGATTCTCAACTGCGTTAAGTCTTCTCTGATTGTAATTCCACTTCCTCTCAGGGACTTCTTAGAATCATATATTTTTTTCTTCATTTCATAATTTTTGAGCGCAAGAAATATTGCTCTGGCTTTGTCATTCCTCCTTCCAATTCTATAACATTGTTGTATTTCATCAGGTTCTATGTTGAGTGATAGTTTCGAATTTAGAAGTTTGATCACCTCCTGTGCTGTATTTTCATTGGGTTGTTCAGTGAGCTTTAATATTCTCAAATTCTTTTCTAAGATTCCTGGTCCAATCGATCATAATTTTTCCAAAGCCGTAATTTCTGTAATTTTGAGTTTTATACTTGATATTTCACTCTCTAGGTGTTCAAACCTTGCTTCCATATTCCTTGTGACAGCGCTCGATATTTCGTTTACAATAGTTTTTATGAAAGATTCGTTTTTGAGATATTTAGTGACTGCTGTATTCACCGCGGCCTGTATCTCGTCTTTGACGTCCTTTTTCAACACCATTTTTTTCCACCTTTGGATTTTCCTAACAGTACAACAAATATTTTTGACAGTGAGAGGGTATTATTTTCGAATTTCGGTTATGTACGTATAATTTACGATATGAAAACGGGAAGCATAGGTGACACACGTTTACTCATCGACGGCCATATGGCGAATGGCGAATCCATTGATATAATTTCCAACTCTGAGAAACCAATACTTTCGGAGATATAATTTGTTTGTTTGAACAAGAGCGCCAGAAAGCTCCTGTCCACAGGGCTTGAACCAATTTTAATACTGTGCTAACAATATTTTTATACTCTTGTTCTTCAGAAATACATGCTAATTGAAACTGAACATGCGGAATTTATTGAAAAACTCAATAATCGGTACGACATTCTCCAAAATTTAAGAGGAAGACGCCAAGATTCTTATCGGTACACAGTTTTCTATCTTGTTCGTCTCCTTTTTGAAAGATAGGCAATACAATTGACGTCTTCAATTGTTTCTTATCTATGATCATATACGATTAACACAAATCTTTCCCCAATTTCCGCTTTACAACAATAATAATTTATATAATTTGATGATAATATGTTCAGGTCGTATATAGCTATTTTGCGAGATTTATTTATAAGATATTTTGCGAGATTTATTTCCAATAACTTTCGTGCTGGCTATTCCTATTCCGTCAGTCCGCCCAGGTATCCTGGTATCCTCCTCTATGCTTATTCCTGAACGTATAGTATTACGTCGATGGTCTCGCAATACTGTCCTCATTCCCTCGGTGCTCGTAATCTGCAACCCTGGATTGGATGTCACACAGCGTTGTTTACTGACCACCTTGTATATACTCGGGATCTGCAACCCTGCGTTGGCTGTCTCACAGCGTTACTTATGGACCACCTTGTATAAAATCCAATGCCTCAGTTCTACTCTTCATAACATAAAAATCCTGATGACAGAAAAGAAACCATCAGTGACTCCTCTCAGATAAGAAACAAATGAATCTCCCCAATGCATAATATAATTTCGGTTATCATAATATCAAACAGACAACTTATTCGTTGTTATTTAATATTTATATACTCCGTACATACCCTGATAGTCGGGGTTGTCCTGTATAAGTTTACTTCTAAATTAAATCTGGCCGTGCCTCCACCAAATAATACCTCAAATACACAGCAACGTTCTGGATACAGAAGAATAATTACAACATGAATTGTTTCCATTATAAATGACGACAATAGAAAATTTAACGCATACCTGTCAAAGTCGCAAGGAACATTCACGTAGTCAACTTGTATTTGCAGAAGGTCTTTAAATCCTCTTTCGGGATAAGTCAAGGTTCTCTGTTATCTTACCAAATCAAACCAATATAACCCTCACTAATTTAATTCGATTTTCGAAACTATATCCAACTAAGAAGATTCCAACAAGTCTCACAAAGTTTCGAAAATGCGCATAACCAAATGCTTCCTCCGCCGAATTTCCACAAAATTTCAGAACGTCAAAACGAAACAATATTGCCATCTGTCTAAAAGTAATTGAAGTCCATCTAAGTCGTCGCATAATATAACTGTATCATCTGCATATCTGATTTATTTATATGCTTCAAATTGTGCAGAGCTTGCTTAAAGATCTTATCCGAATACAAACAGTGGGGAGAGTATACAACCTTGTCTGACACCTCTTAGAATCTTACATTCTGCTGTAGATTTTCCGTTTATATTAACAGTCGCTGTTTGCTGCCAATACAATTTCTCGATGACTCTTACATCCCTACTGTCAAATCCTTTTTCTTTCAGTATCTCAATCAAGTTTTTGTGCCGTACTCGATCGAATGCCTTTTCATAGTCGATAAAGACGGCGAAGACATCCTTGCGTTGATCTCGGCATTTTTGTAGTAACACATTCAGTGCAAAGAGCGCCTCCCGAGTTCCCAACCCACTCCTAAAGTCAAACTGAGTTTCATCTTGTTGTGTCCAATAAACGACTCTTGTTCACGTTTAACTCTTTAATATGCACAATTCGTAAAATAATGACTGAACTTAAAACATAAAATAATTGATAACTGCCAAACAGTGACATCTCATAGTTTATATGATCTGCTTCTTCACAATATTCTCCCCCACTTGAATTTAGCTCTGTGAATTTAACCCAAAACATAGTCACTTAAATAGCTTGGTTGCTTGCGGACTCTCTCAGTCCGACGTTGAACTGGTGGAGCTGGTTGATCTTGTGGATGATGGGATCTTGGACTTGCTGAATTGCTTGTATATGGCTGTATAGGTGAATTTGGAAAAGTAATAGATGGAATTGAATCTTCAGTGGGGCGATCAGATATGGGAAACCTAAATCTTGATGGAGGAGGCTGTGGAATCTGCAAAAATACTTGCTTTTTTGGTACAAGGGACGATATGAGTTGATTAATGTGTCGTTTTAGAGAGCGCCCTGAATCTAATTCAACCATGTAATGGTATTGACCCAATTTCCTGGTTACAATGCCGAACTGCCAGATGTCTTGATTTTCACGGTGAATCTTCACCTGGACTCTCTCTCCCACTTGAAGAGAACGAACACGAGACGTGCTGCGGCTGCTGGGAACCCGTGCCTTTGAATTTGGAAGCAATGCATCAAGGCGAATTCGAATCCGTCGTTTCAAGTATAATTCTGCTGGCGATAATCCCGAGGCTAATGGCGTAGCGTGATATCTAAATAAAATACTTCTCAGTTTGATTGAGATAGGAGCTGGATCATCCGCAGAGGCTTTTAAACGTCTCTTTAGTGTTTGAATGCTGCGTTCTGCGAGTCCGTTTGTGGCAGGGTGATTCGGAGCACTGAATTTTTGAAAAATTCCTCGTTCCTTGCAATGTCTCAGAAATTCTTCACTTTTGAATATGGTAGCGTTGTCTGTAACTAAAACAGCTGGATATCCATGCACAGAGAAGATTTCTTCAAGGAGAAAAATGGTTGATGCAGAGGACGGTGCGTCACGAGTTATACGGACCTCTGCCCACTTAGACTTTGCGTCTACACACATCAGAAAAAAATGGCCCTCGAAAGGACCTGCATAATCTATGTGGATCCTTTCCCAATTCTCCTTCGGCTGATCCCACGAATGTACTGCGGCTTTTGGTGGGTTGTGTCGAACCTTGGCACAGGGCTCACACGCCTTGACAAGGCGTTCTATGTCTTTATCCAATCCTTCCCAATATACATATCTCCTGGCGAGCTGCTTCATCTTGGTTATGCCCAAGTGTGACGCATGAAGTTCTTCAAGGATTGGCGCTTGGAGAGATTTTGGTATAACGACCCTGTCCGACCTGAAGCACATGTCACCAGAAATTGTGTATGGGCTGTCCTTGGAGGTGTTCCTCAGCTCGAGCATCAGTGTCTGCAACACTGTGTCTTTGGCGGTTTCTTCCGCGATGGTATCTGCTGTGATCGATAAACTGGATATTTGAATCAGATTTTCAGCGTACATGGTGTTGACTTCTTCGTCTATGGTTAACTCTGGTAACTGGGTTGATACAGAGATTGGAACACGGGACAGGCAATCAGCATTTTCATTATCCTTGCCTTTCTTGCAGTGAACGGTGTAATCAAGCCCACTGAGAAACGAGGCATATCTTAACAATCTTGCTGACGTCATCTGTGGCAGAGCTCGATCTGGGTGAAAAATTCGGGACAGTGGTTCATTGTCGGTGACTAAAACAAAACGTTTGCCGTAAATATAGTTGTAGAAGTGTGTTGTTGCATAAACGATGGCCAGAGCCTCTCTATCGAGCTGACTATAGTTTATCTCAGCCTGCGTCAGAGCACGAGATGCGTAGGCGATTGGTTTTTCTTGACCATCGATTTCGTGACTTATAATGGCGGCTATTCCGGTAGGACTTGCGTCAGTGGTGAGAATCACAAGTTTTGACGGATCGAATGGAACAAGAACTGTGTCACTGCACAATTCTGACTTAAGGTTCACAAAAGCGGCTTCAGTTCCAGCAGACCAGTGAAACTTTGCATCCTTCCTTAGCAAGCGGCGCAGTAAGTAGGATTTGGTAGAAAAATCCGGAATGAATTTGGCGTAGTAGGTGACTAATCCAAGAAATCGTCTCAGCTCATCAGCATTCTTCGGGCGAGGTATCTGGGAAACGGCTTGAACCTTCGATGGACTTTTCTGGATTTTGTTGAACGATACCACATGACCAAGATAGTGTATGCTTTCCTTAAAGAAAGAGCATTTGCTCCTGTTTAGGTGTAGGTCATTGGCTTTTAGGCATTCTAAACAAGTAATGAGATTACGAGTGCACTCCTCCAGCGTGGTACCATGGCAGATTATATCGTCAAAGTAAGCTTCAACCTTGGAAAGTCCGTTCAATAGCTGTGATAAAATACGATTGAATTCTGACGGCGCAGTTTTAATTCCGAAACTAAGACGATTCATCTTGAATGTACCTTTGTGCGTCGAAATAGTCTGAATATTGCTTCCTTCTTCATCAACCTTCAGGTGGAGATAAGCTTTGTGCAGGTCTAACGTGCAAAAATATTTCGACCCTCTGAGACTATGTAGAACTTCATCTATGCGTCGTATTGGGTGGTTGGCAGCAACGAGTCTTTTGTTGACACCACTTTTGTAATCAACACATAGCCTCACACCACCATCTGGCTTTGCTATTACAACCAATGGAGATCCCCAATCGCTTAATGAGACAGGGGTTATGACTCCTTGAATCTCCAGTGTGGTAAGTTCTTTTTCAACTTTTTCCCGCAATGCAAATGGAACATCGCGCGCACGGATGAATACAGGCTTTACTCCTTCTCTGAGTTGGAGCTTTACTTCCACATTAGGAACACAACCGACTCTTTCTTCAAAAATGGTCGAATATGTGTTAAGAATGTCTTCGAGTGACGTGATAGAATTGACATAAACTGGGTTGGTTTCTAAAATACGACATCTATCAATCTCGTTGAGGTTGATTCCTAGTTCACGAATCCACATCCGGCCAAGCAAAGCATCATGCCCTGCTGGTACTATGAAGAGATCAGCTTCGATTGACTTATTTCCATATGTGACTGAGAGACTAACTTTTCCTAAAGGCTTTACTACGTGGTCTGAGTAGGATCGGAATAAGACTGAAGTTGTCTGGATTGGAACATTGAGGTCAAGCTTTTTGAAATCAATTTCCGAAAGAAGGGAAAAACGAGCACCAGAGTCGACTTCAAAATTTTGTGACTTGCCATTGAGAGTTACTTCGACAATGTACTTATCTGTGTTTGGCCCAAGCACGTACAAGTCTTCAATATTTTCCATCCGGACAATGCCAAACTCATAGTCACAATGTTGATCTTCACTTTGAAAATTTTCAGACGTCAAATGCTGAGTCTTAGATTTCTGGAGCAGCGAAGTGATGCAGACCTTGGCGACATGACCAACCTTCCTACAAGAAGTGCACTTCAGCGATTTACGATGCAATCTGCATTCAGGAGATCTGTGATTTGATCGACCACAATTCAGGCAAACACCATCAATACCTAATGATTTATAATCGACATAACCTGTACGACTCCTAGACTGGGAACTGATGTTCCTGAACTGAAATGGTTTGTGGTTGTGACGATTGCCGTGCTTGTTTGTGGAAGGACCAACTACTCTGTCCCAGATAGCACACACACGTTATATGGATGTTCTTAGAAGATACCGCCAGAATGTTCAAATATTCATAGAATATCCTCACAACAGACCCCACACATTCTTAGAACATTCCATGCACTATTAAGTGAGAGAGGAACTCTGGTTCTATACAGGTTCTATGAATGTTCTCCCGAATATTCTAGAACCTTCTAGGAATGTTCTTGACAATATTTCAGGCATATTCTTGAGAATATTCCAGGTACGTTTCAAAAAATCTCCTATTAATATTACCCCAAATATTCTATGGAGATTCCCACTCATTCTAGAAATATTCCCAGAATATACTTTAATTCTGAGAATATTTGGTTGAATTTATAAATTCATTGGTATTATTAATTCCTGCCGCATTCCCTGCGGGAATTAATAATACCGAACTCCAACTGAAAAACTAAAAAAAAATTGTGTTCAACGATAAATTAACGGTATTGAATGCTTTTTTGTTATAATTCATTTTAAAATTAAAATGTTTTGTAAATTTAGTTAAACTTTGAGATTTCATAGACTCATCACATTGAATGGTTATGAAATTCTTATTTATTTTTCGTAATCCCATAAAAAATCATCAGAATGCTGATTCTGAGCATAAGCCTAGTTTTTTCACAAATAATATAATAATATTATTCGAGGTCAAACAACACTAATCCATATTATAATAATACATAATTCAAGTCATCAGTTTTATTTTTAGGAAGACATTTCCTGAAATAAATTCAAAAGAATAATAACAAAATATTTTGTTTATAAAAAAATAATATTCGCGAGATTATCTTCTCCATCATTTTTGGCTACCAACCAGCCTTTTGGTTTCAAAATCAGAGATTCTGGAAGAGAAGAAATGAAATATTACTAGGCACCTTGAATAATTTAATAGTTTTCAGTGTTAACCCAGATCAGAATGAAATACAAGGCAACAAACCAAATTTTAGCTAGTAGAATAATTTAAAAATATTGCTTCATGCTATGAATGATATTGAGTACAACTAATATTCCTACCTTCACTAGATTATAGTTTTGAGGTCTAATTTCTGGAACTTTTCCTCCTTCTGTTTCGCCTTAACCAACCAGTCCTTAATTACCAATTCCGCATCAGACTCTGTAATCTTTCGATGAATGTTCATCACAGATTCTGTAAAATATGAGAGATAATTCAAATATGTATTAATGTATTTTAGTTATCGCAATAATTCCAAGTAAAGCGATTTCTGTAAAATATCTTGACTAGTTATTCCATTAAACATTGCTTCTTCATAGAAATATATTTCTTATCTTATCTATCTTATAGAACATAGTAAATTCTTCGAAAATTCTTACCTTTCACTATTTCGGAAAAAATCAATGCCGAAAAATTATCCTTCTTCTTAAATCCTAACCAGCTAGAGTTCATAGCAAGAGCATTTGTCATCAACCTTTCCTTTTGTTATCACTTTGTGCTTAGGCCCCCAATTTTTGACAACTCGTAAACCTAAAACAACAACCGAAATGTAACATAAATAATAATATGTATGCTGTGGACTTATCTAATCCTATATGTTAGATAGGAGTATACATTATTAATTTCCAGGAGAATTTCATACAATAATTTCGAGGATTTTTATATGTGAACAAATTTGATAACCAGTAATGTGGTAGTATCAATGAATTTTCTAGAGAACAAAAATCTATTTGAATGTAACATTTGGATACATCACACAAATCAAAATCTTGAAACTTACCACTTTTGTTTTAATTTCTTCAAGGTCTAAATTACTATTTCTCCAATTTTTGTAATACGTTGTAATATTTAATAGGAAAATCAAACTTTTCTTCAAAATTGATTGATTCTTCAGTTGGTTCATGATCATTATTATTAAGATCATTTCTCGATAATCTGCAGCAACCTCTGCAGATGTGAAATATTTCGCCATCAGCCCTGGCATAATAACTTCTGAATGAAATTTCTTAGCAGTTATTTTCCCATATTTCCAGATCTTATAGGATTCGTACTTCGAAACAACTATTTGGAAATCATATAACGAAATCACAATAATGCGACTGTGAGGTGAATAATTGAATTTGTATTTTTTGGTAGTAATAACTGTTTGTTTTCAAAGTAATTATCCCAGCATTGTGCTATTAGATATGAACTCTTTATTAGCAAAAATGCATGAATGTCTTGTAGGTTGTGGTATATAATAATCCAAATATGTTGCAATATCCATATATGTGATTGGAGGAACACCATCAATTGAATTGTCCACTATCCAGATCAGAAACATTCAATGTTGAAGGATCTAAGCCGTTAATTAATCCCAACTTTATTATATGTATATCTGTAATAAAATCAAATGTAAACACATGATGAAGGTACTTTTTTTCGAACCTACCGTTCAGCAAAGTCTCCGTTGTTCAACAATAGTCTTTTCAGATATTCATTCTCCATTTCAATATAGTTTAAACAGCAGAAAAGCTCCGGAATAAGTCAATGAACACTATAAAATAACCAACGACCTCAACACGTAACTTATTTGTTGTTTATGTACAAAGAACCGCCATATTGGTTCACGTCACGTCACGTGATGATTCCAGGATGCGAATTGTGAAATTAATAAATATTTGTAGGCTGGGCTGGTAACAAGAGCCAGGAGCGTGTTCTGATAGCCGAAGGAATCGGTCAGGGTTGGAAGATTAGGGAAAAATATTCGGCTTGAAAAGCTGTTCATCTATTAGAATCAGAACTTTACTGATTAACTTTCACTAGTGAAAATATACCGAGCCAACACCTCCTAAAAGGATGTAGGAGGTGTTGACCGAGCTTATGAACAATAGATATAAAAATTTCTATAGCATCGAAAAGCCTCTGAGGTGAAGTAGTAAAGTGACATGTTACACTACACTATTAAATTAACCATAAATCTCAAAATGATCCCACGCGACGCAATGATCAAAGAACATTCTGAGGAGGTTCTTATTATATTCCACAAGGATCTTACCAAATACTGAAATAAACTACAACTCCTATGAATATTCTCTAAGGATATTCTAGTAATGTTCTTCATATCATATGATATGGATATCATTTTTGAAATGTGATCAGAACGTTTACTGAAGGACATTCCTTGAATATTCTAGATGTTATACGACGATGCATGGAACGTTCTATTAGAATATTCTAAAGTATGAACGTTCAGAAGCTAGATATCACATTCTCAGAATGTTGTGTGCTATCTGGGGTGTGTGTCTTCCGGATTATCAGGTAACTTGTCGAGAGTTTTGCCCAACTGACCGGATTCATATCGAGATACTTCCAGTGCAGTTGCCTTTTTAAGTAGCTCATCAAAATTCTTGAAAGTAGTGTCTTGCAACAAATGCTCACGTATCCAGTTGTCTTTCAAACCTCTGATGAACTGAACACGAAGGAATGAATCCGCAATGGAATGTTTTCTCTTGCAATTTAAAGAAGGACAAGTAACATAAAAGTCACAATCTTTAATATTACCCATCAGTGCTGCAACAAAATCAGATATTGACTGCTGAGTCTGCTGAGTGACACTCAGAAAGTAATGCTGAGCAACGGCTGGGGAGACGACAGGGGTTAACATTTTCTTGAATTTTTCTACTATGACACTATACTCATTTTCTTTCACAAGTTCATCAGGACCCGAGAGGGCAGCTAAATTATTGTAATGTGCTTTCCCAATCGATGAACACAACAGCTGAACCATCTTCCTATTCTCACTGACATTTTTCAGGTCACAATAATTTTCGAAACGTTCCAAATAAGAAGAAAATTTTTCAGTTTTTGAATCATAATTCTCATAAGGTGTAATTTGAGGAATTGGGACTGGCTTACTTTCGAGGGCTGCTTTAAGAACAGAAAGAAATTGACCGAATTGCTCTTCATTCATGGTGTTAATCCTCGTCGCCAACTTGTTGTGTCCAATAAACGACTCTTGTTCACGTTTAACTCTTTAATATGCACAATTCGTAAAATAATGACTGAACTTAAAACATAAAATAATTGATAACTGCCAAACAGTGACATCTCATAGTTTATATGATCTGCTTCTTCACAATACATCTTGATCTTCTTCTCATTTATTTCTTATTCGATTAGGAATAATTCGCAGGAATACCTTCAAGGAATGGCTCATAAGACTTATCAGTCTGTAGTCGCTACATTTTTTTGGGCAAAGTGATGAACTCTGACTTTAGCCAATCTTCTGGGATTTCTCCAGTTGAATAAACGTGGTTAAAAAGCCCAACCAAGAAGCCTATGTTGTCTTTATCAATAAGCTTTAAAATTTCTGTTGGAATGTTGTCAGGACCAACAGCTTTCTTGTTTTTTGCAACTTTGTAGCATGGAGAATTTCTGACTCTAGTATTACTGGTCCTTCGTCTGTATTAAATGCCATCCATTCTTCTGGTCTGTCGTCGCCATATAATTTGTTGATATAATAAATTACACCAAGTTGTACGAATTTCTTCCTCATTTATTATCATCTTACCTGCTGAATCCGTTATGGTATGGCTTTTTTAAACATATTAAAGGTGTCATGTTTGTCTTCTAGTTCTTCCATTTCGAGGCATTTATCACTCATCCATTTTTCCTTGGTCATTCTTATCTTTTGCTTTATAATCCTCTGTATCTTCTTATACTCTTCCCTATTAGTCTTAAGCTGCCTTCTATGCCCCATGAGCTCTAGTATTCGTTCAGTTATCCATTGTTGTCTTTTCCGGTTTTTAATTTTCTCAGTATGTTTCTCCATTATTTTCGAAAAAAGATCCTTGAAAGTATTCCAGATTTCAGCACTGTTATCTTCATGATTCACCTTGCTCAACTGATTATTTAGTTCATCTGCTATCTTCGTCCTATTAGTCTCTGAGATAATCGGCCTCGGAGCACCGGGCTCTTTTTCAACTTTTTTTTAGTTTAATCTTTATATCACCTATCAGAGGATTATGATCCGATGCAACATCTGCTCCTGGGTACGCTGACACCCTCTTTACAATATTTTTGAATCTTTTGTGTACCAGTATATAGTCAATCTGATTTCTCACCATGTGGAGTGGGTTATCTCCTGGTCCTCTCCATGTATATAGTCGTCTCTCTTGTAGTTTGAACCAAGTATTCGTGATCACAAGGTCATTCTCCTGACAAAACTGATACAGTCGATCTCCCCACTCATTGCACTCTCCCAAACCTCTCCCAAAATTTGTAATACAAATAATAAAGGAATGATAACAATTTGACATTTTTGGAATGTCTAAAATAATCAATATAGTTATTCTATTCCTGTATGATTTTAATTCCTCAAATATTTAATATTTCAGCCAAGAAGAAATCCAGAAGAGTCCTTCCGAACTGTTTGGATATTATTTTGTGATTTGTTTTGAATTTTTATATTATGATGTGTTATTTCAAGATACCCATTAATTTATGGAATTTTTGGTTTCAGAATCATCTTCTACAGGTAATTGTATGTTAGAAACTGGACTAGACAATTAATTCACTCAATAAACAGGTACCAATTTACTTTATTAGCAGAATGAGCTATTGATTGCTATTATAACTAGAGCGAAACGCCTCACAAAACTAAGCTAATAGTTCTTATACTAATAACAACATTAGAAGAAATATAACTGACAGAGGAGAAGTTCGAAATGTATATCCTATATGGAAGAATTTAAGAGTTTCCAGTGGGAATATCCCAAAAATTGAGAGGTCCGAAATAGATCTATAGAATACATGGTGAAGACACTCTTTGACATATTTTCGGCCGAATTGCGGTCCAAATACTGTCAAAATACAAAGATTTTGTTCTACTTCAGTTTTCGCCGATAGATGCCGGCAGTAGAAATTTTATGGACAAGATTATCGACAAATGTCAAATTAAATTTGAATCTTTGTTTATTCTAGTATTTCTAGTTTTTTGTGGAAAGTCGTACCGTTTGCTGAAATTTAGTATTTTGAGTATTTTGTTCAACGTTCTTATTTTCCTTATTATGTTTGCTGTGTGAACTCTGAACGAGTATCCAGAACCATTTTAATCCAATACTATTTTCATTTTGAAAATGCTTCGTTTTTATGCGCATTTAGTTTTTTTAACAATTGTTTATTCTTACCGGATCAGGGGCAGATTTCTAATATCAAGATAGGTATTAATTATAATATTCATAATATTGAAAGATCGCTGATACCGTTACTTGTTAATAAATCAACATAGGAGAACGCTTAAGGCTGGTTTATGCTGGCTGGTAACTTTAACTTATTCCCTAACTTAAAAATTGAAACATAGATTTCTAACGCTATGGTTGATATTGAGACTGAATAATCCGTTTACTTATTATTAATAATAATAATTAATAAGTTAACGGATAATTTGGTCTGATTATAAAGCAAACACTAAAAATTAATGTCTATATATATTATATATATATGATTAAGTTAAAGTTACCAGCCACTCCAGCCAGCTTAAACCTGCCTTTAAGCCGGCCATAGACATCGTTATTTTTCATCCGTTCATACCGCTGCGATACGAACCGTCGCGCCAAAAGCGCCAAAAACCGATGTGTGTGGCGAAGAACCGTCGGTACGCCTCGTCGGTAGAAATATCTGCCGATGCTTGATTTTTGTCACGACGGTTCATCGGTTGTCGTGCCATACCGACTGTCTGTGGGGTTTTCGTCGAGAATCGGCGGTTATTTTGCATTAGCGTAGTACAAGTCGCGTCCTTTCCACAAGTGCGTCTACTTCTGCTGTTTCTTGAACTATTTTTGACCGGGATGGATCAGAAGACAAATGGCTAATAAACAGTTTATTATGGATTTTATCTATTTGTACAGGTTGCATCCTTGTCTATGGCGGATTAAATCAGCAGAATACAGGGATAGAAACAAGAGGAGGGAAGCTTATGAAATATTATTGAAAAAATATCATGAATTGGACAAAGGCGCTGTTATTAAAACAGTGAAGAATAAAATTGATTCTTTGAGGGGTGCTTACAGGAAAGAATTGAAAAAAATTAAAGATTCTCAGCGAAGTGGTGCTGGGGCAGACGCTGTTTATGAACCACATTTGTGGTATTTTGAGGAATTGTCTTTCCTGATGATCAAGAAACACCCCGCGAGTCTTTTTCGAACCTTGAATCTGATGATGTCTTTGAGGAAATGGTAAGTAAATGTACTCAACAATGTTTTGCTGGGTGGCCTCTTCATGACGTGCCTATTCGCGAACGACAGCAAAATAACTGGTAGAATTTACCGAAGTGTGTGGGTAAAACAGTTCTGCGATATGACTCGGCGGTTCGAACCGACGCGAGGAAAACGGATGAAAAATAACGATGTCTATGGCCGGCTTTAGACTTGTTGATTTATTATAATCTTGCCGATTGATGAACATAAACTGTGTTAACAGTTGAAACATTAAGGTATAACTCTAGTAATTAATAATTATATTCATTATACAATTCAGTTATATATTGAGAAGAAATGAAATGACATGTTATGAAAACTAACAATATTATTTGTCAACGATGAGAGGAGTAGCAGAGAACAAAGTTCAGAGCAACCCCACAGTGTGATTTCATCAAAGTTGAATAGCTTTCCTAAAGCGTCATTCTTTTTGGCGTTCTTATATTATAATATTATTTGTTTCAAGGATATTGTTACACGACAAGAATGGCAACTGGCTTGTGGTAGAGGTAGGGTATTGAAAATTAGAAAATTTGTTTGTTCAAAATATTTTTCTAGCGAATATATTTTGAATAAAAGATTGAAACGTAGTACACTACCCTCTATTTGGTTAGTTTATCAATTTAATGAATCATTTTTCGATATTTCATCAGTATACTTAGTTCTGAATAATAGCTATCGAATCAAATATATTTTTCAATCTAATTGCCGGGAACATAAAAAGTTGGGGTATTGGGTGACTGAATTAATCCTGTATACATGAGAATGTTTTGATGAAGTTTCAAATTATACATTGAAAATAATTAG
The DNA here is from genome assembly GCA_937662695.2 of Halyzia sedecimguttata. NCBI lineage: Eukaryota > Metazoa > Arthropoda > Insecta > Coleoptera > Coccinellidae > Halyzia > Halyzia sedecimguttata. The sequence goes on along the minus strand of OW569418.2, from coordinate 1,580,025 downwards.
TAAAATACTCAATTTAAATGTGCCTTACATGATAAAGGTAATTAATACATTTGAATAATAATATTATTTAAATATGACATTAATTCCAGTGATATTTTTCAAGAAAAATTATGTATTCTTCTCCTAAAGAAGAATTGAAGGTAGATAATAATGTGTTAATTTTTTCATCATTGCTTTCTATCCTGACTTCACGAAAAAAAAAATTGGTTCAAGCACTGACGTGAAGTCAGGAGATTTTGCGCGTATGTTCTATTGTCCATTCTCCTGTATTGGACACTTTTAATCGAATTTACTATGGTGAATTCTATTGTCTATTCTCCTGTATTGGACATCCTTAATCGAATTCACCATGGTAAATTCGATTAAGAGTGTCCAATACAGGAGAACAGACAATAGAATTCACCATGGTAAATTCGCTTAAGAGTGTTCAATACAGGAGAATGGAATATAGAACATACGCGCAAAAGCTCCTGACTTCACGAAAAAAATTGGTTCAAGCACTGAGGTGAAGTCAGGTGTCCAATACAGGAGAATGGATAATAGAACATACGCGCAAAAGCTCCTGTCTTCACGTCAGTGCTTGAACCAATTTTTTTGAGTGATACGATTCCCACAAAATTTCACAAAAGAGTTCAAGTTTGTATTCTACAACTACTCACCAAGTTTCCATTCGACCGGATTTTATTGGTTGAAAACGAAATTATTACTCGATAACCATTGGGGCGATTATGGTCATTAACTAACTTGTTTCGTCGTATTGGAACGCGCCACCTACCACGAAAATTTCAAGTTGCTATCTCAAGTTGCGTTCTCAAGTTATCGCGGAAAGGGCTGTCCAGACGGACATAATCAAATTTTACCTCGAATTCTTCATCAGGGAGTCGCCACCAATCGTTTTACACAATTTTCGGCAAAAAAAATCCAAAATTAAGGACATTTGGGCAAAATGATAACGCGATTTTTCCCAGAACATGCGCGCATAAAGACGGGAGGTGGAGTACTCATTCCAGTGGAGAACACGAACTGTTTTGGAGTTATACTCATCTGAAATTTTGTTGATATTTCCTCTAAAACTCAAAATATAGAAATCTGATCCAATTAAAACTCAGTGATTACTTGTAGAATGCCGACCCACTAATTTTCGAGGAATTTCGTGAATATCATATCCTGGAGTTACTTGGGTTTTTTCGTATTTCAATTCTGGTATCCTAGACATCACTGAACTCATGGATCACTTGCTACAGCCTAAAACTAGAAGCAAAAAATGTATTCATAAGAAGTTTGAAAATAGAAGGTCTAGACATCAAATTTATAACAGAACTGAGAAAAGTTTGGCAGAAGGAAAAGTAGCGGATAACATATTATAAGCATACAAACATTTGGAAAAAAGGCAAAATTGTAAATTTAGACAAGGAACCACGATCTTATCATGTCACTGATGATGGGAATAAAATGTTCAGAAGAACTAGGCAACACATCATATTAGTCAATAAGAATTCTCATAGATCCCAGAATAATGATATTAATAGGGTATTGAATGATCCGGAAAAGTTAGTTAAGACAAATCATGGTAGGTTTAGTCAGAATACTTTTGGAAATATGGATAATACGTCCTTATAACTTGAGGGAAAGAAAACAAAAAATCAGTTATAAAGAATAATATTTTATTATGCTGAAGTAGATTGAATTAAATTTAGAATTAGAGTTTTGTATCGTAAACAGCTGTATATTAATAATACTTAGTTAAGTTAGTTAAGATATTAATAATAATTCATTTAGTTAGGAATAGAGAAAAAATGAAGAAATTAATAAAAATTAAAATATTAAATGATTAATTTAGCTTAAGGGGAAAGATGTAAGATATGCAATAATGTTACTTAGACGAGTATTTAAATACCGGCAACAATGTATCCAATTGATTAACGAAGATTGTAGGATGCGACACTGAATGTTGAGCTGCTGGAAGATAAACATCGAGATAAAATATAAAAAAAGTGCTAGAGTAATCGTATGTTGAATTTGATTCAAAATAACCTTCTAGAGCCCAACGATCGATAACGTTACACTTATTTGACCAAAGTAGTGAGTTCAATATGCGTATTGCTCTTTTACCCTGTTGCGTTCTATTATGGATCTCGTTTTGTGGTGCCCTCTTCCGAAATTATAGTTCCCAGATATTTGAACCCTTTACATCTTTTAAATTCATGAATATTCAGTTCTGATTCTTCTGTTTCATCTCCTATTTTGAGGTATTCCGTCTTGCTCATGTTTACTTGCAACCCCCATCTTTGGTAATCTTCGATGAGTTTTCTCAGCATATAGTCTGCATCGGCTTCATCCTGAGCCACTATTACTTGATCATCCGCGAATAACAATGTCGTCAAACAATGCTGTGACATCTGTATTCCCATTCCAGATATTTTCCTAGTTCAGTTGTTAAGTACCTCCTGAAGGTATATTTTGAAAAGAATTGGAGAGAGACTACATACCTGTTTCAATCCTTTTGTTATTGGAAATGGATTTGGGGTGACACCACCCACTTTCACAGCCCCTTTAGAATACGCATACAAATTCCATATAGCCCTCACATACCCATCACCAAGGCCTATCTTGGTCAACGTTTCGAAAAGTGTTTTCAAGGGAACCGTGTCATGCCATAGATGAAAGTACCTCGGGCCCAGACTTGGCCCAGGACTTTTGTCAAGAGTGTCTTCACCATGTATTCTATGCATCTATGCGAGACCTATCTTGCCAACAGACCAAAGAAGAGTTTCGGAGTAATCCACCGAGTGTGTATGATTTCATCAAAGTTGGACAGCTACATACCGCGGTTTCATCCTTATTAGGAATCATCAGTGGAGCATAATTCAACGCCGATGAAATCAACACTACGAGGTAACCCGTTTAAAGAAAACCAGCAATCACTTGTGAGTAGAATTTAGACACAAGTGACACCTGGAATTCAATTCAATCACCCAAGCTCCCCGCTGTGGCTACCCAAAAACTATAAACCTCTAAGTTTATTCTTTACCCCTATGTGGTAATCAGCAAGTACTCGGATTGGAGTCTCATGCAGTTGACCACTGGGGAGCGAAAACGCCCAGGTTAATACGCAATGCGCAATACGGAGCCATACAAATAGAATAAGGCTTTAGGAAAGCTAACCACTATATTGTAGAAATAAGAAACATAATGAAAACAAGTATGGCTGCCGATGGGCCAGTCTTGGCTCAAGTCTTGGTTCCGAATTCTTGGCCAAGGCTAGAACAACCAGGCTTAGTCCAAGTCTGGGTAATCATTGGCATGGCCAAGGCGAGGTCAACCAGGCTCGGCCCAAGTCTGGGTAGCTATTGGCATGACCAAGGTTAGGTTAAACAACCTGACCTAGGCATGGGCCAATACAGGAATGCCGAATCTGGGCTTCCCAGTACTATCCCAGGCATGGCCTCTTTGTTAAATCTGGGGGTTTCCTGCATGGGATATGCCTTCTCTGAATCTACTAACACCAAATGGGTTGGGAGGTTCCTAGATTTTCTTTTCTCTAATATTTGTTGCAGGACAAATATATTGTCAGTGCAAGACCTTCCCGCACGGAAACCGCTTTGCTCTTCATTTCCACGATATTGCGTTCCATTCTTTGCTTGAGTATTTTTCCGTACAATCTTCCCATCGAACAACTAATGCTTATGCCTCTATAGTTTTTACATATCTTTTTATCTCCTTTCTTATGGATTGAGATGATGTGAGCCAAGTTCCAGTCCTCTGGTACTTTGTCACCTTCCATTAGGCACGGATTAAACAATTGAGCTATGTTCTCTAACAATATGTCTGGTCCATATTTTATCAGCTCAATGGGAATATTCTTGGGTCCTGCATCTTTTCCGTTCTTGGACCTGCGTAGCTCGTCCCTTATTTCCTTAACCGATACATTTGCAGTTGACTTAATGTTGACGTTGTTGAACTCAAAATCTTTTCTGTTTTCGGTGAGTAAAGTCTTATAGTAGTTCTTCCATTCTTGCATACTTATTAAGTTCATATTTGCATTTTCTTTGATGTCTTTTCTGAGGTTCTTGATTGTTTTCCATGTTCCATTCCATGTTTCCATTTTCCTCAGCTACCCTGGTTCCTCCCATGTACCTGTCTATTTCTTCACATTTTTCCTCCCAGGCTAAGTTCTCTCTTTCTGCAACCGCTCTCTCCACTTCCCTGTTACACTGTGCATATAACCCAAATTTAATAAACAAATATAAATAAGTCAAACTTAGCTATGATAAAGCCCTCGAAAATAACAAAAAAATCTTTCCAAAGAAATGTAATTGATAATGCAGCGAATAAAGCTAGAGCAGTTTGGAGGATCGTCAAGGACAGATCCGGAGGTCTCAACTCACAAGCGAATACTTACCCTGCTATCTCAGATGCTTACCAAAACATGCACGAATTAGCTGATGCATTCAACAATTTCTTTGCCACACCATCACCGAGTACGTCAGATAACACCGCAAATGTGCATCTTACTACCAAACGAGTTTCTAATTCGTTCTGTCTATTTGATGTTACAGAGGCAGAAGTTGTTTCTACAGTGAAGTCCTTGAAAAATAAGAACAGTTACGGTCATGATAATATTCCAATCACGATTATAAAAGCTCATATAACAGAAATTTTAAAACCTCTGTGTCATATTATTAACTGTTCCTTCAAGAGTGGTATTTTCCTGATTCCATGAAAACTTCACTAATCAAGCCATTTTTCAAAAAAAGAAATCCCGATAATTTGACCAATTATAGGCATATCACTCTAGTGACAGGATTCGCAAAAATAATTGAAAATATTCTTGCCAACCGACTCTTAAAATTCTTTATGAAATTTAACATCCTTCCTAAGAAGCAACACGGTTTTATTCCAGGTCGTAGTACCGAAACAGCCATGTTTGAAATATTGAGGAAGATCAATCAATCTCTGGAAAGGGGTGAAATTCCAGTGGGAATTTTTGTAGATTTTTCCAAGGCTTTTGATCGTATTGATCACGAGAGATTATTGAATAAGCTCGAAAGATTATTATTATTATTATTATTATTTAAATGAACAAGAGTAGAGGTATTTACACCTATAAACTCAAAAGAAAAAATTGATGTGTACAAAACCATCACATATGAAAAAAACCGCAACAAAAGTAAAACGAGAAAAGAAAATTAAATAAAGTGCATGCGTATGATCAATGAGAGCTGCGCCATCCATCGAACCCATTTTTAAAACTATTGGTAGAGCTGCTCCCGACCACGTCAGAGGGCAGGCTGTTCCAGGTGCAGAAAACTCTGTTACTAAGAAAGCACTGTCTCGGCTGAGTCCTGAAATTTTCCTTCCTCAACTTGTAATTATGTCCACGGAGATGATTCGTGTTTCTTGTGAAGATGGCTTCAAGCTGAGGACCAAACATTCCATGCAAGGCCTTATAGGTGAAGATCATGTCGCCTCTGGCCCGTCTGCTGTCGAAGGTGGATAGATTCAGCAGACGTAAGCGTGTGGGATAATCAGGACGAACTGTACCGTAAGGGATCCTAGTGTTCCACCTCTGAATTGACTCGAGAGCGTCAATCTCTCCTCTAAGGGCAGTCCACCAGGCTGGTCCCGCATACTCCATGATTGGACGGATGTAGGTCTCGTATAGAAGTTTACATGTAGTCGGATCGGATTTGCTGAAGTTTTTCTGCAACAGGTAGGTCATCTGACGGGCCCTACTCGTCATAGCTGAAATGTGGGAGGTCCAAGTGAGGTCATCAGAAACGACCAACCCCAGATCGCACTGAGTAGAGGTAGGGGTGATGCGATGACCATTTATGAAATAGGAGAGTTTTGGATTGCTCTTTCCGATGTGTAGAACGCGACACTTATCCAAATTGAGGGGCAGGAGCCATTGCTCACACCACTGAGACAGTCTATCCAGATCCAGCTGAAGCACTCCGGCATTAATTAGTGGTAGATTGTAAAGTTTTGTGTCGTCAGCGTACATAGAGCATGTGGAAGCGAAGCAGGAAGGCAGATCGGAAGTATAAAGCAGGAATAATATTGGCCCAAGGGTAGATCCCTGAGGAACACCACTACTGACGTGGACCTCACGTGAAGAGAATACCTCTCCCACCCTAACACGGAAGGATCTGCCGGATAAAAAGGAACTGATCCAAGCAAGAAGTCTGCCCCTGATACCCTGATGCTCGAGCTTCACGAGAAGGCGCTGATGAGGAACCCTGTCGAAGGCTCTTGCGAAGTCGAGGTACACCACATCCACAGGCAAGCCGGCGTCTAGAGCTTTCGTCCAGTCATTGATGCAAAGTATGAGATTGGTGAGTGTGGAACGATGAGGGATGAATCCATGCTGTTCATTTGGGAGAATACTGTGAGACAGACAGAAATCCAAAATTTGGTCGCAGATGATCCTCTCAAGGACCTTCGACAGGGTTGAGAGAAGACTTATTGGCCTATAATTGCGCGGAGAAAGCTTATCTCCTTTCTTAAATACGGGGGTGACAGAGGCCGATAACCACTCGGTCGGAAGCGATGAAGTAGAAAGAGATTTCCTAAAGATCAGGAAAACCGGCAAGGAGAGGGAAGCGGAACACTCATGTATCAAGCGTGGCGTGATGCCATCGCGACCTGGAGAACCATTCACCCTAGCACTTCTGAGATACCGCAACACAATTTCTTCTGAGAGGAATACATAATCTATCTCGTGAGGCACGCGTGCTGACGAAGGGGACGGCAATAATCCCAGTGGCTCAGAGGCGAAAGCATCCGCAAAGGTATCAGCCAGGACATCAGACGTTTCCTGGGAGTCTTGACACAATGTGCCACAGGGTTTTTTGACTATAGGAAGACTGATTTTTGAGTTCATAGTAGATCTGATATACTTAAAAAACTGTCTCTTATTTGATCTTGTCGCAAGATTACGCTCATAGTTGATTTTTGCAGAATTGATAGAAGTGGCGACAAAGTTAGAAAATGTTCTGTGGGAGCTATAATCGGTATTAGAGCGCGTCCTGGTATACCTCTGCCAAAGCGACTTTTTGCGTCTCAAAAGCTTCAAAATGCCCTCACTCATCCAAGGTTTAATGAGGTCACATCTGTAGCGAATATATCTAGTGCTTATTGAAATGGCATCGTCAAGTATCACCCTAAACAGCCTCCACATCTCGTCAACCGGAACGTCCTCCGCCAGAACGGAACGCCAGTCACAGGAAGAAAGTTTCTCCGATATTTGCCTGTAATCGATTAGCTTTTTAATCCTAGTTTGTCGGGATTCAGTAAAGGTTGGTAGTTGAATTTGAAGCTCTGTAGTCAAAACGTCGTGGTCTGACTTGCCGAAGGGTGGCATGTGAACTACCTCCGAGACCAGGTCCCGCTCAGAAACCAGAAGTAAGTCCAATAATGAAGATATTTGTCCGTGTCTGTGTCTGGTGGCCCTGGTCACAATCTGCTGTAGGCTAGTGGTCGTCAACAAACTAGCGAAAGGATATGATGGAGAATTAACAGAAGGAAGGCCCACTAGTGGCCACTTCAAGTCGGAGCAATTGAAGTCACCAGAAATGAAAATATTGGATTTAGAATGGGAAAGGTCGCTAAGATATTGAACCAGGTCTAAGTCCGCAGCACAAGGACGAGGCCGATATATGCATCCTACCACGAGAGAAAATTTAGGAGGGCGTGTTATCTCCAAAAAAATATTATCAACACCTGGCCAGTCAAAACGCATCATACCAACCCTGAAGTTGCGAAACAGATCTTCGTGAACATAGACGCACACTCCCCGGTGACCAACAGCAGTCCGGTTGTCGTCACGGTAAAGAGTATAATTGGGTATAGAGTAAGTGGCGTCAGGAATAGAGGAGTGTAACCAGCTTTCAGTGATGAGGATGAAGTAGGGTTTGTGACCTTGGACAAAAGCGAGCAGCTCATTGAATTTAGAGCCGAGAGACATAATATTTGTGTACATTACTGGCCAGATGTTAAGCGATGTTAGTTTTTTGACTGATTTTGGTCACTTTGAGAAGAAATGACCCTTGGTACTCCTCTATCATATTTGATAGTTAAATGTGGTTCACCTCCAGCCACCCTTCTCCTGAGCTCATCCCGTGCAATCCTCAAGTCTTCAGCCTGTTTCCTGGTTTTGTCATCCTGCACACGAACATGACGAAACTCCCGATTTCCCAGCAACAGGTTTTTGTTTCTGAGTATAGATTTCGCTGTCTGAGAACTAGAGAAAGTAACCTTCAACCAACGAGGACGAGCAGAGTCCCTACCGGGAAGACGATAAATATTAGCGATGAAGGAACTGGAAGCAGACTGGATACTGTCGACAATCGAGCGTGCCATATTTAAGTCCGATATGTCATCCGCGTTTTCAACCACATTAGTCAAGATGATGTTATGTGATTTTTCAAGCCGATCTAAGATTTCTGGAATATTGCGTTCACTGTTGAAATGTGGATATGAGCTATGGTTGGAATCAGGGGAGGCTAATTTCTCTGAGATTGAGGCTACATTCCTCGAGATGATTGCCTGATCACGCTGAAGAGTTGAGATATGGTATAAGAGGTGTTCCTTTGCAGCTCATGACGAGCTATTTGGAGAATAGGAGGCAAATAGTTGTATTAGACTGTGCAGACTCAGATGTTGAATCCTCAGAGGCTTCAGTTCTAGAAGGAGTTTTCCAGGGCTCAATTTTGGCTCCCCTGTTGTTCGTAGTGTATATTGATCACCTTCCCTCAACAAGCTTATACTTTCGGAGATATGATTTTCGAAGTTTCAATAATTATTCGTACTTCTATGTTTTCACAGAAAGCTATAATTATTCTATCTAAGCTTTATTGTATGCTCTGTGTTCATACTCGTACATGTCATCCTGTTCTATAAGAGAGAGTCAGATTCATTTCAGCTATTTAAATTTGATTTCTTCCATGGTGCAGTTCTCATTCTCAGATTGCTCATTTAATCTTGATAAATAAACTATTATTTGAATTAAATTTCCTTTATGATGCAGTTCTATCATATGAATACATTGATATAATTCCCAACTCTGAGAAACCAATACTTTCGGAGATATAATTTGTCTGTTTGAACTAGAGCGCCAGAAAGCTCCTGTCCACAGGGCTTGAACCAATTTTTAACTTGAGATCGCAGTGTAAGTCACTCGCTGATACGTGCTATTCCTCATATGTCGAAAAGATGGAAGATTACATGAAAAGTAATGTAAACGCTTTTTGGAATTTTGTCAACTCAGAGCGACTCGATTATGGAATTTCGTCTACGATATCTAACAACGTCAAATCCTTCAACATTGATCAGGATATAGCTGATGGTCTTGCTCACTATTTCAGATGTAACTTCGTTCAACCTCCTGCTTCAACACACATATTTACTGAAGACATCACCTTTCCCGAGTTTAATGTGGTTGGTAATTTGCACTGTGAGGTATCTGAAGTAGCTGAGAGACTGAATACTTTGAATATTAAAATGTGGGAAAGCCCTGAGGACAGGAGCTTTGGCACTGTTGTCCAAACTTTGACAAATCATATCTCCAAAAGTGGTTTCTCAGAGTTGGGAATTATATCAATGGATTCTTATGATAGAACTGCATCATAAAATATAATAAATTAAATAAGAATCCATTCATATCATTCCCGACTCTGATAAACCAATACTTTTGTAGTTATGATTTGTCAAAGTTTCAACTAGAGCGCTAAAGCTGCTGTCCACAGGGCTTTCCCACTTTTTCAATTTGGCTTATGTGCCTCAGTTTTCAAGAATTTTCATAATTAAATTCAAAACGTAGGTCTATGAATCACCTCATGTTGGATTTACATATATCAGCAAATTTTAATTAGAATTAGAGTGTGAAGTTATAGAATTATTGAAAATAATTATTGGAATTTTGAAAACTCATATTTCCGAAAGTATAAGTTTGTTAGAGTTGAGAATGATATCAATGGATTCTTATGATAAAACTGCATCTCAAAAAAATTGAATTGAATGTAAAATTTGTAATGTAAAAATTGTTTTAATTTTTGTTATTACGAAACCACTTGGCCGATTTTGCCCACTAACGAACTCAACCGAGATATTTATCTCTCGAACCTACTCTAAAAATTTCAACTGTCTAGCTCATTCCGTTCGAGAGTTATCGTGTTAACGGATGAACGGACGATCGGACAGAAATGATTTTAACCATGGATTCTTGATCAGTGAGTCGAACCGAATCGTTAAAGACCATTTTTAGCCAAAAATTTGAAAATTACAGACATTTGGGCAAATTGATAAGCACTCTGTTCCGAGGAACAAGAGCGTCAAAAAGATCATATAATAAATCATAGATAGAATAAATATAGCATTCTGTGAAAACATAGAAGTACGATTCGTTATTGAAATTTTGAAAAATCATATCTCCGCAGGTATTAGCTTTTTAGGGTTTAAAATGATATCAGTGGATTTTTATGATGAAACTGCACCTTAAAAAAATTTAATTTGAAATTTGTAAGTTAAGAAATATTTTTTTTTCGTTACTCCGAAACCATCTGGCCCAATTTTGCCCAATAACAAACTTAATCGAGATATTTATCTCCCAAACCTACCCTGAAAATTTCAACTGCTTAGCTCACTCTATTCGAGAGTTATTCTAGAAACAAAATTCAAAAATTAAAAAAAAAATGTTTATACACTTTATGGCAACCCGATCAATATAAAAGACTTCGCATGCGTATAAAAGTCAGTATTCTACAATTTGATGCTAGAGATCAGATAGATCGAGTGTTCGGTTCCGGAAATATTCATTAAAAAAGTTTTTATTAAAAACGAACTCGTTCGAGATAATTACGCTCCAAACCTACCCTGCAAATTTCAATCCTATAACTCCTTTAATTCGAGAGTTATCGTGTTAACGGACGGCCGGCCGGACAAAATGAATTTCCACCACGGATTCTTGATCAGTGAGTCGAACCAAATCGTTTAAGACCATTTTCATCGAAAAATTCGAAAATTACAGACATTTGGGCAAATTGATAAGCACTCTGTTCCGAGGAACAAGAGCGCCAAAAACTGTTCATTTCCTGTTGCAGTCGGGAGCGGTATTTAATTAATGTCTACCAATCATAAATATATATTTATTTAATCAGTAGTAAACAATTAATTAAAAACAAATAAAAAATATGACCTATAACTTATGAAAATTATGCTTCCTAGTTGAAAGCTGTTCCTTAGTGACTCCGTTCAAGAAACAGATTTCATTTAGGCATAGTGAAAGAGTGTACTTGTCCCGCTTTTGCGCGTATGTTCTGGGGAACATCGCGTTATCATTTTGCCCAAATGTCTGTAACTTTCGAATTTTTTGACGAAAATGGTCTCAAACGATTAAGTGCGACTCCCCAATGAAGAATTCGAGGTCAAATTTGATTCTGTTCGGCCGGCCGTCCGGCCGTCCGTTGCCACGATAACTTGAGAACGAAAAGAGCTAGCGACTTGAAATTTTCAGGGTGGGTGGCGCATCCCGATACGACGGACTTGTTCGTTAATGGGCATAATCGGCCCAGTGGTTTCCGAGTAATAATTTTGTTTTCAACCAATATGAATCCCATCGAATTGAAACTTAGTGAGTAGTTGTAGAATATGAACCTAAGCACGTTCGTGAAATTTTGTCCGAATCGTATGGCTAGAAAATTTTAAAAAAATTATTAAAACATATTTTTGTTGTCACGACAACTCGAGAACGGAAAGAGATAGCGGCTTCAGGTTTTCAGGTTAGGATGTGTACCAGAACGCGACATTTCAGTTTATTTATGAGCATAATCGGCCAAACGGTTTCAGACTTATAGCCATCTGAAATTTTCTGAAATTTGGTGGTTTTTTGTTCCTCATTAACTCGAAAAATACTGAACCGATTGTATTCAAACATGGTTATTAGTTGAAGAATGCCAACGCAAAAATGTTTGCAAAATTTGGTGAGGATAGCATTTGTAGAGAATTTTTAATAAATCATTGAAAAAAAATAAAATTCTATATATCAGTAACTATTCGTTTGAAATTGCTGAAATTTTGCAAGAGCCTTCATAACCTAACTCTACTGCCAAGTTTCAAGTTTTAATACGATCGGTTACATATTGTTGGAGATTCGAGCATTCTTGTGTCATAATCGGTCTAACGGTTTCCGAGTTATACCCACCTGGAATATTATTTCCTTGATAACTCAAAAAATAAATGTTCGATCGAATTGGTGCTTGGTAACTAGAAGCAGAAAATCAACATGTTTAAAATTTTGTAAGAACCGTAACCCTAGAAAATTTGAAAAAATGACGAAAAAAAAAATTTTAAGAACCGTACCCCTAAAAAATTTTAAAAAAATCACGAAAAAAAATTGGTTCAAGCACTGACGTGAAGTCAGAAGCTATGCGCATATGTTCTATTGTCCATTCTTCTGTATTGGACACCCTTAATCGAATTTATACCATCGTAAATTATGTTGTCCATTCTCCTGTATCGAATTTACCATGGTAAATTCGAATTAAGAGTGTCCAATACAGGAGAATGGACAACATAATTTACCATGGTAAATTCGATTAAGGGTGTCCAATACAGAAGAATGGACAATAGAACATACGCGCAAAAGCTTCTGACTTCACGTCAGTGCTTGAACCAATTTTTTCAATGAAAATTTCACTGGGGACATGCGAATATTTACTAACCAACACTGAATATTTTTCTCAGTGCACATGTGAAAACTATCCCAAATGTTCGATTTTCGTTATATCCAAATTATCAAGAAATTCAATAATAAATGACAGTTCATCAGCTCATGGTAATTTTCAATGCGAACAACCTAAATTATGTGACTTGAAATATAACTAGACCGGCCGTTGCCAACTGAATTTCGATTTTCCATAGGCACCCTTGATGTCAATATATCTTAAACGGACTTATTATGATGATCCATAAAAAGGGCTATAGATAGAATATATCGAAACTATGGTTCGACATATGCATAATTGTAGCTGTAATTAGTTGGCAGGATGTAGCGGAAATATTGAATCAACCTCTCTATTTTCTATTGCACGATGCTCCTTGTTTATTCATCACATAATATCACAGCATCAGTTTACTTGCGAGTTTTCAGCGGAAACCAGCGAATATCGGATCGGGAAATTATTCCTTCAGGAAATACAGTCACGTGTTAGCCGATCTAGTAAGTTAACAATAGATTTGAAGATGCTTTGTAATTTTTAGAACATTTGTTTGGGATTTGTTCCTGAATTTTCACTGTGCCAAATTTATATTTGATCTCGGAGTGTGACGTAGGTACGAATTCGAATATTCGAGTTAAATTTAGATAACATTAAGTGAGGATATTTTTTAAACGCAGAATATTTGGTGTTACATGAGATCATTAGGATGACAACAGGTATAACAGATATCTCCTCATTGTTTTTACGTACTGGAAACTATACTGGCACGGTGAGATGGTGGTTCGAAATGCATTTCGACATACTGATACGATCAGTGGCGCGACTCTGTCGAGGGCTTGCGGGGTCAGAATTTAAGAGGAATTGGAGAAGCACTGACGTGAGAAAAGTCTACTTTGGTGCTCCTCTTAAAATGCCAGAACGGTTACCCATCCAGGTACTGAACTCGCTTCAAAGAAGGATAATAATATGTTTTAAATATTTCCAACAATATAGATCCGATCGGGTTTTATTCTAGAACTTGGCTGTGAAATGATTTTTTGAAGGTTTTCGCAAAATTTCAGCGATATAGTTTCTCAGATTATTTTATTTAATTCATGTTTGGCGCTCTTGTTCCTCGGAACAGAGTGCTTAACAATTTGCCCAAATGTCTGTAATTTTCGAATTTTTGGCTGAAAATGGCATCAAACGATTTGGTTCGACTCACTGATCAAGAATTCAAGGTTGAAATCGATTCTGTCCGGCCAGCCGCCCGTCCGTTAACACGATAACTCTCGAGGAGTTAGAGGATTGAAATTTGCAAGATAGGTGTGGTGCGTTAATAATTCGGAAAAGTTCGTTATCGGGCGAAATCTACCAAGTGGTTTCGGAGTTATGTCCGTTTTAGTAAAAACATTTTTTATGAATATTTCCGAAACCGATCACTCGATCTATCCGTAATTTAGCATCAAATTGTAGAATCATGACCTTTATACGCATGTGAAGTTTTGTATTGATCGGGTTACCGTAAAGTGTAAAAAAGAAATTTGAAAATTTTTAAATTTTGTTTCTACAATAACTCTCGAACGGAATGAGCTAGGCAGTTGAAATTTTCAGACTAGGTTAGGTAGATGAATATCTCGGTTTAGTTCGTTATTAGGCAAAATAGGCCAAATGGTTTCGAAGTAACTAACAAATTTCAAATTCAATTTTTTTTAAATGCAGTTTCACCATAAAAATCCATTGATATCATTTTTAACTCCAAAAATGATCTGCTCAGCTCCAAAGCCATGACTGCTAGACGCAAACAAATTACCACACAACACAAAAGAGCTACGTCTCCTCTGCACTTGCGCAATGGCTTAAAGTCCTCTCAAAATAACACACTTCACACAAAATTTTGATTCTTCAACACCATTGGTTCAGGAGATATCACAGCTCCAATCCTCGATTGCATGGACACTGCCAAGGGGATTATATGGAGGAATAGCATCCTGCACCTCAAAACTCCAATCCTCTCAGACGAAAACTCCAGCGGTTAAATCACTTCTTGTACTTCTTGTCCGCTCATGCGCGAAACAAAAATGTCCGAAAGGGATTATATATGAATATCAAATTAGGAACGCAATTTCTTCGCCCATTCTTCAAATACGAATGCAATTTGATAGAGATCCTCCAGATATAGTTATTTATAAATTGGCTCCAGGCCCACGGTACAGACATTTCTACTGGGAAAAAACTCCTTTTCCTCGAAACTGACTTGTCTGTTCACATAATTGCCTTGAATTTTCCTTTAAAACCTCACAATATGAAGCTTTTAAAATCTCACAATATGAAGTCCTCTGAAAGTCCTCTCAAGATCACACAACTCAGACAAAAGTCTTATTCTTCAGCACCATTGGTTCAAGAGATATCGCACCTCCAATCCATGCATGCACGGACACTCCCAAGGGGATTCTGTGAAGTAATATCATCCTGCACCTCAAAACCCCAATCCTCTCAGATGAACACTCCGGCAGTTAATTCATTTATCGTCTGCTCATGCGCATATCGAAAAATGCCCGTAATGGGTAACATGAATTTAAAAATTAGCCCCAGGTCCACGGTTCGGACACTTCAACTCGGAAACAACGCTATTTCCCCCAAACTGACTTGTCCGTGCACTGAATTGCCATGAATATTTTTTTAAAACCGCACAATATCGGCTCAGCACCAGACCCATGACCGATGGTCCTAAACCATTCCTTACAAAACCCATACAACCCAAAAACATTAACTTCTCCTCTGCGCATGCGCAATCTACTTGCGGCTGAAAGTCCTCTCAAAATTACTCAACCTAAAAAATCTCCGATTCTCTTACACTAGTAGTTCAGGAGATATCGCATCTTGAATCTACGCATGCGTGGACCCTCACTAGGGGATAAATCACTCCTCATCTGCGCATGCGCATAACAAAAATGCCCAGAAGGGGCAGAATGAACTTCAAAAAAATTGGTTCAAGCACTGACGTGAAGTCAGGAGCTTTTGCGCGTATGTTCTATTGTCCATTCTCCTGTATTGTACACTCTTAATCAAATGTACCATGGTGAATTCTATTGTCCGTTCTCATGTATTGGACACTCTCTTAATCGAATTAAGTGTCCAATACAGGAGAACGGACAATAGAATTCACCATGGCATATTTTATCAAGAGTGTCCAATACAGGAGAATGGACAATAGAACATACGCGCAAAAGCTTCTGACTTCACGTCAGTGCTTGAACCAATTTTTTTTTATTTTCTAGGTGTACGGTTCTCACAAAATTTTACACACGTCTTCATGTCGATATTCTACAACTAGTTAGCAAGCTACAATTTGATCGGGTCTATATTTTTTGGGTCATCGAGGAAATAATATTCCAGATGAGTATAACTCCGAAACCGTTCAGATGCGCAACCTACCCTGAAAATTGCAAGTCCCTATCTCCTTTCGTTCGGGAGTTATCGAGGAAACGGTCACCCAGCCAGCTACTGAACTCACACAAGGCTGCTCAGATCTCCTATAGATCCGATCGTGTTCAAACCTGGAACTTGGTAGTAGAGATAGGTTCTGAAGACTCTCGCAAAATATCTGCCATGTCGGATGAATAGTTTCTGATATATAGAATTTTATTCAATGATTTTAAAAAAAAATTTCTAGTGATACGATCCTCACAAAATTTTGCAAGAATTTCCGTGTTGGCATTTTTCAACTAATAACCATAATTATATTGGATCGGTTTGGTATTTTTCGAGTTATTAAGGAAATAACAACCAAATTTCAGATGGGGATGACTCCAAATCCGTTTGGCCGATTATGCTTATAAATAAACTCAAATGTTACATTCAGATTCACAACCTAACCTGAAAATTTCAAGTTGCTATCTCTTTCCGTTTTCAGGTAAAATTATTTTTTAAATAATTTTTTTTTAATTTTCTAGTGATACGATTTTCACAAACTTCCACAAACGTGCTTATGTTTATATTCCACAACTATTCACCAAGTTTCAATTCGATCGGATTCATATTGGTTGAAAACAAAATTATTACTCGGAAACCATTGGGCCGATTAACGAACTTGGCCGTCGTATTGGGATGTGCCACCTACCCTGAAAATTTCAAGTCGCTAGCTCTTTTCGTTCTGAAGTTATCGTGGCAACGGCCGGACGGACAGAATCAAATTTGAGACCATTTTCGGCAAAGAATTCGAAAATTACAGACATTTGGGCAAAATGATAACTCGATGTTCCCCAGAATATACGCGCAAAAATATGTTTCGGAATATCAAGCAAAATATTCCGCAAAATAGTAGTAATTTATTTAATGTATTCATGTAATGTGATCCTCACTAAAATTTGCAAAAGTGTTTGCTTTGGTCTTACGCATCTAACTACTAAGTTTCAATTCAATCATATCAGTATTTTTCGAGTTATTGTGGAAACAAAATTTTTAAATTAAAATTTTTTTTTTGCCAGTTTATGGCAATCATGTCAGTACAAAACTTCGCATGCATATAAATGTCATGATTTAACAATTTGGTGCTAAATTTCAGATAGATCGAGTGATCGGTTCCGGACTCGGCAAATTTCAATCCTCTAACTCATTTGGTTCTAGATTTATCGTATGGATTTAGCGGATGGGCCGGCCGGCCGGACAGAATTGAATTTGACCTAGGATTATTCATCAGTGAATCGAATTCAATTGTTCGAGACCATTTGCGCAAAAAAAATCGAAAAATACAAATATTGTGGCAAAGTTATAACACGCTGTTCCTTGTGGAACACGCAATTAATACCAGTAAAGGAGACGGGAGACCCTAATAATTATTATCAAAATTTTATCATTAATATGATAGATTGTCAGTAAAATAGTATACAAACCTTGGGGAACATCATTCCAGCCTCTCGGCATGCTACTTACCCGTTCGGCTGTAATAACGGGTCCGCCAAATAACGTTTTTTTTTTAAATGCAATAAAAAAAATTGGTTCAAGCCCTGTGGACAGGAGCTTTCTGGCGCTCTAGTTCAAACAGACAAATTATATCTCCGAAAGTATTGGTTTCTCAGAGTTGGGAATTATATCAATGTATTCTTATTATAGAACTGCATCATAAAGGAAATTCAATTCAAATAGCAGTTTATTTATCAAGATTAAATGAGCAATCTGAGAATGAGAACTGCACCATGGAAGAAATCAAATTAAAATAGCTGAAATGAATTTGACTCTCTCTTATAGATCAGGATGACATGTACGAGTATGAACACAGATCATATAATAAAACTTAGATATAATAATTATAGCATTCTGTGAAAACATAGCAATACGATTCATTATTGAAATTTAGAAAAATCATATCTCCGAAAGTATTAACTTGTTGGAGTTGAAAATGATATCGATGGATTTTTATGGTGAAACTGCATCTTAAATAAAAATTGAATTAGGAATTTGATACTTAAAAAAAAATTTTTTTTTTCGTTACTCCGAAACCATCTGGCCTATTTTGCCCAATAACGAACTCAACCGAGATGTTCATCACCCTAACCTACTCTGAAAATTTCAACTGCCTAGCTCATTCCGTTCGAGAGTTATTGTAGAAATTTTTTTTTTAAATTTTGAAATATTTTTCTCACACTTTGCGGTAGCTTGGTCAATACAAAACTTCACATGCGTATAAAGGTCATGATTCTACAATTTGATGCTAAATTTCAGATAGATCGAGTGATCGGTTCGGTAATATTCATAAAAAATGTTTTTACTGAAATTGGACATAACTCCGAAACCTCTTGATGGATTTCGCCCATAAACGAACTCGTCCGAGATATTTACGCTCCAAACACACCTTGCAAATTTCAATCCTCTAACTCCTTTCATTCGAGAGTTATCGTGCCTACTATCGGACCAGCCGGACAGAATTGATTTCGACCTCGGATTCTTGATCAGTGAGTCAAACGATATCGTTTGAGACCATTTTCAGCCAAAAAATCGAAAATAACAGACATTTGGGTAAATTGATAAGCACTCAGTTCCGATGAACTAGAGCGCCGAAACCTACTGAATATTTTCTCAAATTTCTTTTTATATTTGAAAGTACAATCCTTCTGGTTAATAATGGAAAATAATTTCATTCAAATGGCTGCCTCGGCTGGCCATGCATTAGCCTACACCATCGGTCCAATTTTTAAGCACATTTACGATTGTGTGCAGCTTTATTTCACCAATGGCTTCATGAATATTGTCCTTTAAAGCGTCAATTGTCTCTGGCTTGTTGGCGTAACACTTATCTTTGACGGCACCCCACAAATAATAGTCCAACGGTGTCAAATCGCTGCTCCGAGGTGGCCAAACGACATCAGCTCTGTGGCTGATAATGCGATCTTCAAAAACAGGGCGCAAAACATCCAGTGTAGCTTTGGCTGTGTGGCACGTAGCGCCGTCCTGTTGAAACCAAATGTTGCCAATATCCTCCTCTTCAATGTTTGTGGACAAAAATTCGTTCAACTTGGCCCGATAACGATCGCCATTGATTGTAACGGCCACTCCTTGCTCATTTTCAAAGAAAAATGGCCCAATTTTACCTCTGGACCAAAATCCGCACCGAACAGTGACTCGTTTTAGGTGTATCGGCTTTTCAATGTATGCGTGCAGGTTTTCTGTGCCCAAATGCGACAATTCTGCTTGTTTACATACCCACCAAGATCAAAATGAGCTTCATCTGAAAAGATGATTTTTTTGGCAAAATCGGCATCTTCTGTAAGTCCATCGCAGGCCGACTTAGCGAAGCGAAAATGCATTGGGTGGTCAGTTGGCTCCAACTCCTGAACCAATCGGACTTTGTATGGTGTCATACCAAGGTCTTTATGCAAAATTCGTCTCAATGATGTCTCCGAAATGTTCAATTCTTGAGAACGACGGTGAATTAATGTTGATGGCGCTTCACGCACACTTTCTGCCACAGCAGCAATATTCACGGGAGTAGACACTGTTTTTGGCTTTACACGCTTTGGTTTATCGATGAGGATACCAGTTTCTTTCATTTTTTTCACAAGATAACGAACATACGGAGCTGACGGTGCTTCTCTTCTTCCAAAATCCGTACGCAATTTTCGCACACATTCTGCAACATTACCATGATTTTCAAAGTAATGTCGCAATAGCGTTGTTCAAGCGTATACACAACCATATTCGTTCAGCGGAAGGATAAAACTAATTATATGGCAAATCAGACATAAGCTAAGTGTTACCATTCACGAAATAAGCACAACGTTAGACGGCGGACCCTTTAGATTTCTTCATCTCTCGGTATGTAATTTACTAAGTATTGCCAGCAATAAACGAAATGCATTATCACATCCCCTAGGACTACTAACTGAACGAGTAGAAATTGATTATGAATTTTCATTTCAGATTGCAATAATATTAATTCTATCCAAACTGAAATGTGTGAAAAAAGAAAAACTGTAAAACGGAAAATTTTCCCGTTACAATTTGTTCATCAAAATGTTTCTTTACAGAACCACGTTGCGGACCGATGACTGGGGCAGGGGGCGAGCCT
Source organism: Halyzia sedecimguttata (assembly GCA_937662695.2). Classification (NCBI taxonomy): domain Eukaryota; kingdom Metazoa; phylum Arthropoda; class Insecta; order Coleoptera; family Coccinellidae; genus Halyzia; species Halyzia sedecimguttata. Next base: position 1,559,760 of record OW569418.2, on the reverse strand, counting down.
CTTATGCAATCGACTATCTCACCTCCCATGACAGAGAGTGACTTTCCGCAACCTTTGGTTGTTCGTAGTCCATCAGTATCTATGCTGAAGTGGCCACAAACTCCTTCACCCACTAAAACTACTCCCTCAAGACAAGTGAGTATTCAAACTTCTACATTTGCAGGTTATTCTGATGGAAACTGTTCGTCACAGGTTGAAAATATTGAGTTATCTTATATTTTCTTCATGAAAATATAGATTCCGATTCGAATAATGGATAGGTATATCAACGGATTCCAAAATCATTAGAAGAAGATTTCAATGATAAAATTTTCTCATGCTGCTCAACCGGGGCAGTACTGAGAGAAGATGGCTGCGATATGGATCTATAATCTATATATCCTCCAAAATTGCTGTACCTGTGTGGCGCCGAATACACTTCGATGCGAAGATCGATATTCCACTCAGGTTATTAGCGATGGGGTTGTTCTTCCGGGTACAGAGTAGACGATTGCGCCATCTACCGGTGGAAACGAGAAGTGCAGATTACAGATGGAGTAGATCCCTGCAACACGCCACCTGATTTCCTATTCTTGTTGAATTTGTGAGGTTTTTAGGACCTCGCAATGGAATGTGTTATTCTCGTTACACTTGTGACATCTTGAGGAACTCGCAATAGGAATGTCTTTTTTTAGTTATCTGCGTGATATCTTTAGGAGCTCGCAATGGGAATTTCTTATTCTGTTTACATATGTGATATCTTGAGGATCTCGTAACAGCAATGTCTTATTCTGGTTATCTTTAGGATATCTTGAGGACGTCGCAATGGGAATGTCTTATTCTGGTTACATATGTGATATCCTGAGGATTCGCAACAGGATGTCTTAGTCTGGTTATCTGTGGGAATTCTTTTGGAGTTCGCAATAGGAATATCTTATTCTGGCTATCTGTGTGATATATTGAGGATCTCACATTGGGAACTCGCATTTTCATCCACATTGTAACCTCTCAGAGACCTCTATGCGAGGTCTGTGTTACCTGGGTCAAGAATACCATTTTTCGAACGTATGCGCAAATCGACCATTCGCAGCCATGCGTATGCGTGCATGTAGTTGCGAATGATGTCGAGAATAGAGCCCCTGATCACGCTTGTTACGTTAGGACGCTGCACTCAGCTATTATTGAAATACTGTGTATTGTCATGGTTTTCTGTTTATAACCATTTGACAGTTCAAAATTGATAGTTGTCATGTTGATAACATTAGGTATTTGAAATTGGAAATACGTACGAAGTAGTTCATGGACTAGAAGCTGTTTTCATACCCACCTCAAGTGCCAGAATACTGTGATTTCAATATACTAACCTTTTTACCTCCTCTTCATCTTCAATAATTTCAGACAGAAGTGGAACATCTTCAATTTCATCATCAGTATCAGACAACAATGTAGTGACAGCAGCGGTGAAAGCCTGAACAGACGTGGCAGTATGTACAACTTTAGCACGTGCAGTGATCGCACGTGCACGCCACAGCGGACGCCAGCTGAACGCGTGTGTCTGGCCTAGCCTTTATTACCATGTTTCAATTAGAAGGAATTTGTATTTTTCGAGTAATCGAGGAAATAACAACCAAATTTCAGATGGGTATAACTCCGATTACTTTCTCGTCCGCTGTGGTCACTATGAATACGGCATGATACGGTTCAATACAAACATAAGTGTATGTAAGAATAACTGTCAGTGCTGTGGTTACTATGGATACGATTCAATACAACCATAAGTGTATGTGTCATTTGCTATGGTGAAATTATTTAAGAGGTCCGAAATTCATGAACATAAGTGGAGGTCGGCGAAAAAATGTATATGCACCTCGGCCTAAAACTGTCTATTGTCTAGCGCGCTTGCTATCCTCGGCTCCGCCTCGTATAGCAATTTGCAGACTTGGCTATAATATACAGTTTTTCGTCCTTGGTACATAAATAACTATTAGGTCACCTTTAGTCTTTATTCGAGGTAACATGACAGCGCTGCGTTACCTTCAAGAAATAGTGGAGCCATATGTTCTCCCTTACCTTAACCGGCTCGAGAATCCAATATTTCAGCAAGATAATTCTCGAATTAATGTTGCAAAACAAAATTTCTCAGAGGAAATTCCTCATTATAACCGATTGTCAAAGTGTTTTGCTGTCTTTAAAGCAAATGGAATTAGATAGAACATTTTCTACAAGATATAATCAAAGCTATGAGCATTTTAGATCGGGAGGGCTTGACAATAAGATGAGAAGTCATGCTGGTATTGCAGGAAACGACCACGTCGATCAGGCTGCGAAAGCCGCAGTTGCCGAAGAAGTGGAGGTCTTGAAGTGTGTTCATTCTGATATCTACATAAAACTGAGAAAGATTATTTTGAATGAATGGTCCAAGGAGTACCATACGGGTGAGAAGGGTCCCTTTTATAAAAGTATTCAGCCCACGTTACCGATAAATCCATGGTTTAAGGCCTCTGATTGCACTGATCGTAAATTTGTCCGAACTATTTGTCGTCTCAGAAGCGGTCACGCTCTGTGCCCCCAATATATGCATAAAATTATAGCCGCAAAGAGGATCCATACTGTATGTGTGGTGATGTTGGTACTCTTGATCACATCTTGTTCACTTGTAGTAACATCCGTCATCAAGTTAAACATTTTACTGAACAACTAAATGCAAGAACAGATTTCTACCAGCCATTCAATCTAAGCTTCCTTCTCTCCTTAGGAAACATAAGCATCAATAAAGACATTTTCGAGCACTCCGTTTCTTTGGGATTAAATTTTTAAAGCAACGTTGTTTTTCCTGACTCCTGTGTCTCTTACCTAATGTGGACTGATCCTTCAATCCGTGCCTTAATCATGTGTGTACGAAGAGAATAATTCGTCATGATGAGCCCCTTGATGCATGGTGTCCCTGTCAATTTTCCATCCTAATCTCTCTCTAATTTTGCAGCGTTTTTACTTTATCTCTGCTGGTCAATGACTAACGTCAAGACCAACTTTAGGGACATGTCCCCTGTGAATAAAAAAAAAGTATATTATTAACAAAAAAATGGACATCAGATGCATTTTGTTCCATTGCACTTACCTTAAAATTTTCATAAATATCGTTTAAAAGTTATTTATTTGGTTCCATTCTTTATCCCAACCTGTATATTGAAGAGGATTGATGATTAAGATATCGCTGAGACTTCAATGAAAAATTCATCAAAGAAACTTGAGATGAAAATTGAACTTTTATCCACTGATACCCAATATTCCGGTTTTTCAAAATTAAACAAAGTGGATCAAATTAATATCATCCACTGTCTGTAGGAATATTGTCACAACTATTTTCATCAAGAATATTTGAAATGAATATCTGCCTCAACGTATTTTTTTTTTTCAGGTGAGCTTCAATAATTATGGAAAGGACAATATAAATGAAAACAATAGAACCCTCATGAATTTAGACAGAGATTGTTTCATTATTCCAGTGCATAGTTTAGATCGATTTCTACCAGAGGGAGTGCCAATGCCTGTAGGTCTAAAGAGGTGAAACTTTTGAAAATTATTTACTGCATGGATTTCTCTTGATTTGCAGAAATCACTACCTAACGGAAACAGTCCTGATAAGAAGAACGCCAATCTACATGTTATGGAGGTAAGAATAGATTCATAATTCATCAGTTTGTATTAGAGTTAGGCATAATCGAATGATTTCAATAATCGATATATAGGTTCTCGAGAGATTTCAATAATCGAATGATCATTCGAGATATTGATCATTCGGTATTCCACTCAGTTCTCATCGCGTGAGCGGCTTAGGTAATACCTTATCTTCAATATAATTGCGTCGGCTCCCTACAGTTTTGAGTTAAGTTTATGGCTTCATTTTATTACATTTCCGTTGTTCCCTTGATAATTTATTATCATGCTATTTGGTTTTGATCAAATATTTTAAAATTTCTTTCCAGCTGTTCGAAAGGGAATGGAGCTATGAAATGAATTATTATGAACCTGAAATTCCCTAGAATGCACAATTATATAACTATCTATAATCACTAAATACAATAATACCGGCAACATCAGTTCCGTCTGAAAGGGTATTTTCGAAATGTCTACAATTAACCAACATCCGCCGAAATAGATTAGCGCCAAAATAATGTAAACCAAATAATTTTTCTGAATGGCGAAATGTAATGTCAATGAAATTTGTACTTTTTACTTTATTTCATTCTGTTTTTCGCAAAAACATATTTTCAATCATATATTACACGTCCAGATTGAAATTTCTATGAACTTTTTCATTCCTCCATTTAATAAGTTCCCGAATTATTGAAAATAAAATTCGAGTCAATTCGATAGATGCATGCATAATACCAATTGAACCAATTGAAGCTATCTACAAGCATCGAATGCCACTTATACAAATATTTAAAAAAATAACGATAGAATACTTGTTGAACGAACCTCCGGGTGCGAGTTCTTAATTAATAACAAACGGAATATATCTGAATATTTTGAACGAACAGCTACTGAATAAGATAAGAATAATAATGAATACCTCAATTTGCAATGGAATATATAATACAATCATTCACTGATGCCTACTATTTCGACAGCACCCGACCAGAATCCAGATGGCAGCCATAAATTCTATCGATTGTTAAAGAAACCTTTCATATCTCATACTTATATGCCGCCAAAGGAACTTCGAAATATCAAAACATTCAGAACGTATACGAACGAATTACGAGTACGAGATATCTCGTATCTCATTTCATTTCATTAAATTCTTCCTCGAGTCGAGTGATATCTCATCTGGATGCCATATGATAGACGACAGAAAATCATTCGAATGAATTCACTCACATTTTTCAGAACATCTTGAGATATCTCGAGATGTTTCAATAATCGAAATGTTCGATTATTTTCACTCCATAGGTCCCATCATACTGAGAAAAACTTTAATTACAACAAATAAAAATTGTGACTTGCTATAGACACAAAGAACTTTTTTTAGTTGCAATAAGTTCGCATGTTATCTGGGAAACAGTAAGCTATCACAAGCTAGCAAAGTTAATTGTAATAAGTATTTCATTTTTATTCAGAATACCTGACTTTATTGACTTGATCCAAGTAGCAAGTGTTACTTGATAGAAAATCCAACTAAACACTAGAACTAAAAATTCGAATTAAGTGTCCAATACAGGAGAATGGACAACATAATTTACCATGGTAAATTCGATTAAGGGTGTCCAATACAGAAGAATGAACAATGGAACATACGTGCAAAAGCTTCTGACTTCACGTCAGTGCTTGAACCAATTTTTTTTTGAGTTATCAAGGAAATAATATTCCAGGTATGTATAACTCGGAAACCATTAGGCCGATTATGCCCAAAATCGAACTCAACTCTCCCTTTCGGATACGAAACCGACCCTGAAAATTGCAAGTCCCTATCTCCTTTCGTTCGAAAGTTATCGAGGCAACGGTCACCCATCTACTGAACTCACACAAGAATGCTCGAATCTCCAACAATATTTAACCGATCGTATTAAAACTTGAAACTTGGCAGTAGAGTTAGGTTATGAAGGCTCTTGCAAAATTTCAGCAATTTCAAACTATTAGTTACTGATATATGTAATTTTTTTTCTTTATTTTCAATGATTTATTAAAAATTTTTCTACAAATGCTATCCTCACCAAATTTTGCGAACATTTCCGCGTTGGCATTCTACAACTAATAACCAAGTTTGATTTCAATCGGTTCAGTATTTTTTGAGTTAATGAGGTACAAAAAACCAACAAATTTCAGAAAATTTCAGATGGCTATAACTCTTAAACCGTTTGGCCGATTATGCTCATAATCAAACTGAAATGTCGCGTTCTAGTGCACATCCTACCCTGAAAACTTGAAGCCGCTATCTCTTTCCGTTCTCAAGTTATCGTGACAACAAAAATATATTTCAATAATTTTTTAATAATTTTCTAGCCATACGATTCGCACAAAATTTCACAAACGTGCTTAAGTTTATATTCTACAACTACTCACCAAGTTCCAATTCGATCGGATTCATATTGGTTGAAAACAAAATGATTACTCGGAAACCACTGGGCCGATTATGCCCATTAACGAACTTGTCCGTCGTATTGAGATGCGCCACCCACCCTGAAAATTTCAAGTCGCTAGCTCTTTTCGTTCTCAAGTTATCGTGGCAACGGCCGGCCGGACAGAATCAAATATGACATCGAATTCTTCATTGGGGAGTCGAACTTAATCGTTTGAGACCATTTTCGTCAAAAAATTCGAAAGTTACAGACATTTGGGCAAAATGATAACGCGATGTTCCCCAGAACATACGCGCAAAAATGCTATTCGGTGTAAGTAACGTTTGAACGTACACTTATCATAATTTTTTCATATCGCAAGTATTTTTGTTACTGCAGTTAGTGAAAACCTCTGTCTGTTATAAGTAACTTTTTCACTTAGATCCAATAAAAAGTTTGTGTTGGCAATTACATGTGTTGTTTAAGGAATCGAAACTTAAAATTTTTGAAACAGCATTACTCTGACGAAGTGGTTGATACAACTACGAAAGCTAAATATAAATCAACAAATGGTGCACAAATTTAAGGACTTTAATCTCTGAAGATACCCTATTAAAATCAATTCCCGGTCAGAGAACAAATGTAGGTAATGTTATTTACTGCTTCCTTCAGGTTTTCTGACTCGTTTTCTGTTTCAGATATGATTTCAAGATATTTTGTCAATCCAAATTAAAAAGGAAGAAGAAATTTTGTTTCATTGGAGAAGATGCCTTCATTATGAATATGGCAGCTTATTCTCTCGACAAATCCAACTATACTTATGCAGGGAGACAGAGTATTTTTGCTGAGGTTTTTATCAATATGATCTTGCATCATACATATAAATGTTGGTGCCCCATTTTCATTTTCCTCTGCTAATACTATGACACATGCTATATTGTTCTTCAATATTGCTAAGTATGTAATACTCTTTCTCAAAAGAATCTATATATCAATACATACCAGTGACTGGGGTTATCATCAGAAAATGATATCCATTCCGTTCCCCCTGCAGAATATTAGGGGGTAAAGAATAATACATACGATGGGTTTTACTGATTCGCGTTTGCCACCATCACGTCGTTGAATTACAATGTCGGGAGACTCCATATTTCCTCCAACTACCACAATGGCAACTTCATTCAACGTTGGTGCATTAAAATGTTCTCCTGCTGGCCTTTTATCTGCTCTGATCACTAATTTATGTTCATCAGATGGCATCATTTCTAAGGCTAGGGTTTTGAACAATTCTACCAATTGATTGCGTTCATGCGAAAGTGGTTGCAATTGCACAATGATTTCTCAACATGCTGCACGATTGATCTGGAGAAATTTGTATTCACCATCAACTGGTGGTAACAATGCTCCTGGTCCTGCATTTGTCCTTGAATCTGTTATGTTAAATATAAAAAAAATCTTAGAAAATCTTCGCTTATGAGTCTCAACAATATTTTCGTATTTATAGGTAATGATATGATCAATTTGGTATCCGAATTTAATAAAGAATTTATCACCTTATTAAGTGGATAATTATTGAATATCCCTTGGAACACCTCAGATTGGCGACGAGGATAAAAATTTTGAATATTTTATGAAAAACTACGAATAATATCAGTGAAATTCTGCGAAGAAAATTTGGTAATGCAAGAGAAAACGGATGAAACATATGGTAGTCGTTTTCAAGGTAGAGTGTCGTGGATATATGAATTGAGTAAAGTGCGATTGTTGGAGGAACTGAAATTGTTGAAAGTAGACGCTAATCCTAGTGAATTCGTAGACAATTTACGTGAACTTTTGATGAATAAGTGGCGCAAATTATACGGAGAACAATCCACAACATCTTTCAAGGACATTTCTAAAGAAGTTCAAGTGGCAATCGTTCCGTCGTTATCGCTGCAAAAAACAGTAAAAATGTGTGCAGATAACAATAAAATAACATTCTCCTTAAATAAAGATAAATGGAACATTTTTGTGGAATGATTAGAATTATTTTTCGATACTCATGATGTAAAACAAGAAAAATTCAATGTGGAAATGCTGACCAGAGTCTGTCAAGGTACATATTTATTATTCCGGAATTTGTGTGCTCCGCGTAAACCTAAGGATTTTTCGTACGAACAATTGGTGAAAATCATGACTGATCATATTAATCCAAAACCATCTGAAATATCTGAAAGGAATAAATTTCATGAAATGAAACAGAAGTCCAGCGTCAGTGTTTCAGACTTCGTAGCGAAACTGAAAGAAAAATCTTTTAATTGCAATTTCAAAGATATTGATACAGCTCTGCGAGACCAGTTTGTGTTCGGACTAATCAGTGAAGGAACCAAAATCGAATAATTTCGAGAAAATGAGTTAACATTCCAAAAAGCAGCGGACTTGGCCATAGCACGAGAATGCGCCATTAAGAACGCAGGTATGACGAAGAAAGAAGGTTATAATTCAATCTACTTCATGGGACAGAGAAGGAGAGCTATAGATGAAAACTGGAAAAAGCAAGCAACGAGAAGAGAAAACGCAGGCGTCGAAGTGGAAGGAGAAAGATACAGGAATGGGGGAACAAGACAAGGAACGTATAAGAGGAACAGTCATAGACTAGAAAAGGAAAGATCAGAAAATTATGGTAACCGGGGAAACATCAGTAGAGAGGGGCAAGTAAACGGTAGTTGAAGTAGGAAGATTAATATAACCTCAAAAAATAATAAAATTCTTTGTTTTTGCTGCAATAAACCAAATCATTTCGCAAAAGAATGCAGGTTTAGATTTAAGGTTCGTAATTTTTTTAAAACTAGAGGACATATCGAGCCAGCTTGTAGGAATAAAAATCAAATGAATAATATAGAAACAAACGTTACTAATGAACCAGAAAGTTCTGATGGTGAAATTTTTGTTATGAATGAGACATGTTCAATTTCACAAATTACTAAAATTGAGGCTGATCCTTTGCGCATATCGATTGAAGTAGAAAATAAAATAGTTGAATTTGAGATTGATACCGGCTCATTTGTGACAGTTAACTACTTGTGACAGTTAACTACTGTCAAAATTAATTTCAAAAATAAATCTATGGATGATACTGATTTAATGCTAACTAGTTATGATGGATCAAGATTACGAGTATATGGTAGGTTGGCGGAATTAAGGGTAAATTACAGAAATAAGAACTATCTTATGTCAGCTTATGTAATGTCAGGTAATGGAAAGAACTTGGTCGGTAGAGAGTGGATGAAAATTTTCGAATTATGGCCTCTTGGTATGAATTTGAATTTATATAGCATTGATTCTATTAACAATCACGATATAGCTTTAACTCATTTCAGAAATAAATATTCAACTGTTTTTTCTAATAACCCTGAAAAATATAACGGCAAATTTATAAAGTTAGATTTCAAAAGTGATGTTAAACCGATGCAATTGAAACCATATCATGTTCCTTTTGCATTGAAAGAAAAAGTCGAGGTTGAAATCAAAAGATTAGTTGCAATAGGTAATTTGGAGCCAGTTACTACTAGTGCATGGTCTACACCAGTTATTCCAGTGGTTAAGGGTGAGGGAGTGAGGTAATGCGGAAAGTAATCATTAAGGTAATGCGGAAAGTAATCATTAAAGGATACTGTGGGAGGTATACTCATTATTCAACGGCTCCTTTTTTGGGTTTTCTCTCCCAAACTCTGAAAAATATCTATAAAATAAAAATTAATTATTTTGTGATTTGCTTCTGCGTAAGAAACACAGGACACTTGTCAGAAGCAATCAATTGAACAATGTTGCCTAACAAACAACAACGAAACAACATCAACGAAGAAACAACTGTATCGTAACGTTTCGGAGTCTATATCAGACTCCTTCTTCAGACACTTAATGAAAATCGAGAGAATTATTTTGTTGATAGTTATTTGGTGAAATTCAAGAATTGTCACATTGACAGTATTTAAAAATCATAGCTAACATAGTTTTACTTCGCATAGAAATTTCCAAGTTCCAACTCCTTTTTCAATAAATTCAGCCAAATATGGTCAATACCAATTGAGCAATTTGCAAAATTGCATTCTCTGTTCAATAAAATACAAGTTGACTCCTTAAGTTTCCTTTTCATAAAATCAGGTTCTGTCATTAGAATCTTTGTATTTCTCCAATCCATCATGTGATCTCCTTGGATTGTACATACATGTTCTGCTATTTTTGATTTCTGTATGTCTCTATTTCTCAAGTTATTCTTATGCTCTGACTTTCTTACTTCTAGTGGTCTTGATGTTTCTCCTGTGTATGATTTACCACAAATACAAGGAATATTATATACACAGTTTTTTGATTTTTGTTTTTCATTTATGGGTTTTGTTTTTGTTAATAAAGACCTAAGATCATTCTGTGTTTTGAAGACGGTTCTTATATTGAACTTAGAACCGATTCTTCTAATTTTTTCAGAAAGGCCACGAACATAAGGGATCACATTCAACAGATTGGGTTGCTGTTCTTGTTGATTATTCTGTTGTACTTGTTGATTATTTTGTTGTTCTTTTTTATAGATATTTTTCAGAGTTTGGGAGAGAAACCCCAAAAAAGGAGCCGTTGAATAGTTATGCGGAAACTTTAAGCTAACAGTTAACCCTCAGTTAATTATCAAACGGTATCCATTACCGCTAAAAGAGGAAGTTTTTCAAACGTTGAGTATAGGTAACAAATGGTCACAAATAGATTTGAGGCACGCATTCATGCAATTCGAAGTAGCTATAGAAAGTAGAGATCTTTTGACGATCATTACAGAAAAAGGACTCTTTAGGTATACGAAACTCCCGGAAGGTATAGCATCTAGCCCTGCTGAATGTCAGGAAATTATTACAGATACTTTAAAAGGTATTCCGCACCCGATAGTTTATATTGACAATATATGTTGTACAGGTAAATCAGATTTGGAACATTTACAAATACTTGAACACATTTTCGAACGTTTGAATAATGCCGGACTTGAAGTGAATGAAAGAAAATGTGAATTTTTCAAGTCTAGCATTGAGATATTAGGATATCTTTTGGATGATAAAGGTCTTAAACCTTCGACAGAAAAGATTAGAGCTATAATGAATTTACCGGTTCCGAGTTCCAAAAAAGAATTACAAGCTTTTTTAGGTTTGGTTAACTTTTATGAACCATTTCATAAGAATAGGGCCGATAATTTGAAGGTGCTGTATGACAATTTGAAGAGTAATAAATATTATTGGGATGATGTGTACTAAGGCCGTAGATTGGGTCAAATCAATGCTGACATCGGTTGAAATTTTGGTTCCTTTTCAACAGGGGCTTCCATTAGTTCTTTCTTGTGATGCTAGCTTCGTAGGTCTCTCGAGTGTTTTAGCTCATCGTTTTCCAAATGGAGATGAAAAACCAATAGCTTTTGGATATAAAATTATACCTCAAAACGAGTTACTCCGATCAATATTAGATAAGGAAGCTGCAGCCATTGTATACGGATTTAAAGAATTTTATCACTATTTAATTGGCAACGAAATTATTTTAAAAACGGATAATCAGGCTCTGAAATATATATTTGGACATTCAAAAAAGGTAACTAAAATAGTTCAACATCGTTTATTGAGATGGTCATATTTTTTGTCAGGTTTTCGTTATACAATCGAATTGGTTCCTTCTTCTAGGAATGGAAATTCTGATGCTCTGTCTAGATTACCCATATCAGATTCTACTAGAGTTTTCGACTCAGAAATTAATAGTAATAATTATGTTCTACATGATTGTCAATTATTGATCGATATTGAAATGGTATAATATATACTCGAGAAAATAAATTGCTCTCAAAGGTAAAACGTAAATTGTTATTTGGTTGGAATGAAAATATTTTTGATTTAAAGGGGGAGGAGAAAGTATATAACAGTAGAAGAAATGAATTGAGCTTAGAAAATGATTGTATTTTATGGGGATTACGTGTAATTATACCAGAAAAAATAGGAAAACCAATCTTACAACAACTTCACGAGTCTCATTTCGGAATTGTTAAAATGAAACAGGTTGGCCGTTCATTCTTTTGGTGGCCTGGAATAGATACCGATATTGAGGAATTGATCGATTCTTGTGAGTTAAGTATGTGTGAAAAGTAGAATAAAAATGGGTTCAAGCCCTGTGGCCAGGAGCTTTCTGGCGCTCTAGTTCAAACAGACAAATTATATCTCCGAAAGTATTGGTTTCTCTGAGTTGGGAATTATATCAATGTATACATATGATATAGCTGCACCATAAAGGAAATTCAATTCAAGTAATAGTTTATTTATCAAGATTAAATGAGCAATCATGAGAATGAGAACTGCACCATGGAAGAAATCGAATTAAATCTGGGCAATTTTGCCCAATAACGAACTTAACCGAGATATTCATCTCCCTAACCTACTCTGAAAATTTCAACTACCTAGCTCATTCCGTTCGAGAGTTATTGTGGAAAAACTTTTTTTAAATTTTCAAAAAATTTTTTTTACACTTTGCGGTAATCTGGTCAATACAAAACTTCACATGCGTATAAAGGTCATGATTCTACAATTTGATGCTAAATTTCAGATAGATCGAACGAACTTGTCCGAGATATTTACGCTCCAAAACCACCTTGCAATTTTCAATCCGCTAACTCCTTTCGTTCGAGAGTTATCGTGCCTACGGCCGGTCGGCCGTCCGGACAGAATCGATTTCGCACTCGGATTCTTGATCAGTGAGTCGAACCAAATCGTTTGAGACCATTTTCAGCCAAAAATTCCAAAATTACAGACACTTGGGCAAATTGATAAGCACTCTGTTCCGAGGAACTAGAGCGCCAAAAAAACAAGTTTCGTATGACAATTGCCCAAAACAGGTTTAAAGTACCTATAAATAGTAGGTATTCCATAAAACATGTATGAAAGAATATGAGTAATAATATGAAAGAAGATGAGTAATAAATAAAAAATTACCTTGTAATCGATCAAAAATTTCCTGATCTACGTTCACCAAATTTTCGCCTCTCTCGAACTACAGAATTATGCTTTCAATATTTACGTAATATTTTCAAACATTTTAGGGTGAGGTCCCCGTTGCATCGCTAAAATACGAGTATTTCAACCCCAATATTTTTGAAGTTACAATATTCCCTTCTGTCAAGTTGACATTATGACAATACATACATAGAATAATTATATCAATGTGTGAAATACGATTTACATTGAAATTTTGAAGAATCATATCTCCGAAAGTGTTGGTTTGTTAGAGTTAAAAATGATATGAATGGATTCTTATGATAAAACTTCTTATTAAAAAAAATTTAATTTGGAATTTGTTTCGTAAAAAAAAATTTTTTTTTTTGTTACTCCAAAACCATCTGTCCGATTTTGCCCAATAACGAACTTAGCCGAGATATTTATCCCCCACACCTACTCTGAAAATTTCATCTCTCTAGCTCATTCCGTTCGAGCGTTATCGTGCCTACGGCCGGCCGGACTGGCCGGACAGAATGAATTTCGACCACGGATTCTTGATCAGTGAGTCGAACCAAATCGTTTAATACCATTTTCATCGAAATATTCGAAAATTACAGACATTTGGGCAAATTGATAAGCACTCAGTTCCGAGGAACTAGAGCGCCAAAAATTGATAGAGTAAGTACAATGCAGTGGCCTTATCCGTCTGAGCCTTGTTCAAGGATTCATACAGATTTCCTAGGGCCTTTTTACGGTAATATATTCATGGTAATAATTGATGCTCACAGTAAATGGCCTGAAGTAATTAATATGAAGGATAATACCACTTCTAAAAAAACAATAGAAGTATTTGACTCACCATTCGCTCGTTTTGGATTATGCGATCACTTAGTTTCTGATAATGGTCCTCAGTACACGAGTGAAGAATTTAAGGTATATATGAAATCATTGGGCATTATCCATACGTACTCACCACCCTACCACCCAGCGGCTAATGGTGCAGCTGAGAACTTCGTTCAAACTTTCAAAGATAAAGTTCAAAATATCGTAGAATCAGGTAGAACTTTGAGTACAGCGGTTAACCTATTTTTGTTTGACTATAGAACAATGGCTCATTCATTAACGAATAAGGCACCATCCGAATTGATGAGTAGCACGTATACGTATCCACAAGCTTAGTATCCGAATTTAATAAAGAATTTATCACCTTATTAAGTGGATAATTATTGAATAACCCTTGGAACACCTCAATCAATGTGTAAGATGTTCGATATAGAAAAAAAAATTATCTTAAAAGTTGAATTGAAACCTCGTTCCTCAATTATGTTTGAACTAAATGATGTCATTTGGAACACACTACTGTAATGATGAATATTCTGCAGAAAGTGTTTCGATAGAGGTTCATGTCCTGAAAGAAACGAATTCAAAGGTTCTGGGGGCGTTGTCAATTGTGGCAATTTGATTTTTCCGTCCGAACAACATAATTCTGAGGGTTCGTTTCGACAGACCTATATATTTCCAGCTCTATCGACTGTGGGATCATATCTAAATGCCAATTGTTGTATCTCGCCTCAGATCGATATTAAAGATTCTTCGGAAGCTGGGGAAGACCTTTCTTGAGAACCTCTCATTCTGTTTGACTCCAATCGACGGTTACGAATTAGTCTTGCGTTACGTGTCCGCTGACCAATATGAAAAAGTATGACAAACTTCCAAAAGAAGTAGGACAAACTTCTTTTGAAGACAAATTCATAATTTTATGAAAGAAAATTAAAGAATTCAGATAATAAGCAAAAAACGATGTGGACGATTTGTAATGAGTTGAGAGGATCAAAGAAACAAAGAAATAGTTTTCCTAAGGGAGGCGATGCTCATGTGAATGCAAATCAATATAATTCTTATATTTCGAACCTCATTCCGAAACTTTTAGGAAAAATTCGAGATCTTAACTTCGAATGTGACATACAAGAAAATGACAGATCAATGTTTCTCAAACCAACCACAGAAGAAGAGATAGTACATATAATTCAGAAATTAAAAAATAGTTTTTCATGTGGAGAAGATGAAATTCCAACGAGTGTTATTAAACAGTGCAGTAATGAACTGAAAACTGTAGTTTGTTTCATCATCAACAATTCACTCAAAAATGGTGCATTTCCAGACCAACTAAAACTAGCATTGATCCACCCTATACACATAAAAGGAGATGATGATTTGTTTGAAAATTACGGACCCATTAGCATACTACCCAGCTTTTCCAAGATTTTTGAACATGCTATGTCCATAAGATTGAGGGGTTTTAATGAGGAATGCGGTATGTTTTCTGCATCTCAGCATGGCTACCTACAGGAAGATCCACACATACGGCAATATTTGAGCTTACAAGGGTGATGATGGAATAAATTGAACACAAAAGCCTGTGACTGTTTATCAAGACCATATTTACTACTGAAGCTCAAGAAAATTGGAGTAAGAGGCAAAGCTCTCCTTTGGTTTGAATCATACCTGTCTGGCAGAAAACAAAGAGTCATCATTAAGAAACCAGGAACAAGAGCCAAAGCATCGATAGTAGATTGCGATCACGGTGTACCTCAGGGAAGTGTACCCGGACCTATTTTATTCATTGTGTTCATTAATGATCTGTATAGCATATTTGAACATTGTAATGCATCCATTGTAGCTTTTGTCGAAGATAAAAATGTTGTGGTGAGTGGTGAGTCATGTCAGGCCGTTGTTGAGAAGGCTACTGAGGTCTACACTCTTGTAGAGGAGTGGTCAACTAAGAACAAACATATTTTGAATGATAATAACAGCAATTTCATTTACTACAGAAAGAAATAAAAAAATGGGTTCAAGCTCTGACGTGAATTCAGAAGCTTTTGCGCGTATGTTCTATTGTCCATTCTTCTGTATTGGACACCCTTAATCGAATTTACCATGGTAAATTATGTTGTCCATTCTCTTGTATTGGCCACTTAATTCGAATTTACCGTGGTAAATTCGAATTAAGAGTGGAGACAAGAATGGACAATAGAACATACGCGCAAAAGCTTCTGACTTCACGTCAGTGCTTGAACCCATTTTTTTTTTCGTGATTTTTTTAAAATTTTCTAGGGGTACGGTTCTTAAATTTTTTTTTTCGTCATTTTTTTCAAATTTTCTAGGGGTACGGTTCTTACAAAATTTTAAACACGTCTTTATGTTGATTTTCTACTACTAGTTACCAAGCACCAATGCGATCGAATATTTATTTTTTGAGTTATTAAGGAAATAATATTCCAGGTGGGTATAACTCGGAAAACGTTTGACCGATTATGCCCAAAAACGAACTCAACTCTCCCTTTCGGATACGCAACCTACCCTGAAAATTGCAAGTCCCTATCTCCTTTCGTTCGAAAGTTATCGAGGCAACGGTCACCCATCTACTGAACTCACACAAGAATGCTCGAATCTCCAACAATATTTAACCGATCGTATTAAAACTTGAAAGTTGGCAGTAGAGTTAGGTTATGAAGGCTCTTGCAAAATATCAGCAATTTCAAACGAATAGTTACTGATATATAGAATTTTTTTTTTTATTTTCAATGATTTATTAAAAATTTTCTGCAAATGCTATCCTAACCAAATTTTGCAAACATTTTCGCGTTGGCATTCTACAACTAATAACCATGTTTGAATTCAATCGGTTCAGTATTTTTAGAGTTAATCAGGAACAAAAAACCACCAAATTTCAGAAAATTTCAGATGGCTATAACTCTAAAACCGTTTGGCCGATTATGCTCATAAACAAACTGAAATGTCGCGTTCTGGTGCACATCCTAACCTGAAAATTTCAAGCCGCTATCTCATTCCGTTCTCAAGTTATCGTGACAACAAAAAATTTTTTAATAATTTTTTTAAAATTTTCTATCCATACGATTCGACAATATTTCACAAACGTGCTTAGGTTCATATTCTACAACTACCCACCAAGTTTCAATTCGATCGGATTTATATTGGTTGAAAACAAAATTATTACTCGGTAACCACTGGGCCGATTATGCCCATTAACGAACTTGTCCGTCGTATTGGGATGCGCCACCTACCCTGAAAATTTCAAGTCGCTATCTCTTTTCGTTCTCAAGTTATCGTGGCAACGGCCGGACGGCCGGACGGACAGAATCAAATTTGACCTCGAATTCTTCATTGGGGAGTCGAACTTAATCGTTTGAGACCATTTCCGTCAAAAAATTCGAAAGTTACAGACATTTGGGCAAAACTATAATGCGATGTTCCCCAGAACATACGCGCAAAAAGATAAAATCCACCAAATGAAAATGGGCAATGAAACCGTAGTTCTCAGTAGTTCTACCAAATTTTTAGGAATTTATATTGCCCAATTAATGAAATGGTCTCATCATATAGAATGGTTCAGTAATAGACTCAACTCAGGATTCTGAGCAATTATGTTCAAATTGATTGTTGTAGAATGTTTACTTCTCTAACTTCGGATCACTAGTTCAGTATGGTATAATTTTCTGGGGTGCTAGCTCTGGCACAAGGGAAATATTCTTGATTCAGAAAAGGATTTTGAGAATTATATTTAGGATGGGATATCGGGATTCGTGTCGTGGTTTGTTCAGAAAAAACGGATTATTAACGTTGTTTGGAATCTATATATTTGAATGTTTGAAGTTTTTGTTTAAGAATAGGAATAGATTTGATAATCAAGTCAATGACAGGTACCCTGTGAGGTCCATGGGCTTTCAGTATCCTCTACATAGATTAACATTAACAGAAAAACATCCAGAATACATGTGTAAGAAAATTTTCAACAATCTGCCTAATCAACTGAAAGTTTTTGGATCCTATAGGGTGTATTTCCGCAACATTAGAAGCTTTTTGTTAGAACTGGAGCCTTATTCTTTGGGTGAATATTTCAACAGATAGAGGTGGAAATTGGGTTTGAGGTCATTCTTTTGCAAGTCTGTTCATGAACTATGTATGTAAATTGTATATGAACATAAGAAATCAAGATTTCTTTTTTTTTCGCTCGAGAGGGAAAAACTTTTATAGGCCCGCCCCTAGAGGGTCCAGACTCCAGATGTTGATGGTTACTCACTGAAAAACCTCTCGCACGTTCCTTGGAGTAGTTCTTCGTCCTGCCCTTACAGCTTACAGCGTCTCTTAACAAAAGAAATGAGCTGTTAGCGCCCTTTATAGTTGATGGGACCTGATGACTCGAAGTGATCCGAGCAACACCGCTTTCTGCATTCTGTGAGCTAAATCCTCGGCCAGAGATTTGCAGGTCAGAATAATCTCCAATTCGGTCACGTAGTTCGCTCTCATTCCGCCTAGGCATCCTATGATTAGTATGACCATCCTAACCTTATGCCTTGGATACAGAACCCCAAGTTCAAACATTAAATCCTTGTATTTCTCCCTCTTCCGTTCTTCTTTCATCACCACATTATTTTCTGCGGGGGAGGAAAATTCGACCTCAAACAATTCCTTGAGTTCTTTGTCCAGCAGAAGTATATCTGGCTTTATGGCGTGGATCTGCCGAGTTTTTGGAATCACATAGTTCCAGTAGATGCGAGCCCTGCTGTTTTCAACAACTGCTTCAATCTACAGAGGCACATATGGTAGCACTGGTTCCTTGTCTATACCATAAACCTCTCTCAGATGGAAGTAGAGAATTCGTAGTGCCGCGTTGTGTCTTTCCACATATCCCGATGAAGCATGGGCTCTGCAAGCAGACAGAATGTGCATAATAGTTTCTTGCTGGCTGTGGCATGCTCTGCACGTTGTGGGGGTGTCCACTTTCACGATGTTCTTTTTATACCATCTGGTATTTATAACCCCATAGAGCTATAAAAAATCTCTCCGTTTCTGGCTTGAGTCCAGCGGACTTCAAAAAGGCGAAGGATAATTCTTCCGACAGGCCCTGATCTTTCAAACTCCTGAAGTATATGGAGTGCAGGTGTTTACTCATGTGATCTTCGAGAAGTTTCTTCAGTTGCGCCTGCCTTATCTCTCTGCCAACTCTTCTTTGATCTGTTGGCGAGATAGGTGATCCTGCTAGCTCATGATCGATTGATATAATAATAATAATAATAGTAATAGTTATTTATTTACCCAACAGGAATATTCCCAATTACAGGGTAACAATCAATATAACAAAAAATATATGAAAAAATTTTAAGCCAAAAATCAAGTAATCAATGAGGAAAAAAACAAAATATATTCATCATCCACAATCAAAAAAATAATTTGAACTTGAGATCATCAGCACTCTTGCATATGCGGTAAACTGGAGCCCACTGAAGAACATTCGTTCGAGGTGTTGGAAGGTGAAATGATGTGACAGTCCTCCCCTCCAGCCTTGGTGTACGTATGTGAACCTTAGACAGCAAATAAGGCGAATCAATCCTTCCCGCGACGAGTTTCTGAGCGAACTTAGCGCACTGCCACCTCTGCCTTTGGAGTAGCGGAAAGATTCGCATCTCCCGCATGATCCCCGACAAATCCGCACCACGTTCGGGATAACTGCCTGATTTCCGGTATTCAACACACTTGAAAAATTTCCTGTGAATTCGCTCGATCGGTATAAGATGTGAACCATAGATCGGAAACCAGATTAAGTTTGCATACTCCAATTTGCTCATCACCAACGAGAAGTAGAGGGTTCTGAGAACGGACACATCAGGAAACTCTCTGGAGCAACGGAAAACAAACCCCAAGGATCGACTGGCCGAGGTGCATAGCTCTTCAACATGTGGAATGAAACTGAAGGCCGAGTCAAAAACCACTCCCAAATCACGAAATCTATCTCCACTAGCAATAAGGCGACCACCAACAGAATAGTCAAACAGAAGAGGCTGCGACTTCTTTGTGAAGGTGATCTTAAAACACTTATCTATATTCAATATGAGTCCATTACGCAAGCACCATCCATGAACAAGTTCCAAACTAGACTGAAGGAACTCCAAATCGGACACATCACGTATTCTCAAGTAAAGCTTGAAGTCGTCTGCATAAGCCAAGGTCAAGCATTCGAGGGAAGTAAGAAGATCATTAATGAACACTATAAATAACAACGGTCCAAGATTTGACCCCTGTGGTACACCAGATGAAAGTGTATACTCAGATGATCTGAAGCCATTATAAAAAACATGACTCATTCTTCCCTTCAAATAAGATCCCATCAGGCCAACAAATGCAGGACTAAAACCAAAAGATGACAGTTTACTCAGAAGGATATTGTGATCTACGGAGTCGAAAGCTCGCGAAAAGTCGGTGTAGATTACATCTACTTGACCCCCATCATCCAGTGATTCTGCAAGGAACTGCGAAAGTGTTGCCAAGTTAGTAACTGTTGACCTTCCTCGAATAAATCCATGCTGTCTAGTGGATAAGTGTGGCTTAACATTGTGGTAGATGGTTCCGTATAACGTCTCCTCATATACCTTCGCGAAATTACACAACAAAGAAATTGGTCTATAGTTCTCGACGTGAGACTTATCACCCTTCTTGAAAACAGGGATCACACGGGCTCTCTTCCAAAAGGTGGGGAAAGTAGAAGTACGCAAGCTGATAGAGATGATGATATGAAGAGGCTTAGCCAGCGCAGAGCTGCAGTTCTTAACAAAAAATGAAGGGAGATGATCATCACCAGCTGTTAATTTATCAGGATATCTATCCATGATAGCTTTCAACTCATCCTCGGTAACAGAAGGAATGGCGATTGGAGAGAACTGCGTGAAGGAAGTCGCATAACCATCCTGATTTGTGCACAAATTACCAATATCACAAAAGTGCCTCGCGAATAAGTTGACTATATCACCAGGATCGTCATGAAGTTGTCGTTGATATGCCGGTTATACAGAGCTTCTCCAACGCTCTCTGACCAGCCCTAAATAGGAAAGCTCCTTGGTTCCTGATGTCATGCTGAGCTACCATTTTCAGAAGCTGGTCTTCGCTTCTCAATATCCTTATGGCCATTTCCAACGTTTGTTGATGATGTTGGTATTCCAAACTTTGTAAACCTCTGCCTCCCTGTTCTCGTGGAAGGTATATCCTTTGAAGCGAGCAGTTGGGATGCAGGCTACGATTCATGTTCATCACTTTACGAGTGGTTCTGCCTAGCTCGAGAATTTCATTCACTGTCCAGTTAACTATCCCGAATGAGTAGGTGATTATCAGTACTGCCAAGCTGTTCGTAGCAGATACTTTATTTTTCCCGGACAGCTGTGATTTCCATATATCTCGGATCTTCTTTTTGTAGCTAGCTGTTAAGGCATCCTTGATTTAGGTTGTCTCCAGTGCACCCCGTTATTGTTTCATCCCAAGGAATTTGTATGTTTCTTCCTCTTCGAGGTGTCGAATGCTTATTCCCCCTTCTAGGTCGATGACTTCTCCTGTTTCTTCAGTTCTTCCTCTGCTTAAATGAAAAACAGCACATTTGTCCAAACCGAATGACATTCCTATTGCTGAGGTGTATTCGGCAACGACATTCAGTAGTTGTTGTAGTGCTGCCTTGGAAGAAGCGTACAGTTTTAAGTCGTCCATGTATAGTAGATGTGAGATCAGATGTTCCCTTCTACCTGGTGGCTCGGCCTTGTACCCTATTTTGCTTGCCCTCACCTCAGTTGTGAATGGTAGAAGTGTTATGCAGAACAATAACGGACTTAGCGAGTCTCCTTGAAATACTCCTCGCATGTATCTCACCCATCCACTATAAGCGGTCCGACCTTCGGATCGGACGGCGAACTTGGTTTTCCATGACGCCATGATGTTTCCCATCGCATGGACGATGTTAGGGTGGACTTTGAGCATCTCTAGCAGCCGTATTATTAAGCTGTGCGCCGATGTGTCAAATGCTTTCGCGTAATCTAACCATGATGTATGTAGGTCGTGCTTGTAGTGTTTGGCATCTTGACAAATGCTTTTGTCTATAAGGAGGTTGTCCTTGCACCCCTGTACTCCTTTCCTCGCTCCTCTTTGTTCCTGGATTTGATTCCACACTGGTCCAATGGACTCCAGAATCTGATGTTGAAGAACACTTGTGAGAATTTTATACAACGTATTCAGACACGTGATTGGGCGGTAGTTCTTTGGCTGTCCTAGATCACCTGATTTTGGTATCAGTACAGTTCTGCCCTCTACCAACCATGAAAGAATTGTCTCACGTTGAATTACTTTCTCACTAAATAATCTAGCTAGGTGTTGGTGGGTAGCTGGAAAGTTCTTCCACCAGTAGTTCTGAACGCCATCCAGTCCAGGTGCCGTGAAATCATGCTTGTTCTTCAAGGCATGTCTAATCTCTTCGATTGTTACTTCAGTCAGTTCTTCGGGTTGTTGCAGACTATCCCTGGTTTCCGCTGGTCGCTCGTACAATTTTTTCCAGAAATCTTCGACTTCATTCGGTGTTGGTGGGTTTTTTGTCTCTACTTGTTTGGGTTGAAATAACTTTGAAGGTTCGGTGGTGAAGGTGATGTTGTCTTCTATCCACTTCTGCCTCTTGATCAGCTTCTTCCTTGCCGCCGCAAGTGATCTTATTTTATCGACAGCTTTCTGCTTCAATAGATTCATGGTGGGCAGGCTCATCGTACGATGCAACGCACGCAGCTCGCCCATCATGTCCTCTATTTTCTTGCTTGGCTTCAGTTGTCCTTTCATAACATCTATGATACATTGATACCAAGATGCTTGCTGCCTAACGGTTCTTATCTTCTTGTCTAGCTTAATCAATCTTGACTTATGTTTGCCTCCTTTGTTGTTGTTCTTCCTAGTGGGCACAGAAGTGAAGCAGCTGCTCTCACTGCAGCTACGACATCTTCAGCCGGGAGTCTCGATTTCAGCCTTGTGGTCCTTAAGTTAGTATTCCCTACTGCAGCCTCAAATGCTTCTCTTCTATTGGCGAATAGCTCTGGAACATCTCTCACCTGCTCCATGTCCGGTGCTGCGACTTCTTTACGTCGCAATCCAGAGATTAGATGTTTGCGGCGTCTCTCACTAGCCTCTCATCCCGTTCTTCTCTCCTTTGATTCGTCCAATGTGGCTGTTGGTTTGGAGCATATCTCACCTGCTCTTCAGCTTGTTCTTCTATACCCTCTGACTCTTGATGCTGCTGCCCTCTTCTTGAGATGGCTCACCTGGTCTCGTAGGTGCTGCTGCGTCATGAAGTTGAGATCTGGCAGATTCTCACACCACAGACCATGCAGTCTACCCATATAGCATTTTTATCAACACAAACACACAAGACAACGATATATTATATCAAACACCGTAATAAACTTATAAACGTTTTGCAGGAAATAACCAAATAAAGAATTAATTCTGTCTTCTGTCATCTACTTTCTGTCCGGCAACCCAAAATACAGTCACTAAGTGTCAAAGTACTCTATGGTTCGGACGAAAAAGGAATGCTTTTTTTTCTTTTCCGTATGATTTTTGCGGAAATATATCGTTGCGTAAACCTTATTTTGACAATAAGGAATACAACAATACAAGATTTATCCAATTTGGCGCAGTCGTTTGTAAGCAATGATGATACAAAATATCCATAGACCATAGATCCTCTTTTATTTATATAGATTTCCAATTTCAGGTGCCTGATCCAAAATTATGTATTTTGTGTCATCTGATGAGTCCCCTAGAACCTGTAGATCCAGTTCTGGAATCCCCGTTGGTACTACCTCTATTCAAGCAGAGACTGACTGCTGGAGAATTATTCAATGAAATAGGGCAGTCGAAAACCGCTCTTACCGGTATGCTGCTCGCAAATATGGAAAGAAATTGTAAGTATCTGATTAGCTAGTCAGATAAGATAGTTATTACTATAATTTTGCCCAAATGTCTCTAATTTTCGAATATTTTGCCGAAAATGATCTCGAACGATTAGGTTCGACTCACTGAAGAAGAATTCGAGGTCAAATTTGATTCTGCCCGGCTGGCTGCTGCCACGATAACTTAAAAACGGAAAAAGATATTGACTTCAAATTTTCAGGGTAGGTGGCGCGTCCAAATACGACGGACAAATTCGTTAATGGGCATAATCAGCCCAATGGTTTCCGAGTAATAATTTTTTTTCAACCAATACAAATCCGATCGAATTGAAACTTGGTGAGTAGTTGTAGAATATAAACCTAAGCACGTTCGTCAAATTTTGTGAACATCATATCGCTAGAAAATTTTTAAAAAATCATTAAAAAATAACATTTACGTCGCGTAACCTAAGGACGGAAAGAGATAGCGACTTGAAATTTTCAGGTTAGGTTGAGAATCTGGATGCGCCATTGGAGTTTGTTTATAGGCATAATCGGCAAAACGGTTTTGAAATTATACCCATCTCAAATTTGGTTGTTATTTCCTCAATAATTTGAAAATATAAAAACCGATCCAATTCAAACATGGGTATTACTTGTAGAATGGCAATGCAAAAATTCTTGCAAAATTTTGTGAAGGTGGTATAACTAGAAAATTTTTAAAAAATCATAGAAAATTATTGAAAAAAATTCTATATATCAGAAACTATTCGTCTGATATCGCTGAAACTTTGCGAGAGCCTTCAGAACCTAACTCTACTACCAAGTTCCAAGTTTGAACATGATCGGATCTATATTGTTGGAGATCCGAGCAGACTTGTGTGAGTTCAGTAGCTGGATGGGTGATCGTTGCCTCGATAACTCCCAAACGAAAGGAGATATGGACTTGTAATTTCAGGATAGGTTGCACATCTAAATGGAAGAGTTAAGTTCGCTGTTAGCCATAATCGGCCCAAATGTGTCGGAGTTATACCAATCGGGAATATTTTTTCCTCGATAACTCAGAAAATATAGACTCGATCGAATTGAAGCTTGATAACTAGTTGTAGAATATCGACATGAAGAAGTGTGTGAAATTTTGTGAGGGTTGTACCACTAGATATTTTTTAAAAAATTACGAAAAATTATAATGTATCTCATGATTCCTTGAGAACTGAGTTTTCAGGGTAGATTGCGCATCTGAATACGACATTTCTGTGCATGTCCCCTATACAGATAAGAACGACCAGTGACTATAGTGTTTGGGTAGGGGTTACTTGTGCAGGTCACAGGGGGTAAAGGTGTATCAAATAGTATCTTGAATTCGTTTAAATATAAAGCTCAATTTTTTATTATTTTCTTCGGGATAACTTCAGAAATCTCATATCCATTGCCTGACACTTATGACGGTTGCTACCCCCTGCCAGACACCCCTAAACCATAATAAATTATAATTATACTTTCGTGACGTTATAGTATAAAAGCTGAATTTTATATATGTTACTTGGGCACGTATAAAAAAATGTTACCTCAATAGCCGGACAGTTTTAATGGTTTTTACATCTTGCCAGACACATTGAAAGTCGGTAGGTGTGAGCGCGAACTAACAACTGATCAAGCGAGTGTGGGTGAGATAGGGCGCTTAGTACACTGCGATATTTTACTGCGCATAATCTGTCGTTTAGTGATGTATGTTTTGAACAATTATGCGAGGTATTACCAACGTTTTATAATTTATAGTTGTGCAGTTTTTTGTGAAATAAAATTTTAATTTTAGTAAAAAGTGTTATCATGGCAGATAGGTACATTAATATGTTGCGTTTGTAATAAAAGTGAAGGTAAAATAATATTGTTCTTGGAGGAAACGTTAAAAAAATGTCAGACTGTTTCGAAATGGGTTACGTGCAGTTCTGACAGTTGACACGACATTGGAGGACCAACAAAACAGGAATTAGCGCTGTTATTGGTTGTTTTCCTCATATTTATCGTAAGTTTCAAATGTTATATCAAGTTAAATGCTGTTTACGAATTTTATGTAGTGTAATGAATATATCATAAACGTTATTTGATCCATAAAAGAGGTATATATTGCGAAAAAAATTGTATATCATAGGTAAGAATGCTAATATCTTCCTGATCTGAAAAGTTTGCTCATTTCCATGTTTTCAGGTACCTTGTAATCCAATTTATATTAGTAAATAATCATGATGGATTATAGTGATTACTATGAAAAACATTCTGAGAGTGACAAAAAGCTCTATATCGATCAAATTTCCATCAGTGTTGGTTCGTTTAGATCCTTATACTATCGGGAAGCAGCAGTGTTCAACAAAAATTGATGACTTTACGAAAATACTGTACCCGGACATTTTAACGCACCTTCCCAGGTAACACAGACTTTGCATAGAGGTCTCTGAGAGGTAACAATGTGGATGAAAATGCGAGCTTCCAATGTAAGATCCTCAAGATATCACACAGATAACCAGAATAAGATATTCCTATTGCGAGCTCCTAAAGATATCCCACAGATAACCAGAATAAGACATTCCTGTTGCGAGATCCTCAAGATATCCCATATGTAACCAGAATAAGATATCCCTATTGCGAGCTCCTAAAGATATCCCACAGATAACCAGACTAAGACATTCCTGTTGCGAGCTCCTTAAGTCATCGCAAGTATAACAATAATAAGATATTCCCATTGCGGAGATCCAAAAGATATCACATATGTAACCAGAATAAGACATATTCCCATTGCGAGCTCCTAAAGATATCCCACAGATAACCAGAATAATACATTCCTATTGCGAGCTCCTGAAGTCATCGCAAGTGTAACAAGAAAAAGATATTCCTATCGTGGAGGTCCCCAAGATATCACATATGTAACCAGATAAAGAAATTACTATTGCGAGCTCCTAAAGATATCCCAAAGATATCCAGAATAAGACATTCTTGTTGCGAGATCCTCAAGATATCACATATGTATCCAGAATAAGACATTCCCATTGCGAGCTCCTAAGGATATTACGCAGATAACTAGAAAAAGTCATTCATATTGCGAGCTCCTCAAGATATCACAAGTGTAACGAGAATAACACATTCCATTGCGAGGTCTTAAAAACCTCGAAAATTTAACAAGAATAGGAAGTCAGGTGGCGTGTTGCGGTGATCTACTCCATCCCTACTCTGCACTTCTCGTTTCCACCGGTAGATGGCGCAATCGTCTACTTTGTACCGGAAAGAACAACTCCATCGCTAATAAACCGAGTGTAATATCGATCTACGCATCGAAGTGATGTATTCGGCTCCACACATGTACTGTAGATTTCGAGGATATATAGATTATAGATCCATATCGGAGCCATCTTCTCTCAGTATTGCCCCGGTTGAGCAGCCTGAGAACTTCCCCATGTGATATCTCTGAGATGTTACTGGGATCATCCCCTGTGGCGGACATTTTGAGGTGATAGGGAGATCTGGGCGACCTGCCTGCGATATTGCAATATACCTCGCAAAATATTTCCCAGGGTGAGCAGTTTGAGAACTTCCCCATGTGATATCTCAGAGATGTTACTGGGCTCATCCCCTGTGGCGGACATTTGGGGGTGATAGGGAGCTCTTGGCGACCTCCCTGCGATATCGCAATAAACCTCTCAAAATATTCTCCAGGGTGAGCAGTTTGAGAACTTCCCATGTGATATCTCAGAGATGTTACTGGGCTCATCCCCTGTGGCGGACATTTGGGGGTGATAGGGAGCTCTTGGCGACCTCCCAGCGATATCGCAATAGGCGTCACAATATCCCGGCAAGAGCTCGCCGCGACATCTCTGGGAGGTCCCTGTGTTACCTGGGTTGTGGTTACCAAGAACAAATATACTTCAGATGATATGAGTTCTAATAAAAGTTTGGAGGCTTATAATCAGGCAGCGTGTGGATGGGTGCGGAATATCTCCATGATGAAGACTGGCAATCTTAGTTTGATCATTGCAAAGGTATATGTTCAACAATCATCTTCAAATTCATATATTTCACTATAACTATCATGGATTTATTTGAAGAAAAGTATTTGAATATATCATCGCAGGAGTTGCAGGATATCGGTAGGCTCCAATCTAACTTTTAGTTCTTAAAATTGAATACTTATTGGTGATTTTTATCTTATGTGTGCTGTTGAATTTATTAGTGGCAGTAATGAATGATTCTTCAAGGATATTATATGAATGCAGCTTCTATCAACGTTAGTAAAATGATTTATATATCAATATTTTTCAGGCTAGAAGCATCAACCTCAATTTGACAGTGGATGAATCTAAATCTATTGAAATAGAAAGCAGGAAGCAGTTGAATATCAAGAGTTGGTTTTTAGCATTTGTAGGATTAAGAAGTATTTCACAGTGACAATGGGTTATTCATGCTCGTCATTACAATGATTTTTGGTAATAGTTTTAACTGAAGCAATGAAGAGTAAAAAACACATAGTATACTTTATAATTTATTTATAACATTCATCATGTTTAAGCAGTTCTGTTTAAATAAATTAATCTACAATATACAATTTGCTTTGTAACAGCCTTATTCTCGTTTTTGTCCGCTTGGTTTGGACCTGGCATCAGAGTTGGGAAAATGAAATTAACTACATTAGAGTATAAAAGAATAACAGATACATTACATACACAATAATATTCTATAATCGAACCCAATCGGGATGATTTTTATCGGACAAATCTGCTGGCTTACCTAGTGAAAACATAGTGTACAATTTTCTATATTGAATATGAGAAACAACTATATAAATTTAATTTCCTTTCATACTTGAATGAAAGCGTATTAAATAAATCCTACCAAATTTGAGTTTCGAAGCTGTTAAGTCCAATCTATTCAGCAGACTAATTCATAAATCTCTGGTTTCGGCTGAGGTAACAAATTTTTGCGAACTTTATCAAAACCTGATGAAATCCTTCGAATAAAGAAATCAAATTAATTGAGAAATTAATAATACTTATACCAAAATATAGATTTATACATTACAATTCATGCAGCTAACTAAGTCAAACATTTTTATATGTACCTATAATGATACAGAATTAACAATAGTATTATTTGTCTTCTAAATTTTCGACAGTTTCCAATCGTAGTGACATACTAATGCAATAGAATTCTTGCCTATCAAAACAATATACCTAGTTCTTTCTTATAATCTCTCAAGGTGATCGTTTAAGTTCAGCTCCAAATTCATGCAAGATTCAAATTGAAACCAAGATATTAAAATAGATCTATAGCTTACTCACTTACTTACGCACTAACTGCATATTAATTTACGTGAAAAATGTGATATTTGTACGTTTTTCAGTTCGCCCTTACTACTGCAGCTCATGAACATGCAGAAATTTGGCATTTTATTACTCAAAATTAATGTTTATGGAACAAATAAAGATAACAAAATATTCACTTCACTTCATAAACAGCAATGAAATTGATTTAACACTCAGAAATATCGAAAAATCCTGGAAAATAAGAGCAAAACAAACAATAACAGTACAAATTGCTGCTTTGTTGGTCCTCCAATGTCGTGTCAACTGTCAGAACTGCACGTAACCCATTATTTAGCCTGATGAGTATAAGGAAATGGATATCATCGGGAATGTTATGAAGCATCTAAAGGACTTATGAAATAATATTTAACTTCTGAACCTGAAAATTTGACAAGAAACAGTGATAAACAAAAACCAGCTCGTCGTTGATACCCAAATTGACCACAGAATCATCTCATTTATAGTCTTCCTCTACAGAATCTTCAATAACATGGCAATCAATTGGTTTTCAATCTACAATTTCTGAAGACAATATGTACATTTTTGAACCAGACCTTCAAAAGCGAGCTATTGCAACGATTTCGGCGAGCAAATTATATACAGTGTGCAAAAGACAAATGGAAAAAATTCATTATCTTTCTTAGGCTTGTTTCACATGCATACGGTTCCATTCGGTTCGGTTCGTTTTCGGTTTCAACCGAAAACGAATGAAGGCCTTTCACACATATGCGGTTCATATTAGGTTTAATGTTATCTTCCGACACGGGCTCACAATTCCAATTTTTCCGCGACGTCAGATTTATCAAAGCCATTCAAAATTGAACACATACATCTTTGAATGCATCCTACGTCTTTAATTGATCTTTATATTTTTCGGAAATTTTGTCCCGCAGCACTGGTTTAGATTTACAGCAGAAATCAGTCGATCCACATTTGGTAAACCATCATTTTCTAATGAATACTGAGATAGCAACAATATCCCGAGAATATGTATGATTATATTTCTATATTTGAACAATTCGGGAAAGATATCTGCTCGATTTGAGGTTAAAACCACAGAACGTGACAGAAAACATATATAAATATTTATTACTTTATGGTTCAAACCGAAACTAAACCGTATTTGTGTGAACGCCCCGGTTGATCTGTATTCCCTACACACGAATCCAAGCCTGATAGAAACCTATTCGTGTCGAGGGAGTATTCGGTGCTGTACGGTTTCTATTCGGTACCGAATCTAAACCGGAGCACCGTTTCACACTTGTCGCCAGCGACCGAATTGAAACCGAAAACGAAACGAACCGAATGGAACCGTATGCATGTGAAACAAGCCTTACTGTACATATTTATGGAAAATCCCGAAACACGTCAAAATATAAATTTCAAATTGTCATTCTTGTTCGTAAAAATGCGAACCCTACCAAATTTAAAAAAAATGTGATTAGCGAAATCTGGTACAATATGAAAAACTAAAATGTAGCTTAAAAATATGAATGTTAATGAAGTTCAAAGTGTTCATCGCAAATGTCTTGGCAACATCCTAACCTCAAATAAAAATTTCTTCCAACTTTATTCAACATCCAGGAGTCATCATTTTCTTTTTATCACATCTTGAAGGTAACTAAGTTTAGTATTATTGTAATAAGATTTGGGAATATTCTAGGGAATATTTTAATGAATTTCGGTAGTCAGATGATTTGAATTTTTTGCGCGTATGTTCTGGGGAACATCGCGTTATCATTTTGCCCAAATGTCTGTAACTTTCGAATTTTTTGACGAAAATGGTTTCAAACGATTTAGTTCGACTCCCCAATGAAGAATTCGAGGTCAAATTTGATTCTGTCCGGCCGGCCGTCCGGCCGTTGCCACGATAACTTGAGAACGAGAAAAGCTAGCGACTTTAAATTTTCAGGGTGGGTGGCGCATCCTAATACGACGGACAAGTTCTTTAATGGGCATAATCGGGCCCAGTGGTTCCGAGTAATAATTTTTTTTTCAACCAATATAAATCCGATCGAATTGAAACTTGGTGAGTAGTTGATTGGTGAGTAGTTGTAGAATTTGAACCTAAGCACGTTTGTGAAATTTTGTGCGAATCGTATGGCTAGAAAATTATTAAAAAATCATTAAAAAATATTTTTGTTGTCACGATAACTTGAGAACGGAAAGAGATAGCGGCTTGCGACAGTTTAGTTTGTTTATGAGCATAATCAACCAAACGGTTTTAGAGTTATACCATCTGAAATTTGGTTGTTTTTTGTTCCTCATTAACTCGAAAAATACTAAACCGATTGAATTCAAACATGGTTATTAGTTGTAGAATGCCAACGCGAATATTCTTGCACAATTTCGTGAGAATAGTATTTCTAAAAAATTTTAAAAAAATCATTGAAAATTGAAAAAAAAATTCTATATATCAGTAACTATTCGTTTGAAATTGCTGAAATTTTGCAAGAGCCTTCATAACCTAACTCTACTGCCAAGTTTCAAGTTTTAACACGATCGGTTAAATATTGTTGGAGATTCGAGCAGCCTTGTGTGAGTTCAGTAGATGGGTGACGGTTGCCTCGATAACTCTCGAACGAAAGGAGATAGGGACTTGCAATTTTCAGGGTAGGTTGCGTATCCGAAAGGCAGAGTTGAGTTCATTTTTGGGCATAATCGGTATAACGGTTTCCGAGTTATACCCACTTGGAATATTATTTCCTTGATAACTCAAAAAATAATTATTCGTAACTAGTAGTAGAAAATCAACATGAAGACGTGTTTAAAATTTTGTGAGAACCGTACCCCTAGAAAATTTGAAAAAAATGACGAAAAAAAAAATTTTAAGAACTGTACCTCCAGAAAATTTCAAAAAAATCACGAAAAAAAAAATTGGCTCAAGCACTGACGTGAAGTCAGAAGCTTTTGCGCGTATGTTCTATTGTCCATTTTTCTGTATTGGACACCCTTAATCGAATTTACCGTGGTAAATTATGTTGTCCATTCTCCTGTATTGGACACTTAATTCGAATTTACCATGGTAAATTCGAATTAAGAGTGTCCAATAGTGCTTGAACCAATTTTCATATTAAGCTAAGCATGTTACTTATTTTAGAACAATATTTTTGACGTTTGTAGAAAAAAATTAAATAACTATTTTACTTGTAATAATACTTTTTTTGTAGTCTATAATATTGAAATAACATATTTCACTTTATATAACATGGCTATGAACGTAATAACATTATTTTTGGCGCTCTAGTTCCTCGGAACTGAGTGCTTATCAATTTGCCCAAATGTCTGTAATTTTCGAATATTTCGATGAAAATGGTCTTAAACGATTTGGTTCGACTCACTGATCAAGAATCCGTGGTCGAAATTCATTCTGTCCGGCCCTAGGCACGATAACTCTCGAACGGAATGAGCTAGAGAGTTGAAATTTTCAGAGTAGGTTTGGGGGATAAATATATCGGATAAGTTCGTTATTGGGCAAAATCGGACGGATGGTTTCGGAGTAACAAAAAAAAAATTTTTTTTCTGTATTGAGCACTCTTAATCGAATTTACCATGGTGAATTCGATTAAGGCTGTCCAATACAGGAGAATAGACAATATAATTCACCATGGTCTATTCGATTAAAAGTGTCCAATACAGGAGAATGGACAATAGAACATACGCGCAAAAGCTCCCGACTTCACGTCAGTGCTTGAACCAATTTTTTTCTTCGTGAAGTCAGGATAGAAAGCAATGATGAAAAAATGAACACATTATTGTATACCTTCAATTCTTGTTTAGGAGAAGAATACATAATTATTCTTGAAAAATATTACTGGAATTAATGTCCTTTTTAAATAATCGAAGTAAAGAAAATTATAAGTTTAGTTACTAACATATTGAATGAAATTCAATTGAATTCCAGAAATATTTAATTACTTATTCTTAACCAATAAATGTCCATTGATAGATCTAAAGGTGATGAGGTGAAACATAAAGATATATTCTCATTAGTGATAGAAAAACTGGCCTAAAATTCGTCTCTACCCATCACGAGATTTAATATCCACAAATGAACCTCTCACCTTACAAGAACAGAAAGTGTGGTTATTTAAAGTTATGATTTGAAGCCTTCGGCAAAATTTCAGCAATATCATGTTAAAAATAAAACATAACATTTCAAAAGTCTCCTCTCACAAATATACTCCTCTGAAGGCACATGGATCTCTTGAAGCAGAATCACCTTCTCTATTTCTCATAGATATTCACTCTTGTTCGTAGAAATCCCTTCAATATTTAGTTGCCTTCTCCTAAGGAGGATCTCTTTCAAAACCAGGTCTGACCGCTAATGTAGGGCTATCATCTCCCATAGATTTGTGATGAAATAACACGATTTTCCCAAGAACATACGCGCAAAAATATGTCATCATGACATTCATGTTTTTGAAGGTTCTCGCAAAAATACGACCATAGACAACATATCATACGACGATTCGCATCCAGCTACCGAGCTCACAAAAGGCTGCTCGGTTCTCCAACAATATGGATCCGATCATGTTCAAACTTGGAACTCTGCAGTAGAGTTAGATTCTGAAGGCTCTTCCAAAATTTCAGCCATGCCGGACGAACAGTTTATGATATATAGAATTTTTATCAATTATTTTCAATAATTTTTTTGAAATTTTCTTGTTATACCATCCTCACGAAATTCTGCATGAATTTTCGCGTTGGCATTCTACAACTAATAACCATGTTTGAATTCAATCGGTTTAGTATTTTTCGAGTTAATGAGGAACAAAAAACAACCAAATTTCAGATGGCTATAAGTCTGAAACCGTTTGGCCGATTATACTTATAAAGGAACTCAAATGTCGCATTCATATGCACAACTTAACCTGAAAATTTCAAGCCGCTATCTCCCTCCGTTCTCAGGTTATCGTGTCATAAATAATATTTTTTAATATTTTTTTTTTTTATTTTCTAATGACACGATTCTCACAAAATTTCACAAACGTGCTCAGGTTTATATTCTACAACTATTCACCAAGTTTAAATTCGATCAGATTTAGTTTGGTTGAAAAAAAAATTATTTTTCGGAAACCATTGGGCCGATTATACCCATTAACAAACTTGTTCGTCGTATTGGGATGCGCCACCTACCCTGAATATTTCAAGTCGCTAGCTCTTTCCGTTCTCAAGTTATCGTGGCAACGGCCGGACGGCACCACAGAATTAAATTTCACATTTGCGCAAAATGATAAAGCGATGTTCCCCAGAACATAGCGCAAAAATGGAGCTTTATACTTTAATGAATTTAAGGTACTATTTTATACACCTTTACTACCTGTTACCTGCCCAAGTTACCACTACCCAAACTCTACATATAGTCGCTGGTCATTCTTACCTGTATGGAGGACATGCCACAGAAAAACTTTCAGCTTTTATAAAATAACGAAGGTCTGGCCGTCGTGAGCTCTTCCTCTATAACGATAAAAGCCAGGTACCTATTGAATAAATTCAATATGATAACCTTAAATATTCTTGATTCCAGCTGAGTTTCCTTTCGTGACGTACTATGTGATAAACAGTAACCAGACAAATCCTGTGATGTTCTACAATAACATTCGAACTGCCAGCCTTACAAAGTTCGACCCGAGAACCATTAAATACACGGCAGCTCACACGTTGGATTTATACACCGAAGTTGCCTCGATATGTCGTCCCCCAATTCACGAGATTGGCATGTCCCTTTCAAAAACGCACACGGCCTCAACTGGTTACATGGTTTCAGTTTACAAGGTTTTCGAAGGAGATGACAGGGAGAAATTTGAGAGAAACTGGTTATTCTGGACGGGAGCTAGGATGATCTATAGGTAGGCAAGTAAAACAATAGTCCCTTTTTACTGTTTTTGTGGACTCATACAGGATGTTTCATTGCTAAACGGAAAAACTTTAACGGTTAATAGAGGATACCAAGGTGGTTCTAGATATACCCCATTGGGTCTGACTGCTTTGGTTACCGAGATACAGGGGGATTCATGAACTTAGCTCATTTATTTCCGAGGTAATAACAAGCGAGCCACCTTAAACTAATATATAAAATTTCCATGTCACAATGTTAGTTACCGTACTCCTCCGAAGCGGCTCTACCGATTTTTACCAAATTTTATATGCGTATTCAGTAGGTCTGAGAATCGGCTACTATCTATTTTTCATACCCCTAAGTGATAAGGGTTGTTCACCTTTAAACATTTTTTTTAATTTTTGGACGAAATTTTTTGTTTTTATTTCTTTATAATGTGGCATTCCAAAATACATACAACCCTAAATTTTCACCCTTCTATCACCCACCCCTATTTTTGGCGCTCTAGTAACTCGGAACTGAGTGCTTATCAATTTGCCCAAATGTCTGTAATTTTCGAATTTTGGCTGAAAATGGTCTCAAACGATTTGGTCGACTCACCGATCAAGAATCCGAGGTTGAAACCGATTCTGTCCGGCCGGTCCGGACGGCCGGCCGTAGGCACGATAACTCTCGAACGAAACGAGTTAGAGGATTGAAATTTGCAAGGTGAGTTTTGAGCGTAAATATCTCGAACTAGTTCGTTAATGGGCAAAATCCATCAAGCGGTTTCGGAGTTATGGCTGATTTTTGTAAAAACATTTTTTATGAATATTTCCGAAGACGATCACTCGATCTATCTGAAATTCAGCATCAAATTGTAGAATCATGACCTTTATACGCATGTGAAGTTTTGTATTGACCAGGTTACCGCAAAGTGTTAAAAAAAAATTTGAAATTTAAAAAAAAAATGTTCTACTATAACTCTCTAACGGAATGAGCTAGGCAGTTGACATTTTCAGAGTAGATTAGGGAGATGAATATCTCGGTTATGTTTGTTATTGGGCAAAATAGGCCAGATGGTTTCGGAGTAACGAAAAAAAAATTTTTTTTTTAAGTAACAAATTTCAAATTCAATTTTTATTCAAGATGCAGTTTCACCATAAAAATCCATCGATATAATTTTCAACTCCAACAAGCTAATACTTTCGGAGATATGATTTTTCTGAATTTCAATAATGAATCGTACTTCTATGTTTTCACAGAATGCTATAATTATTCTATCTAAGCTTTATTATATGATCTGTATTTATACTCGTACATGTCATCCTGTTCTATAAGATAGAGTCAAATTCATTTCAGCTATTTTAATTTGATTTCTTCCATGGTGCAGTTCTCATTCTCAGATTGCTCATTTAATCTTGATAAATAAACTATTATTTTTTAAATTTATTTTCTCTCATGATGCAGTTCTCTCATGAGAATCCATTGATATAATTCCCAACTCTGGGAAACCAATACTTTCGGAGATATAACTGTCTGTTTGAACAAGAGCGCCAAAAAGCTTCTGTCCACAGGGCTTGAACCAATTTTAATTTGATAGTCATTTTAGTAATTAATCATTTTTCATCCTGCTCGATAAGTGATCAATTATCACTTGGTAAGTTATCCCAGAGAAAGAGCTAATTAAAACCAAGTCGCCGTATTTTTTGTGAATGTTTTTCACTCTACTTGTATTAAAATTTCCCTGAGCTTATGGCAAAGCTAAAATTTTTGTACAAAAAAAAATATTTATTTTTATTAAAGTATCAAGGCAGTTTATTCCTGCTATACTTAGTGCTAGATTTTTTAAAATTTCCGTGTCTTTCTGGATCAACACTCATTTGCCAGACTATACCGGTGTCACGTCCCAGTAAACAGCACGGAGTAGGGATGAGAACGAAGCCGGTCTCCTGTCTTTCTCACTTTTTCTCACTTTTCTTAACCAGATACGTTTGAGTGGGTAGTTCGTATTCGCAATTGAACCCGGTAGGTGGCACCGCAATCGGGTTCTAGGTATTTTTTAGAATTAAGTGTTTGAGTGGGTCCCTGGATAACTTGGAAATTCAATTGTCCCGGTAGGAGGCGCTGCAATCGGGTTCTAGTTTTTTTTTAAGATTTTTCGCATTTGGAAATAAAATTGCAACCGCAATAACCGATTTGGCGCAGGCGAAGTTGCGTGGGTCAGCTAGTTTCTTTATATTTGGCACACATCTTTCTTATTTGAAGCTTAAATAAATCACTTAATAATCACAAGGAAAATCCAGGTTCGGATTAACAGAAAACTATAGAACTCGTGTATCGTTGAAACAGCATCCTGTATATCGAAATTTTGAGATTCCTTTTTCAGATTTGAAAGGGCACAAAAAACATAACCGAAATTTTCATCTTGAAAGTGATGCTCTCGAGAAATTGGATATCATAAATTGGTTATGAATCACTATTGATAATAAATCATTGAAACTATCGATTTCCATGTTATTTTAAAATTACTTGCTATTATAAATACACAAGCTTCCCTTTTTGGCGTTCTTGTTCCTCGGAACAGAGTACTTATCAATTTGCCCAAATGTCTGTAATTTTGGAATTTATGGCTGAAAATGGTCTTAAACGATTTGGTTCGACTCACTGATCAAGAATCCATCGTCAAAATTGATTCTATCCGGCCAGCCGTCCGTTAACAAGATAACTCTCGAACGGAATGAACTAGACATTTGAAATTTTGAGAGTAATTTTAGGAAAAAATATCTCGGTTAAGTTAGGTATTGGCAAAATCTGCCAGGTGGTTTCTGAGTAACAAGAAAAACATTTTTTTTACATTACAAATTTTTAATTCATTTTTTTTAAGGTGCAGTTCATCATAAGAATCTAATGATTTCATTCTCAACTCTAACAAACTAATACTTTCGGAGATATGATTTTTCAACATTTCAATAATTATTCTCAATTGTATATGATTTCATAGAATACTCTAATTATAATTTCCTGATGTATATAAATCCAACATGAGATGAGTCATAGACCCACGTTTTGAATTTAATTACGAAAATTCTTGAGAATTCACGCGCAGAAGCCAAAATTGAAAAAGTGGGAAAGCCCTGTGGACAGTAGCTTTGG
The DNA here is from genome assembly GCA_937662695.2 of Halyzia sedecimguttata. NCBI lineage: Eukaryota > Metazoa > Arthropoda > Insecta > Coleoptera > Coccinellidae > Halyzia > Halyzia sedecimguttata. The sequence continues at coordinate 1,521,657 of OW569418.2, read as the reverse complement.
CACTATTGTTCAAACTTTGATAAATTATATCTCTGAAAGTATTTGTGTCTCAGAGTTGGGAATGATATCCCCAGTTGTGGGGCTTCGATCGATCCATGAATTACCAAAATTATCGTTCAAAAAGTCTCTAACGAAGAGCCTATAATGAGGCGAGCCCCATTGTGCTAAAAATACATGCCAGCAATATTTATGTTTTCGTGAAGTAAAACTGGTAGCACATTTTCAAAAAAATCCAAATACCTACACTTCACCATCGAATTTACCATGTTAAATTCGATTAAGAGTATCCAATACAGGAGAACAGACAATAGAATTCACCATGGTAAATTCGATTAAGAGTGTACAATACAGGAGAATAGATATGAAGTTTTGTATTGATAGGGTTACCGTAAAGTGTCAAAAAAAAAATTTTTAATTTTTAAATTTTGTTTCTACAATCTTGAACGGAATGAGCTAGGCAGTCGAAATTTTCAGAGTAGGTTAGGGAGATAAATATCTCGGTTGAGTTCGCTATTGGGCAAAATAGGCCAGATGATTTCGGAGTAACGAAAAAAAAATTTTTTTTTAACTTACATATTTCTAAATAATTTTTTTTTCGCGCGCGTGTTCCGCAAGGAACAGCGTGCTATCATTTCGTCACAATGTCTGTATTTTTCGAATTTTTTTTCGAAAATGGTCTCAAACGATTGGGTTCGACTCCCTGATGAAGAATTCGAGGTCAAATTCAATTCTGTCCGTCCGGTCCAGCCGGCCGGCCGTTAGCACGATAACTCTCGAACGGAACGACTTAGAGCGTTGAAATTTGCAGGGTAGTTTTGTAGCGTAAATATCTCGGACAAGTTCGTTAACGGGCGAAATCCACTGAGCGGTTTCGGAGTTAAGGCCCTTTTTAGTCAAAACGTTTTTTATGAATATTTCCGGAATTGATCACTCGATCTTTCTGAAATTTGGCATCAAATTGTAGAATCATGACCTTTATATGCCTGCGAAGTTTTGTAATGCCCGGACGGCCCTAAAGTGGCAAAAAAAAATTTCAAAAATTTCAAAATTTTGTTTTTACGATAACTCAAAAAATGCTGATCTTTTTAAATTGAAACTCAGTAGTTAGATGCACAAGACCAATGCAAACACTTCTGCAAAATTTCGTGAAGATCACGTGAGACGAAAAAAATCAAAAAATTACTACTATTTTGCGGAATACTTTGCTTAAAATGCCGAAACCTATTTTTTTGAGGTTCATGCTGCCCTTTCCGGGCATTTTTCGTTGTGCGCATGCGCAGATGAGAAGTCATTTAACTGCTGTAGTTTTCGTCAGAGAGGATTGGGGTTTTGGGGTAGCGGATGCTATTGCTCCATAGAATCCAGATCCCTGATGAGGGTCTGCGCATGCGTAGATTAAAGATGCGATATCTCCCGAACCACTAGTGTTGAAGAATCGGAGTTTTTTGTAAGGTGTGTTATTTTGAGAGGACTTTTAGCCGCGAGTAGATTGCGCATGCGCAGAAGAGAAGTGGCTATTTTTGAATTGGATGGGTTATGTTGGGAGTGCTGAGTCGATATTGTGAGGTTTTAAAAGAATATTTTTAGTGCAGGGACAAGTCAGTTTGGGGGATGTAGCGTTGTTTCCGAGTTAAAGTGTTCGTACCGTGGCCCTGAGACTAATTTTGAAATTGATGTTACACCTTACAGACATTTTTCGTTATGCGCATGAGCAGACCATCAGTGATTTAACTGGTTGTGTTTTCGTCAGAGAGGATTGGGATTTTGGGGTGGCGGATGCTATTCCTCCATAGAATCCCCTGTTGAGGGTCTGCGCATGCATGGATTAAAGATGTGATATCTCCTGAACCACTAGTGTTGGAGAATCGGAGCTTTTTGTAAGGTGTGTGATTTTGGGAGGACTTTCAGTCGCAAGTCGATTGCGCATGCGCAGATGAGAAGTGACTGTTTTTGGATTGTATGGGTTATGTCGGGAGCGCTGAGCCAATATTGTGAGGTTTTAAAAGAATATTCACGGCAGTTCAGTGCACGGACAATTCAGTTTGGGGGATGTAGCGTTCTTTCCGAATTGAAGTGTTCGTACCTTGGCCCTGGGGCTTATTTTGAAATCGATGTTACACCTTACAGACATTTTTCGTTATGCGCATGAGCAGACCATCAGTGATTTATCTGGTGGTGTTTTTGTCAGAGAGGATTGGGATTTTGGGGTGGCGGATGCTATTCCTCCATAGAATCCACTGGTGAGGGTCTGCGCATGCGTGGATTAAAGATGCAATATATCCTGAACCACTAGTGTTGGAGAATCGGAGTTTTTTGTGAGGTGTGTAATTTTGAGAGGACTTGCAGCCACGAGTATATTGCGCATGCGCAGACGATAAGTTAATGGTTTTTGGTTGTTTGGGTTATGTTGGGAGTAATGGGCCGATATTGTGAGGTTTTAAAAGAATATTCATGTCAATTCAGTGCACGGACACAAGTCAGTTTGGGGGAAATAGCGTTGTTTCCGAGTTGAAATGTCTGTATGGTAGCCCTGAGGCAAATTTATAAATAACTATATTCGGTAGATCTATATTAAAATACGTTCGGATTTGGAGAAGAGGCAATTGCGTCCCTAACGGAGGTCCCACAACTGCATTTTTTTTTGATCTACGGTAAAGCTAACAGCCAAACTGTATTGATAGCTATATTTGTTAAAGCAACTTGAAAAAAAAAGCACTGACGTGAAGTCAGTACTTTTTGGCGCGCGTGTTCACGGTGGCTAATTCACACCATTCACTGTCGGTTCAAAAATTAACATTGCTGTATCTAAGCTGCCATCAGGATAGAGTAACAAAGTTGGAAAAGAACACAACTGACTCTCCTTAGTCGCACAAGCTCCTAGAAGATTTGGGAGGGTCAGTGTATTCCTAATCATGTTTATAGCACGCGCGCAAAAGCAGATTGACTTAACAATGAAAGAAAAAGTGTAAAAAGCCAATCTGCTTTGGCGCGCGTGCTATAAACATGATTAGGATTATACTGACCCTCCCAAATCTTCTAGGAGCTTGTGCGACTAAGGAGGGTCAGTTGTGTTTTTTTCCAACTTTGTTACTCTACTCTGATGGTAGCTTAGATACAGCACTGTTAATTTTTGAACCGACAGTGAATGGTGTCCACTATCCTTTGGGTAGATCTTCGGCTCGCTCTATCTACTGAGCTTGAAGTACTCATCATTCAATTCAAATTAGCCGTGAACACGCGCACAAAGAGTACTGACTTCACGTCAGTGCTTTTTTTTTAAGATGCAGTTTCACCATAAAATTAATTGATGCCATTTTCAACTCCAACAAGCTAATACTTTCGGAAATATGATTTTTCGAAATTTCAATAATGAATCGTACTTCTATGTTTTCACAGAATGCTATAATTATTCTATCTATGATTTATTATATGATCTGTGTTCATACTCGTACATGTCATCCTGTTCTTTAAGAGAGAATCAAATTCATTTCAGGTATTTTAATTTGATTTCGTCCATGGTGCAGTTCTCATTCTCAGATTGCTCATTTTATCTTGATAAATAAACCATTATTTGAATTCAATTTCCTTTATGATGCAGTTCTATCATAAGAATACATTGATATAATTCTCAACTCTGAGAAACCAATACTTTCGGAGATATAATTTGTCTGCTTGAACAAGAGCGCCAGAAAGCTCCTGTCCACAGTGCTTGAACCAATTTTTATCATAATCGCCGCACCAAACGTTCACAGAAAATTTATATTGCGAATACGTGTGTCTAGTGAGAAAGTCTGTGGCACAGGAATGACAATTTCTTGAGTTAAAGACACCATCACGCGTAAATTGGGCTTCATCTGTAAACAGACATCTGTTTACTATTCGCCTATTCCGTAGTACCCATCTATTGAAGTTCTGTAATAGTACGATGGTGTTTTTTGATGTTTTCTATGTTTATTATAAAAATAGAGATGTTAGGCCGCTGTCACCAGAGCAAACTTAGCATGGCTTTTATTCCTAAAATACAGTAAAATCTTAGAAGAGTTCACTTTATTTATCATCAGACAAACCGGTTAAGTTTACTCAAAATTTTGAAAAACATATTCTAAACTACCGTCAGATTTTATGACGTGAATAAGCCTTTCTTATATTTGTTCTAAATCACATTAATACCACTGTCACCATTTAATACTTACTTAGATCAAGGCTTTTGAAAGGACTAAGTATAGGTTCGTGCTCCTTGCACGAAGAAGGAGTCTATATGTTAAGTACTTTTCTGAGGGATATAATTAGGAAAGAAAACAAGATTTCGAAACTTACTTAAATACTATATTCTCATAAAATTAATTAATAACAAGTTGCACACTTAGGGAAAAACAAATGGTAAATTTCATGTCTCTGGGACACCGGACCAATATTCAGTTTCAAAAGAGCAAAATCTATAAAACAAAATTAATCCTTCAACATCTTTTACTATTCCTAGCTTCAATCGATCGTAACACAAATATCGGGTTACCTCTTTCGTTTGTACGAGGGGTTCAATATTCTATAACAACAAATCACAAATGTTACATCAAGTCAATTTACCTACGGGAGCTGTCAGTGATTATGGGAATATTTTCATAGAGAATCATAAACTTTTCATTACCTTTGAGTTACTACTTCTGTCTCGAAAACCATTAATCCAAAAGGGTGTACCAGTACCAAAATTCACCCACTTCACGAATCTACACCTTTTTTTAAATACAACTACTTGCTTCCAATTTACACCTCACATTTACCGCGACTTCGTTCCATTACTCTACTTTACTTCTTCATTACAATTACCGGCCCGAACTGCCTAAGTCGCCTTTATTCAATATTTCTTCATCTTCACGAGCTACCGTCTCGGAGGCTAAAACGTAACTCCTTTTGTTTTTCCAAACCACCACAAACGGGGGGGTCTGTCCCCTCTTCTTAAGTTTTTGCAAGCCGGAATTTTTCTGTTCTCATGCCGCCCACTCGAAAATATCCCACGGGTTTTTCAGGTCCACCGACTCTGCAATTTCGGCAGGTTTTTAACGATCTACTACCAAGAATATCAATGCATATATCGCTTTTTAAGGAGGCCTTTTTGTCAACCTCAACTGGCGCAACAAAGTAATGTCTTATCGGTCCTGAAACCTATAAAGTCTACCTATCACAAAGGTTGGCCGCCGGATGGGGTACATAACCTTATCAGCCCACGTCTGGACGAAAACCATAAACACTCAATGAACCATTGTGCGATATATACGATACAATGTATGAACCTACTGCCGATTGATTCGTTCCCTATTCTCATTTGATACTAACTTGAACTGTTTTTCCATATATTCCCATATATTACAGTTCAATCTAGGAATATTATCCCTATCCTCCAAACTCTGTACATGTTGAATGTGATAGGGATGTACGCAATGTTTTTTCAATCTACGCCAGACGGTGGTACATTCAGGGAAGTACTTATTCTTCTAGTACTTATTGCTGGATTATTCTGGACTGTATTTATGATATTGTCTTCCATTACAGCATGCCCTCTCTCACGATGCTCGTTATATTTTGCTTTTGGAAATCATCCATGTCTTCTGCTGTAGTTGAAAACTTCCCCAAATGTAATCATTAAAGGATACTGTGGGAGGTATACTCATTATTAAAATGTTTCTTTCTGGGTTTTCTGTCCCAAAATATCTATAAAATAAAAATTAATTATTTTGTGATTGCTTCTGCATAAGAAATAGATAATTAATTTTGGCATAAGATTGAAAGTATGAGTTTCTTGATGCGAAAGAATTCCGAAAATAATATGCGCTGCCAATACTTCTTGCGTTTGTTAATCATATTTTTCAGAAATACTCCCAGGTATTCTTATAATCTTTTTAGTCAGTAACATCGATTTTATATTCTTGAATAGATGGGATACGTCAGCAAAGGCGTACATAAAATCATCTAAATGCAGGGGATGTGGTATAGATTAACCATCGAATGGGGCAACCAAAAATTAAAAGAAAATGCGACGAACTGCTATTTAACGGAGGTATCAAATTGAGAGTACGTTTGGTGGCATTTCTCAATATATTTTATTGAGACTTATTCTCTATTGACCCCCGTATATATCCAAAATGAGAAAAGCATTAAATTTGAAAATAAGGTAAAAATTGGTTCAAGCACTGACGTGAAGTCAGAATCTTTTGCGCGTATGTTCTCTTGGCCATTCTCCTGTATTGGACACTCTTAATCGAATTTACCATGGTGAATTCTATTGTCTATTCTCCTGTATTAGACACTCTTAATCGAATTTACCATGGTGAATTCGATTAAGAATGTCCAATACAGGAGAATGGCCAAGAGAACATACGCGCAAAAGCTTCTGACTTCACGTCAGTGCTTGAACCAATTTTTTTTTCAATGATTTTTTAAAAATGTTCTAGTGCTACGAACCTCAAGAATTTTCGCGTTGGCATTCTACAATCTAATAACCATGATTGAATTGGATCGGATTTGTATTTTTTGAGTTATTGAGGAAATAACAACCAAATTTCAGATTGATATATCTCCAAAACCATTTGGCCGATTATGCTAGTTAACGAACTCAAATGTTGCATTCAGATGCGCAATCTACCCTGAAACCTGCAATCGCTATTTCTTTCCGTTCTCAAGGAACATAATATTTTTTCGTAATTTTTTGAAAATGTTCTAGTGGTACGGTCTTCACAAAATTTTACACACGTCTTCATGTCGATATTCAACAACGAGTTACCAAGCTTCAATTCGATAGAGTCTATTATTTTTTTAGTTATCGGGGAAATAATATTCCAGATGGGTATAACTCCGAAACCGTTGGGCCGATTATGGCCTACAGCGAACATAACTCACCCATTCATATGTGCAACCTATCCTGAAAATTGCAAGTCCCTATACCTCTTTTCGTTCGAGAGTTGTCGAGGCAACGGTCATCCATCCAGCTACTGAACTCACACAAGGCTGCTCGGATCTCCAACAATATAGATCCGATCATGTTCAAACTTGAAACTTGGTAGTAGAGTTAGGTTCTGAAGGTTTTCGCAAAATTTCAGCGATGTCGGAGGAGTAGTTTCTGATATATAGACTTTTTTTCAATAATTTTCTATGATTTTTTTAAAATTTTTTAGTTATACGATCCTCACGAAATTTTGCAAGAATTTTCGCGTCGCCATTCTACAACTAATAATCATGTTTGAATTGGATCGGTTCTGTACTTTTCGAGTTATTGACGAAATAACAACCAAATATCAGATGAGTATAACTCCAATACCGTTTTGCCGGTTATAGCTATAAACAACCTGATATGGCGCATTCAGATTCTCAACCTAACCTGAAAATTTGAAGTCTTAGGTTATCGTGACGTAAATAATATTTATTAATAATTTTTTTTTAAATTTCTAGCCATACGATTCTGACAAAATTTCACAGACGTTCTTATGTTTATATTCTACAACCACTCACCAAGTTTCAATTCGATCAGATTAGTATTGGTTGTATACAAAACTATTATTCGGAAACACACTTTCCGTTCTCAAGTTATCGTGGCAACGGCTGGCCGGACAGAATCAAATTTGACCTCGAATTCTTGATCAGGGAGTCGAACCCAATCATTTGAAACCATTTTCAGCGAAAAATTCGAAAATTACAGACATTTGGGCAAAATGATAACGCGAAGTTCCCCGGAACATACGCGCAAAAATTAGTGCATAATTTTTCCGCACCTATTCCGTTATCAGATAACTCATATCTGTCATTTTCCAATTTTCCAATTTTGGACCTGCTGTTGCTTGCATGTTCCGGGGAACATCGCGTTATCATTTCGCCCAGATGTCTGTAATTTTAAATTTTTTTGTCGAGAAAGGTCTCAAATGATCGGTTTCGACTCACTGATGAACAATTCGAGGTCAAAGATTATGTCCGCCCAGCCGGCCGGCCGTTGCCACGATAGCTTGAGAAAGGAAATAAATAGCGACTTGAAATTTTCAGAGTAACTTGCGCTTCCCAATACGTCGGACAAGTTCGCTAATGGGCATAATCGGCCCAATGATTTCCGAATAATAATTTCGTTTACAACCAATACAACTCCGATCGAATTGAAACTTGGTGAGTAGTTGTAAAATACAAACTTAAAGACGTATGTGAAATTTTGTGAGAATCGTATCACTAGAAAATAGTGGGTCGCAATTTTCAGGGTAGGTTGAGCATCCGAATGTAATATTTCATTTCGTTAATAGGCATAATCGGCGAAACAGTTCTGGAGTTATACCCATATGAAATTTTGTTTTTATTTCCTTCTTAACTCAAAAAATATAAAAAATATGAAACCAATCCAATTCGAGCATGGTTATTAATTGTAGAATACCGACGTGCAAAAAAAAAAAAAAAATTTTTGAAAAACGCGGAATAAAATTCTATATATCAGAAACTATTCGTATGATATCGCTGAAATTTTTCGAAAGGCTTCAAAACCCAATTTTACAGCCAAGTTAAAAATTTGAACACGATAAGATCTATAATGCTGGAGATGTGAACAGCTTTGAGTGACTTCAGTAGCTGCATGGGTGACCATTGTAACCATAAATTTCAGGGTAGATTGCGCATCCCAATGGGACAGTTATGTTCGTTGCTGGGTATAATCCGCAAAACGTTTTCAGAGTTATACCCATCTGGAATAGAATTGAAACTTCATGATTAGTTGTAGAATACCGACGCAAAGAAGTTCGTGCAAATTTATAAGGATCGTCCGGCCATCCGGCCGTTGCCACTATAACTTGAGAACAGAAAAAGCTTTACAGGGTAGGTGGCGTATCCCAATATGACGGACAAGTTCGTTAATGGGCATAGTCGGCCTAATGGTTTCCGAGAAATAATTTTGTTTTCAACCATACGAATCCGATCGAATTGGAACTCGGTGAATAGTTGTAGAATATGAACCTAAGCAGTTTTGTGAAATTTTGTGAAAGGAGATAGGGACTTGCAATTTTCAGGGTATGTTGCGTATCCGAATGCGAGAGTTGAGTTCATTTACGGGCATAATCAGTCCAACGGTTCCGGAGTTATACTCACCTGGAATATTATTTCCTCCATAAGTCAAAAATATAGACCAAATTGAGGCTTGGTAACTTGTTGTAGAATATCAATGTAACGACGAGTTTAAAATTTTATAGGACCCGTAGCCCTAGAAATTTTCAAAAAAAATACGGAAAAAAAAATTGGTTCAAGCACTGACGTGAAGTCAAGAGCTCTTGGGCGTTTGTTTTATTGTACATTTTCCTGTATTAGACACTCTTAATCGAAGTCACCATGGTTCGATTAAGAGTGTCCAGTAGAGGACAATGGACAACAAAACATACGCGCAAAAGTACTGACTTCACGTCAGTGCTTTAACCATTCCTAAAATTTAATGCTTGTGGCTTTTACTTGATGCAAATCCATATTAACTCAATGAAAAATTATATACGATTTACACTTATTTATTCAATATTGTGACGCGTTTCGTCGACACAGCGACTTCATCAGACTACATCATACTAAATTCTTAACAAGTTATTATCTCCCTATACCTAGATGACATGGACACAGAATCATTTAAAACTAATTACAGGAGAAACTTATTTAAAACAAATTACATAATAGACTTATTTACCGTTATTTACCGTTTATTATTTCACCGTTACTCAATCTATTCAAATAGAGAATCAATTTATAAATAAAAGCATTAGGAATGAATTATTGTTAATGTGTACAAAGAAACCAGCAGTGAAATCTCATGTAATTAGTTTTAAATAAGTCTATTATGTAATTTGTTTTAAATAAGTTTCTCCTGTAATTAGTTTTAAATGATTCTGTGTCCATGTCATCTAGGTATAGGGAGATAATAACTTGTTAAGAATTTAGTATGATGTAGTCTGATGAAGTCGCTGTGTCGACGAAACGCGTCACTATATTGAATAAATAAGTGTAAATCGTATATAATTTTTCATTGAGTTAACCATTCCTGTATTCTGTGAACAGTTATGTGGCTTTTATATCTGTATGTATTCCTTTTCTAAATGAAAAACTTTCAGTCGTGTGCGATATTCCTTTCGATAGTTAAATGAACGAGAACCCTGAATCTCCTGATATCACTTGGTTGTTTTTAAAATATCTTTTATACGATCAAAAAAATCTACTTTCCACAAAACCAAGACTAGAAAAATTTCAAGGGGAATAAAAAAATGCCACTCGAATTCAAACGTTTGGTGGCATTTTTCGATAAATTTTATTGAGTCTATCAACCTGCGGATTTTCTATTGGTCCTCGTATATCTCCGAAATGAGAAAAGCTTCAAATTTGTGAATAATCTTCACAAACTTATTCCTTTATTAGATAACCCATATCTGTCGTTTTTCTTGATTAAAAATAATGAACCAAGAAGGGTATGTTTTCCTCTGCACTGTAATAGTATATTCTAGAACAAAATGCAGAATGGGCTCCTATTAAAACACGAATGCGAAATTCTAAAACTAGCGACGAAGGAGCGAGTTTTCGAACGCATATGTGTTGGAATTGCCTTCTGCAACGAGTATTAGATGATATTTTCTTCATTTCAGACAAGTTTTGTAAAATACTGTTGAAATTTAATGAAAAATTCGGGTTATACATCCTAGTGACTTTTGTATTGTATCTTGGTCGTTGGTGTGACTGTTACGAAAGTTGACAGATTACGGAATTTGAATTTGAAACGTACGTAGGGCATGGAGATCAGATTTAAAACAGTTTCCTAATAGCAGGAATGATTCAAAATTAGCAAGAAGGAAATCTCTAGTACCATATTTTTCAATAAAAATAAAGCTTTTCCTCAACAATTATTTCACTATATCCAGATTATATTGTATTGTGAATTGACGTGTATTGAAATTTGATAGGATCGAAGGTCAGTGCTGACTACCACAAAACGAAAAATATAACTAGAAACAATGCGGGAATGAGTTCATTCCAGCACTGTTTTCAGTGCTGGAATGGACTTATTACGATATATACTGAAATAGAGAAAACGTATTTTTCAATTCATTATTTATTTACAGGTACCTTCCACCAGCAGCTGGGCTCAAGAGGATATCTCTACACAAGTCAGTTAGTCCTAAGGGGGACAAGATGTACCTTCTGCTATGTGAATGTTCAAATCTGTTAAATGACATTACAGTATGGGCTTTACTTCTTCCTGCATTGAGAGCAAGATTAACTGGTTATACAGGAATTTTTAAGCCTATACAGACTTTCTAAGTGAACGAAGGGGATCTTGCTCTGGGTGTTATTTCCACGCCAATAAGATAATAAAATAAGCGATACATTCGTTTTCCACAAGATCCTCTTGAACAAGATACCTCGACCTCCACAATATGTGATACACGATATATGATCATGTATCGAACAATTTAGAATATCTTGTGAAAATTTTGTGTATCTATTATTTTGTCTATTCATTAGGGATTTTCATTATCTATAGGCCAGTACCATCCAAAATCGGTTCCTTGAGTGAGGTAACTAGAGTAGAAATATTGCGTGCCTTTCATTGTTACAGGAAGAATATTTGAATTCGTCGAAGCACATGAATATGTAGTTGTATAATTAGCATATTAATCATTCTTTTCATCACATTCATCACGAGTTCGTTGACAAGCCATTCCGTAAGTTTTGTATTTGGCTAAGTTATAATTCAAGCCTTAGAAAAGTTTGTATTAACCACATCCAACTTAGATTCATCCAGTGCGGTACTGATGAACTGAAGGTCAAGTTCTTCACGAATGACTGACCTTAACCTAAGCTGATTATTTCTTTGTTTCCGTTTTTGAAATAAATACAAACACTTTCCTCACTCCAGACAGTGAAATGACAGTCAACAGATTGACTGGGCACATAGAAACTATCAGAGGAATCATCTAGCAAAACATTTGGAGAACCTGTGAACGCAGAGTAAAAAAAAAATTACCGAATGAATCTATTTTATCTTTGGAGGGTGATGAATAGCGACTCTCGTAATTCATGGAACCAGAAGAATTGTCTCAATTCTACTCAAATATGTCTGAAACTGAAATAGATTTGGGGACAAGTGAGCCTCAGTCTTCCTAGTGAAATTGGATAACGCAATCATAATTTCTTCTATTATATCCCTGGGGAGGCCTTCAAACATATCCAAGAATCGGGCATCATTAGTTGAGATACTCGCACAAACATCCTTTTCCTTTACTTTATACCAATGATATGGCCTGTGACTTGTGTACCACGGCAGGTAATAGAATTACTTTTTGACGGTTTAGGTAGTTTAGGTATTCAACTGCGGAGTGCGCAGTCTTTTCCTCTCTTTCACATAAACCGCTAGTCGCAGCCATTGTTTTTATCAGGAAACCATAGGTTATTGTATACCCAAAATTGAATTAATTACAAAAATTCAACATTATGAGCGTAAATATATAATTAACGATAAAAACCTATTTGTGCATTGCAACGTGGAAGTAGGGACTAACAGAGAAAAAGTAGCCATTTTGTTTTATATCCTTAACATCACTTCACCTAAAATGTTGTTTGATACACACGAAAAAGAAACTTGGAATTAAATTGAAGGGTAATTGGGTCAAATTCTTGCGGGACTACCAGCAGGATTGCATAATAATTAATTATAACATTCAAATGAAGTTTCATATAAATATAGATATCTGAATAAGGAATTTGGTAACGTATTGATATCTCAAACCCAGGTAACACAGGGACCTCTCAGAGATGTCTCGGCGAGCTCTCGCCGGGATATTGTGACGCCTATTGCGATATCACTGGGAGGTCGCCAATAGCTCCCTATCACCCCCAAATGTCCGCCACAGGCGGTGAGCCCAGTAACATCTCTGAGATACCACATGGGGAAGTTCTCAAACTGCTCACCCTGGGGAATATTTTGAGAGGTTTATTGCGATATCGCAGGGAGTTCGCCCAGACCTCCCTATCACCTCCAAATGTCCGCCACAGGGGATGAGCCCAGTAACATCTCGGAGATATCACATGAAGAAGTTCTCAAACTGCTCACCCTGGGGAATATTTCGACAGGTTTATTGCGATATCGCAGGGAGGTCGCCCAGACCTCCCAATCACCTCCAAATGTCCGCCACAGGGAATGAGCTCAGTAACATCTCAGAGATATTACATGGGGAAGTTCTCAGGCTGCTCAACCAGGGCAGTACTGAGAGAAGTTGGCTGCGATATGGATCTATAATCTATATATCCTCCAAATGTGCAGTACATGTGTGACGCCGAATACATCACTTCGATGCGTATTCTACTCGGGTTATTAGCGATGGGGTTGTTCTTTCGCGAACAGAGTAGACGATTGCGCCATCTACCGGTAGAAACAAGAACTGCAGAGTAGGGATGGAGTAGATCCCTGCAACACGCCACCTGATTTCCTATTCTTGTTGAATTTGCGAGGTTTTTAGGACCTCGCAATGGATTGTGTTATTCTCGTTACACTTTTGATATCTAGCGGAGCTCGCAGTAGGAATGTATTTTCCTAGTTATCTGCGTGATATCTTTAGGAGCTAGCAATGGGAATGTCTTATTCTGTTTACATATGTGATATATTGATGATCTCGCAACAGGAATGTCTTATTCTGGTTATCTTTAGGATATATTTAGGAGATCGCAATAGGAATATCTTATTCTTGTTATCTGTGTGATATCTTTAGGAGCTCGCAATAGTAATTTCTTATTCTGGTTACATATTAGATATCTTGAGGATCTCCTCAATAGGAATATCTTATTCTTGTTATACTTGCGATGACTTAAGGAGCTCGCAATAGGAATGTCTTATTCTGGTTATCTGTGGGATATCTTTAGGAGCTCGCAATAGGAATATATTATTCTGGTTATCTGTGTAATATCTTTAGGAGCTCGCAATAGTAATGTATTATTCTGGTTACATATGTGATATCTTGAGGACCTCCACAATACAAATATCTTGTTCTTGTTATACTTGCGATGACTTAAGGAGCTTGCAATAGGAATGTCTTATTCTGGTTATCACACGGATATCTTTAGGAGCTCGCAATAGGAATATCTTATTCTGGTTATACTTGCGATGACTTAAGGAGCTCGCAACAGGCATGTCTTAGTCTGGATACATATGTGATATCTTGAGGATCTTGCAACAGGAATGTCTTATTCCGGTTATCTGTGGGATATCTTTAGGAGCTCGCAATAGGAATATCTTATTCTTGTTATCTGTGTGATATCTTTCGGAGCTTGCAATAGTTATGTCTTATTCTGGTTAAATATGTGATATCTTTAGTAGCTCGCAATAGAAATATCGTATTCTGGTTATGTGTGTGATATCTTTAGGAGCTCGCCATGGGAATGTCTTATTATGGTTATACTTGCGATGACTTAAGGAGCTCGCAACAGGAATATCTTATTCTGGTTATGTGTGTGATATCTTTAGGAGCTCGCAATGGGAATGTCTTATTCTGGTTATACTTGCTATGGCAATTCAGACACAGTTAGCGTAAAAGATAATTTACACATATAAGTTAATATAACATACTTGTGGTTTTCACAAACAAATATCAAGTTGGTTAATATCTATCGACCCGGCGGTTGCCAACAGTAATTCTTCTGGTCTGCCGTTGTATGCTCTCGAAGGACATTCCCCCGTGATGTGTTTACCTAATCGTTTGGTATTCTCCACAGTCGCAGTATGGTAATGGTTGTTTGCCCCATTTGTGTAGGAGATATGCACATCTCTTAATCCAATTTACGATGGTAAATTCGATTAAAAGAGTGTCCAATGCAGGACAACAGACAATATAATTCACCATGGTAAATTCGTTTAAGAGTGTCCAATACAGGAGAATGGGCAATAGAAAATACGCGCAAAAGTTCCTGACTTCACGTCAGTGCTTCAACCAATTTTTTTTCTTGAAGTCAGGAGCTTTTGCACGTATGTTCTATTGCCCATTCTCCTGTATTGGACACTCTTAATCGAATTTGCCATGGTAAATTCGATTAAGAGTGTCCATTATCTACAACTACAAGATCAATTCTGAATCGGAATCCCCATTAATTATATTTCTATAGCGGGAAAGCAGATAAGTAAGTTGAGAACATCTGCTCAGGGTTTGACCGAAAGGAAGAATCCATTTCAAATTACTGCAGGAAATCTGAACATTCTCAATGAATAATTTAAGATGAAGGTTTTGAACTATATATATATATATTCTTTTGAACTTGAGCATTACAATTTGTTTTGTATCTAACAATAAAGCATGTGTATGAAAGAAGTGTTAGCAGAGGTTAGTGTAACGGGGTACCATATTATTTGATATAATATGATACTAGAGCTTAGGGAAAAAACCTCAGCAAAAAAACCCTATCTCCCCGTTAGTGTTGTGATTTATGAAAATTGATTTTGTTAACAAAATATGCTGAAATATTAAATATTGAAGGGCATCTTTTTCTTCATTATCGCTTCTTCCTTCAACAAGCAGAGAAGATTCTCCAAGGTCCGAAACCCAATCTGGAAAAGGAAAAAACAAAGGGAGAAAACGAACAAATTAAAATGGAATATTCTATATTTCATTAAATAGATTTGAAACTCGCTACCCATTCTAAAAAAGATTCAGAAATATTATGAATAGCCCTAAAACCATCTTTGAATCTATATATGCGACAATTATTAACTAAATGATCTATGGTTTCCTCTGCTTCCCCGCATTCACAACTAGGACTCTCAACTGAGTTCCACCTGAAAAGCATGCTGTTGCAACGACCATGACCGGTTCTTAGACGATTCAGAATAGACCATATTCTCCTTGGAAGATCAAACCCCGGAACTCTATCTGAAGGATCAGAAATTAAATCTTTGTTGAATAAATTGCAAGAAATCCATTCAGACCGCCAAACTTCCTTGTCACTTTTATTCGAATTAAGAAAACAGTTGGACCATAAAGGGTTTCGTGACTTCAATCTCGGAATCTTATTGCCTGGAATGTAGGAGATAATCGGAAATGAATTCGGAAAAGAATGAAATTTATTCCAAGAATTTGAAACAGCAGTCTGCCTGCGAATGTGGGGCGGGACAATGTTTGAAAGAACTGGCAACCAATGAATAGGTGTAGATCTAATAGTTCCAGTGATGATTCGCATAGATGAATTCAACTGTGCATCAATTTTTTGAGTATGAGCACTATTGAACCAGACAGGGCAACAATATTCAGCGGCAGAAAAAACCAAGGCTAAGGCTGCCGTTCGAAGAGTAGCTGCATCAGGTTTTGAACTGAAGCATCTACATATGAAGACTTTTCGAAATTGAATACATATACAAGGTGAGTCTTTGACCACTGCATTAATTTTAAACAAAGATTCCTCTCATCAAATGAAACACTGTTTTCATTTAACATTTTTCCAAATTCAGCTCAGGTAAAAAGATACAGGCTGTAGAAATTTTGAAAAAAAATCAGTTTTCATTTTGTAGCTTTGACATCCTTTTTTCGAATAAAATGAATGTTGACGTAATGTTTCCTATAACTATGATACATATTTTCCAAATATTAGTTATCTGTTACTCCTACTGGTTTTCTAGTTATGGGCTCGTGGATTCATAAAACTAAACGAAATTAGCATAAAGAAAGCATATAAAGTTTTTCTTGAGTCATTTCAAGAATATTCCGTCTTTTTAGAACATTATATTATTCTTCATCATTTCTCCTTAAACGCACCGTTTTCGAGATATTCTTCATTGAATGTTTTAAAATGGAAAACTCCAGAAATTTCACTACTTTTATGGATCCGTCCCTGAGCGTTGGAATCCCAAATCAAGCTGTAAACCACGTTACCATGCCTTATTCTCGTCCGCCAATAATGTCATAGATAATTAATATGCGGCAGTGTATTAGCACATTGTGAAATCTTTAAACGCTTGTAACTTTTTACCTGAGCCGAATATGGTAAAATGGTAAATGAAAAAAGTGTTTCATTTGATGAGATGAATCTTTGGTTAAAATTAATGCAGTGGTCAAAGACTCACCCTGTATGAAAATAAATAGATTATTTGGGCTTTTTGATCTCCCATCCACATGTATCAATTTTTGTTGTAAAATTATTAGAAAGTTCATCAAAATCTTCTATGAAATCGGAAGAAATGAAAGCGTCTATTTCACTCATATTTCTAGTTATCTATAGTCTAAAGTGAAATGTACGCATCTCCAAGCAGAAATAATCCAAAGGAAATTTCACTATTTACATAGGTACCTACTACTCAATCACAGAACATAAAAATCATTGTATTGCACTAATTCACATAAAAAATACCACGAAACAAAATACTAGTTAACTCCAGAATAATAAGTAATAATCCATTTACAATAACAAACATTCGACTGAATTGTCAGGCGTACGACTCATAGCGGTGTTGCCATTTTATCATCTTCCAGGCTTCCTATTTTAGTCGGCATGGATTGTATCAAAAACCACCAAATGATCATCCATGCTAGTTAGTTTCCGGTCTCAATATACATAGGAAATATGTGCAGAATTTTTCCATTGTGGCCATTGAGGAAAATGTGAAAAATTATATTCAACGAAAGTTACATGACTGCAGGGTAGTAGAGCATGAGCAAAATCTACTCTTGAATAGACCGTTGAATATAAATTAGCCCTAGAGAACAGATTCACATGCATTCTTCATGAAATTATCAATAACGTCTAATTTCGTCAAAGCAAATTCCGAATGCTCAACTCTTTTCGTAATTTCACTCTAGGTTTCTTGGAGGTAAAAGTTTCTAGTGCCGTAAGGCATAACGTTAAGTTATCGCTTCATCTGAATTGTCAGTGCCGGTTAAGGTCCGCGCACACTTATCAGTAATGAACCGAACCACGGCGGAGCTTGGCGGATATTTATTATTTCCGTGCAATCAAGGGAAACAACGCGCACTGAGCTCCGTAGCGATGAATTGCCCGTTGTTTCGTTTGATTACATGGAAAGAATAAAGGTGCGTATAAACTACGTGCGGCAAACCCTCGAATATTGCTACGCGAGGCGGCCTCGCCCGGGCAGTCTACATTGCTCGAGGCTGCCTCGCGAGCCAATGTTCGAGGGTTTGCCATGAGTAGTTTATACCCAGCTTTACATTGAGTCAAGTTGCTCTCCGCTGTAGCCTGGTGCTTTACCGATGAACTGGATATTACTGAGTTGAGATATGTGGTACAACTACGGCATTTTAAATATTGTTTTGTCGACCTCTATGAAAAGTGACATTTTACGTACTAATTTGCGGCCGTAAAATCGACTAATATTGAAGTCAACTACTTTGCGGACGAGAAAGTACTTTCTCGTCCGCTGTGGTGACTATGAATAAGGCATGATACGGTTCAATACAAACATAAGTTTTTGTATGAATAACCGTCAGTGCTTTGGTCACTGTCGATACGCTTCAATAGAAACATAATAGACCAGGGTCGAAGCCTTTAAAAATGGTAAAAAGTGAAAGAAAATTATAGTAGAATGAAACCCATTTGAAAAGGAAGAGAATATAGCAGAAATGATAGGAAAAATGATTTACGGTCGATCTGAGTTCGGGAAGGGGAAGGGGGTCAGTTTTTAAGGGTAAAAAACTGTTTATCTTGATTTCCGGCAAAACTACTTGTCCTATGGAAACAAGTTAAATGGCGAAGTTGTAGGTAATAAAAAGATCTACAACTTCTGTTCTCACACTTTTTTCACATTAACTCAAACTATATGTGAGAAATTCAAATAATGACGTTTTTGGTTTTTAATTTTTATCTTTTACAAAAAAATTTTTTTGTTCACCAAACTTCGTAAAAACTCACCTTTTCATGTCGCAAATACACTGTAATTTTTTGGATTCAAAATTATTCCTTTTTCACCTTAAATTGACTTAATATCGAAAAAGCTTCCTAATTTTCAACCAAAATTGCACACGTCAAAATATCTGCTTTTTAAAAAAGTAGTTGAGTTTTTTGTTCATTGAAATCTCTACTTTCTGAGGGTCTAGAAAAAAATATACATTACTGTGTTAAATTTTCTCAGAAAATGCTATGAAATAACAGGTAGTAAGGCCCAGACCCTAATAGCACTTTGCCCAATTCTCTATGAAATAACTTTTGATGGCCTAAAATTTTTCGTAGGTCACTCAGGTGTATAATTTATATTAAAATAGCAATAAATAAGCATCTACGCATATAATTTAGAGAAGATTCTACAACTTTATCAAAATATCGTCGACGACACCGCAAAACCAAGTAACTGATAAAAATTCAAAAAAGAGATTTCGGCAGTAATTATCTGATTGTATTTGTGGGGATGGGTATGCAAAGTCATTTCAAAAAGTATACAGACACTGAAATAATCAATACCACGTGATTTGTAACTATTTTGAATTTAATCTATTTCATCAATCCAAAATTATGAAGTTTTTAGTGCCTCCTGAAAATGTTGGTTTTTGCAGTTACTTGGTTTTGCGGTGTCGCCGACGATATTGTAAGTGTCTTATTAAATATTAACTTCATTAACTTAGCATTTTCTGAGAAAATTTACCATAGTAATGTATATTTTTTCTAGACCATCAGAAAGTAGAGATTTCAACGAAGAAAAAGCCCACTTACTTTTTTAAAATAATTGGTTCAAGCACTGACTTGAAGTCAGGAGCTTTTGCGCGTATGTTCTAATGTCTATGGTAAATTCGATTAAGGGTGTCCAATACAGAAGAATTGACAATAGAACATACGCGCAAAAGCTCCTGACTTCACGTCAGTGCTTGAACCAATTTTTTTAAGAATTTTATACAAATACATACTATCCTCACGAAATTTTGCAAGAATTTTCGCGTTGGCATTCTACAACTAATATTCATGTTTGAATTGCATCGGTTTTGTATTTTTCGAGTTAAGGAGAAACAAAAACAACCAAAATTCAGATGTCTATCACTCTAAAACCGTTTGGCCTATTATGCTTATTAACAAACTCAAATGTCGCACTCAGATGCACGACCTAACCTGAAATCTTCAAGCCGCTATCTCTTTCCATTCTCAGGTTATCGTGACAACAAAAATATTTTTTAATAATTTTTTAATAATTTTCTAGCGATACGATTCTCACAAAATTTCACAAACGTGCTTAGGTTCATATTCTACAACTATTCACTAAGTTTCAATTCGATCGGATCTATATTGGTTGAGAACAAAATTATTACTCGGAAACCATTGGGCCCATTATGCCCATTAACGAACTTGTCCGTCGTATTGAGATGCGCCACCTGCCCTGAAAATTTCAAGTCGCTAGGTCTTTCCGTTCTCAAGTTATCGTGGCAACGGCCGGACGGCCGGCCGGACAGAATCACATTTGACCTCGAATTCTTCATTGGGGAGTCGAACCGAATCGTTTGAGATCATTTCGAAAGTTACAGACATTTGGGCAAAATGATAACGCGATGTTCCCCAGAACATACGCGCAAAAAGCAGATATTTTGACGTGAGAATTTTTGATTGAAAATTAAGATGCTTTTTCGATATTAAGTCAATTGAGTTGAAAAAAAAAAATTTAATCCAAAAAATTACTGTGCATTTGGGTCATAAAAAGATAAGCTTTAATTTTGCAAAAGATAAAAATTAAAAACCAAGAACGGGGTTATTTGAATTTTTCACATAAATTTTGAGGTTCTGTGAAAAAAGTGTGAATACAAAAGTTGGAGATATTTTTGGTATATTCTCTTCCTTTTACATCGGGTTTCATTCTACTATAATTTTTTTCGGTTTCAAAAATTATCGACTCTGGTGTATAAGTGTATGTGTCATTTGCTATTGTGAAATTATTTAAGAGGTCCGAAATTCATAAAAATATGTGGGGGTCGACGAAAAAATGAAATATCCACCTCGACAAAAAACTGTCTATTGTCTCGCCTGCTTGCTATCCTCGTTACCGCCTCGGATAGCAATTTGCAGACTCGACTATAATAGACAGTTCTTCATCCATGGTACATAAATAACTATTAGAATATTAACAGGGAATTTCAGATTTGAACAGACCAAATAATGTGTGCCTCGCTAATAGATTAGACTTAGTTGCCAAATCATATCAATTGTTTTTTATGATGAAACTCTGACTCGAATACAATAAGTAGGTACGCTAAAATGCCTTCGTAGTATATAGTGATGTGAGAGTAAGCAAATCGACCATTTATGAAATAAGTGCATATCATCTCATACGATGGAACCAATATTTCATATCGAAGCTATTGCAATTTCAAAATGTATATCAAGTTCTCTTCAGACGTTTCCAATATTCATTTCTTGAAATAATAATCAATAAGTTATAGAAAAAAATATTGTGAGCATTTTGATTATGATGATTGATATCAGCGAAATAATTCTGGATTCGACTCGGTTATAAAGGGTTTTCCAATAAGAGGTGTTATTTTGATATTCAAAGAAAAATGCCATTTTCAATATAAATGATCGGATGTTTATTTCATTATAAAGAAGAAGCTATGCCGTTGATAGTGGAAAATAACATCAGGCAAATGACCACCACGACCTCGCTTACAGGACCATATCCTTTTAATGAAATTTTCCATAACCAAATCGCAAAGTGGCTGCCCTATGTCCTCGATAGCCTCACGAATTCCATCTTTGAGGTCTTGAATCGACGCTGGGCTATTGGTGTAGACCTTCTCTTTCACGTGGCCCCAAAAGAAGAAGTCGCAAGGTGTTAAATCACAAGATCTCGGTGGCCAATTGTGATCACCTCTTCGAGAGATAACACGGTCCGGAAACTTTTCCCGCAAAAGATCAAGGGTTTCGTTGCTTGTGTGGCACGTGGCGCCGTCTTGTTGCTTGTTGAAAGTAAACGTTGTCCAGATCAATACCATCCAATTCCGGCCATAAAAATCATCAATCATCTCTCGATAGCGCAATCCATTCACCGTAACTGTTGCTCAAGCCTTATTTTCGAAAAAGTAAGGTCCAATGACTCCGCCGGACCATAAACCGCACCAAACAGTCACACGTTGATGATAGAGAGGCTTTTCAACAATAACTTTTGGGTTTTCCGAGCCCCAGATGTGACAATTTTGCTTGTTGACGAAGCCACCGAGGTGGAAATGGGCCTCACCACTCCAGATGATTTCTCGATGGAATTCCGGATTATTTTCATGCATTTCAACGACCCAATCAGCAAAGACACGACGTTGTTGATGATCGGCCGGCTTGAGTTCTTGTTTTAACTGAACTTTATAAGCCTTAAACCCAAATCTTTATGCAAAATACGGTGCAATGGCGTTTGTGGAATGCCTAATTACAAAGAACGACGAGGAATGGACAAACCTGGGTTTTCTTCAACACTTTCGGCTACAGCAACAATATTCTCGGCTGTTCTTGAGCGACGTGCACGGGTTTTATTCTTCACATAACTAACTTGTCCCAACAGCTCGAAATTTTCCACCAATTTCTTTATTGCGGACCGACAAGGTGCTTCACGACGACCCAAAAATATTCGAGTTTTACGAACCGTTTCTGCCAAATTTTCACCATTTTTATAGTGAATTTTAATAATTTCAATGCGTTGTTGAAGCGTGTATCGTTCCATTTTTAAAATGGTGTAGTTTCTACTTATCAAATGTCAAAAAATTACAGCTTCAAAAGTGACATCTACCGAAATAGCGGGCTATTCAAAATAACACCTCTTATTGAAAAACCCTTTATATTAGAGATCTAATTTCTCACACACCTGTATGTATCTATAATTCCAGGGGACTTCAAATAAAAAAAATATTGCGAATACATTTACTGGAATCGTACAATTCGTACAATTCAACAGGGACTTTTATAGCTTAATTTCATTAAATAATAATTATAATTGATACCTATAAAATGTTTAAAAGCAATCAGGATTGTAATTTTTTGTGAATTTAGAATATTCTGTTCAATGAGTTGAAAAGTGTTTATATTGATATTTATAATATATTTATGACTTCGAATGAAATAAATCCGTTCAATTTTGAAAGAAATTCAGCAGTCTTTTGTTTTTTTTTGTGTATAATAGTTATGGACAGCAAGGAATATTTTCTCTGGAGTGTAATATGGAAGGAGTAAGGAAATAAACAAATAGACTGTCTACGAATGAAATATTGTTGAAATTGGAAATTATAAAAGCACTGACGTCGGGTAAGGAGTTTTGGGGCACTAATGCCGTATCTCTAAGGAAAACATAATAAATCAAACAAGCACTGACGTGAAGTCAGGAGCATGTTCATGGCAAATTCCATCAAGAGGTTCCAATACAGGATAATGGATAATAGAACAAACGCGTAAAAGCTCCTGACCTCAGGTCAGTGCTTGAACCAATTTTATTTTTCGTATCTTTTTTTTAATTTTCTAGGTTCTTACAATATTTTACACACGTCTTTATGTCGATATTCTACAACTAGTTACCAAGCTTCAATTCGATCGAGACTATATTTTTTGAGTTATCGAGGAAATAATATTCCTGGTGGTTATAACTCCGGAACCCTTGGATCAATTATGCTCGAAAACGAATTTAACCCTCCCATTCGCAACCAACCCTGAAAATTGCCCTATCTGCTTTCGTTCAAAAGTTATAAAGGCAACTTACCAGCTACTGAACTCACACGAGGCACTGCAACAATATAGATCCAATCGTGTTCAAACTTGGAACATCGCAGTACAGGTAGGTTCCGAAGGCTCTCGCAAAATTTCAGTGATGTCGGACGAATAGTTTCTGATATACAGAGTGGGCCCCGGTCGATGGAACACAGGATTGTTTTACTTATTTACTTTCATACAGGGTTGTTCAAAATCCGAGGCTTTTCCGAGAAATACTAAAACGATAAAAGTGCGTTTTTCCAAATTGGAAAGATGTATTGAAAGAGAATCAACCAAACGATGTAACATGAAAATTCTGCATGATCTTGCTACAATTGGACCGCATTGACCGTGAAGAATAAACAATTTCATCGAAACTTCATTTGTATAATGATTACACCTTTGAATGATTTTTCAATAAAATCAACGTTAATAAATTCAACTATTCTTTACAATCGATTCCAATTGTGAAATTATCTTAATTCACATGTTCAATGATATTTCATAGATAGCTAATTACAAAATGTAGCTCAATAATCCCAATGGCATGAAAACTTGCTTTTAATTTGAAAACCTTACAATTTAGGTATAGGATCATGTTATATCGTTCGAAAGGAAATTTCATTCTCTTTCAATGCATCTTATGATATACAGGTCATTCCATTAAAAAAAACACTTTTATTGATTAAGTATGTCTCGGAAAAGCCTCGGATATGATAACGGGTCCGCCATCTAACGTTTTTTTTCAACTAGTGCTTATTTCGTGAATGGTAACACTTAGCTCATGTCTGATTTGACAGATAATTAGTTTTATCCTTCCGCTGAACGAATATGGTTAGGTGTACGCTTGAACAACGCTGAGAAATATTGCGACATTACTTTGAAAATCATGGTAATGTTGCAGAATGTGTTCGAAAATTGCGTACGGATTTTGGAAGAAGAGAAGCACCGTCAGCTCCGTATGTTCATTATCTTGTGAAAAAAGTTAAAGAAACTGGCATCCTCATCGATAAACCAAAGCGTGAAAAGCCAAAAACAGTGCGTACGCTCGAGAATATTGCTGCTGTGGCGGAAAGTGTGCGTGAAGCGCCATCAACATCAATTCACCGTCGTTCCCAAGAATTGAACATTTCGGAGACATTGCATAAAGACCTTGGTATGACGGCATACGAAGTCCAATTGGTTCAGGAGTTGAAGCCAACTGACCATCCAATGCGTTTTCGCTTCGCTAAGTGGGCCTGCGATCGACTTACAGAAGATGCCGATTAGGCCAAAAAAAAAACTCTTTTCAGATGAAGCTTATTTTGATCTTGGCGGGTATGTAAACAAGCAGAATTGTCGCATTTGGGACACAGAAAACCCGCACGCATACATTAAAAAGCCGATACACCCAAAACGAGTCACTGTTTGGTGCGGATTTTGGTCCAGAGGCATAATTGGGCCATTTCTTTTCGAAAATGAGCAAGGAGTGGACGTTACAGTCAATGACGTTCGTTATCGGGCCATGTTGAACGAATTCTTGTTCACAAAAATTGAAGAAGAGGATATTGGCAACATCAACAGGACGGCACTACGTGCCACACAGCCGAAGTTACACTCGATGTTTTGCGCCTTGTTTTTGAAGATTATGCGCATTATCAGCCGCAGAGCTGATGTCGTTTGGCCACCTCGGAGCTGCGATTTGACACCGTTGGACTATTATTTGTGGGGTGCCGTCAAGGATAAGTGTTACGCCAACAAGCCAGCGACAATTGACGCTTTGAAGGACAATGTTCGTGAAGCCATTGGTGAAATACAGCTGCACACAATCAATAATGTGCTTGAAAGTTGGACCGATCGTGTAGGCTACTGCATGGCCAGCCGAGGCAGCCATTTGAATGCAATTATTTTCCATTATCAACCGGAAGGATCGTACTTTCAAAGAAAAAAGAAATTTGAGAAAATACTGAGTAGTTTTTTTTATTGCATTTTCAAAAAAAAAGTTATTTGGCGGACCCTTCATATTATGTACGTGAAAGATACACGGGAATACGGGATACTATTAATACATACTCGGCAAATGTTTGCACAAAAAGGAAATAAATAAAGTAATTACTCGAAAACCGCTAGACATAGGGACGATGAAGTTGATACTGAATGAATCAAGAGGCTACTCATCAAGTTTCAATTCGATCGGATTTGTATTGGTTGAAAACAAAATTATTGCTCGGAAACCATTGGGCCGATTATTGGGCAAAATGGTTTCGTAGTAAGGAAACGAATATTGTTTACATAACAAATTTCAAATGGATTTTTTTTCAAGGTGCAATTTCATCATTATAATCCATTGAAATAATTTTCAACTCTAACATGCTGATACTTTCGGAGATATGATTTTTCAAATTTTCAATAATAAATCGTAATTCTATGATTTCAGAAAGCTGAAATCGAAATTTAACGTCCGCATTTGTGTCTATGAATTTCATGATCTGTGTTCATACATGTCTTATCTACCGATAAGAGATATGTCATATTCATTTCTGGTTCTATTCAAAATTCGTTACTCATGATATACAGTAAACACTGAAACTTTAATTTTGGAAGACAAAGGCTTCCACAAGGTATTATTTTGGGTCCACTTTTGTTTATCGTTTACATACATGATCTTCCAAATGATATTGATCAGTTACTGAATCTGATAATGTATGTGGACGATACTAATGTAACAAAAATCATAAGTGATACTTTAGATTTGACTGAGCATTCAAATAGTGCTTTCATAAATGTCAATAACTGGTGTTCTAGAAATGGTGTGAAACTAAATGCAAAGAAAACCGAATGTGTGATTTTTCGTACAACTTGATAAAAATCGAATTGCCGAAGACGATCTCAATAGATGAAATGGCTGGTACTACCAAGTTTCTAGGGGTATATTATGTTGATGATGATTTGACTTGGAAAAATCGTATAGAACACCTGAAGAAAAAAATTGGTTCAAGCACTGACGTGAAATCAGGAGTTTTTGCGCGTATGTTCTATTGTCCATTCTCCTGTATTGGATACTCTTAATAAAATATACCATGGTGAGTTCTATTGTCCCTTATCCTGTATTGGACACTCTCTTAATCGAATTTACCATGGTAAATTCAAATCGTCTGCAAATAAAAAAAATCTACATACTCTGAAACACAGGATGATATTATTAATATAAATTATGAACAACAACGGTCCCAGGTGAGACCCCTGGGGCACACCAGAAGTAACACCAAAGCAAGCAGTCCTAAAACCCCGCACCGAAACAAACTGCTGTCTATCAGTCAGATAATATGATTTGAACCACGCCAACAACACGCCCGACACCCCAACCTCAACAAGTCTCACCAACAATGTATTTATGTCAGTTTTATCGAAGACCTTGCTGAAGTCGGTGTACACCACATCAACCTGCAAACGTGCATCAAGGTTTTCATTTAGGAATTCTATGAAGTTTAGTAGGTTGGTTTCAACAGATCTTCCCTTGAAAAAGCCGTGCTGCTGCGGAATGATCTGACCTTTAATTAGATGAAGTAAATGGGGGTATACAAGAGATTCGAACACTTTCTCAAAAACAGACAGTTTGCTAATAGGTCTGTAATTTTTGATTTGATCCTTTTTACCCGTTTTAAATATCGGTACAAAACAAGCGGTTTTCCACAACCTCGGAAATATGCCTAGTCTAAGTGAATAATTAAATAAGTGATATACTCAGAGGTGACCAAAGGAACTTAGCAAAACGAGGGAGTATATCATCCGGTCCCGCACCTTTATTCTCGTTTAGGCTACATAGCGCATGTTCTACTTCTTCTTCGGAAAATTGAATGGATGTTAAATAATTCGATGATTTTAGTAATTCCGGACTTAGTTAGTGACGAAGTTATTCTTAGTTGGTGGAGTGTACACGCTCTTGAAGTATTCAGCGAATAAATTTGCTATTTGAAAGCCCGAGTTACCACTAGTGTTATTATCATACATAATATTTGGTATGCTATGGTTTTTTCATTTCTCAGAGATAAAGTTGAAGATCTTTTTAGGATTAACCTTAACCTGTTCCTGAATGGACAAAATATAACGGTTATAATCTACTTTTATGAGTTTTATCGATCTTACTCTCAATGCCTTAAACTCCATAAAATCGCTCATATTTCCATACACCTTCCACCGAATATGTTTTCTTTTTTTTTTGTCTCACTATTTGCCTTGTCAATCTCGAAAATTACGTGGGGAAGTTATTACTCTTTGTAAACTTTGGAACGTTTTTTTCAATTATATCGTATAAAAATATGTATAAAGTTTCAACATCCTTGTCTACATCATTATGGGATAATATATCCTGCCCGAAAAAGAAGCTTCTACCGCAGTATAGTTGGCTTTTTTGAAATTATAAAATCTTTTTATGTTATTTTTCAAAGGTTTGTAAAAACCAACATTAAACAAAAACTCAATAGAGGGGTGGTAAGAATCCTCAGGAACAAGTGGGCTAAAACAATGTTCAACTCTGTCCACTCTGAAGGAATTGAACAGAATGAGGTCGAGGATTCGATTCTTGCTATTTTTTATACCATTGAACTGCATCAGTTCGAGAAAAGAACATGTATCAATAAGATTTTCACAATTTGTTTCAACATTATGTGGATACATAAAATTCGAGGTACCCTCACTTGACCACATTATAGAGGGACAGTTGAAATCCCCTAATATCAAAATAACATTATCGCCTATCCTACCTTTAATATCTGCTAACTTCGTCGCATAATCACGAACTGAATCACGATCACCCGGCGGAATGTAAACACAACACAAGAAATATTTAATATTGTCAATCAAAAGTTGAACCCATATGTCCTCTGTACAACTCTGGAACTCCGCAACAATTGAGGTATTCCACTTATTTTTAACTACTATCAACACTCCTCCACCATGGCTTTTAGAACTTGAAGTTGACGATCTATTACGTCGAAATATGGAATATTCAGTAACGTCAACAATTTCAGAATCATATATGTTTGAATTCAACCATGATTCAGTTACAAAAAAACATAATCACTGGACACAGTATTCAGTTTAAAATTTGGTAGCTTAGTTCTCAAGCCGCAAGTACTTTGGTAGTAAACATTCAGGTGCATATTGGAGCAAGACATATTGATTCTTCATGGTTTTATTATCACTTTATATTTTATCCAAATCTGATATAGAAGAAATGTGGATAATTTTCGAAATATCATCTTTACGAAGCAAACCATTACCATTTTGAGTCCATACGACATACATTTGAAATGTTTTATTTTAGGGGCTTCACGGGCTGACTTAAACAATATATTGTTTTCCGTTGTGAGATGTTCATTAACGTATAATGATAACGTATAATCATCCCTTTTTTGCTTTGATATGAAGCGCACTATAATGTTTTTGGGCTTGTTAGTGAGTTTGGTTGGCACCCTAGTAAAGAAGTCTAGACAGGATGGATCAACGGGTACACCAATAGATGATCCGATTGAAGAAATAATGTTCAATACGTTTTCCCTTGGTTTTTTCTGGGACATTGTGTATTTCTAAATTATTGGATCGGTTGAAATTTTCCAAATGGTTCATTCTGCCACTAAGCTGAGAGATTTCCTTTTTTAGCGTTTCATTCTCCCTTTCCAGTTTATCTACCCTCAACATTATTTTATTGAAACCAACCAGCTTTGAATCAAAGTCAGTGATCTTATCGGAACAAAAGTTTACCGATGCCTTAAGACCCCTAATTTCATATGTTAAACTCCTAATGTATGCAGAGACATCCTCCGAACGACAGTGATTATAACCAGGACTACCGTCCCGTCCGAGATCAACGGCATTTCTCGCCAGTGACATCCCCGAGCGTCGACGCTGAGATGTTGGAATTTCTTCGATATTCTCCATATGAGAAGTCGGAGAAGCGGTCCGTCTACACGTCAAACATTTCCATTTAGATCCAGGCAGATTTTTCATGATCGACAACTGTGACTTATCGATATCAGAGCACGTGCCGTTGCCATGATAGTGGCCCTGGTAAAAACCGCCACATGGGACCGCTGGAGGTCTTCTGTTTACC
Source organism: Halyzia sedecimguttata (assembly GCA_937662695.2). Taxonomy (NCBI): domain Eukaryota; kingdom Metazoa; phylum Arthropoda; class Insecta; order Coleoptera; family Coccinellidae; genus Halyzia; species Halyzia sedecimguttata. The sequence continues at coordinate 1,491,890 of OW569418.2, read as the reverse complement.
GATGCACCACAAGATTTGCAAGAAATCATCGTGATTTATTTATGAATATAAATTTTCCAAACAATTATTCGAAGTATAAACTGATCCCACACTGTCACTACCCATAATAAGATATACTATACTCTAAGTTGTATTCTTCTAGCTTATTATATCACACCCTCGGAGCGCAAGAGGAAAATACGTCTCACGTCGACGAGTGGTTGCGCATAACGCAATAACACAATAACACATAAAAAATATTCTTTAATAATTTCCTTAAAATTTTCTAGTGATACGATTCACACCAAATTTCACAAACGTGCTTAGGTTTATATTCTGCAGCTATTCACTAAGTTTCAATTCGATCGGATTTATATTGGTTGAAAACAGAATGATTACTCGGAAACCATTGGGCCGATTATGCCCATTAACGAACTTGTCCGTCGTATTGGGATGCGCCACCTACCCTGAAAATTTCAAGTTGCTAGCTCTTTCCGTTCTCAAGTTATCGTGGCAACGGCCGGACTGCCGGTCGGACGGACAGAATTAAATTAGGGCTCGAATACTTCATCAGGGAGTCGAACTCAAAAGTTACAGACATTTGGGCAAAATGATAACGCGATGTTCCCCAGACATACGCGCAAAAATTAAATTCCATTTTATATGCAATCAATTTATTCAAAATAACAGTTGAATCATCCACTCTGAGGATGATATATTTTGCATATTTTCAATGTGTTTTGTCATACGGTAATTGGTTAAAAATAAAACATTTGTTATTACAATTTTTCTCAGATCAACGAGAGAAATTGTTAATTGGCGATTTAAGACACGGAAGATTCGAAAGTCCTATAAATTTTGGGTACAGGAGCCAGGACTTTTTGAGTTCATTGTTGAATAAAATTCAACTTACTGAAGTAAATGCTAATGTCATTGAACTCAAGAAAACCTTATTCGAAAATCAAGCGTTGAATGCTTTCCTCAAGGGTCTTCACTACAATTTACCAATAAGATTAAGAACTGCTCGAACTCTGGAACAGGCCATCGCGTTCACAAGTGAAGAAGAAAATTTCTCTTATGCTAGACGTAATTTAACATTAACATGTCCATCTTAGCAAACCTCAAAATTCCCAATACAAATTTCTGACACCGTCAAATCAAATCTCTATTGAAATGCGAATCCAATCAATACATTTGTTAGACAAAATCAATTGAATCCGAGTACAAATAACCATAAAATTGTTCAAATCCTCAAGCACGATCACAACCTGCACCGATGAACACATCATTCTCAAATACAAGACGTACAGAAAGATCCAGGGGCGGATCGTGAATTTGTGGGGCCCTGAGCCCTACTTAGGGGCCCTCAAAAATATATATTCTTTAGTGATGTAGGTGTACCGTATAGGAAAAAAATAGCACAATAAAATATTTCATTTAATACGACTTGCCTACGCAAACAGCAACTATATTACAAAAGAAATTAAAGATTATCTATAAAATAATTCAGTCGATCGTTTGACATTATTATCCAACATTTGTTCTCTATACGTTAGACATTATTAGACTAGGCTTCTTTTATTTAAATCCATAATCAACTGATCTAACGCTATGTTTATCGTCTCTTGTAATTTTTGCTGCGCCATGTAATGAGATTTTATCTTTGGACTTATCTGAAAATTTTGAAGTTATGCGTCTTTGTTTATGTCACTTTAATCTGTTCCCATACCAGTACTTAATTTTTTGGATTTTTCTTCTTATTCCTTTATAGCTTCTGATCGGATTGGTGTAGTATATTGTTCACGAGCTCTTTTAATGACACAATTAATTTAGTGACTTCGCAAATATCTAAACCAGGGCGTTGTATTTCTTTATTGACTAAATTAAGTAAATCTCTCCAAAATTTCTTCCGAAAAACTAATTAGACTTGCAGTATCGAGTTTGGCAAGCTTATTTGCTTGCTTATTGCCTCTTTTCGACAATCCACTTTCTCATCATTTTCAATGAAAATTTTCATATCATCATGATGATTTTTTAAAGATTTGACAGCATCATAGTGACAAGACTATCTGGTCTGACTTAAGATTTCTACAATTTTTTACGATTCTTACAAAATTGAACATACGTCTTTAAGTTTGTATTTTACAACTACTCACCAAGTATCAGTTCGATCGGATCTGTATTGGTTGAAAACACAATTATTGCTCGGAAACTGTTGGGTCGATTATGCCCATTAACAAGCTTGTCCGTTATATTGGGACGCGCCATCTACCTTGAAAATTTCAAGTCGCTATTCTTTTCATTTCTCAAGTTATCGTGGCAACGGCCGACTGGACAGTATCAAACTTCTAGCCTCGGATTCGTCATCAGTAATCATCATTTGTTATCTAAATAACTAATCAACTAAACTCAGTGAACACTGAACATTAATAATGACACAGGCAGCGTGTTACTTTGGCGATGAGAACAGAAGTGTGGAAAATCCCCATAGGCAGTAATAGGGGAGGAGAACTTATTTTTGTGAACAAATGATGGAAATGTTGGATAACAATATTACCCAATTAGTAGACGGGTAGTAGAAGGGGGTTGAAGGTAGGGTTCGTATTTTTACGAAGAAAACTGACAATTTAAAATTTAAATTTGACGTATTTCGGCATTTTCGATAAATACGTACAGTAATGAACAAGATAATGAATTTATTCAATTTGGCTTTTCCACACTGTATATATTCTATTAGATATATTCTTCACAATATCGTCTAATATTTTCATTGTGGCCGGTGGGCCCTTTGTATCCACGGGGCCCCTGGCCTGGAGCCCATAATGCACATACGTAGATCCGCCCCTGGAAAAAACCTAAGATCGATTTCAAATAAACAAGCCGGGAAACCAAAGAAACTTCACTTCTGAGGAACTTTTCCAACATGAAAATCAGGAAGGAATAAATTAATACGATGATAACAATAATTAGGCGATGAATATTCTGATGATACAATTCCAAAATGATCAATATCAATATTCAGACTTAGCAGATCACAACGTATATTTAGATTTGCCTCGTGAAAATTTTCAGTATCATTCTATTCACCAGGACAATAGGTACAATATAAATAGTTCAACACTTCCTTTCATTCAAATTCCTTATGTTGGATTAATAATTATGATTGATACAGGAAGTTCGAGAACCTTAATTTGACCACGAATAGTCCAAAAATGTTATCAAAATTTTATAGAATATTCACCTTTCGTAATTAAAACTGCTCATAAAATCACGTACCATAAATATACAGCGTGCCAGCGTGCCAAAAAGTAGCTTAACTCGTCAATAATTGTTGTACAAAGAATTATTAAGGAAAATCCTCGCACCCGACGATTTTTATCCTTAACCCTCAACAACTTTTTTCTATCGGAAAAATATATCGCATCAAGAGACATTCTATGACCAATTCAGTTATGTGAACGAAATAAAATTTTAACTTAAAATTCTTTCACTAAAAATGTCACGATGCAAGAAAAATGTATACACAAGTTGAAACAGCTGCGAATTAATGTATTAGATCGCATATAAAACAGTAAACAGATAAGGATGGTGGTGTCACTTCCACATACAGGAAGGTGTTCTCGAAACAAAGTAAGAAGGTCAAGAAAAACTTTAGTTTTTGTAGAAACAAGCCTTGTGGACAGGAGCTTTCTGGCGCTCTTGTTCAAACAGACAAATTATATCTACGAAAGTATTGGTTTCTCAGAGTTGGGAATTATATCAATCGATTCTTGTGAAAGAACTTCATGTTAGCAGAAATAGAATTCAAACATCATAGAAGAATTTAAATTCAACAAGAGTGCCAAAAATTATCAATGCAAAACCAATAGACAAATTCTACCCAACAACGAACTCATCCGAGATATTCATTCCTCAATTATATGATGAACGATAAAATATATTCTTTCCTCAAATCCACCCCAACACACCAATATTCCAGTTTTGTTTTTAATGGAGATATTCTGAACACAATATTATTAACTTACCATTACCATTCCCATCATCATATGGATTGACCATCGGCATGAAAATATCAACCAACAAAAAGTATGATATCATATTATAATTCTCATAATTCTACGATGGCTGAAATGATTTAGACAATGTCATGTGTCATGAAAATAAGTTGACATTATGACAATTCATACATTTAATAATTATATCATTCTGTGAAAACGTAGAAATAAGATTTATTATTGAAATTTTGAAAAATCATATATCCGAAAGTATTAGCTTGTTAGAGTTAAAAATGATATCAATGGATTCTTATGGTAAAACTGCATATTGAATAAAAAAATAATTTGGAATTTGTTATGTAAAAAAAAATAAATTTTTTGTTACTCTGAAACCATCTGTCCGATTTCGCCCAATAACGAACTTAGCCGGGATATTAATCTCCCAAACCTACTCTGAAAATTTCAACTGTCTAGCTCATTCCGTTCGAGAGTTATCGTGCCTAGGGCCGGCCAGCCGGACAGAATGAATTTCGACCACGGATTCTTGATCAGTGAGTCGAACCAAATCGTTTGAGACCATTTTCAGCCAAAAATTCGAAAATTACAGAAATTTGGGCAAATTGATAAGCACTCAGTTCCGCGGAACTAGAGCACCAAAAAGATGATCCTGAGAACTTCAGCATTTATAGGCCCATCAGTCTTCTCATATCTTTCTAGAAAATTTTCGAAAAAATACTTGCAGGTCGACTGATGAACTATCTAAGCGAGTTCAAACTTTTGAACCCTAGTCAACACGGCTTCTTACCAGGTCGGAATACGGAAATGGCAATTTACGAGCTCACACAGTCAGTTCTGAATGCATTAGACCAAGTCGACATCCCTATAGGTTTGTTCCTGGATCTATCTAAGGCTGGTTTTCCTGTCACGCTGACGGTCGGCGCTGACGGTCAGCGCTGATCGGTCAGCTCGTATCCTTTTAGCATTACGCTGATCACATTGAGAAATAGAAGGATGCTATTGTCTCTGGCTCACTGAGGCTGGTTTTCCTGTCACGCTGACGGTCGGCGCTGATGAGTCAATATGTATGTAGCTATAGGTAGCGTTTTCGAGTCACGCGGCGCTGACGGCCGTCAGCGCTGATCTACATACGCGCACGTACGCGCCGGCGCGTCGGCGCCGCTGACTAGCTGGCGCCGACAAGCCTCCACATTCAGTGAGCCAGAGACAATAGCATCCTTCTATTTCTTTTTGTGATCAGCGCGATACTAAAAGGATCCGAGCTGACCGATCAGCGCTAACCGTCAGCGCCGACCGTCAGCGTGACAGGAAAACCAGCCTGAATGTGGAGGCTTGTCGGCGCCAGCTAGTCAGCGGCGCCGACGCGCCGGCGCGTACGTGCGCGTATATAGCTCAGCGCTGACGGCCGTCAGCGCTGCGTGACTCGAAAACGCTACCTATAGCTACATACATATTGACCCATCAGCGCTGACCGTCAGCGTGACAGGAAAACCAGCCTAAGGCCTTTGACTGTGTGGTACACGAACTATTACTGATCAAGCTTGAAAAGGTGGGTATTAGAGGTTAACTTAAACTTTTTACAAGTTATCTTCAAGACAGAAGGCAGAGAATTCTAATACAGGTAAATGATATGCAATATATGTCGGATGAGAGAATGATCAAAGTAGGTACGTAAAATACAGGGCAGCATACTGGGCCCCCTTCTTTTCATTATCTACATTAATGATCCAGTTTCAATCATGAATGATAGAAAGGTGGTACCATTAGACTATGCTGATGACAAGAATTTAATTATCATTGCCAATCAAGTGAGCAGCTTCCAATCTGACATATGCATGCTCTTAAACAAGGTGAATGAATGGTGTAACGAAAACGCTTTAATATTAAATACTCAGAAAACAGAATTCATGATTTTCACCACAGAAAAGTCATCACTACAATGTTCTGATCATTTTAGCTAGGACGATCAGGTTAGGACATTTTCTAGAAAAGTAAAATTTCTTGGTTTGTTTATAGAGTGTTTCATGAAGTGGAAAGAGCATATTGATTATGTTATAGGAAAGTCAAGTTCTGTAGTTTTTATGTTAAGGATAATGTGGATAAAAAAATTCTCAAGACTGTTTATTATTCTCATTTTCAATCACTTGTTATTTATGGATTAGTTTTCTGGGGGGGATGTTCGTATGTACAACGTGTATTTATCATTCAAAAGTGGGCAATAAGAGTTATTTTCGAATTGGGATTTAGGCAGTCCTGTAGATGAGTTTTTAAACTGAACAATATTTTAACTATATGCGGATTGTATATATACAAAATCCTATTATTCCTACAAAAGCACAAGTCTTATTTCATTGAGTATCACAGTCGAAATAATACAAGCAGAAGTATCCCTACTTTTATCCAGTGCATAAATTGAGTTTATTCGAAAAAAGTTGTGCGTATATATGGCCATAAAAATTTTCAGCATGCTACCAAGACATGTGCAGACTTTAATTGATGGTAAAACCTTTAAGCGGGAAATTTATAAAATTATTTTGAAATCTGATACTGAGCCCTACAATATTGAGGAATTTGAGATGTACTGTCGCTCTATGACACAGGTTCAGTCACTATAATTGTGTTGTATTCGTGCTATTTTGTAAGTTGCTATTGACTTGTTTTATTTTTTCTTCGATGAAATTATTTATCAATGATAAGGAAAACAAATTACTATTCTATACTATTCTATTCTATTCTATTATGATCATTTGTAAAAAATTGCTCTTTTCAAATAAAAAATTGCAACTAAACCCTAATTTTTCATCACAAATTATCTTAAATTGACACCCTTCATCAGAATAATTCGAAAGTAATGGAAATAGTTATTAATTAAGACAAAAACCATAGCTAATAATTGTGAAAAGCTGATTTGTTCATAAATTTGGTATCCATCGCCGTCTCTTTCTCAGCCTCTTTCTTCTCATCCTGTGCATGTGGGAAATATTCCAATTCATCAATGTCGCCCTTCATCACCAAAACATGCATCTAGATCAAACACCCTACTACTAGGAAATGTGCTGAATACGCCCTCTATTAGAAAGAAGAATGAACGTTTTAGTATAGGAATATTTTTCCGAATTAAAAAACTCTTACCTGTTGATTATCCATCATCGTCTTTTCATCATCAAACCATTGATCTGTATCAACACCCTGATCCAAATCTTATGGTGGATCTGATGAATATGTCATCTATTAGAAATAAGTTGAATGTTCTATTATAGGAATATATCCACAAATTAAAAAACTCTTAGCTGTTGATTATCCATTATCGTCTCTTCATCATCAAACCGGTGCTCTGTATCGATATCATAATCCAAAGCTAATTGGTAGTGTGATGAATATGCAACCTATTATAAAGAAGAATGAATAATTTAGTATAGAAATATCTTTACGAATTAAAAAATTGGTTCAAGCCCTGTGGGCAGGAGCTTTCTGGCGCTCTAGTTCAAACAGACAAATTATATCTCCGAAAGTATTGGTTTCTCAGAGTTGAGAATTATATCAATGTATTCTTATGATAGAAGTGCATCATAAAGGAAATTCAATTCAAATAATAGTTTATTTATCAAGATTAAATGAGCAATCTGAGAATGAGAATTGCACCATTGAAGAAATCAAATTAAAATAGCTGAACTGAATTTGACTCTCTCTTATAGAACGAGTATGAACACAGAGCATATAATAAAGCTTAGATGGAATAATTATAGCTCAGGAAATAGGGATCTTGGCTGCAGGACTGCTACTAGGGTGAATAATACACTTCTTTCAAACTGTCGACGTTTCGATCCTATTTGGGATCTTCTTCAGGACTGTAAAAGTATTTATTGAGAATTTTTGGACAAATGAACAATCTGGTTACAACAATACAAAAACCAGCACACAAAATCATCAGAAACAAAAGAAAAGGGTCTTACAGACTTATATTCCACTTTTATATACAATCATCAACAATAGTAAAACACAAGAAATGACTAGGATTCAGGTCGAATTTGGTTGTTTTCTTTTTTATTGTATATTATATATTATGGTTATTATTATTTATTTTATTTATTTATTTATTTATTTTTTTTTTTTTTGTATTTCATTTATGAACTAAATCATACTTTTTCCTCCAGGGTACAAATCAATATCTACACTCACCAATTAAGTCATATGTATTACGATGTGATTAAAGTTGTTGAAATTCATTAGAACTATGTTGAGGTATTCTATTTCATAAACAATCTTATTATTGCGTGTTGGTTTTTGTCGCGAAACGTATGCGGTTGTTCTCTTTGCTTGGCTGATATGTCACTGAACGGTGGTGTTCTGTATTTGAGTATAAATATGCTATCAATGGAATTTCAAACATGTTCCGAAGATATTCTCACTGACACAAATTCATTATGTTCATTTGATTGCTCGTAAAAGATTGTTGTAAATTATACTTAATTTTTGAGTATCTGTTCTAACATTCATGGTGTCATGTATGGAAATGTGTATCATTTCACTGATACATCTTTTATGATAGTTGCATTCTTTATCCACAATTTTCACTTCATCAAAGTCCAAATTATGCCTTTCTTGGAAGTGGTGTACAGCTAGAGCCGTCTTCTCATTTTTGTTTATATTCTTTTCCTGGCAATCGTATTGATGTTGACGTAAACGATCTTTTAGGCCTTGTTTGGTCATGCCCACATACGATAGGTTGCAATCTCTACAAGGAATTTGGTATACCAAATTAGATGTCATTAATTTCGGAATAGGGTCTTTTAATTTTGAGTATATATTCTCTAGTTTTGTGAGGGGATAGAAAGCAAGCTTGATGTTAGTAGCTTGATTTTTCATCAAATTACCAACTTTTTCCGATAAACCTTCAATGTATGGAGATTTATAATAGATGATTCCATTTTGTTCCGTCCTTTCTGTATTATTTCTGGTGGTCTCAATAAATTTGTTTTTATAGGAATGCATAACTTTATTTATTAGCTTTCTGGGCAATTGTTCTTTCTTAGAATATATTTTATTTTCATCTCATTGACTGGCCAAAATTCTTTACTGCTGAGACTGTAACATCTAAAAAATAGGTTCTTCATGGTATTGTTTTTGTGGATGTGTGGGTGGTGCGAAAAGTAATTGAGAACTCGGTTTGAAGCAGTTGCTTTGGTATGCCAATTGGTCAAGATTGTTCCATCATTTTTTCTGATAAGCTGGACATCTAAAAATGTTATCGAATTATCTACTTCCTTTTCTAATGTGAATTGAATGCGTGGATGGAAAGAATTGAATGTCTCGAGAAATTCATCAATTTTATCGTTTGGAACAGCTATGAATGTGTCATCTACATATAACTTCAAAACTGGTATCCTAAATGAAAGTTTTTGGACGCATTTAGAAATAAGGTAGTTCATCACTATGTTTGCTAATGTAGGACTCGCTGGGTTACCCATCGCAGTGCCCTCAATTTGTAGAAATATTTGTCCATTAAACTTAAAGTAACTCGATTCGAAAATAAAATCTATAATCCTACAAAACATAGTTTTATTTAATTCTGTGTAGGCTGATATGTAACACAAAACTAGAGAATATATACTCAAAATTAAAAGACCCTATTCCGAAATTAATGACATCTAATTTGGTATACCAAATTCCTTGTAGAGATTGCAACCTATCGTATGTGGGCATGACCAAACAAGGCCTAAAAGATCGTTTACGTCAACATCAATACGATTGCCAGGAAAAGAATATAAACAAAAAATTGGTTCAAGCCCTGTGGACAGGAGCTATTGGGCGCATGTTCATCTTCCTTGTGGCCCGTACTGACCAGTAAAGAAAAAAAGCAGTATCATGTTGAATACCTTAATATTATTCTGGAACACAAATTTTCCATTACAATAATCTTCATCTAGCTTCTATTTAGTATCAATTCCTGTAGAACGTGATCATAATAAGTGTTTTCCATATAATAAAATGTGTTTGAACTTGGTATGTAGGAAATCTGACATCAATTATTGGAATTAATTGATTTGACAAACAGCCGTCAAATGAGGTAAATAGATTTTTGTGACGATTTTCTGTGACCATAGAACGTCAAAACACGCTGGAATGTGAATTTTAAGCAATATCTTCTGGAATTGAGATCGTATCGAACTGAAATTTTGCACACTCGTGTAGAATGCTTGATTTAACGTCGGTACAAATTTTTTTATTAAAAAATTTTCCAACTGCCCGATCCCAACAATACTTAGATAATATTATATCCATAAATTAAGCATTTCATTATTGCATTTCTTGAAATAGGTACCTTTTCAAGTCGATCAACATCGTCCTTCTTTCGACGTCTAAACTATGACTTGATTCTTTATGTTTATGTCTTTGAATTTGTTTTCGGTGGAATTCAAAGAGTTCATAGAATAATCGATGAAAATACTGAGAGAGACCCAGGAAATTTGACACATTTTGTCTTATATCTCCAGAAATTGGAATCGTATAGAGCCAAAATTTTGCACAATGTTGCAAAATACTACAATTGACGTTAGTACAAGTTTTTGTTGCAATCTGATGAATAGTTCACGAAAAAATTAAAAGAAATATTTTTTTAAAAATTACCAACATTTCGATCATAACAGAATTTTGCCAAAAGTTGCGCGATTATATCCTCGAACTGACTACCAAGTTTCGATTCAACATCTTCTTTAGTTCCTGAAATATCAGGGAAATAACCTCAAAATTTTAAATGTCTATAACTCCTAAACCGTCCGGCCGATTTTGCCCGTTAACGAACTTAACCGTCGCATTTTGATCAGAAACCTACCCTGAAAGTTTGAAGTCGATAGGACCTTCGGTGCTCCTGTTATCGTGCCTACGGCCGGAAGTACGGCCGGCCGTACGGCACCCAAAAATCTGACACCGGATTCGTGATCAGGGAGTCCGAATTAGTCTATTAGCCAATTTTCAGCTCCAAATTCGAAAATTACAGACATTTGGACGAAATGATAGGACGATGTTCCCCTAGAACATGCGCCCAAAAATGAGAAGACGGCTCTAGCTGTACACCACTTCCAAGAAAGGCATAATTTGGACTTTGATGAAGTGAAAATTGTGGATAAAGAATGCAACTATCATAAAAGATGTATCAGTGAAATGATACACATTTCCATACATGACACCATGAATGTTAGAACAGATACTCAAAAATTAAGTATAATTTACAACAATCTTTTACGAGCAATCAAATGAACATAATGAATTTGTGTCAGTGAGAATATCTTCGGAACATGTTTGAAATTCCATTGATAGCATATTTATACTCAAATACAGAACACCACCGTTCAGTGACATATCAGCCAAGCAAAGAGAACAACCGCATACGTTTCGCGACAAAAACCAACACGCAATAATAAGATTGTTTATGAAATAGAATACCTCAACATAGTTCTAATGAATTTCAACAACTTTAATCACATCGTAATACATACCCTAATAACACACTTTGTTCCCGGAACGTCCCATTCATGTTCCATACGTGTCGCAATGTCCCGGCCTCCTATGGAATATCCCCGGAACGTCCTACTCGGAATGTTCCCGGAACGTCCCAATTGGAATGCTCCCGGAACGTCCCACTTGGAATGTTCCGCTTAGAATATTCCCGGAACATATTATTTTGACAAATATTGTCGTTTAAAAATCCGAAATCAGACAAAATATATCTATTATTGATTATTGAATTTTCTTGTGCTTCTTTGATTCATATTTTTACTAGACAAAACAACATGCTAAAAAACTTACGAAAATCTTGCACAAAAATCTATCTATATAATATATATATATATATATAAAATATACTCATTTATGGTTTAATTCACTTAAATATATTTAGTCTGTAAAAGTTTGGTGATATTTCATTTTTTACTCATTCATACTGGACCATATCCATAGCCTGAGCAGGATTTGGTAACAAAGTGAGACCTTCTCGTACTGGATCACCGAGGCCAGCAAACATTTTTGTTCATTTGTCTTTTCATAGAAAAGAGTTTCTCAAATTCTATGATATGATTTGAACCAATATGTCACCATTGTCATCTTGTTTATACATCTGTTCTTTGTTTGCGTAATTGTCTTCTTTGTAAGTTTGTGTATTGTTGTTATATTCGAGATAAGAATTAAGAAGTATACCTGATTTATATAGGTAAGTAACAAATATTATTCTCAGTTGACATATTTATACAGAAAGAAAAGATGTATTTTAATTTTATGGTTAGGAAAACAAACAATTTTATTGATGCAAATGCCTGATAAAATTATTCGTCAATAATTGATCCCCTGGTTTTAAACCCACAATTAGTATGAATATTATATGTTATGGAGATAATGTAAATTGCAAAATTTACAATGAAAATGTCAATATAGACTAGAGCTGGACCAATTTATAAGGTTATAAAGGCAAAAATTTTAGTTTTCCCTGGTTGTGAAGTTCATATATCAATTACAAATTTATATAATATAATTGGATTGCTATTTCCTAATAAATTAATAAGCTGTTCAGTTTTCTTTGTTGAGATAGTAATGTTTCTTGTATTTACTCTGGAAATTTCTTCCACTAAGATAATATTTGTATTTCAGGTTCTACTACGGCATGCAATAATCTGTGCGGTGTTTGCTGCAGAAAAAAACCGGATAGCAAATCAATTTACGTAATGACATCATTACTGGTGGAACTTAATGGAAAAGTCGATCACCTATTGAAGAGCCATGTGAGCAGGGGAGACCCAGTTGAGGAAATAGGCATTTTGGCAAAGGCCAATATAGATTCCCCTATTGGAAACAAAATCTAGATGAATTTAATGTATTTTTAGAAGAACAGGGAAATTACTCTGGCATGGTAATTTTCATGATTTTTTTAATTGTTCTCTATAGATGTTCAGTTATAGTCAAATCTAATATGACATCATTCGAATTGCAGAAATAGTTAAATATGTCAAAAACTCTATTTTTGCTAGTTTTCATGAGACACCCTGTGACATATCATTGATCCTTTTTTTTATAGGTAAAATATTTCTCCAAAATCGGAGGAAACAACTTGACAGAATTTGTAAAAAGATACTTGGCTCCGTTAATACGGGATGATTTAGCCATGCAGTTCACGTATTTAGGCAGAAGTGGCAAAAATAACTTTGGAGCTTCGAACTTGTCGAAAGCAATTGTTGGTAAGTTTGGTTTAATCTCGAATTCAATTATATTAATTGTACTATGCGATGAATATCAATGGTAAAACTATAAGAAAGCATACTACTTCTGACATGCCTCTAGCTCGATGGTACCCCGCTGTTTATTAATAAATATGTATATATTTTTTTGAACTCAGAGCATTATATTTTGTTCATTTAACACGAAAGTTTGAAGAAACATACAAATGTGTTAGCAGAGGTTAGTGAAACAAGGTACCATAGAATTCGATGTACGATACTAGAGCTTATGGAAAAACCTCAGCAAAAAAACCCTATCTCCCTGTTAGTGTTTACTAATAAATTACTCTCCATTTAGATGCATCAGAGAAAACAAACTTAATAACAAATAGGAAAGAAACAGAAATTTCTATCGGAGGGTGGTTGAGGAGAGCTCCAGAAAGGAAAAGGAGATCCAGCGTGGTATGATTCTGGAGGCTGTATGAAAAATATTTTGGATTTTATTATACTTTGTATCCTTTCAGTTTATGGCTCAATTAAAAATACATTTATGTATATGCATTATTTTATTACGGATTATTATACTTATATCGTTCTGCCAACCACCCCCAACCTACCCAAAACAATCCCCACCCTCCACCCCGCAATCCAATCCAATGCCCCCTCCCCCGACCTACAAAAAACCAGCCCCCCCCTCCCCCTCTTAATGTCCCCGGGCTATTCCAAGAATGTCCATTAGTGCCTAAAACGTGTTCCGTCAAAATGTTCCCGGAACATTATCGGAACGCTCTTACGAACTGCCACGGGGATGCCCCTGGAATATATTCCTGGAATATTCCGCGAACATCGACGGATGTTCCGGGAATGTCCCGATGGGACATTCCCGGAATGTGCGATTTGCCCATATGGGCTTTACCGGGAATGTTCCCGGGGTGTCCCGGGATGTTTTGCGACATTCCCGGAACATATCTTTTGTCGCAAATGGATATTCCTGGAACATTTTGGGAATACACTTGTGCTATTAGGGTATGACTTAATTGGTGAGTGTAGATATTGATTTGTACCCTGGAGGAAAAAGTATGATTTAGTTCATAAATGAAATACAAAAAAAAAAAAATAAATAAATAAATAAATAAAATAAATAATAATAACCATAATATAATATACAATAAAAAATTGGTTCAAGCCCTGTGGACAGGAGCTATTGGGCGCATGTTCATCTTCCTTGTGGCCCGTACTGACCAGTAAAGAAAAAAAGCAGTATCATGTTGAATACCTTAATATTATTGATTATTATATAATAATCGATGAAAATACTGAGAGAGACCCAGGAAATTTGACACATTTTGTCTTATATCTCCAGAACTTGAAATCGTATAGAGCCAAAATTTTGCACAATGTTGCAAAATACTACAATTGACGTTAGTACAAGTTTTTGTTGCAATCTGATGAATAGTTCACGAAAAAAAAATTTTTTTTTCGAAAAAATTAAAAGAAATATTTTTTTAAAAATTACCAACATTTCGATCATAACAGAATTTTGCCAAAAGTTGCGCGTTTATATCCTCGAACTGACTACCAAGTTTTGATTCAACATCTTCTTTAGTTCCTGAAATATCAGGGAAATAACCTCAAAATTTTAAATGTCTATAACTCCTAAACCGTTCGGCCGATTTTGCCCGTTAACGAACTTAACCGTCGCATTTTGATCAGAAACCTACCCTGAAAGTTTGAAGTCGATAGGACCTTCGGTGCTCCTGTTATCGTGCTTACGGCCGGGAAACCGGCCGGCCGGCCGGCCGGACGGCACCCAAGAATCTGACACCGGATTCGTGATCAGGGAGTCCGAATTAGTCTATTAGCCAATTTTCAGCTCGAAATTCGAAAATTACAGACATTTGGACGAAATGATAGGACGATGTTCCCCTAGAACATGCGCCCAAAAAGAAAACAACCAAATTCGACCTGAATCCTAGTCATTTCTTGTGTTTTACTATTGTTGATGATTGTATATAAAAGTGGAATATAAGTCTGTAAGACCCTTTTCTTTTGTTTCTGATGATTTTGTGTGCTGGTTTTTGTATTGTTGTAACCAGATTGTTCATTTGTCCAAAAATTCTCAATAAATACTTTTACAGTCCTGAAGAAGATCCCAAATAGGATCGAAACGTCGACAGTTTGAAAGAAGTGTATTATTCACCCTAGTAGCAGTCCTGCAGCCAAGATCCCTATTTCCTGAGTTGAATACAAGGACGAGATTCGTTTGATATGGAATAATTATAGCATTCTGTGAAGACATAGAAGTACGATTCATTATTGAAATTTCGAAAAATCATACCTCCGAAAGTATTAGCTTGTTGGAGTTAAAAATGATATCAATGGATTTTTATGATGAAACTGCATCTTAAATGAAAATTGAATTTGAAATTTATTCCTTAAAAAAAATTTTTTTTTTTTCGTTACTCCGAAACCATCTGCCCTATTTTGCCCAATAACGAACTCAACTGAGATATTCATCTCCCTTACCTACTCTGAAAATTTCAACTGCCTAGCTCATTCCGTTCGAGAGTTATTGTAGAAAAAAATTTTAAAAATTTAAAAAATTTTTTTTGGCACTTTGCGGTAACCTGGTCAATACAAACCTTCACATGCGTATAAAAGTCATGATTCTACAATTTGATGCTAAATTTCATATAGATCGAGTGATCGGTTTCGGAAATATTCATAAAAAGAATGTTTTTACTAAAATGGCCATAACTCCGAAACCGCTTGATGGATTTTGCCCATTAGCGAACTCGTCCGAGATATTTACGCTCCAAACCCACCTTGCAAATTTCAATCCTCTAACTTCTTTCGTTCGAGAGTTATCGTGCCTATGGCCGGCCGGACAGAATTGATTTCGACCTCGGATTCTTGATCAGTGAGTCAAACCAAATCGTTTGAGACCATTTTCAGCCAAAAATTCGAAAATTACAGACATTTGGGCAAATTGATAAGCACTCTGTTCCGAGGAACTAGAGTGCCAAAAACACTTACCTTTGGCGATGAAATGGTTCACTCGTACAAGTACAACTCTTTGGTGTATAGTGACGTCTCTACTCGAATATAAAAATAAAATCCCCTGTGCCTTGGGTTATTCATGCTTAGTGTTGTCTCTTACCCCCGATTCTAAGGGTCCCAAAGCCTTTCCACTATGAAGACCTTGGTCTTGGAATATTTCCGGGTAACGGTGTAAATGAGTCACGAGACTTTGCTTAAACGTTACTCACTGTTTACTGGTACGCTCTTATTTAACCAGAGCGCAATGCTAACTAACTAAACTTGTTGAAAAAATCAAGGAGGTAAACATTTTTCCCTCCCTTAATATCATTGTGACCAATCGCTATGGTCCCTAGTTGTTAAACTGATGATGGTCACTCTAATATATTGCTAAATTCCTAGAGTTCGGTATTTTCAGAATTGAACCAACAACAAACATATTAGAAACGGATATTCAATTTATGGTATTATAAATTGTCGCACCTTAAATGTCCTATCCGTACCTTCCTTGAACTTAATCAAAGAAAGCAGCAACCGTCCTTAAAATGCCATTAGATTTGTCGGCGTCCTTCTCACTACGGCGTAATAAAACCTTAACTGGTAATTCCGATGTCTGAGTACTGATACGAGCGTTAACACTTAGAATTCTTGAAAAATATATAATGGGTGTTATCGAAATATACATACCTTTTTTGCGCATTCAGAGCTCTAGGAATGGTTTTGTCCTATTTAAAACTATTCAATGCGATCGAGAAAGCAAATAAATATCACATAAGTTGTTTTACCAAACCACCCAATATCCAATACAAAGGGACGCGTTTGGAAATTCTTCACTCTCAATGCTCATTATTGGTACCAACAAAAACTATTATGAATGCTTTTCGATAATAATCATTTCTGATTATGACTAATAAATGAGTCAAGCGTATTGCTTTTGGGTTTTCTAATATACATTTGCTACGTTTGTTTAATCACATCAGATACATCTTGAGATGTCTCCGATTTTTTTGTTACGTCTCGCAGATGTGATCATAGAATATTTTAAACAAACGCTCATGACAGTTATTAGATGTAAACAAAAACTCATAACAAAACAATAATGACTTGTGCCACGCCGGTAGTTTTCAAATGTAATTATTTATTTGGAATTACTTTATATTTATTAATTCGATTAACGGTATACCAATTAACATATTGCTACTAAAAGAACATTAAAATATGTTGAAATACAAGAGAAGAGGATCCACCAGAAGTCTTTGCAGAAGAAAATAATGATAGGGAAGCTCTAATGAAAAATTTGTTTTATATTAGAAATCTTGATTAAAAACAAATTTCATTATGTTGTAACGTAGTTTCCTTCTTTTGTTACATATTTGCACGTGGCAGCTTTTCGCCAGAGAACATTTAGGTCATGGGTTTATATAATTCAAAAATTCTTCTCAGTATCAATGCAACAATTATCAAAATAAACTGGGCGCCACTTGATTTAATTTAATTAATATAAGATTATTTTTTGAATCGACTGATTGAAAATCAAGAAACAAACAGTGTTACTTACAGGTGACAGCGAATAAAGAAATATGAATTCCTGATGAGAATTTAATATATGTAGATAATGAAATGTGATTGATAATCTCCAGAACAATAAGGGGTTAGTAATCCTACTTATAATAATAATGATGATGGAAAGAACGGAGCTGTTCCAAAAGGTAGTACGATATTGAAGTTATTACACCAAACTCTTCTTTAATACTGAGCGTTGGAACGTGATATGAACATTAATAAAGTGTAGATTGATACTGGCCTTGATGTTAGAAGGTCCTTACAGAACAACTGTAATTTTACACAAAATGGCTTCAGCTTGTGTAATGGTGATGATGATGATTGGCGTAATTCAGGTAAGTATACTCGAAAATATTATTCTCAGGACGGTAACCAAATTCCAGTGAATATATGGCAGTTACAGCAATACTTTTCTTACAGGTAGCAGATAAGAAAAACAATTACTATGCCTCCGGTAGAAACCCTAAAATTTTGTTTTCACGTATGAAACAATTGAAATTAAATCTCGACAATCACTCACCTTTTGACAAAAGGGTTTTTGAGACTCAATAGAATTTTGGTAGGCAATTCGATACGAAATATTTTCAATATTCAGAATTTTAATTTTATTAATTTCTTATCCCTTTTCAGGTCGAAAACCAGATCGGCAATGCAAAATCTGGAATGATTCTTATCTACTGCGTCGATAAAACAAGAATCAGGAGACATACGGACAATGATCGCCACCTGTGTTCTGTTCGAATTATTATTAACTTTTGATGTGAAATAAAACTGTTTGATTTCGAATTGATTTTAATTGATGCCGGAAGATGGACATGATATGAAAAGAGGAAAAATTATTTTCTTAATAGAAAAGGTCTTAGGATGCTTCAAATGAAATAGAGGAATTTTATACCGTTACACTACCCCTCTCCTCAAAAGAAAAAAAATTGATATAATAAATTTTTTTTTTTTTTAGTTTATATTAAGTTTAAATGAAATAGGCATAGATGATCAACGCCTTACTAACCCCGTTATGCTTTTCCTGAACCTATTTATTCCTTACAGTTAATTTTTGTTTTGTTGCGGCCACAACCCTAAACTAACTTATCTAATTAAAATCTAACCTAACTATCTACTTATCTAACCTATTTATAACCTAACCAATATAATACATCTATAGGTCAAATCCTGATAATTTTCAGAAATTATTCAATCGAAGGAGTTATGAAATGAACAAATCAAAAAAAGAGATATTCAACGACAGCGATACTTCAAATTACTTGAACGATACTTAAGAAATCATTATGATTCGGAAACATCGGAATTTGAGCCGAAATATGGTTTTAGGTCTTTAACATGCCATTTACCGTCCGGTGAACCGTCTAAATTTTTTAAATTGTAACAAAGACCAGAAACTTTTTGATGAACTCTACGCAATACATACTTTGGTGCAAGTTTTGCCGAGAATTTCTTCGATGCATCGGAAAGGACTTTATTTCGTCGCCAAACCTTCATTCCTACCTCAAAATTATAGTCCCGTCGACGCAAATTATAGGTTCGGGCATTTCTATTATAAGCCTTATGAAGCCTTTCTCGAATATTTCTAAAAATATCAGACAACGGTGCGATATCAACAGCGTAACTATCCCTCTTTTCAGGTAACAATTGTATATCGTTCGTCGACTCTATTTCCCCGTAATAATCTCCACTAATTGGAACATATCTACCAAAATTTAGAAAAATTGGTGGAAATCCTGTTACTTCATGCTTAGAGGTATTAATAGCGAAAGCAATTTTCTGTAATTCTTTATCCCATTCCGTGTGATTCTGTTCTTTTATATAACAACGAATGGTAGTACCAACAGTTTGATTTGTTCGTTCAACGAAATCACACTGAGGCGAATATACCGGTGTGAACCAAATCTTCTGGACCTTATATGCTCTGGCCAGGTTCTTCATAGCGCGCCCTGCGAACTGTGTTCCATTGTCAGCTATGATAAACTGTGGGATACCAAACTTTAAAAAGACATCTGATTCCAAAAATTTAACAACATTTTCAGCACCAGCCTTACGCAATGGGTGTAAAATGACATATTTCGTGAACCAATCAGATACGACTAGTAAAAACGTATTTCCACGTTTTGACCTGGGAAAAGGACCTACTAAGTCTAAGGCAATAATTTGCCAAGGAAAACGGACATTTTTCTCTTGCCCCATCAATCCTAGACCTGGCTGGTTATAAATCTTATTCGCTCCGCAAGTTTTACAACTTTTTACGAATTTGAGAACATCGGCTCTCATCTTTGGCCAGTAATAAAGTTCATTTATTCGAGAAAGTGTCTTAAAACACCCGAGATGACCGCAAGTTGGTGGGTTGTGGAACGCTTCTATTATTGACTTACGTTTCTTTTTCGGTACTACGACCTTCCACTCAGGAATATTTGATTGAACATGAATATTTGACGGAACGAACTTATAGAGCTTCTCATGTTCTACTTTCCACTGTGGGTAAGAATTTCCACTTTGTTTAACTTTATTACGCATTGTAACATACCAATTATCAAGATCGTTGTCATGAAAGGATATTACATTAATTTCCTTCGACTCATGAATACGGGATAAAAAATCGGGTACCACATTGTCCTTGCCTTTGCGATGTATAAGCTCGAAATCATATTGTCGCAGCCTAACTGCCCAACGAGAAAGTCTACCAGATGGATTTGTGAGTTTATTTAGCCATAAGAGTGAATAATGGTCAGTTATAACGGTGAATTTAACGCCTTCCACATAGGCTCTGAATTTATCTAAACAGAATATTAAAGCCAAAAGCTCGGGTTCAGTTACCGTGTAATTTCTTTCTGTTCTTGTGAGAGATCGGCTAGCATACGCGATAACTTTTTCCTCACCGCCATGACATTGTGTGAGTACGCCACCGACACCGGTTGCAGAAGCATCGCTTTGTATGGTAAAAGGTAAACTGAAATTAGGGGATGTAAGTATGGGAGACGCCACTAGAGCCTCTTTTATTTTCAAAAAAGCCTCCTCAGCTTGAGGAGTCCAAGAAATAGCTTGTCGTTTCTTTTTGCCTTTCAGTAAATCATTAATTGGTGAAAGCAAAGTAGAAAAGTCTTTGATAAACGTTCGATACCATGAGCACATTCCTACGAACCTTTTTATTTCTGTACTCGTATTCGGACGCGAAAAATTGACCATACAAGACACTTTCTCCGGATCGGTCCTCAAGCCAGTTCCATCTACAATATAGCCTAAATATTTCAATGAATTTCTGAAAAATTGACATTTTTCTAAATTAACAGTGAGATTGGCTTGCTCTAGACGATCGATAACTTGCTTTAGAAGGTAAACGTGTTCTTCGAAAGTACTAGATATAATTATAATGTCGTCGAGGTAAGCAAATATTTTACTTTCGAATTCGGGACCGGAGAGACTATCAACAAGACGCTGCTGTCTTTGCGCACTATTTCGCAACCCGAAAGGAACTACTGTAAACTGAAATAAACCTCTTCCAGGTATACTAAAAGCGGTTTTTTTCTTTTGATTCTGGTATAAGCGGAATTTGCCAAAACGATTTCTTCAAATCAATACTACTAATGAATTTGGCTCCAGTAAGACTTCTTAATATGCAATCGATTCGAGGAAGAGGATACGAATCATGTTTAGTAACTTCATTTAATTTACGTCCATCAAAGCAAAAACGATATTCATTACTCTTTTTCTTGACCAAGATGACCGGACTGCACCAAGGTGAATTTGATGGTTCAACTACACCCAAATTCAACATGTCATCTAATTCTTCGTTTAGTATCTTCATCATATATGGAGACATCGGATATTGTTTCAGTCTAAAAGGTTTCGCGTCGCCGGTATCTATAGTTAAAGAGATTTTATCCGTTCGACCTAGACGATTTTTACCGTTTTCTTCTTCAAACAACTGTAACAACTCATTGATTTACAACCTAAATTATTTTTAGGGTCCAGATCATTTTCTGAATCGACTGAATTAACCGTAACCAAGGAGACGTTATTTTGTTGTATTTCCCAACTTCCCTCGAGATAATCTATTTTTATTGCAAATTTTTGACAGAAATCACTTCCAAAAATCAAATCATGATTCAGACTTGGAACAACCAGCGCTTCTACAAGATGACACTCCTCGTTAATTTCAATAGGCAGATGTACGACACCAGTTACATGTTGCTCTTTATTATCAGCGGTATGTACAAATTTCGAACTTGGACTAAAAATTTTTAAATTAAGACGTCTTATTATATCAACGCCACCTTTACCGAGAATTGTAATGTTGGAACCAGAGTCCAATAAACCAACTATTTTATAGTCTAAAATTTTCACTTCTATATATGGTCTATTATCGTGTGTTATTTTACTGAAAAGTCGTGAAGTTTTGCAATTTTCAAAATAATTCAATTCAGAAGCCCCCAAATTAGTTGACTGGGACGAAGCTCGGGCTTTTAGTTTCGCCCCAATAATTAGTTTTTTTGACAATGCGTGCAGGTATGAACAGTAACGTTAGGTAATCCACAACGATAGCAAAATTTACCCTTTCTAGCTCTACACTCACCATAAAAATGTCCTTTCTTATGACAATTCCAGCATTCATCAGGGTCAATAGGAATATTATTATCTTTTTTATCAACAGTTAATAATTTATGTGAACGAGTATAATTCTTTGAAGTATTATTGTACGAGGGAGCCTTTATGGATTTAAAAAAATCACCTTTCGCGGTTTCGGCACGACTATTCGAGGGCAACGGTATATTTATATCCAAATAATCATCGTCTTCTAAACGTTTAATCAGCTTGTAAAGTTCGGAAACGGATGAAATTTCTGCCATTGCTATCGCCTTACGATATTCAGGGATCAAATTATTATTAATATATCTAAGTTTAGTGCTTTCCGCGGGAATTCGAGTGAGTTGATTGAACAATTCATTCATTTTGGCGGTATAAATAACGACCGACTCGCTCTTCATTTGAGTTCTACATTTAATAGCTTCCCAAAGCTCGTCATCATGATACGGTGATCTAAAATCTCGTTTTAATGCCTCAACAAGAGCATCCCAATCTTTAACATTGTCTATAGTCTGTCGAAACCAACATCGTGCGTCACCTACAAATAAGTCCCTAGCTGATTCGAATAATTCTGTTTTGCTTACGTGTCGAGCTTTTCTTAACTCTTCCACGTTCTCCAAAAATGAAGACAATGTGCTTTTATCGCCAGAAAAAGTTTCACCCCATTTATAAACAGGTATGGATTTATAGTAAGGAGAATTTGGTAATGACTGTGATGTACCGGAGACACTGTGTATGCAAGAATTCGATGTACCAGATGCGTTATTGACAGTAGGTGATTGATCAGTGATTTTATCATATAAGTCAGCTTCTAAACTGATACAAGTTGCAAAGGCTTCATTTTTAAATGACAAGCGTTCTTTTTCATCATCTTCTCCAACGATAATATGTAAACGTGAAATTCGCTCTGAAATGTGAGATAAACGTGATTTCGCTCTTTTAAAAGTCGAATCGTCCTTATTACCTTCGAACTCAATAACAAGTTGCGTTATAGACTCCAATGTAGCATTAATTTCGTTCTGTTCAGTAGTGAATGAAAATTCAGGATCGTGTAATTCTAAGTCTTTAACGGTTTTCTGACGTACTAATAATCTACGCAAGATTTTCCTCTTTTCATCCTGTCCTCTACATGATACAACTCCCCTTACTCTCAATTCATAGATGAGTTCATTAATCGATAAATGATTTGGATTAATTTCGATTTCCATTATTCAAAACAAAAATAAAAATCTTAAATTCAACAACAACCGCAATACCTAGTACATATGTTGACAGTATATAGATAATCAATCATCATACAAATTATAAAAACCGAAAAGTTTGGTGCATTACAGCTATCAAGAATCTAGAAACGCAAAATACACTTAAAATATTCAATTATTACTCAATATCATAACAATCGATAATTTGAAAAAAAATTTCACTCAATGTAATACAAAAAAAATTATGGAAAATCGGGCCCCACGTTGGGCGCCAATTTTATGTAACGTAGTTTCCTTCTTTTGTTACATATTTGCACTTGGCAGCTTTTCGCCAGAGAACATTTAGGTCATGGGTTTATATAATTCAAAAATTCTTCTCAGTATCAATGCAACAATTATCAAAATAAACTGGGCGCCACTTGATTTAATTTAATTAATATAAGATTATTTTTTGAATCGACTGATTGAAAATCAAGAAACAAACAGTGTTACTTACAGGTGACAGCGAATAAAGAAATATGAATTCCTGATGAGAATTTAATATATGTAGATAATGAAATGTGATTGATAATCTCCAGAACAATAAGGGGTTAGTAATCCTACTTATAATAATAATAAACTTATAATAATAATGATGATGGAAAGAACGGAGCTGTTCCAAAAGGTAGTACGATATTGAAGTTATTACACCAAACTCTTCTTTAATACTGAGCGTTGGAACGTGATATGAACATTAATAAAGTGTAGATTGATACTGGCCTTGATGTTAGAAGGTCCTTACAGAACAACTGTAATTTTACACAAAATGGCTTCAGCTTGTGTAATGGTGATGATGATGATTGGCGTAATTCAGGTAAGTATACTCGAAAATATTATTCTCAGGACGGTAACCAAATTCCAGTGAATATATGGCAGTTACAGCAATACTTTTCTTACAGGTAGCAGATAAGAAAAACAATTACTATGCCTCCGGTAGAAACCCTAAAATTTTGTTTTCACGTATGAAACAATTGAAATTAAATCTCGACAATCACTCACCTTTTGACAAAAGGGTTTTTGAGACTCAATAGAATTTTGGTAGGCAATTCGATACGAAATATTTTCAATATTCAGAATTTTAATTTTATTAATTTCTTATCCCTTTTCAGGTCGAAAACCAGATCGGCAATGCAAAATCTGGAATGATTCTTATCTACTGCGTCGATAAAACAAGAATCAGGAGACATACGGACAATGATCGCCACCTGTGTTCTGTTCGAATTATTATTAACTTTTGATGTGAAATAAAACTGTTTGATTTCGAATTGATTTTAATTGATGCCGGAAGATGGACATGATATGAAAAGAGGAAAAATTATTTTCTTAATAGAAAAGGTCTTAGGATGCTTCAAATGAAATAGAGGAATTTTATACCGTTACAATGTTCGTCTTTTCTTCCCTGGAAACTGTGAAATAAAGTTTGGTACTATGACTTTGTAGTACATTTCAGTAATATAAAATAAAACAAACAGGTAAATAGAACTTCGTAGCATATTGCAATGAGAATAGAAAAATACTTCAGCCTTTTTCCATGGCATCACAAAAATAATAATACATAATGGTAATAACAATAACTCTAATAAAATAATAGTACAAACTTAATGATACAGGACTCTGTTAAAATATCTATTAAATTATCGAAACTACTCTGCAGCATATCTATTCTCTGCATCTTCTCTTGGTGCCGCCTCTCTATTGCATCTTCTCTTTTTGACCTTTTTCAAGCCATTGAAGACACTACAGAGCTTGCATTAGAAGTTGAGCAATCTCCATTTTCCCTTTTATCTATATTATGTACAATAAGGCCTTTGATTCTACTGCATGTTGCAGGCGCCACTATTTCAGGCTTTTTATGCAAGAAATCATTCATGACATCGAAATATTTCCAGTATGCTCTGCCAGTTCCTGTAGTGTCAATAATTTTTTTGTGGTTTTCATATTTATTCAGAGAGAGTGTCCTATTTGAAAGTACTGGATAATTTGTTTCCTATTTTTTCATAAACTTTCTTTTTTCTGAAAGTTTGCAAACCTTCCCAGTTTGTAACAACCTCGTTTATTAAAAAAAAAAAAGCACTGACGTGAAGTCAGCACTCTTTGGCGCGCGTGTTCACGGTGGCTAATTTGAATTGAATGATTCAAAAATTAACAGTGCTGTATCTAAGCTGCCATCAGGATAGAGTAACAAAGTTGGAAAAGAACACAAGTGACTCTCCTTAGTCGCACAAGCTCCTAGAAGATTTGGGAGGGTCAGTATAATCCTAATCATGTTTATAGAACGCGCGCCAAAGCAGATTGACTTTTTACACTTTTTCTTTCATTGTTAAGTCAATCTGCTTTTGCGCGCGTGCTATAAACATGATTAGGATTATACTGACCCTCCCAAATCTTCTAGGAGCTTGTGCGACTAAGGAGAGTCACTTGTGTTCTTTTCCAACTTTGTTACTCTATCCTGATGGCAGCTTAGATACAGCACTGTTAATTTTTGAATCATTCAATTCAAATTAGCCACCGTGAATACGCGCGCCAAAGAGTACTGACTTCACGTCAGTGCTTTTTTTTTTTTTCAAGTTCCTTTAACAAATATAGCTATCAATACAGTTTGGCTGTTAGTTTTACCGTAGATCAGAAAAAAATTCGGTTGTGGGTCCTCCGTTAGGGACGAAATTGCATCTTCTCCAAATCCGAACGCAATTTAATATAGATCTACCGAATATAGTTATTTATAAATTCGCCTCAGGGCCACCATACAGACCATTCAAATCGGAAACAACGCTATTTCCCCCAAACTGACTTGTGTCCGTGCACTGAATTGACATGAATATTCTTTTAAAACCTCACAATATCGGCTCATTACTCCCAACATAACCCAAACAACCCAAAACCATTCACTTCTCGTCTGCGCAAGCGCAGTATACTCGTGGCTGCAAGTCCTCCTAAAATTACACACCTCACAAAAAACTCCGATTCTCCAACACTAGTGGTTCAGGAGATATCGCTTCTTGAATCCACGCATGCGCAGACCCTCACCAGGGGATTCTATAGCGGAAAAGCACCCGCCACCCCAAAACCCCAATCCTCTCTGACGAAAGCACCACCAGTTAAATCACTGATGGTCTGCTCATGCGCATAACGAAAAATGCCCGTAAGGGGTTACATCCATTTCGAAATTAGCCCCAGGGCCACGGTACGGACACTTTAACTCTGAAACAACGCTACAGCCCCCAAACTGACTTGTCCTTGCACTGAATTGCTATGAATATTCTTTTAAAACCTCATAATATCGTCTCAGCACTCCCAACATAACCCATCCAACCCAAAAACAGTCACTTCTCTTCTGCGCATGCGCAATCTACTCGCGGCTAAAAGTCCTCTCAAAATAACACACCTTACAAAAAACTCCGATTCTCCAACACTAGTGGTTCAGGAGATATCACATCTTTAATCCACGCATGCGCAGACCCTCAACGAGGGATTCTATAGAGGAATAGCATCCGCCATCCCAAAACCCTAATCCTCTCTGATGAAAACACCACCAGTTGAATCACTGATGGTCTGCTCATGCGCATAACGAAAAATGCCTGTAAGGGGTAACATCAATTTCAAAATTAGCCCCAGGGCCACGGTACGGACACTTTAACTCGGAAACAACGCTACATCCCCCAAACTGACTTGTCCTTGCACTGAATTGCTATGAATATTCTTTCAAAACCTCATAATATCGACTCAGCACTCCCAACATAACCCATCCAACCCAAAAATAGTCACTTCTCTTCTGCGCATGCGCAATCTACTGGCGGCTAAAAGTCCTCTCAAAATAACACACCTTACAAAAAACTCCGATTCTCCAACACTAGTGGTTCGGAAGATATCGCATCTTTAATCTACGCATGCGCAGACCCTCATCAGGGATCTGAATTCTATGGAGGAATAGCATCCGCCACCCCAAAACCCCAATCCTCTCTGACGAAAACTACAGCAGTTAAAGGACTTCTCATCTGCGCATGCGCAATACGGAAAATGCCCGGAAAGGGCTGCATGAACCTCAAAAACATATGTTTCGGCATTAAAAGCAAAGTATTCCGCAAAATAGTAGTAATTTTTTTATTTTTTTCATGTCACGTGATCTTCACGAAATTTTGCAAAAGTGTTTGCTTTGGTCTTTTGCATCTAACTACTGAGTTTCAATTTAATCAGATCAGTATTTTTCGAGTTATCATGAAAACAAAATTTTCAAATTTTCAAAAATTTTTTTTGCCACTTTAGGGCCGTCCGTTCAACACAAAACTTCGCAGGCATATAAAGGTCATGATTCTACAATCTGATGCCAAATTTCAAAAAGATCGAGTGATCGGTTCCGGAAATATTCATAAAAAACGTTTTTATTAAAAACGGCCTTAACTCCGAAACCGCTCGGTCGATTTCGCCCGTTAACGAACTTGTCCGAGATATTTACGCTACGAAACTACCCTGCAAATTTCAACGCTCTAAGTCGTTCCGTTCGAGAGTTATCGTGCTAACGGCCGGACCGGCTGGCCGGCCGGCCGGACCGGACGGACAGAATTGAATTTGACCTCGAATTCTTCATCAGGGAGTCGAACCCAATCGTTTGAGACCATTTTCGAAAAAAAATTCGAAAAATACAGACATTGTGACGAAATGATAGCACGCTGTTCCTTGCGGAACACGCGCGCAAAAAAGGTCAGATTGTTGACACCAGAGCTTCTACTCCTGGTGTTTTGTAAGAAATAACAATCAATATTAAACAGTTGTATGAATAATTAGCAAATTTGGCGATTTGGTTGCACTTTATACCGAGAGGGTTTCAAATATTCTATATGTTATATCGTAAATTAGCTTACCATTATTCAACATTTTTCACTCTATATCTGGGGTTTCTTCCACTCCAACTATGTTTTCATTCTTTTTTAATGCGAAATACATTTTCAAGAAATATTTCGTTCAAACTATTCTTCATGCAGAGGTTTATTTGTTTATCAACACAGAATACAAATATATTTATTCTTATATCTTCCTAATCAAAGTATTAAGGTATCAATACCAAAACCCAAAACACCACTTAACAACCACAAATGAATTATTTCATATGACAACTTTGACAATTCAACTGGTTACAGTGGTTACATCCTTAGACTATAGAAAGAGTCTATAGTCTAAGTTTACATCTCATTTTGAATCTAGATGTGAAAAATGTAATCTGAATATAATAACAAACGCTATTTCAGATGTAAAAGATGCGAAAAATGCGGCTAAACAAACGCTTGAAATGTAAAAGATGCATCTGATGTGGGTAAACAAACGCAGCAATAGGCGCGTGACAATAAAGCCTACTAGTAGAGTTCAAACTGGGCTCTATCGTGTCACCCCGTGTGACCTTCATTGCTAAAAAGTATATACCACTGGGTATCATTCTCCGTACCCTTACAATGCAAAATCAATTGGTCGTCAAAAAATCGTCATGTGCAGGAAGTAGTGGGGGGCATTTTTCCAAAATTTGACAAACATTTTTTTTTCTGGTCGTAGTCATGTAAATTAGGTGACTAACACTCACACCAATTTCTATGGAAATCTATGATTCAGAAATCTTTTTATCAATTGTCAAAAAAGTCTGATACCAGCGCTTAAATGTAATCCCTTGAGATATAACCGCTTGCCCTGAACACCCATATTCTCTTATGGTCCGCTCGGTTTTACTCGAGATCTGTTAGGATTATCGATAAAATGCTTTATATGAAAGGTCTGCTTCGAAAACCGACCCTTCAGATGGTTTTTGCGCGTATGTTCTGGGGAACATCGCGTTATCATTTTGCCCAAATGTCTGTGATTTTCGAATTTTTCGCCGAAAATGGTCTCAAACGATTGGGTTCGACTCTCTGATCAAGAATTCGAGGGCAAATTTGTTTCTGTCTATCCGGCCGGCCGGCCGTTGCCACGATAACTTGAGAACGGGAACAGATAGCGACTTGAAATTTCTAAGGTAGGTGGCGCGTCCCAATACGAGGGACAAGTTCATTAATGGGCATAATCGGCCCAGCGGTTTCCGAGTGGTACAAATTTGTTTTAATCAAATATAAATCCGATCGGATTGAAACTTGTTGAGTAGGTAGTTGTAGAATACAAACCTAAGGAAGTCCGCACAATTTTGTGAGAATCCTATCGCTAGAAAATTTAAAAAAAATTATTAAAAAATATTATTTATATCACGATAACCTGAGAACAAAAAGAGATAGCAGCTTGAAATTTTCAGGTTAGGTTGTGCATCTGAATGCGACATTTGAGTTTGTCTATAGGTATAATCGGCCGAACGGTCTTGGAGTTGTACCCATCAGAAATTTGGTTGTTATTTCCTCAATTACTCGAAAATACGAAACCGATCCAATTCAAACATGGTAATTAGTTGTAGACTGCCAACGCGAAAATTCTTGCGAAAAGAAAATAGGATAATGCGGATAAGTATATTTAAATGGAAAAGTATAACGGGTGATTCCGCAAAAGAAGCAGAGAAAATAATTCTGCTGGTACCTGCCGACACGTGTTTCTGCTAGTTGGCTTCTTCAGGACAGGGCAACCAAGCCCTTGCGAAATTTCGTGAGGATCGCATCACTAGAAAATTTTTAAAAAATCATCGAATATAATGGGAAATTGGTTCAAGCACTGACGTGAAGTCAGAAGCTTTTGCGCGTATGTTCTCTTGTCCATTCTCCTTTATTGGACACTTTTAAACAAATTTACCACGGTGAATTCTATTGTCTGTTCTCCTGTATTGGACACTCTTTATCGAATTTACCATGGTGAATTCTATTGTCCGTTCTCCTGAATTGGACACTTTATCGAATTTACTACGGTAAGTTCGATTAAGAGTGTCCAATACAGGAGAATGGACAATAGAATTCACCATGGTAAATTCGATTAAGAGTGTCCAATACAGGAGAACAGACAATATAATTCACCATGGTAAATTTGATTAAAAGTGTCCAATAAAGGAATTCAATGATTTTAAAAATATTCTAGTGCTACAATCCTCATGAAATTTTGCAAGAATTTTCGCGTTGGCATTCTACAACTAATAACCATGCATATTTGAATTGGATCGGATTTGTATTTTTTGAGTTATTGAGGAAATAACAACCAAATTTCAGATTGATATAACTCCAAAACCATTTGGCCGATTATGCTAGTTGACGAACTTAAATGTCGTATTCAGATGCGTAATCTACCCTTGAAACTGCAAGTCGCTATTTATTTCCGTTCTCAAGGAATCATGAGATACATAATATTTTTTCGTATTTATTTTAAATTTTCTAGTGGTACGGTCCCCACAAAATTTTACACACGCTTTCATGTCAATATTCTAGTTATCAAGCTTCAATTCGATCGAGTCTATATTTTTTGAGTTATCGAGGAGATAATATTCCAGATGGGTATAATTCCGAAACCGTTGGGCCGATTATAGCCAACAGCAAACCTAACTCTTCAAATGTGCAACCTATCCTGAAAAGTACCTAACTCCTTTCGTTCGAGAGTTGTCGAGGCAACGCTCACCCATCCAGCAACTGAACTCACACAAGGCTGCTCGGATCTTCAACAATATAGATCCGATCATGTTCAAACTTGGAACTTGGTAGTAGAATTCGGTTCTGAAGGCTCTCGCAAAATTTCAGCGTTATCGGACGAACAGTTTCTGATATATAGAATTTGTTTCGATAATTTTCTATGATTTTTTAAAAATTTTCTTGTTATACGATCCTCACAAAATTTAGCAAGAATTCTTGCGTTGCTATTCTACAACTAACAACCATGTTTGAACTGGATCCGTTTTGTATTTTTCGAGTTATTGAGGAAATAACAACCAAATTTCAGATAGGTATAACTCCAAAACCGTTCTACCGATTATGCCTATAAACGAACTCAAATGGAGCATTAATATTCTCAACCTTACCAGAAAATTTCAATCCGATATCTCTTTCCGTTCTTAGATTATCGTGACGTAAATAATATTTTTTAATAATTTTTTTTTAATTTCCTAGCCATACGATATTCATAAACATTCACGAACGTCCTTAGGTCTGTATTCTACAACTAATCACCAAGTTTCAATTCTATCGGATTAGTATTTGGTTGTAGAGAAAATTATTACTCGGAAACCGTTGGGCCGATTATGCCCATTAACGAATTTATCCGTCCTATGGGGATGCGCCACCTATCCTGAAAATTTCAAGTCGTTTTTCTTCCCGTTCTCTAGTTATCGTGGCAACGGCTGGCCGGACTGAATCAAATTTGACCTCGAATTCTTGATCAGGGAGTCTAAGTCAATCGTTTGAGACCATTTTCGGCGAAAAATTCGAAAATTACAGACATTGGGGCAAAACTATAACGCGATGTTCCCCAGAACATACGCGCAAAAAATGCTATATATCAGAAACGGTTCGTCCGACATCGCTGAAACTTTGCAAGAGCAATCAGAGACTAAATATACTGCCAAGTTCCAAGTTTGAACACGATCGGATCCATATTGTTAGAGATCCGAACAGCCCTTGTGCGATTTCAGTAGCTGGATGGGAATAGTAGAAATTTGCGAGAACCTTCAAAACCATGAGTGTCATGCTGACATATTGAATTATATTATAACTTCAATTTTCGTCTCAATCTATGGGAGATAATAGCATTAAAGTCCTGTAGCGGTCTTCGAACATCTGAAGTTCTGAATAATCATAGTTTGGATTGAGTAGTTTTGAAAGAGATCCTCCTCAGGAGCTACAACATTTTCTTCTTGAAATCAAATATTGAAGGGATTTCTGTGAACAAGAGTGAAAATCTTTGAAAACTAGCGGAGGTGATTCTTCTTCAAGAGATCCATGTGCCTTCAGAGGAGTATATTTGTGAGAGGGGACTTTTGAAAGGTAAATTACTTTTAATTTGTTCGTCTTCCTCCTACGGTGTTTTCATTTTTGCGAGTCCTGGGGAACATTGCGTTAACATTTTGCCCAAATGACTGTAATTTTCGAATTTTTCGCCGAAAATGGTCTCTATAGAGACCAATCATTATAACGATTGGGTTTGACCCCCTGATGAAGAATTCGAGGTCATATTGATTCTGTCTGGCTGGCCGGCCGACCGTTGCCACGATATTTTGAGAACGGAAAGGGACAGCGACTTGAAATTTTCAGGGTAGGTGGCGCATCCCAATACGACGGACAAGTTTGTTAATGGGCATAATCGACCCACTGGTTTTCAAGTTTAATTTTGCTTTCTACCAATTCGAATCCGATCGAATTGAAACATGGTGATTAGTTGTAGAATACAAACCTAAGGACGTTTGTGAAATTTTGTGAGAATCGTATAACTAGAAAATAAAAAAAAATTATGGAAAGAAATTATGGAAAAAAAAATTGGTTTAAGCACTGACGTGAAGACGAAGCAAAATATAGTTCCAATTGAACATTCGTTACTTCGGTACTTGGAATCCTAGAGAGCTGAAATTTCGGATATGCATAACCAATACCCCATACGTCATTTACGTTTGATGAAATACGTCTCTAATCATACAGGGTTATTGTTAAAATCCGAGGCAAATACTAAAACGAACAATGCCGAAGCGAAGATAACATTTTAAATGAATTAACTTAATTTAACGCAAATCCTCATGCTCCTCATGAATAAGATTTAGGCCTAACCGGAACATTCTGGATGATCTTCCTACAATTTGATCGCATTGACCGTGGAGAATAAACAGTTTCATCAAAACCTCATAACTTCATTTGTATTATTATTGCCTTCCATTGGAATGATTTCTTTGCTCTCTTGTTCCTCGGAATAGAGTGCTTATCAATTTGCCCAAATGTCTGTAATTTTCGAATTTTTGGATGAAAATGGTCTTAAACGATTTGGTTCAACTCACCGATCAAGAATCCGTGGTTGAAATAAATTATGTTCAGTCCAGCCGGCTGTAAGCACGATAACTCTCGAACGAAAGGATCGTTAGAGGATTGAAATTTGCTGGATAGGTTTGGAGCGTGAATATCTCAGACGAGTTCGTTAACGGGCGAAATCCACCAAGCGGTTTGGAGTTATGGCCGTTTTTAGTAAAAACATTTCTTATGAATATTTCTGCAGGCGATCACTCGATCTATCTGAAATTTAGCATCAAATTGTAGAATCATGACCTTTATATGCGTGCGAAGTTTTGTATTGATTGGATTGCCGTTAAGTGGCAAAAAAAATTGAAAAATGTTTTACATTACAGAATTCAAATTTTTTTAAGATGAAGTTCCATCATCAGAATACATTCATGACATTTTCAACTGTACCAAGCTTATACTTTCGAAGATAGGATTCTTCGAAATTTCAATATTAAATCGTACTTCTATGTAGAAAATGCGAATTCTATCTGTGTGTATTCACTATTCATTCATGTCATCTTATCTACCTATAAGAGACGTCATATTTAGTTGTGTTCTAGTTTATTTATATAATATGTATTCTGAAAATATTTTGGGTTGGAAAACCAGGTTCTGTGTCTTGAATTTGTGAATATATACGTTGACCACCCAGGTTAATATTACCTTTTACTTCCTTAAGTAGTGGGACATGTTCTTATATACAGTATTTCCATAATATTGCTTGCAAAAAAAATGCTGAATTATTAATCTACATTTGTGTATCAAATATTCTTTTTTGGGTTAAGGTTCATAATAAAAAATTAATGTAGTAGTGGCAAGAACTATCGAATTATGAAAAGAGGATAGTATTTTATTAATATATTTTGAACTATTAAAATAATTTGTTCGTCAGCCTATACCTATTCAAATATCAGGAATGAATGGTCAATCTGCTATGATGGTCTTCAGCCTTGCTCTAGACATTTCGATGATACTTTCCTTAGGTATTTCCAGTTGTGAAAACTATGCACCGAGTGTAAGTTACAACTACCCATTCCACGAGGTTAAATCATAGCATATTGTTCATTGAATCTTGATAAATAAATGAACTATTATTTGAATTTCATTTATTTTATGGTGGAGTATTATAAGAATTCATTGATATCATTCACAACTCTCAGAAACCAATACTTTCGGAGATATGGTTTGTCAAAAATTGAACAAGAGCACCAAAGCTCCTGCCACAGGGCTTTCCCCCTTCTCAATAAAATATCCGTCGATAAATTCGACAATAGTTCACAATCGATGCCAATTGCTGAATAATAATAATAATAATAATAATAATAAATGTATTTATGGCCATCGACCTGAGTCCTTCAGCCAATAATAAATTTGGATTACATCATGAATTCACAAAAAACAAATAATAAGGAAAGAAAGGTAAATTAACTTATAGTTAAGTTATTCAGGTTCTGCAATAGTGTGCATGTGGGAAATTTTCTTTGTGGGTGCTGAGGCGAATCACATTGCACCAGATCAAGTACATACTCCAAGTCTTGTAGTCTCTTCTTGAATTTTTTATTTAGTTCTTCCATACGTTGCTCAATTGGTTGTATTTTGGTTAACTCATATAATAGATTATTGGGCGGATTGTGTAGTCGGTTCCTGGGATGTCTCAGTCTGGTGACCATTCTCAGAGATGATGTTTCAGCTACTTGTAGTATTTTTAACACTGATTCTCTACAACCTGCATATAAGGGATGTGCATATTCAATCATCGGCCGGCATATGGTCTTATATATCGTGGAAGCAGTTTTCATGTCAATTCCCTGGTCTTTGTAGGTTAAGTATTTAAAATGTTTTGCTCTGCTGATAGCTTTCCTTTTCATATTGTTGGCATGGAGTCCTAAGTTAGCTCTATTGTCCACTTGAATACCCAAGTATTGAATTGATGGAGAAGGTTTCACTTTTTTATTGTTTATGGAGATCGATGGGGATGATTGATTGATGTTGTGATTGAATATTATCAACTGGGATTTATCCGGATTTACTCTGAGTCTCCACTTGGACAGCCATGATGTGATGTCATTCAGATGTAATTGAAGTTTTTCCATACAGTATTTTAATGTTCGCTCATGTAGCCATCGTGTCGTCCGCGTATTGTAGAGTATATTGGTTGCCTTGCTGAGTTGGGTTAATATCGCTGCAGTAAATATTGAAAAGGAGTGGAGACAATGGTGATCCCTGTGGTGTGCCCTGCATCGGAATGAAAGAGTCAGATAGCGCCTCATTTATTTTTATCCTCAGTTTCCTGGTTTCTAGATGTGACTTTAATAAATGGATGAGATGGGAAGGACTGTTCAACCTGTACAATTTGTATAATAATCCTTTTATCCAGACACTATCAAACGCTTTTTTTATGTCGATGCTCACTGCTGCTGTTTTTGCGCGTATGTTCTGGGGAACATACGCGTTATAGTTTTGCCCAAATGTGAAATTTAATTCTGTGGTGCCGTCCGGCCGGCCGTCCGGCCGTCCGTTGCCACGATAACTTGAGAACGGAAAGAGCTAGCGACTTGAAATTTTCAGGGTAGGTGGCGCATCCCAATACGACGGACAAGTTCGTTAATGGGTATAATCGGCCCAATGGTTTCCGAGTAATAATTTTGTTTTCAACCAAAATAAATCCGATCGAATTTTAAACTTGGTGAATAGTTGTAGAATATAGACCTAAGCACGTTTATGAAATTTTGTGAGAATCGTATCGCTAGAAAATTATTAAAAAATTATTAAAAAATATTTTTGTTGTCACGATAACCTGAGAACGGAAAGAGATAGCGGCTTGAAAATTTCAGGTTAGGTTGTGCATCTGAATGCGACATTTGAGTTTGTTTATGAGCATAATCGTCCAAACGGTTTTAGAGTTTTAGCCATCTGAAATTTTCTGAAATTTGGATGTTTTTTGTTCCTCATTAACTCGAAGAATACAAAACCGATTGGATTCAAACATGGTGAATAGTTGTAGAATATAGACCTAAGCACGTTTATGAAATTTTGTGAGCATCGAATCGCTAGAAAATTATTAAAAAATTATTAAAAAATATTTTTGTTGTCACGATAACCTGAGAACGGAAAGAGATAGCGGCTTGAAAATTTCAGGTTAGGTTGTGCATCTGAATGCGACATTTGAGTTTGCTTATGAGCATAATCGTCCAAACGGTTTTAGAGTTATAGCCATCTGAAATTTTCTGAAATTTGGATGTTTTTTGTTCCTCATTAACTCGAAGAATACAAAACCGATTGGATTCAAACATGGTTATTAATTGTAGAATGCCAACGCGAAAATTTTTGCAGAATTTCGTGAGGATGGTTTAACTAGAAAATTAAAAAAAAATAATTAAAAATAATTGAAAAAAATTCTATATATCATAAACTATTCGTCCGGCATGGCTGAAATTTTGGGAGAGCCTGCAGAACCTAACTCTACTGCAGAATTCCAAGTTTGAACACGATCGGATCTATATTGTTGGAGAACCGAGCAGCCTTTTGTGAGTTCGGTAGGTGGATGCGAATCGTCGTATGATATGTTGTCTATGGTCGTATTTTTGCGAGAACCTCCAAAAATAAAATATGAATGTCATGATGACATATTATTATACATATATATTCATGGTAAAATCGTGTTATTTCATCACAAATCTATAGGAGATTAGATGATAGCCCTACATTAGTGGTCAGACCTGGTTTTGAAAGAGATCCTCCTTAGGAGGAGGCAACTAAATATTGAAGGGATTTCTATGAACAAGAGTGAATATCTTTGAGGAATAGAGAGGCGATTCTTCTTCAAGAGATCCATGTGCCTTCAGAGGAGTATATTTGCGAGAGGGGACCTTTGAATTTTGCAGAAGGCTTCTGATCTTGTAAGGTGAGAGGCTCATTTGTGGATATTAAATCTCGTGATGGGTAGAAAGGAATTCTAGGCCAGTTTTTCTATCACTAATGAGAATATATCTTTATGTAATAACGGGTGATTTTTTGAGAGCTTTTGGATTTGATATGAAAAAAATTGGTTCAAGCACTGACGTGAAGTCAGAAGCTTTTGCGCGTATGTTCTATTGTCCATTCTTCTGTATTGGACACTTAATCGAATTTACCATGGTAAATTCGATTAAGGGTGTCCAATACAGAAGAATGGACAATAGAACATACGCGCAAAAGCTTCTGACTTCACGTCAGTGCTTGAACAAATTTTTATTTTGTTATTCAACTGTGCGTTTTGTATATTATTGAAGAATATCATTAGTGGGTGTACAGTAGATTTGTTTTTACGGCAGCCGAATTGATGTTTGGGTATTAAATGATTTGTATGTTCTTCTCACTTCATTTTGATTATCTTTTCAACTAATTTCCCTAGAACTGGTAAAAGGGTTATTGGTCTATAGTTTTCTACTTTTGAGTGATCTCGATTACTTTTTCCTATGAGTATGATAGTTCCAGATTTCCATATTTGTTGGAATATACTGTTATTTAAGCACCACTACACTACACTATATCTCGATAATGTATGAGTGAATGAGCTGATCTAATTTCTTTACTATCTTCCAGGGAATGTCTGCTCCTGGCGAACTGTTTTTGGACTTGTGCAGGATTTCAAAATATGTACATTCTTCTATTTCAAAAGTCTTATTTGTCTTATTTGCCTCTTTGGAAAAGTAGTTTCCGTACCAACTTTCCACTGTCTCTTCCGTTTTAGCATCGAATTTAAGATACTGTGCAAATATTTCTGTCTTTTCTGTATCTGACTTGTATGATTTGTTATTATCTAAGATTGTCGGAGTTTTGTGATATTTTTTGTATTTGGATAATGTCCTTATTTGTTGGTAAAAGTTCATCCCTTTAGTTTCGCAGATTGCATTACATGCTTTGGTCCAGGTGTGTTATATTATATTATATTATATTATTATTATTATACTGATCCTCCTGGGTCTTCCACAAGGAGACCCCTCTAAGCTCTAAGAGCTTGACCAAGTAAGGAGAACCAGTTGTGTTCTGTTTAGGCTTTGTTACTGTGTCCTTACGCCACCTTAGGCACAGCACTGTTAATTTTTGACCCAACAGCGAATGGTGGCGATTACCGTGACTAGAAAATTTCTTTCCTAGCCTCGGAATTGAACTTGGGGCGTCCGCTCCCAAATCAATTACTCTACCACTTGATGTATTGACTTATTGTATTCATTAATTTGAGCTTTGAGAGCTGGATCTTGACGTCGTTGGTATTCTCTGTACATTTTTCTTTTATTTTTTATCATTCTGATTATGAAGGGAGGCAGTTCGTGCAGAAAAGGATGGTGTTTTTTTGAAGGTGTGTATCTTATGATGCAGTGAGACAGTTCTTCGTTGAATAAAGATATGTAATTTTCATCTATTCTATCGTTTTTATGTAGGTTTATGAACTGTATCATATCGTTGACCTTATCTATCTTGCATTCATCAAATTTTAGGCTCTTCCTCTCTGTAATATTGTCATGTTGGGACGGCATGTCTAAGGTGACCATCGCTAGATGATTAGACCCCAGGTCTGCGACAAGTTCAACATTTTTTTATGTTTTTTCTCAGATTTGTTGAGTAGAATAATGGGTCTGGTGTACTATGAATTATAATTATTTACATGTTCTATGAAATTTCATGGATGGCTAATACAAAATGAAGCTCAATATATCCATTTTCATCGGCATGAAAACTTGCTGTTAGTTCCAAAATGTTACAATTTATACAGGGTGAGTCTTTGACCACTGCATAAATTTTAACCAAAGATTCCTCTCATCAAATGAAACACTTTTTTCATTTACCATTTTTCCAGATTCGGCTCAGGTAAAAAGTTACAAGCGTTTAAAGATTTCACAATGTGCTAATACACTCCCGCATTTAAATTATCTATGACATTGTTGGCGGACGAGAATAAGGCATGGTAACGTGGTTTACAGCTTGATTCGGGATTCCAACGCTCAGGGACGGATCCATAAAAGTAGTGAAATTTCTGGAGTTTTCCATTTTAAAACATTCAATGAAGAATATCTCGAAAACGGTGCGTTTAAGGAGAAATGATGAAGAATAATATAATGTTCCCAAACGATGGAATATTCTTGAAATGACTCAAGAAAAACTTTATATGCTTTCTTTATGCTAATTTCGTTTAGTTTT
The DNA here is from genome assembly GCA_937662695.2 of Halyzia sedecimguttata. Classification (NCBI taxonomy): domain Eukaryota; kingdom Metazoa; phylum Arthropoda; class Insecta; order Coleoptera; family Coccinellidae; genus Halyzia; species Halyzia sedecimguttata. Next base: position 1,452,162 of record OW569418.2, on the reverse strand, counting down.
ATGAATCCACGAGTCCATAACTAGAAAACCAGTAGAAGTAGAGAATAACTAATAGTTGGAAAATATGTATCATAGTTATAGGAAACTTTACGCCAACATTCATTTTATTCGAGAAAAGGATGTCAAAGCTACAAAATAAAAACTGATTTTTTTTCAAAATTTCAACAGCCTGTATCTTTTTACCTGAGCTGAATTTGGATAAATGTAAAATTTTTTCATTTGATGAGAGGAATCTTTGGTTAAAATTAATGCAGTGGTCAAAGACTCACCCTGTATATAAGAACTGTTATATCGCTTGAAAGGAAATTTAATTCTCTTCCAATGCATCTTATGATATACAGGTCATTCCATTTGAAAAACCGCACTTTTTATCGTTTAAGTATGTCTCGGAATAGCCTCAGATTTTGTACAATTATTAGGGATGTATGTCAGTATACGTAAACGATACACGGGATATTGTTAATCCAAACTTGAAATTTCGGCTTTCTAGGATTCCAAAAAACGAAGTAATGAATGTTGAATTGAAGCTATGTTTTACACAACAAAGGAACTAAATCAATTAATTCCTCGAAAACTGCTATAGATAGGGATGATGAAGTTGATACCTACACAAATAATCAGGAGGCCACGGCGAATAGAAAAAAGCAATAATATACAGGCTGTTCCAGTTGAAATATTAAAATAGTTAGTACTTTTTGGTAAGAGCGGCAATACCGCAGAGCTGAAAATATTATATATATATATATATATATATATATATATATATATATCGATGAAGTAGTGGTTCCTAACCAAGGAACCAAATTTTCAATAAAATCGTACCTTCCGTTCTCCGTAAAAGTCCCTAGTACCATCGAACGTGGCCCAATGTTGTCCCGAAAATTTCAACTGTCTTTTTTCATTCATAGTGAAATTTTTTTCAATTTCTTCTTCAGCACTTGGCTAACGTTAATATTCTTCGAGATTTCGGCGGAAACCTCTGTTTTTATCGAGCAGCATAAAGCTGGCCCCAACTTTTTCACCTCTATCTGAGATTTTCGGTTTTTGGCGCTCTTGTTCCTCGGAACAGAGTGCTTATCAATTTGCCCAAATGTCTGTAATTTTCGAATTTTTCGCTGAAAATGGTCTCAAACGATTTGATTCGACTCACTGATCAAGAATCCGAGGTCGAAATCGATTCTGTCCGGCCGGTCCGGCCGGCCCGGCCGGCAGTAGGCACGATAACTCTCGAACGAAAGGAGTTAGACGATTGAAAATTACAAGATGAGTTTGGAGCGTAAATATTTCGGACGAGTTCGTTAATGGGCGAAATCCATCAAGCGGTCTCGGAGTTATGGCCGTTTTTAGTAAAATCATTTTTTATGAATATTTCCGAAACAGATCACTCGATCTATCTGAAATTTAGCAACAAATTGTAGAATTATGACCTTTATGAGCATGTGAAGTTTTGTATTGATCAGGATACCGCAAAGTGTGAAAAAAAAATTTCGAAAATTCAAACAAAAATTCTACTATAGCTCTCGAACGGAATGAGCTAGGCACTTGAAATTTTCAGAGTAGGTTAGGGAGATGAATATCTCGGTTAAGTTCGTTATTGGGCAAAATAGCCAAGACGGTTTCGGATTTTAGATATTTTTTTAAGTAACAAATTTCAAATTCAATTTTTATTTAAGATGCAGTTTCACCATAAGAATCACCATCACCATTGATATCATTTTCAACTCCAAGAAGCTAATACTTTCGGAGATATGATTTTTCGAAATTTCAATAATGAATCGTACTTCTATGTTTTCACAGAATGCTATAATTATTCTATCTATGCTTTATTATATGATCTGTGTTCATACTCGTACATGTCATCCTGTTCTATAAGAGAGAGTCAAATTCAGTTCAGCTATTTTAATTTGATTTCTTCCATGGTGCAGTTCTCATTCTCAGATTGCTCATTTAATCTTGATAAATAAACTATTATTTGAATTGAATTTCCTTTATGATGCAGTTCTATCATAAGAATACATTGATATAATTCCCAACTCTGAGAAACCAATACTTTCGGAGATATAATTTGTCTGCTTGAACAAGAGCGCCAGAAAGCTCATGACCACAGGGCTTGAACCAATTTTTTTCAGCACTCGCCAGCATTTAGGTTGCATTAATTTTTTTCAGGATTTCGATGAAAAGTGCTGTTTTTTCTGGGCTGCATTTAAGTTGGCCCGGACATTCTATCGCCAATTTTTCTACTCCTATGTGCGATTTTTTCATTTTCTCTTCTGCACTCGCCAGCACTTAGCTAGCATTAACTTTCTTCAAGATTTCGAAGAAAAATGCTGGTTTTTCCGGGCCGCGTATAAGTTGGCCTGGAAAATTGAATTTTCATTTTTTCCACTACCATCAGAGATTTTTAATTTTTTTTCAGCACTCTACGGCACTTGACTAGCATCTTATATAATTTTTTTTTATGTAAAAGTGTAACTAAATTATATATATATAATACATATATGTAGACATTTATTTTTAGTGTTATACTTTATAATCAGACTAAATAATCCGTTAACTTATTAATTATTATTATTAATAATAAGTAAACGGATTATTCAGTCTCAGTATCAACCATAGCGTTAGAAATCTATGTTTCAATTTTTAAGTTAGGGAATAAGTTAACGTTACCAGCCAGCATAAACCAGCTTTTATGGATTTGAGCGCATGTAAGGATCGTTTTATGTATCCGACCAACTTCACACTACTATTCCTGTGCTCATTCAGAACGCATATTTTGAAGATATCATTCTTTAAATTCCTAATTTTTTATATGTATGAGAATTTTTATATACATTTCATAGATATTTGATTTAATTTTGTTAATTCGTAAATAAATATACAAATATGCGAGTTCAAACTCATATTCATTACTTCATGAATCAGCTTCGTGACGTGATATTAACACTCTTTTGAATTCATCGCTCATTCTCATTAGTACTTGCAAGATTTCCTGAATCCTGGACCAAGAATGTGGAAAAGAATTAAGAAGGTATCTATGATTTTTAAGCTCTAAGAATATCTAACATGAGTAACATGTCTTGATTAATCTGATTCAATTATCACTATTTTATTTGCACATGTTTAATGGGCCATACATTATCGAGAGAAAATACACGGTACTTGTTTTATTTTACAGGAACACATTGATCCTGTGCAATCTGAAATGATAATTTCCATTTCATAAAGAATATGTACGGATTAGTAGGTTATGATTTTTATTTAACTGCAGGGAGTTTTGTGTATTAATATTAAGTTTTTTCACAATATTATATTCTATACTTGCTAGTTTTTGACAGGTGGTAGGTCTAGGGTAGAATAAAAACAACTCTTCAATCAAGGCCTACTAGTTTCGACTTCTATCTGAAGTCTTCTTCAGGGCACTATAAATGAACAAACTATATTTTAAAAATTATTTGTAAACAAGTTACAATTAAATTTTTTTTTTTCTATTAAATAATAAATAGACTACAAATCTTAATTCCGAAAACAAATTTCCAAAACTTTTTTGTTTTTTTTGTACATATAAATTACAGTTTAAGCTATCTACTCCATCAAAAGAAGCTTACATAATATACATCTATATCCAAGAGATTATGAATTCAACCCAACAAACTACTTGACTTGATCAGCACGAATGTATTGAACATAAATATATTGATTAGCAACAAACAATAAAAACAATACACCAGCAAAAACTTGAACTAATCAAACAAGAAAAACATAGATGAGGAATCCCCCGACTGAGGAACTCTGTTATGGGTCAGTATTTGTCGAATTGTTCTAACCTAAGTTGAATCTAATATAGGCAGTAATAACAATCAAGAAAGAACGAAGATTATTTTGAAATTACAGTTAGATGAATAATTCATAAGATTGTCGACTTACAGTTTGTTATGGTTTCTTTGTCGATATACGGTGTTAAAATTGCAAAATGAAACATACTCATGCTGGAAGGAACGTGCAACGCAGACTGAGACAACATATTTAATATAAAGAATTTCAGATGTAGGTGACCTTCAAGTTTGAAATGAACTCCTGATCAAAAAAAAAATATACATAATTCAAGGGTGCTATGTTACCTATCTCTGATTTTATTAATTAGGTGATAATACCCCAGGTAACACAGACCTCGCATAGAGGTCTCTGAGAGGTTACAATGTGGATGAAAATGCGAGCTCCCAATGTGAGATCCTCAAGATATCACACAGATAACCAGAATAAGATATTCCTATTGCGAGCACCTAAAGATATCCCACAGATAACCAGACTAAGACATCCTGTTGCGAGATCCTCAAGATATCACATATGTAACCAGAATAAGACATTCCCATTGCGAGCTCCTAAAGATTTCACACAGATAATCAGAATAAGATATTCCTATTGCGAGCTCCTAAAGATATCACACAGATAACAAGAATAAGATATTCTTATTGCGAGCTCCTAAAGATATCCCACAGATAACCAGAATATGACATTCCTGTGGCGAGATCCTCAAGATATCACATATGTAACCAGAATAAGATATTCCTATTGCGAGCTCCTAAAAATATCCCACAGATAACAAGAATAAGATATTCCTATTGCGAGCTCCTAAATATATCCCACAGATAACCAGAATAAGACATTCATATTGCGAGCTCCTTAAGTCATCGCAAGTATTACAAGAATAAGATATTCCTATTGAGGAGATCCTCAAGATAACACATATGTAACCAGAATAAGATATTACTATTGCGAGCTCCTAAAGATATCACACAGATAACAAGAATAAGATAATCCTATTGCGAGCTCCTAAAGATATCCCAAAGATAACCAGAATAAGACATTCCCATTGCGAGCTCCTAAAGATATCACGCAGATAACTAGAAAAAGACATTCCTATTGCGAGCTCCTCAAGATATCACAAGTGTAACGAGAATAACACATTCCATTGCGAGGTCCTGAAAACCTCGCAAATTCAACAAGAATAGGAAATCAGGTGGCGTGTTGTAGGGATCTACTCCATCCCTACTCTGCACTTCTCGTTTCCACCGGTAGATGGCGCAGTCGTCTACTCTGTACTACAGTGACTATATTGTGAATACAGTGAATATAGTCACTGTACTCTGTACCCGGAAGAACAACCCCATCGCTTATAACCCGAGTGGAATATCGATCTACGCATCGAAGTGATGTATTCGGCGCCACACATGTACTGCACATGTGGAGGATATATAGATTATAGATCCATATCGCAGCCATCTTCTCTCAGTACTGCCCCGGTTGAGCAGCCTGAGAACTTCCCCATGTGATATATCTGAGATGTTACTGGGATCATCCCCTGTGTAGGAAATTTGGAGGTGATAGAGAGGTCTGGGCGACCTCCCTGCGATATCGCAGTACACATCTCAAAATATTCCCCAGGGTGAGCAGTTTGAGAACTTCCCCATGCGATATCTCCGAGATGTTACTGGGCTCATCCCCTGTGGCGGACATTTGGAGGTGATAGGGAGGTCTGGGCGACCTCCCTGCGATATCGCAATAAACCTCTTGAAATATTCCCAGGGTGAGCAGTTTGAGAACTTCCCCATGTGATATCTCTGAGATGTTACTGGGCTCATCCCCTGTGGCGGACATTTGGAGGTGATAGGGAGGTCTGGGCGATCTCCCTGCGATATCGCAGTAAAACTCTCAAGTTATTCCCCAGGGTGAGCAGTTTTGAACTTCCCCATGTGATATCTCTGAGATGTTACTGGGCTCATCCCCTGTGGCGGACATTTAGAGGTGATATGGAGGTCTGGGCGACCTCCCTGCGATATCGCAATAAACCTCCCAAAATATTCCCCAGGGTGAGCAGTTTGAGAATTTCCCCATGCGATATCTCAGAGATGTTACTGGGCTCATCCCCTGTGGCGGACATTTGGAGGTGATAGGGAGCTCTTGGCGACCTCCCAGCGATATCGCAATAGGCGTCACAATATCCCGGCAGGAGCTCGCCGAGACATCTCTGGGAGGTCCCTGTGTTACCTGGGACTGAGTATTCAGGTTGTCAATATCAGTTCTTTTGTTTATAGAATGAGAGTTTTCTTTTATTGAGAACATTTCATGCAAATATAGTCGTTTTTGCGCGTATGTTCTGGGGAACATACGCGTTATAGTTTTGCCCAAATGTGAAATTTAATTCTGTGGTGCCGTCCGTTGCCACGATAACTTGAGAACGGAAAGAGCTAGCGACTTTAAATTTTCAGGGTAGGTGGCGCATCCCAATACGACGGACAAGTTCGTTAATGGGTATAATCGGCCCAATGGTTTCCGAGTAATAATTTTGTTTTCAATCAAAATAAATCCGATCGAATTTAAACTTGGTGAATAGTTGTAGAATATAGACCTAAGCACGTTTATGAAATTTTGTGAGAATCGTATCGCTAGAAAATTATTAAAAAATTATTAAAAAATATTTTTGTTGTCATGATAACCTGAGAACGGAAAGAGACAGCGGCTTGAAAATTTCAGGTTAGGTTGTGCATCTGAATGCGACATTTGAGTTTGTTTATGAGCATAATCGTCCGAACGGTTTTAGAGTTATAGCCATCTGAAATTTTCTGAAATTTGGATGTTTTTTGTTCCTCATTAACTCGAAGAATACAAAACCGATTGGATTCAAACATGGTTATTAGTTGTAGAATGCCAACGCGAAAATTTTTGCAGAATTTCGTGAGGATGGTATAACTAGAAAATTTAAAAAAAAATTAAAAATAATTGAAAAAAATTCTATATATCATAAACTATTCGTCCGGCATGGCTGAAATTTTGGGAGAGCCTGCAGAACCTAACTCTACTGCAGAATTCCAAGTTTGAACACGATCGGATCTATATTGTTGGAGAAACGCGCAGCCTTTTGTGAGTTCGGTAGCGGATGTGAATCGTCGTATGATATGTTGTCTATGGTCGTATTTTTGCGAGAACCTTCAAAAATAAAAATATGAATGTCATTATGACATATCTTTTACGCGTATGTTATGGGAAAATCGTATTATTTCATCACAAATCTATGGGAGATGATAGCCCTACATCGCATGCGCCCCGTTTTAACCTCAACATCGAATCTGAATCTGATCAACACAATTCACAAATACAAAACGTAAACAAAATATTCTCAATCCACGAAGTACGAACGAGTATTCCTTCCGTTGAAAATAATCGAGATTACCTTGTATTTGAAGATTGGAGGAATCTAGAAATATTGTTTACGTATGTGAAAGAAATTCCAAATTATGGAGAACTGTGGAAAAGTTGTTCAGAAAGAAGATATCTGGTATATGTCCTTCAGGATTTCTGGCTAAAAATCAGCAGTAAGTAATAGAAGTGAATTGAATGAATTACTTTACTCAGAGAAATCCAAGTCTTAATATTTCCTTTCAGGTTGGAATGAATTAAGGTCCAATTGACGTAGAGCAAAAAAGTAATGCTTTTCGACAAATAGAATGCATGAGTTACTCTTGGAGTTACTGCAGATAGAATTCTTGAAAACAAGGTATATGGAACTTAGTCGATTGAATATTTGTGAAGCTTAAGTATATCTCATGAGAAAATTTAATATTGATAAGAGGCAACCAAGATGACATGAACACTAAAATTTTTAAAGTTCAAAAGTGGAATAGCCAAGAAGAAAATCTAGTGTTTCTATTCAAACAAATCTGTTTTCCTGATATCATGGGTCTCTTACGATCCATCATCAGGGTGTTTGGATGCCAGCGTGTACCTATATAATAGGCATTTTTAACGAAACATTTTAATTTTTCTAATTGCAGAATATTTTAAAATATAGGAGTAGAAGGTGATGCAATATAACATGTGTGTAGGTATATATTCGTTAGAATAAATAATAAAACAGTAAAACACTTTAACTACTTTATTGTAACTTCTTTATATACTTAATTATTCAGTATCAAGATATCTCATATATTGAAGCGTGGCTTCTCGTTGAACTTCACAGCGTCGAGTCACCGTATTCTGGAGGGAATCTCATCTGTCAACTTGGCGTCACTCAGCGACGGAACTACTACCATAGAACATGAACTCCTACGGACCACAGACCTAATCCTTCAACGCTCCCTTCTCGTCGGTGATATTTGAATCTGGGGTTCAAATATTGCTGACGAACCATAACTTCCTGCTTTCTAAATACCTAAATAATCTTCAAATAAACTTGACTTTCATGAAAGTCAGACATCTGAATTAACTAATTCTCTTTTTAGTGAAACAAACATTAACTTCTTTATTCAACATGAATACATTATCCCCTTTATCTTCTTTAATTTCATTCAAAATTAGCTGCTTTATCTTCTTAAATATCAAACAAACTTAACTGCTTTATCTTCTTAAATATAAAAAATAAACTTAAATGTACTACATATTTTCAATAATATAAATCAACATTAACTCCTTATGAAAATTGATCTTCATTCAAATTCGTCTTCATTTCCTGCAACAAAGAATTTATTCAGAATGAATTTCCTTCACCACCATGTTTTTAAATTCATTAAATTTAAGACTACCTAGAGGCTTGGTCAATGCATCTGCTAATTGATCTTTAGTACTGACCCATTTTATAATAATGTTTCTTTGTGATATCTCGAATCTAATATAGTGAAAACATAATTTCACTATGTGTTTTAAAGTTTGAGAATCCTCAGACTTTGCAATATTGATTGCCGCCTTATTGTCTTCATACATTATTGGTATAATATTTACCTTAATTAAACGTTTACACATTTCTCTAATGCTTACTACCTCTTTACAACCTAATGACATAGCTATATATTCTGCCTCTGCGGAGGACAGAGCAACATGGGTTTGCTTCTTAGTGCGCCAGAAAATTACATCATCAAACAACTTTATCAATAATCCGCTTGTTGATCTTCCATTTAGATCACCAGTCCCCAAAGATGCATCTACATAACATTCTAGGTTTTTCCCTAAACCTCTGTACTCTAGGCCTAAGTTTATGGTTCCCTTCAAGTACCTGAATATTCTTTTAACTCTTATCCAATCTTCCAAGGAATAATTATTTTGTTTCCTACTTAACACATTGACTGCGTACGTAATATCAGGCCTTGTTCCACTCGAAAGGTACAATAAACTTCCTATTGCCTCTCTGAAAGGAAACTGCTTTTGAGATGGATGTTCAATGTCCATTTCTCCTTTCCGTTCTGTTTCTCTGGTCATCATTGGGGTGCTGATTGGTTTGCAATTGAGCATATTAAATTTTTCCAACATTTTTGTGATAAATTTTTTCTGATGTATATATATTGTTCTGCGTTTTCTATCTCTTTTTATTTCTATGCCTAAAAATCTTTCAGGACACCCTAGATAAGTCATTTCGAATTCTTTTTGCAGGTCATTTCTAATTTGATTCACTTTATTTTTACAGTTACTAGCAATCAAAATATCATCAACATACAATAATAATATAAGATATTTATTATTTTTCCTCCATATGAACATACATGATTGTAGAGGATATTTTTCCAAACGCAATCTACTCATTGTCAGTTGGAATCTCTCATACCATCTTTTAGGACTTACCTTTAGTCCATATAGAGCTTTTTGCAACTTACAGACATACTTTTTCCTTAATTCATTTCCTCCTTCATATCCCTCTGGGATTTCCATGAACACTTCCTTTTCTAATACACCGTTTAAAAAGGCTGTTTTAACATCTAGCTGATGTAATTCTAAATCATATTTATTTGCGATTATCAAAAGAAATCTAACATCAGACAGTCTAGCCACAGGTGCATAAACTTCCCGAATGTCATAATTATTTGTGTCGGCATAGCCTCTAATTACAAGTCGAGCTTTGTATCTTATTCCACTTTTGAGTTCTTCCTTCTTCTTAAATAACCACCTGGTGCTCATTATAGACATACTTTTAGGCACTTGATTTCGCTCAATCAATGTCCATGTCCCATTTCTCTTATGAGAGTTGTACTCAGATTCTATTGCTTCCAGCCATTCTTTCTTTTCTTTACTTTCAATAGCTTGAACATAGTTTTCGGGTTCTTCAGCATTGAAGCCCTGAACACTTACATTTTCTCTACATTCACCTAATAGAGCAGTAAATGATTCTCTAATCTCATTCACGTTACTTTGCTCTGTAATTCTGTTCAGATTCAGATCTACTGTGAAGAAGTCTGATCCTATTTCATTTACATCTACTTGTGGATCATTGATAACATTCTGTCTATTATCTTTATTAAAGTAATCTCCATACGTTTTTGATTCAATGAACCTCACATCTTTGCTTTTTATTAATTTTCCACATTCTGGTTCAATAAGGGTATAATACGTGTCTCCACATGCTATCAGAAACATTCGCTTTCCCTTTTCTGAAAATTTTCCTCGTATCTTTTTATCTAAGACAAATCCCACACTGCCAAATCTTCTTAAGTATTTTATGGTACATCCCTTTCCTGTAATCATTTCGTAAGGTATCTTGAAATTGATTCTACTTTTTGGTGTTCTGTTGTATATACTTAATATAAACTGCAGAGCATAAGCCCACAGCTGCTGTGGAAAGCCAGAATCCAGAATTACACTTCTTATTTTCTCTTGTAATTCTCGATTGAACCTTTCTGCAGTACCATTTAGATTTGGAGTATAAGGTGGAGTATGTTCCAATGCAATTTTTTTCTTTCTCGATTAATTCTCTCATGTTTTCAGTACAATATTCTGTGCCATTGTCTAGTCTTAAAAACGTTATTTTTGTATTTTCACCCATTAAAAGCTTAGCGTTTTCCATCATTTTTCTAAGACAAATATGTACTCCCTTTTTATCTGCCATTGGATAAGCCCATGCATATCGGGTATAGTCATCTATGAAGGTGACAATATATCTTGCCCCATACTTAAATGTACATGGTGATATGGGTCCCATCACATCTGTGTGAACGAGTTTAAGTGGCTCATTATATTGATACCGTTTTGTTTTGCAAGGTTGTCGAGTGATTTTTGCTCTGGCACACACTTCACAGTCAGTGATTACTTTCGTGAATTTAACATGCTTTAGTTCTGGGATTTGCTTTGCAGCTTTCTCTAAATAGTCTTTAGACACATGGCCTAACCTATAATGCCATAACAAGCCAATGTCATTTTTCAGACTTTCTACTTTTCTATTATTTAAACTTTGAAGGTCATCTAACTCCATTTCACTTACTGTCTCCAAATACTTTTGTAAAGTATCATTGTCATGAATTTCTTTATATGAAATTTGGTTTTCATTATTTACATCACTAATTTCTTCGTATGTTATTTCATTTTCTACGTTATCTTCACTCTCAATTTCTTCATATTCTATTTCATTCTCTACTTTATTATCAACCATATTTTTTGTACTGTTATAATCAGTGATGGTGTTACTACTCCCTTCGTTCTCAATAACCTTCAAATTTTCATCATCTACGTTCTGATAAAAACTTTCTATTCTACTTTTACCTTCATTCATTATTTTTGGACTTACTAGGTCAAAATTCAACCACCAAAACTTACCATCATATTTACCTGTTTTAATGGTATTTCCTGTATTTTCATTTTGTAATTTTATTTCGTTCTTATTTATTTTTATTGATATATCTTTATCGATAAGCTTCCTGATTGAAAACAAATTTTTAGATAAGTTTTTAGAATACAAAACATTATTCAGTTTAATTATTTTACCATTATTCCCTTTAGCCAAAATTGATCCCTTATAATCTACTTTCAAATCTGCTTTACTGTTAGCACTCTTAATTATTCGACCGTTATTAACTTTACAAATATTTGTCAGTTTATCTAATTGATTTACCATATGTTCTGTAGCCCCTGTATCTGCTATAAATTTTATATTTGACTCACCTCTGTTTAGATTTTCCCTTTCGTGCACATAGTTGGCTTCCCCTTCCATTGTTTCATCTTCATCTACAGCCATGAAGACGTTCACTTCTTTTCCTTGTGGGTTAGTAATTTTTACTCTCTTATACATTCCGTCATTTTTGTAATGTCCACGATTTCTTGAGTTGGTCATTCCTCTACCTCTCATTTTAACTATTCCTCTGTATGCACCTCTTCGCCCTCTTACATAAGCAGCTCTTCCTCTACCACCCCGAAAGCCTACTTTATTTCTACCTCGGTATGCTGGTTTTGGACAAGTAGCTGCTTCATGTTCATCTGTCAATTCTCGACAATTATAACATATCATTTTAGTGTTTTTGCATTCTTTGCTAAAATGATTTGGTTTGCCACACTTATAGCAAACTATATTTTTGTTCCCTGAACTCGTTTCTACTTTCTTTCTTTTAATGTCTGCATTTAGAGCTTGACCTTCATTAGCTCTTTCTTTGCTTTCTTTTTCTCTTCCTTCTTCATTTATTAATAGTGACTTAAGCTCATCAATAGATAACTTTTCACCTGATGCATCATATTTTCTGATAAGTTCAGGATAGCTATTGTCAATAGCCATGAGGAAATTTTCTATGACTTCTTTTTCAGCTAGAGGTTCTCCGAATGCTTCCACTTTACTTTTGAGGTCGTCAAATCTCACAATGAAATCAACTGCATTTTCATGGTTTTTCGCAAAATTTGCAGAGTTCCATGTCCTCTTAGCTGCGAACTTTGAGGAGGACATAGTGGGGTTTTTAATATTTTCAACTTTGGTCAATATGTCAACAGGAGTTTTCAAGTGACATACTACTTTTCTATAATTATCATCTAGTCGACTTAATAGGTAGGATATGGCAAATCCCATTCTTTTGGTATTTTCTTCTTCTGATAATGTAGGTGTTGGTAGCTTACTATCCAGAAGATACTCGTAACCAAACGACTTGAATTCATTATTTACCACTGTTTTCCATACATTAAATGGTGTGTCTTTATCCAGTATGAACGGTGGATTTCCTGCTACTTTAGGAGTAGACTTCACATTCAGGACTTCTTTCAATTCTTTTATTTGTAATTGCAACTTATCTACTTGTTCCTGCATACTGTTTGAATTTTGACCTTCCATTTTCTGAAACATATTTCTACTTAGTTCTACTTATCATTCAACTTTTGTATTCACAACTTTGACTTTCGTTAATGCTTTCTACTTGAAATTACTTAATTTAAATTATTTTCAACTTAATTCAACATTCAATATTTTTGGATATTATTTCTTTTCTTTACAACTTTGAACCATTGAGTTAATACTTTCACCTTACAACTACTTTATTTACATTCTCTACAACATATTTTTTTTTTAAATGATATATATTTTCCTATTTGTGTGTGTATTTATTTTCCAACCTTTATCATATCTTCAACTACTTTAACACCCTTTAACAACTTTCTACTTACTTAGTTATTTGTACTCAATTAATTATTCAAATCGAGTTTATTTTAGCAGCAGTTTTATTCTGAGCTTAGTTTCATTCTTTCCTTATGATTCAACTCCTTTATTCTCCTTTAACCACTTTATCGTCTTTCTTTCTTACTTAATACACTCAATGGATTTATGAATTTACTGTCAAACTTAAAACTTTTAGCATGCGATATTATAGGCCTTAATAATCTGCAGATAATTTTGGTACTCACGAATATGTTAATAGAGTTTTATTCGAAATTATTTCCTTTGTTTGTATTACGGCTTCAGTGAGGTATACAATTTTTTTGTTCACTGAGGGCTGATATATTTTACGACCTGTAAACTGTCAAGTAGCCTTACCGAAAGGAAAGTAATCTGTAAATGTTCACTTTAAAGGGGATCAGTAAATTCAACGAGCACATAGTTGACGAATACTTTATGGAGAGGTTGAATAAATCGGCCCTTAGTAGATAGTATAAAACAATATATAGATTGGTATCTGAATAAATGAATCTTATTTTCACAATAACTCTTTTCCCCTAACCCATGTAAACAAATTTTCACAGACAATTTACATGAATCATTAGCTTCAAACGTTCATTATCTTGAAATACAAATGAATAAGTGGAAATTTAATTTTAATATTTCAATATTGAATGGAATATTTAGAGTTTATCTATAATTTCAGATATCTCATCTCATCAACGAGTGACAAAAGTATTGAAATTGATTATGCATTAAACGATGTGTTCAAATGTCAAATTATTACCATATTCCATATCGACAGACATTCTTGTAATGATTATGAAGAATTAAAAAGGTTTGATGGCTAATATAAAAATTTGATCAAGCACTGACGTGAAGTCAGGAGCTTTTGCGCGTATGTTCTATTGTCCATTCTCCTGTATTGGACACTCTTAATCGAAAAAAAAATTGGTTCAAGCACTGACGTGAATCAGGAGCTTTTGCTCTTCTTAATCGAATTTTCCATGATGAATTCTATTGTCCGTTCTCCTGATTGGACCCTTTTAATCGAAAAAAAATTGGTTCAAGCACTGACGTGAAGTCACGTCAGTGCTTGAACCAATTTTTTAAGAACTCTTTGTAAGCCTAATATTTTAGACGAATCAAAACTAAATGAATGCAACGTTGTTGAGACATGTTCTGACAGCGCAGTGTTATTTTCTTTATTTTTTTTCAAAGGATTAAGGATATTGAGGGAATCTCTTTTATGTTCGGTAATTCGATCTTTGAGATATCGTCGTGTTTGTCCTATATACACACATTCGCAATCGTGGCAAGGAACTTCATAAATTACATCTGATAACAACAATTTGGGTGTGAAACTTCAACGTGGAGAAAAATTTTTTAATTGTGTTGTCAGAATTAAAGGTCGTGATCACAGTCATTTTAGAAAAATTCCGTTTAAGGTTTTCAGATAGTCCTTCAAAATATGATATTTTGAAATTTTTTTTGTTTTCCACATCTTCTGATCGATTTTCCTTAGGTTGTGCATTTAAAAATTTTTTTATTAATCTTAATGGGTAGTCATTTTTGATCAAAATATTTTTTGTTTTTTCGAAGTTTTCTTTATGGAATTCTTCCGCAGAAAGATTTAAATCTCGCTTTTTCAAATTATTGATGATGTTGATTTCCTGTGTGAACGAGTGTTTTGATTGAAACTTTAATACTCTTTCAGAAAATGTTGGTTTTTGATACCAATTTGTGACTATCTTTTTCTGGCGTCGAATGAGTAATATGTCTAAAAATGCGAGCTTGTTATCGTACGATTCCATTTCAATAGTAAACTTGAGGCGAGGGTGAAAGTTATTAAAAACTTCCAAAATTTCATTTTCCTTTCCAATTGGAATTGACGTAAATATATCATCTACATATCGCTTATACAAGGGTATCGTGAACGATAATTTGTTCAAAGCTGAAGACTGCAAGTCAGACATCACCAAATCCGAAACTATCGGAGCTAAGCAATTACCCATACCTAGTCCATAGATCTGTAGTATTCGTCAAGCAAAACATTCAGCAAAATAGTAGTAATTTTTTGAAATTTTTTAATGTCATGTGATCCTCACGGAATTTTGCAAAAGTGTTTGCTTTGTTTTTTTGCATCTACCTACTGAGTTTCAGTTCAATAAGATCAGTATTTTTCGAGTTATTGTGGAAACAAAATTTTAAAATTTTTGAAATTTGTTTTTGCCACTTATGGCAATTCGATCAGTACAAAACTTCGCATGCTTATAAAGGTTATGATTCTACGGAATTTGCTGCTAAAATTCAGATAGGTCGATTGATCGGTTCCCGAAATATTCATAAAAAATATTTTCACTAAAAACGGCCACAACTCCGAAACTGCTTGGTGGATTTGGCCCTTTAACGAACTCG
This sequence comes from Halyzia sedecimguttata, assembly GCA_937662695.2. NCBI lineage: Eukaryota > Metazoa > Arthropoda > Insecta > Coleoptera > Coccinellidae > Halyzia > Halyzia sedecimguttata. The sequence continues at coordinate 1,436,366 of OW569418.2, read as the reverse complement.
TCAGAGATATTTATCGTTCTCACGGCCGGCCGGACAGAATTGAATTTGACCTCGGATTCTCCAGTTGCCAAAAGTCAATGCTAGCCTGTCATCATCCTGTCATATGCAGGGCTCGAGTCTCTGAAATTCGTACTCGATTGCCGAATTGTATCGCTGATCAGAGATAATAAAGGGTTTCACCTACATTATTCAGTATCCTTCGCTGCATTAAACTTGTCACCCACCCTCTTCCTTCGTTTCTTTTTGCGAATTTGAGACAAAATAACAAATACAGCACATGTAATTATCATATTGCTCTCAGAGTCGGACATAACGAGGCAACGCCAATCACAAAATTGACATGGATGAGCATTCGTTCGGCTGATCTAAACATCTATCTATCCTGAGCAAGAATTTTAGTTCCTTGTTCTCGTTCTTGCTCGTTGATATTTTGGTGTAAACGCTGAAAACGAGCTTTCGTTTACACTAAAAGATCAAGGAAGAATGTTCTTGTCCTAGCTCTTGCTCTTTGTTCGTTTGGTTTAAACCCACCTTAAGGCCAATTTATTCTCCGTGTGGACGGTACTACGAGCATTGCATGTAACGCTCGTCTACGGTCCACACGGAGAATTCACCTTACATTACGCGTTACATTACACCCGTCTGGACCCGGCATGAGATTTATGAGTACAGGGCTCGCACGGAAATTACTGAACTAAGTTAAACAATATGTTTGGCCGATTCTTCGTGTTTGTTTATCTTATGATCCAGATGTTTCAAATCACGTACACCTTCTTTTATCCAGTTATCGTCTCCACCAAACAGTAAGCAAACGAAACAAAAAACGCTTTTTGCGCGTATGTTCTGGGGAACATCGCGTTATCATTTTGCCCAAATGTCTGTAACTTTCGAATTTTTTGACGAAAATGGTCTCAAACGATTGAGTTTCGACTCCACAATGAAGAATTCGATGTCAAATTTGATTCTGTCCGGCCGGCCGTTGCCACGATAACTTGAGAACGAAAAGAGCTAGCGACTTGAAATTTTCAGGGTGGGTGGCGCATCTCAATACGACGGACAAGTTCGTTAATGGGCATAATCGGCCCAGTGGTTTCCGAGTAATAATTTTGTTTTCAACCAATTTAAATCGGATCGAATTGAAACTTGGTGAGTAGTTGCAGAATATAAACCTAAGCACGTTTGTGGAATTTTGTGCGAATCGTATGGCTAGAAAATTAATAAAAAATTATTGAAAAATATTTTTGTTGTCACGATAACTTGAGAACGGAAAGAGATAGCGGCTTCAAGTTTTCAGGTTAGGATGTGCACTAGAACGCAACATTTCAGTTTGATTATGAGCATAATCGGTCAAACGGTTTTAGAGTTATAGCCATCTGAAATTTGGTGGTTTTTTGTACCTCATTAACTCGAAAAATACTGAACCGATTGAATTCAAACATGGTTATTAGTTGTATAATGCCAACGCGGAAATGTTTGCAAAATTTGGTGGGGATAGCATTCGTAGGAAATTTTTAATAAATCATTGAAAATAAAAAAAAAAATTCTATATATCAGTAACTAATAGTTTGAAATTGCTGAAATTTTGCAAGAGCCTTCATAACCTAACTCTACTGCCAAGTTTCAAGTTTTAATACGATCGGTTAAATATTGTTGGAGATTCGAGCATTCTTGTGTGAGTTCAGTAGATGGGTGACCGTTGCCTCGATAGCTTTCGAACGAAAGGAGATAGGGACTTGAAATTTTCAGGGTAGGTTTCGTATCCGAAAGGGAGAGTTGAGTTCGATTTTGGGCATAATCGGCCTAATGGTTTCCGAGTTATACCCACCTGGAATATTATTTCCTTGATAACTCAAAAAAAAAATTGGTTCAAGCACTGACGTGAAATTTGGATCAAACTTCCGTGTAAACCTCGTTCGATTCTTATAGCCGGGTTGCACTTGACTTAAATTCAATACGGGCAGAGGTCGTTCATTGTTTTTGCGCGTATGTTCTGGGGAACATATCGCTTTATCATTTTGCCCAAATGTCTGTAATTCTCGAATTTTTCGCCGAAAATGTTCTCAAACGATTGGGTTCGACTCCCTGATGAAGAATTCGAGGTCAAATTTGATTCTGTACGTCCGGCCGTTGCCACGGTAACTTGAGAACAGAGAGAGCTACCGATTTGATATTTTCAGGATAGGTGGCGCATCGCAATACGACGGACAAGTTCGTTAATGGGCATAATCGGCCGAATGGTTTCCGAGTAATAATTTTGTTTTCAACCAATATGAATCCGATCGAATTGAAACTTGGTGAATAGTTGTAGAATATAAACCTAAGCACGTTTGTGAAATTTTGTGAGAATCGTATCACTAGAAAATTAAAAAAAATATATTAAAAAATATTTTTTATGTCTTGATAACCTGAGAACGGAAAGAGATAGCGGCTTGAAATTTTCAGGTTAGGTTGTGCATCTGAATATGACATTTGATTTTGTATACAAGCATAATCGGCCAAACGGTTTTGGAGTTATCGCCATCTGAAATTTGGTTGTTATTTCCTTAATAACTCGAAAAATCCTGTTCTGATCCAATTCAAATATGGTTATTAGTTGAAGAATGCCAACACGGAAATTCTTGCAAAATTTTGTGAGGATCGTATCACTAGAAATTTTTTTTAAAATCATTGAAAAAAATTCTATATATCAGAAACTATTCATCCGACATGGCAGATATCTTGCGAGAGCCTTCAGAACCTAACCCTACTACCATGTTCCAAGTTTGAACACGATCGGATCTATATTGTTGGAGATCCGATAAGCCTTCTGTGAGTTCAGTAGCTGGATGGGTGACCGTTTGATGACTTCCCCATGTGATATCTCTGAGATGTTATTAGGCTCATCCCCTGTGGCGGATATTTGGAGGTGATAGGGAGGTCTGAGCGACCCCCCTGCGATATCACAATATACATACCTCTCAAAATATTCCCCAGCGTGAGCAGTTTGAGAACTTCCCCATGCGATATCTCTGAGATGTTATTGGGCTTATCCCCTGGGCGGACATTTGGAGGTGATAGGGAGATCTGGGCGACCTCCCTGTGATATCACAATAGACCTCTCAAAATATTCCCCAGCGTGAGCAGTTTGAGAACTTCCCCATGCGATATCTCTGAGATGTTACTGGGCTCATCCCCTGCATCGGACATTTGGAGGTGATATGGAGATCTGGGTGACCTCCCTGCGATATCACAATAGACCTTTCAAAATATTCCCCAGCGTGAGCAGTTTGAGAACTTCCCCATGCGATATCTCTGAGATGTTATTGGGCTTATCCCCTGTGGCGGACATTTAGAGGTGATAGGGAGGTCTGGGCGACCTCCCTGCGATATCACAATAGACCTCTCAAAATATTCCCCAGCGTGAGCAGTTTGAGAACTTCCCCATGCGATATCTCTGAGATGTTACTGGGCTCATCCCCTGCATCGGACATTTGGAGGTGATATGGAGATCTGGGTGACCTCCCTGCGATATCACAATAGACCTTTCAAAATATTCCCCAGCGTGAGCAGTTTGAGAACTTCCCCATGCGATATCTCTGAGATGTTATTGGGCTTATCCCCTGTGGCGGACATTTAGAGGTGATAGGGAGGTCTGGGCGACCTCCCTGCTATATCACAATAGAGCTCTCAAAATATTCCCCAGCGTGAGCAGTTTGAGAACTTCCCCATGCGATATCTCTGAGATGTTATTGGGCTTATCCCCTGTGGCGGACATTTGGAGGTGATAGGGAGATCTGGGCGACCTCCCTGTGATATCACAATAGACCTCTCAAGATATTCCCCAGCGTGAGCAGTTTGAGAACTTCCCCATGCGATATCTCTGAGATGTTATTGGGCTTATCCCCTGTGGCGGACATTTGGAGGTGATAGGGAGATCTGGGCGACCTCCCTGTGATATCACAATAGACCTCTCAAGATATTCCCCAGCGTGAGCAGTTTGAGAACTTCCCCATGCGATATCTCTGAGATGTTACTGGGCTCATCCCCTGCAGCGGACATTTGGAAGTGATATGGAGATCTGGGTGACCTCCCTGCGATATCAAAATAGACCTTTCAAAATATTCCCCAGCGTGAGCAGTTTGAGAACTTCCCCATGCGATATCTCTGAGATGTTATTGGGCTTATCCCCTGTGGCTGACATTTAGAGGTGATAGGGAGGTCTGGGCGACCTCCCTGCTATATCACAATAGACCTCTCAAAATATTCCCCAGCGTGAGCAGTTTGAGAACTTCCCCATGCGATATCTCTGAGATGTTATTGGGCTTATCCCCTGTGGCGGACATTTAGAGGTGATAGGGAGGTCTGGGCGACCTCCGTGCTATATCACAATAGACCTCTCAAAATATTCCCCAGCGTGAGCAGTTTGAGAACTTCCCCATGCGATATCTCTGAGATGTTACTGGGCTCATCCCCTGCAGCGGACATTTGGAGGTGATATGGAGATCTGGGTGACCTCCCTGCGATATCACAATAGACCTTTCAAAATATTCCCCAGCGTGAGCAGTTTGAGAACTTCCCCATGCGATATCTCTGAGATGTTATTGGGCTTATCCCCTGTGGCGGACATTTGGAGGTGATAGGGAGGTCTGGGCGACCTCCCTGCGATATCACAATAGACCTCTCAAAATATTCCCCAGCGTGAGCAGTTTGAGAACTTCCCCATGCGATATCTCTGAGATGTTACTGGGCTCATCCCCTGCATCGGACATTTGGAGGTGATATGGAGATCTGGGTGACCTCCCTGCGATATCACAATAGACCTTTCAAAATATTCCCCAGCGTGAGCAGTTTGAGAACTTCCCCATGCGATATCTCTGAGATGTTATTGGGCTTATCCCCTGTGGCGGACATTTAGAGGTGATAGGGAGGTCTGGGCGACCTCCCTGCTATATCACAATAGAGCTCTCAAAATATTCCCCAGCGTGAGCAGTTTGAGAACTTCCCCATGCGATATCTCTGAGATGTTATTGGGCTTATCCCCTGTGGCGGACATTTAGAGGTGATAGGGAGGTCTGGGCGACCTCCCTGCTATATCACAATAGACATCTCAAAATATTCCCCAGCGTGAGCAGTTTGAGAACTTCCCCATAAGATATCTCTGAGATGTTATAGGGCTTATCCCCTGTGGCGGACATTTGGAGGTTATAGGGCGGTCTGGGCGACCTCCCTGCGATATCACAATAGACCTCTCGAAATATTCCCCAGCGTGAGCCGTTTGAGAACTTCCCCATAAGATATCTCTGAGATGTTATTGGGCTTATCCCCTGTGGCGGACATTTAGAGGTGATAGGGTGGTCTGAGCGACCTCCCTGCGATATCACAATAGACCTCTCGAAATATTCCCCAGCGTGAGCAGTTTGAGAACTTCCCCAAGCGATATGTCTGAGATGTTATTGGACTTATCCCCTGTGGCGGTCATTTAGAGGTGATAGGGAGGTCTGGGCGACCTCCCTGCGATATCGCAGAAACCTCTCAAAATATTCGCCAGGGTGAGCAGTTTGAGAAATTTCCCATGTGATATCTCTGAGATGTTACTGGGCTCATCCCCTGTAGCGGACATTTGGAGGTGATAGGGAGGTCTGGGCGACCTCCCTGCGATACGCAATAAACCTCACAACATATTTCCCGGGGAGAGCAGTTTGAGAACTTCCCCATGTGATATCTCTGAGATGTTACTGGGCTCATCCCCTGTAGCGGACATTTGGAGGTGATAGGGAGGTCTGGGCGACCTCCCTCCGATATCGCAGTAAACCTCTCAAAATATTCGCCAGGGTGAGCAGTTTGAGGATTTTCTCATGTGATATCTGTGAGATGTTACTGGGCTCATCCCCTGTGGCGGACATTTGGAGGTGATAGGGAGCTCTTGGCGACCTCCCAGCGATATCGCAATAGGCGTCACAATAACCCGGCAAGAGCTCGCCGAGACATATCTGGGAGGTCCCTGTGTTACCTGGGACATTTATAGAAAACTTCGAACCAAAATTCATTTCTTTCCGAATATCCATGTCAAAAAGCTACAGAAGAATGTGTGATTTCAACAATCTGTATCTTTTTACCTAAGCCGAATCTGGAAAAAAAGTAAACAGAAAGTGTTTTATTCTATGAGAGGAATCTTTGTAAATTAATAGCTCAAAGACTCACCCTGTATATAGGCGATATATACTAGCGATGAAGGACCTATCGTGGGAAATCCGCCCTTGGGCAGGTGTTTTCATGGACCACTTAGAAGCCATCGCTGAGAAATATCTTATTTTTTCCAAATTCGTATATTGACAATGATTATTCACAAAGGAAATGGAAAATCATTTTTTCTTCGATCGTGGGAAAAGTGGCACTATTTTGTCCTGTTTTCTATGCGCAAAGCTCAATATTCCAGAATAGTGATCAGTTGCTAAGCAATTAGAAAATAACAATGCGGTAATATTCTTACCGCACTGCTGTAGCGTGCGGTAATGTTACAAATGGATTATTACAATAAAATGAAATAAAGTATGGTTTTGATTTTTATATTATTTCAATCAAAAATTGTATATTTCGTATTTTATGCATTTTAAGTAATACTATTTTATCTATATCTACCTACCTCCGTCGATAAACTGGGGCCTCTAAAATGAACTTGTTCCTGGGTTAAAATTTTGGATTTTTTCGGTTTGTATCCTATAGCTTGACATTTTAAAAATGCTCTCAGGTTTTGATTATGGGCAATATTAAAATTATTTTTAACAGACAAAGTTGATCGAAGCATGGAATAATGTGCCCACAACGTCGAAGATTTCATTGTTTTAGCCAATTCAGCAATCAGTTCATTCTCAGGAAAGGATACACTGTGGCTTTTTCTGCAAAAATCCATGAAGCGTTGGTACGCAAGTTCATACTTCTCTCTGGATTTCGCCGGAAGTAAATTAAGTGAAGCCGCACACTATCAGTGTTCATATTTATTAATTCTTTTTTAATTCCGTATAAAATATAACGAATCAAACAAATCCAGCTCGAAAATTATTTCACTTCTGTCATAACAAAGTAATTTCCATGGTTACCACTTCTATATTTCAATATGAACATAGAGAAACCTATTCAAACTTACTTGATTACATCTTGAATTAAATATTTTTTAATTAATTTCTTAAATGTAAATCAACGATCGAAGAAAATAGTATGTATAATTCGTGGGAAAAGCATATTCCCAAACTCCTGTGTTACCAGACACGTCGCTACGCTCCTCGTCTGGTATTTATCACAGTCGTTTGGGAATATTATGCTTTTCCCACTAATTATACAATATACTATTATGCCCAATCATTTTCCATTTCCTTTATGAATAATTGCTTATCTGAAGAAAATTATTGTAAATTATCAAACAAATAGGTTCAGGAAAATGATGAAGAAAAAACAATTTAGTAAAACATTTAATTAATTTAATATTTCCAGAAATGAAGGATAAAAATAAAGAATTCAACAGCTAACATATTTTGGCCAACAGAGTAACCACCCACTAAACATATTTCAGTATCAGAAACGTTTCAGGAATGTTTTATGGACACCTGAAACGTTTCTACTTAAAGCTCCTGGAAGTTCCAGAAACGTTTCAGAGAATAGAAATGTCCTACCTCAGAGACGTTTCAATGAAACGTTTCAAAAGTATCGTCTAATAACGTTTCAAGAAAACCATTCTGGACACGTTTCAACAGTTTTGGACACGTTTCAACAAAACTGTCTAGGATACGTTTCAACAAGACTGTCTAGGACACATTTCAACAAAACTGTCTAGGACACGTTTCAACAAGACTGTCTTGGACACGTTTCAACAAAACTGTCTTGGACACGTTTCAACAAAACTGTTTTGGTCACGTTTCAATTAGACTTCCAATTTAGCAAAAAGTTTTTCCACTTTTTCATAAATATGAATATTAAACGATTTCAAGCTAAAAGTGGAAAAACTTTTTGCTCTATTTAAAAGATATACTTATCTATTTATTGAAGAGCACTCTGCGAATCTCTTAAAATTTCATATATTATTTCAGTAATAGGCTATGAATTTCTCTAATTTATAAATTAAATACAGTATAATTTCCAATAGAAAATAATTTATTTATTGTGATATGCAATTTCAAAAACAAAACAAACATTTTCATCATTTATATGTATATATATATATATTATACAAACATAATCAACATTTTGATACATTATAACAAAAAATAAAATTAAAATATATTCTATCCTCTCTAATTTCAGAGTCCTTCTACTCATCTTAGAATTTTTTCTGTTCTCTTAAATGACTCAGAGACGCTTGCTTCAACCATTGCGATATCGTATTTTGGAAATCTTTGTCACTGTATGACAATCCAAATCTCTTTCGCAATGCCTCTGGAATTGATAATTTAAGTTAATAAAGAATGAATAAGTAGTGAATTTCATTATTACCTCTCAAAATTGAAATGCATTTCATATCTTTGATGGGGTGATTACCCTTCCTCCCATAGAATGAACATTTCATTGCTAATTTGTTAGAAAGCAATTTACCAAGACCTCTTCTTATGGAATTGTTGGCATCTCCGCCTATTATGAAATATGCAGTTTCCTGAAAATATTTTGACTATATAGTCAAAATATTAGGTATCTCATATGAGATACCTAATGAACTTTGAGCAAAATTATTCTGAATAATTGATGACAATAATAATCCCATACTACATAATAGAGAACCATATTTAGAAAGTGCTCACCAATTGTTTTGCCGTATCTTCGGAATCTCTAAGTGAATTATCATATTGGATTAATTTTTTCAATGATCTAAAAGGTTTTTCAGGAACGGATTCTAAGTTAGTTGTGGTGGGTCTATTTCCTATATTTTCCAATATGCGGCGGTGTTCATTCAGAATGGTCCTAACAGCTACAGTGGTATCCAAAATGTCCTTCAAAATCCTTCCATGATCACAACACTCTAGAAATATTACAAATGTACATATTCCACTCAAAATATTTTATGATTCACTATATCCATCTCCCAAACAAAATGAAGAAAATTTATATAAATTATGACTGTCTCAAATTATGCTAGTTTAGTGAAAAGAGAAATTTTAAATGTCTTTTTTTATAACAATGTTTTTCTCCATTCTGCGGATATGGTGGTGAAGAATGGCCAAACCACATTCTCTCTAAAAGAAGTTTCTTTGGATATTTATGCAAGTGCAATAAAAACCTGGGTTTTCCTTTGGGGATTTTGAATTATTATTAGCTTCTCCTTCAGCAATGAGATTAATACTATCCTCATATGTGTTATTTTCTGTAGCATACTGTTGAACGTTATGTGATATTAATTCGAAACCATATAATTTTCCGAAATTTTGTACGAAGTAAACCAACAATTCTTTTGCATAATCGTTGTATTTTAAATGAAATTCTGGTGAACACAAAATAAGAATACTACAATGTAGCGACATGTAGTGTATGTACTGCTGTTTTGTTAGAGTATTTTTGAAAACAATCGGTCCTGTATACAAAAGTAATTGACGGAATTCAGTAGCTTTAAAGCGATCCATTTCATCCAAAGTTCTGGGCAATCTAGCGAACTCTGATGGCATAAAGGATTTTATCTCCATTAGTCTGTCCGAAACCATTTTGATATGAACATCCTTCATTCGAACATCTTTTTTTCCCTTCACCCAAAAAGTCATAAGTTTTTTCATGACGCCCAGACAAACTGAATGCATATAGTCAAGCGGTACTTGTGAAACCAGACCTATATTTAAATCAAGCAATGGGCTGGAGCGCCCAGTTGAATGATATGTTTCATCACATTTCTGTACGAAGGTTGAATCAGTCCGTAAAGCTGAAGATACACCTGGGTATGCCATTCTACCATTTAAAAAGTCTCCCTCTTCTGTACATTTAGTACACCCACTGTAGGCATTATGAGCTTTCACACATAGCAAGAATGATTTAGCCGGTGCATCACAAATCACTTTACTAATTCGAGGAAATACCCTAACACCATTTATCAATAAACCTTTAGTCTGCAAAATTTTGAATTCCGTAATAAATTCCCTAAGAAATAAATTCACATCAACAGGTTTTTTATAACCGTGATATAAACCTGCGATGAAGAGTTTGCTTATAGTTTTATTTGAAGAATCTATCGACAATAATATAGGCCAAAACTGGCTTTTGGAACTTTTTGACAAAGGTAACCCATCTACATTCAAACTCATATGTAAAAGCTTATCATCTGAAAAAGTCGCGGTCTTCCCCTCTAATCTATTCAAAATACCCATTTCAACTCCCAAATGTGAATAATGGCCTTCTTCAATTTTAATCATGTCGCAACTTGTAGGAGTTTTAAGAAAAGTTCTCGCGTCTTTCGGGAAATCAAATCCAAATTTTTTTGAAATTGCTAACAAACCATTAATTGATGAATGGGTTAATAAATTTCTATTTTTGAGTATCCAATTTCTTATATCCGAAACAAAAATATGGTGGTCCTCCTTCAGGGGAAGAACAGTAGTTGATCTTTCTGAAAAGCCTATTATATTAGGCTTCTCAAATAGATCAAGATGTGAATTCACATGCTGGTTCTTTCTTTCAAGTGTCATAATTGGGGTTGAAGGGTGAGGGATATCAAAATAAGTTCCAATTGTTTGTGAAATAACTTCACAAGAGTCTTCAATACCCGGATATTTACTCGATATTTTTGGCGCCACACGTTCACGGTCATGTTGTTCGATAGACTGCCGAATAATTCTTCTTAAGTGCCTCTTTGATTTCAAAGAATTATTATTATAACTTACCTTCATGATTGCGAACACTATACTTTCTCAATGATAAAACTGATAAAAACCACAACCACTACGAAATCGCCGAAATCTAACAAACGCTTCAATAAGACGATTTCAATCAACAGCTCAGTTTAATAATGGCGGTAGCGTAGCGAATAGCGATACCGATGCTCTGTTCTTCGATTCGGCGCAGACGCAGTAGGATCGCGCTTTGCGCAACACTAGACGACCTCTGGTGGATAATTATCGCCCTAATGGAATCTGAAGAAACGTCTGCGTTACGTTTCCAAAAGTCCACAATTATTCGGTTTGAAGAGTTTCGAGCTCATGAGCTGTACCAGTGCTTGTGCGCAGCCAATGGCAAGCCGTATTTCGAGCTTTTGAGTTACTCAGGAGCTCGGAATATCTCAAAAATATGCTATATTAGGGTGAAATTGAAATATTTCTGGAAGGTTTCAAGTTTACTGGAACCTGAAAAAACTTCTGGGTTAAGTTTCAAGCAATGTTTCCAAAAGTCCGCAATGGGGAAAAATTGAAATATTTCTTGAAAGTTTACTGAAACCTGAAAAAAACTTCTGGGTTACGTTTCAAGTAACGTTTCCAAAAGACCACAATAGGGTAGAATTGAAATGTTTCTGGAAGGTTTCAGGTTTACTGGAAACTGAACAACAAACTTCTGGGTTACGTTTCAAGTAACGTTTCCAAAAGTCCACAATAAAATAAAATTGAAATGTTTCTCGAAAAACTTCATGTTTTCTGAAGCCTGGAAGAAACTTTTGGGTTACGTTTCAAGTAACGTTTCCAAAAGTCCACAATAGCGTAGAATTGAAATGTTTCAGGAAGGTTTCATGTTTACTGAAATCCTGAAAAGAACGTCTAGGTTACGTTTCAAGTAACGTTTCCAAAAGCCCACAATAGGGTAGAATTGGAATGTTTCTCGAAGTGTTTAATGTTTTCTGAAAACCTGAAAAAAACTTCTGGGTTACGTTTCAAGTAACGTTTCCAGAAGTCCACAATAGGGTTTAATTGAAATGTTTCAGGTAGGTTTCATGTTTACTGAAACCTGAAAAAAACGTCTAGGCTACGTTTCAAGTAACGTTTCCAAAAGTCCACAATAGGGTAAAATTGAAATGTTTCTCGAAGTGTTTCATGTTTTCTGAAACCTCAAAGAAACTTTTGGGTTACGTTTCAAGTAACGTTTCCAAAAGTCCAAAATAGCGTAGAATTGAAATGTTTCAGGAAGGTTTCATGTTTACTGAAACCTGAAAAAAACGTCTAGGCTACGTTTCGAGTAACGTTTCTAAAAACCCACAATAGGGTAGAACTGAAATGTTTCTGGAAGGTTTCATGTTTAGTGGGCAAATTAAAAGGTTTTTTCAAAACCAACCGGTGAATATCTCAATCCCGACAAACAATAGCCAGGTAAACCTCATTAATAACAATAAATCAGAAACCAACAAAGAAAATAAATCCGTTATTTATTAGTTAAAATGCGAATGTTGTGATGAATTATACATACGATAAACACAAGTTGAATAAAAGTGCACAATTGAATTATTGGGAAATTAATAATGAAAAATGGCAATACCGTTGTTAATAAATCAACAAGTCCAGAGCGTTCCTGCCAATAGGGTCCTTCATAATGGCTTCGTATAATTAATATACTTATGCGTATATTTCACAAGTCAAATAGATCCCAGGGGGTTCATTGATTTGCCGAGAAAGCAAGAACAGACGCGTTTCTGGCTTCTTGGCCTTCATCAGTACTCCGTAGCTTCTCAACAAATTCAACGGCTTAACCCGAGTCAGTTTAGTTGAATTTGTTGAGAAGCTGCAGAGTACTGATGAAGGCCAAGAAGCCAGAAACGCGTCTGCTCTTGCTTTCTCGGCAAATCAATGAACCCCCTAGGGTTTATTTGACTTGTGAAATATATGCATAAGTATATTAATTATACGAAGCCATTATGAAGGACCCTATTGGCAGGAACGTTCTGAACATGTTGATTTATTGGGAAATTGTGAAAAAAAGGGAAAAACATAGGATTAATTTTGTTAATGAACAAGTTGATCTCAATTTTTTCTTCTTTACTTAATATATTCAGATAGATAATAAATGTATGAAGCGGTAGGAATGAACAATATCATTTTTTTTTCACAAAGTAATAGGAGTGTTAGATGTCCACGTCATCGATTGTGTTCTATAAGAAGATCATTAATTGTTAAGAATTTAGTATCATGTAGTCCGAAGAAGTCGCTGTGTAGACAAAACGCGTTATAATCTCCAATAAACAAGTGCACATCATATATAATTATTCATTTGAGTCCTTTAGTAAATATTCAATATTTGAGAGCCTGAAACCTCCAGTACATAATAATAATAATGATAATCATTATAAATAAGTAATACTATATTGGAAAAAGGCAACAGAATATCTAGTTTCTTTACATTATTTGTATAATTTCTCATTCATACCTGTTCATGAACATTTTCAAAACAATATCATTAAAATCACTTTTAGAAATAACGATCCATTGATTGACAACATGATCTAACAGGGGAAATACTCAGATTTCATAATCCTTCAAACCACCATGATTTTGAGAAATCTATATGAAGTTATTATAATTACTATATTATTCTGATGGTTGTAAATATTTGATATACGTCAATAATTTGATGGAAAAATAATAACTACAAACAACACATCAATTTCACCATTATATTTCCGATTGCTTTTGCCAAATTTCAATAATTTAACATTTTCCATTGAAAACGTAACCTTTGTATCAGTCGAAACACAGAGGAACAGAATTATACGGAAGGATTGGATTCGATTTTTCCTCCATGAGTGCTGTGGCCATCGCACTGCTGGCCTTCTCATATTCTCCAAGTGCTTTCAAAACTTTCCCCAGATTATACCTGAAAGCGAAGATTCAGATCAATTTAAAGAATGATGGTGTGTGTGACTTATTTTCACCGTGCATGTCCTGTTTCTAATGAGTGGGTTGAATAAGTGGGCTTGCTTTCACGATCAAGATAACGTTTCAGTTGTCAATAGAGATTCCATACAGATAGAAACTTTACATTCCGGTAACAGAAGCAAAATAATACATTTTTTGGAAACTGTAAACATTTCTTACGCTCACAGAAAAAATCTATTACATCAAAAACATTTCATGTAAAATTGGTTGCTTTTCACAGTTAAAAAGTTATCAGATCCCATAAAGAGCCAAGCCCCTTGCAGTACAAGGACTCTCTCTACAAGCCCTTATTCTACAAATCCTACGTCTTAGACAAATAGTATGTTGTTATTTCCTCAATAACACAAAAAATACGAAACCTATCCAATTCAAACATGGTAATTAGTTGTAGAATGCCAACGCACACATTTTTGCGATATTTTGTGAGGAGCGTATCACTAAAAAATTTTAAAAAAATCTATTCTTCTATTCGTCCGACATCACTGAAGAGAGCTTTCAAAACTTCTTTACAGCCAAGTTCCAAATTTAAACACGATCGGATCTACATTGTTGGAGATCTGAGCAGCCTTGAGCGCGTTGAGTAGCTGGATGGTTGACCATTGCCACGATAACTTTCTCGAACGTAAAGAGATTGCGACTTGCAATTTTCAGGGTAGGTTGCACTTCTGAATGGGACACTTAAGTTCGTTGTTGGGCATAATCGGCCCAATGGTTTCGGAGTTAGTGTGGATTCATGGAGCCCAAATTAACGAGTATCAAGTAACAATTATAAAATAGCAAGTAAAAGTAGAGCTTGTTATTTTTCAATGAGAGTGTTCATGCAGATAATTATCAAATAACAAGTAGAAGTTGGGCAACTTTTAACTATCTACTTCAATCGAACGAGATTAAGTACTTGTACGTAACTAGTGCGCAGATGACGTAAATAACCTCACTTCATGAAATATTCGTGTTATTTATTGTGATGTTTCTTTCAGTACCTCAATAGCGCATTTGAAAATGGAATTTTAAAAACTTCTTTTCGATTATGAAGGGAAAAGAGGTTATTGTGGAAAATTAATGCCTTGAATATCCGACTTGTGCGCATTCTTAATCATAAGAGAATTTAAATTCAACAAGAGTGCCAAAAATCATTAATCCAAAACCAATAGACCAATTTTACCCAATAACGAACTTATTCGAGATATTCATTCATCAAATCTACTATGAAAATTATATTACATCAATTGAAACTCAGCCAATTTTCCACTTTTGTTCATACTGGAAATATTCTGAATCCAATTTACCTACCAAAGTATATATTTCCATCATCATATGGATTGTCCACGGGCATTATATTATCATCTTCAAAGAATACTATCATATCATCCCCTTAATTCTACGATAGCTGAGGTTATTAAATTGGTCATTTTGCATTCAATCATACTTTGTTCTCTATAACAGAATGAGTATTTCATATCAAGAATAACGAACCAGAAAGAAATTTGAAATGTCACTTAAAGCGAAATAAGATGACATGAATGAACACAGATCTTATTATAATTCATAGATAGAATAATTAAGTTCGGCCAATGAACTCTATACTAACGTAGTATAGAGTTCTATGGGTACAGCATTCTGTGAAAACATAGAAGTACGATTTATGTTTGAAATTTTGAAAAATCATATCACCGAAAGTATTAGCTTGTTAGAGTTGAAAATGATATCGATGGATTCCTATGATGAAAGTACGTCTTAAAAAAAATTGAATTTAAAATTTGGAATGTAAAAAAAAATTTTTTTTCGTTACTCCGAAACCATCATGCCGATTCTGCCCAATAACGAACTTAACCGAGATATTTATCTCCTAAACCTACTCTGAAAATTTCAACTGCCTAGCTCAATCCGTTCGAGAGTTATCGTGTTATCGGAGGGCCGGCCGGCCGGACAGAATCTATTTTGACCACGGATTCTTGATCAGTGATTCAAACCAAATCGTTCAAGACAATTTTCATCAACAAATTCGAAAATTACAGACATTTGGGCAAATTGATAAGCACTCTGTTCCGAGGAACAAGAGCGCCAAAAATAGGTTTCGCAATTTTAAGCGAAATATTCCGCAAAATAGTAGTTGTAATTTTTTGAATTTTTGCATGTCATGTGATCTTCATGAAATTTTGCAAAAGTGTTTACTTCGGTTTTTTGCATCTAACTTCTAAGTATTAATTCAATCGGATCAGTAGATCAGTTATTGAGGAAACAAAATTTGAAAATTAAAAAATGGGTTCAAGCCCTGTGGACAGGAGCTTTCTGGCGCTCTAGTTCAAACAGACAAATTATATCTCCGAAAGTATTGGTTTCTCAGAGTTGGGAATTATATCAATGGATTCATATGATATAACCGCATCATACAGGAAATTCAATTCAAATAATAGTCAATAATCAATCATGAGAATGAGAACTGCACCATGGAAGAAATCAAATTAAATCTGGCAAATTTTGCCCAATAACGAACTTAACCGAGATATTCATCTCCCTAAACTACTCTGAAAATTTCAACTACCTACCTCATTCCGTTCGAGAGTCATATCTATGTCTATGGATGAAAAGCAGTCTCAATAATCTCAGATCTCTTACTTCATGTTCCGTTCCGAAATGTAAGACTTTTCTGAGAAAAACTAATTTCGGAGCATACAACTGAGATTTTTCTCACTTCGCTCACAATTCTTCGATTGATTAGATAATGTAATGTCACAGGAACATAAGTTGACATTAGGACAATTCATACATAGAATTATATCATTCTGTGACAACGTTGAAATACGATTTATTATTGAAATTTTGAAAAATCATATCTCTGAAACTATTAGCTTGTTAGAGTTAAAAATGATATGAATGGATTCTCATGATAAAACTGCTTATTAAAAAAAAATTTAATTTGGAATTTGTTTTGTAAAAAAAAAATTATTTTTTTTTACTCCGAAACCATCTATCCGATTTTGCCCAATAACGAACTTAGCCGAGATATTTATCCCCCAAACCTACTCTGAAAATTTCAACTCTCTAGCTCATTCCGTTCGAGAGTTATCGTGCCTACGGCCGGCCGGCCGGACCGGCCGGACGGAATGAATTTCGACCACGGATTCTTGATCAGTGAGTCGAACCAAATCGTTTAAGACCATTTTCATCGAAAAATTCGAAAATTACAGACATTTGGGCAAATTGATAAGCACTCAGTTCCGAGGAACTAGAGCGCCAAAAAAAAAAAATGTTTGCCACTATATGGCAACCCGATTAGGACAAAACTTCGCACGTATATAAAGGTCATGATTCTACAATTTTAAGGTAAATTTCAGATAGATAGAGTGGTCGGTTCCGGAAATATTGATAAAAAATGAGTTTACTAAAAACGGCCATAACTCCGAAACCGCTTGGTGGATTTTGCCCGTTAACGATCTCGTCCGCAATATTTACGCTCCAAACCTACTCTCAAAATTTCAATCCTCTAACTCCTTTCGTTCCAGAGTTATCGTGCCTACGGCCGGCCGGACAGAATCGATTTCGACCTCGGATTCTTGATCAGTTAGTCGAACCCAATCGTTTGAGACCATTTTCGGCAAAAAATTCGAAAAATACAGACATTCTGGCAAAATGATAGCACGCTGTTCCTTGCGGATCACGCGCGCAAAAATATGCAATATGATCAGTCCGTAAAACTATTGTTGATTTGCGATAGATAGAAAAGAACAAGCTTAAGAGCAGAAAATACACCGAACAAACATATATTTAGCAATTCCTAACAGGTTACCAGTTAATGATGGCACGGCTGACATTCCACTCCCTTTGGATAACCCGAAAAACGAACCCTTACCGTTCCCCGATCGAGGTGTTTTATTACCGCATTCTTCATATTCCCAAATTTATCCTTATTGCTGCCAAAAAATTCATTAGATGACTGAATATAAACATAATGGAATTTAGAGGCTATTACTTCACCAATATCTATCTTGAGATAAAACATGGACATCAAATATACCATTTTTGCGCGTATGTTCTGGGGAACATCGCGTTATAGTTTTGCCCAAATGTCTGTAACTTTCGAATTTTTTGACGAAATTGGTCTCAAACGATTTAGTTCGACTCCCCGATGAAGAATTTGAGGTCAAATTTGATTCTGTCCGTCCGGCCGTCCGTTGCCACGATAATTTGAGAACGAAAAGAGCTAGCGACTTGAAATTTTCAGGGTGGGTGGCGCATCGCAATACGACGGACAAGTTCGTTAATGGGCATAATCGGCCCAGTGGTTTCCGAGTAATAACTTTGTTTTCAACCAATATACATCCGATCGAATTGAAACTTGGTGAGTAGTTGTAGAATATGAACCTAAGCACGTTCGTGAAATTTTGGGCGAATCGTATGGCTAGAAAATTTTAAAAAAATTATTAAAAAATATTTTTTTTGTCACGATAACCTGAGAACGGAAAGAGATAGCGGCTTGAAAATTTCAGGTTATGTTGTGCATATGAATGCCACATTTGAGTTTGTTTATGAGCATAATCGACCAAACGGTTTCAGAGTTATAGCCATCTGAAATTTGGTGGTTTTTTGTTCGTCATTAACTCGAAAAATACTGAACCGATTGAATTCAAACATGGTTATTAGTTGTAGAATGCCAACGGGAAAATGTTTGCGAAATTTGGTGAGGATAGCATTTGTAGAAAATTTTTAATAAATCATTGAAAATAAAAAAAAAAATCTATATATCAGTAACTATACGTTTGAAATTGCTGAAATTTTGCAAGAGCGTTCATTACCTAACTCTACTGCCAAGTTTCAAGTTTTAACACGATCGGTTGAATATTGTTGGAGATTCGAACATTCTTGTGTGAGTTCAGTAGATGGGTGACCGTTGCCTCGATAACTTTCGAACCAAAGGAGATAGGGACTTGCAATTTTCAGGGTAGGTTGCGTATCCGAAAGGGAGAGTTGAGTTCGTTTTTGGGCATAATCGGTTTAACGGTTTCCGAGTTATATCCACCTGGAATATTGTTTCCTTGATAACTCAAAAAATAAATATTCGATTGAATTGAAGCTAAGTAACTAGTAGTAGAAAATCAACACAAAGACGTGTTTAAAATTCTGTAAGAACCGTACTCTTAGAAAATTTGAAAAAAATGAGGAAAAAAAAATTTTAAGAACCGCGCCTCCAAAAAATTAAAAAAAAATTGGTTCAAGCACTGACGTGAAATCAGAAGCTTTTGCGCGTATGTTCTATTGTCCATTCTTCTGTATTGGACACCCTTAATCGAATTTACCATGGTTAATTATGTCGTCCATTCTCCTGTATTGGACACTTAATTCGAATTTACCATGGTAAATTTGAATTAATTCGAATTTACCATGGTAAATTTGAATTAAGAGTGTCCAATACAGGAGAATGGACGACATAATTAACCATGGTAAATTCGATTAAGGGTGTCCAATACAGAAGAATGGACAATAGAACATACGCGCAAAAGCTTCTGACTTCACGTCAGTGCTTGAACCAATTTTTTCAATATCTTTCGGGACCAACAATCACTGAGAATATTGATTATGAAGATCTCGAAAACTATCGAGTGAACCTGAAAAAGTACTCAAACTTGAAACAAGCTTCGATCTCGCGTAACATACGGTTCAGTCAAACTCCAAGTAATGGTTGTGAGGTTAATAGCTAAAAAAAAACATTGGGCTCACCAAGTCAAGTGATTTTTCGGTTCAATTTTTGCAGCTTCCCTTAAAGTTGTCTCCGCTAATCCTTGTAGGTCTAAATAGTGGTAAACTAATCCTAATTGCTGAAGTGATGTCACATGTTGAGGATTTATTGCAAGAGAATTCTGTAAGCATTGCCTAGCTTCGGACCATTCTTCCTTATGCATATGCAATAAAGCTTTCTAAAAATATTAAAATTACGTTATGTTTTGAATATATTAATTTGTCGATTTTCTGACCATATGCATAATATGATGACTCAGTGGATAAATTTGTGTGGCTTCCATTATGCACTGCTGTACATCACCAGGTTGGTCAAGAGACAAATATAGATCAGCAAGAAGAAGCCATATTTCAACCTGTAACATCCAAGCCCTCTGTGGACCCGGTCTGGGACAGAAACTACTCAATGAGCTCGCTACTTCACTTAGTGCTTGTTCTATTCTGGCGGCAGATGTATTCTGTAGTCGAAGGGAACCTAAAAAGGAGCTTATAAATTCACATGTTTATCCTTACAATATCAAACAGAAGGCAATATAATTATATCAAATCAATAAAGAATGTAATCATTAAAGGATACTGTGGGAGGTATACTCATTATTCAACGGTTTTTTCTGGGTTTTCTCTCCCAAACTCTGAAAAATATCTACAAAATAAAAATTAATTATTTGCTTCTGCGTAAGAAACACAGGATATTTGTCAGAAGCAATCAATTGAACAATGTTGCCTAACAAACAACAACGAAACAACATCAACGAAGAAACAACTATATTGTAACGTTTCGGAGTCTATAACAGACTCCTTCTTCAGACGCTCAATGAAAATCGAGATAATTATTTTGTTGATAGTTATTTGGTGAAATTCAAGAAAGCTAACCACTAATCGAAGATGAAAGGACTAGTAGAGACCAAAGTTTTGGAGCAATCCACAGAGTGTGTATGATTTCATCAAAGTTGAATAGCTACATACCGCGGTTTCATCCTTATTAGGAATCATCAGTGGAGCACAATTCAACGCTGATGAAAACAACACTACTAAGTAACCGGTTTAAAGAAAACCAGCAATCTCTTGTGAGTAGAATTTAGACACAAGTGACACCTGGAATTCAATCAACCAAGCTCCTCGCTGTGACTACCCAAAACTACAGATCTCTACGTATATTCTTTTCCCCTATGTGGTAATCAGCAAGTACTCGGATTCGAGTCTCATGCAATTGACCAATGGGGAGCGAAAACGCCCTGGTTAATACGCAATGCGCAATACGGAGCCATAAGAAGAGAATAACGCTTTTAGGATATTTTTTAGAGTTTGGGAGAGAAAACCCAGAAAAAACCGTTGAATAATAAAGAATGTACTTCAGTGTGAATTCTTTATTAGGTTAGAACCAAGCGCTTTCGGCCTAGGAGGCCATCATCAGGGTTCCCTGGAAGGGCAATATGTGTGAAAATGAAGTTGAATAAGATGTGTAAATTACCCGTCCAGGAATAAAATCACAGGCTGAAATGTTTGGGTAGTCGCAAACAGCAAAGATAAAAGTACAAATATAAACAATCAAAATTACGATTTTACAATTTTCAAAAGGCTACCGCATCAATTTGACTTTTCAACATACAGAAACAAATGAGGGAGACTTTTCATCTGTCAACCCTATGTCAGTGCCACAAAACGAAACAAACAATACATAGTGCAATAAACATCTCCGGATGGCTGAAGACGGACACATCAGTGGCTCGATTGCGTCGCAATCAAGAGGAACAGTGGCGCAACAGTCCAGGGGCAAGAGCATGTGAAATACACGAGGAACTGAGTGCGGGATCGGCTATAAACTGTATGAAGGTCAGCTGCACTTTCTGATTATAATATCTTGAACAAAGGGGTGAAATGACTATTAAGGTTGACTTGAGTGTTCACACATTTGGAGTTAGTCTGCATTTCGTGAACGATTTCCAGGTCCTCAAAGAGGTTTGTTTTGATGTTGTATCGGTTGGCCGTGATGCTGTGTACAATCTTAGAGTCTTGACTTGGGCTGAATTGATGTTTGGTGAATTTCAAGTGATTACCAAATGCTGATGTCTGTTCAGGTGTTCTCTAATTCTGGATGCGAGTCTTCTTCTAGTTTGTCCCACATAGGAGGTGTCGCAGCTGCCGCAGTTGATCTTATATATGCCACTGCTGTTCAATTTGTTCACTTTGTCTTTTGAGTTCCAAAGGTAAGAACTCAGTGTATTCGAGCTAGAGTGGGCGATCCTCACTCCCTCCCTAGAACGTGCGAGAACATGGGCGATATCATCTGAGATATGGCCCAGATATGGCAAGGAATGATATTTAAAGGTGGAATCACCTGTATTAGATTGGTAGGCCAGATTCCTTCGTTGTCTAACCAGAATGTTGTTTTTGATCACATCAACTAGATTTGGATCATAGCCATTATTCGGGGCCATCTGCCTGATTATGTCAAGCTCCGTATCCCTCTTTTCTTCTGACAATCGAATGTTCAGGGCTCTATTTTGCTGCTAATTTGTGGCATTGTGACATAATCAGACAGATGGCCCTGAATAATGGCTGTGATCCAAATCTAGTTGATGTGATCAAAAACAACAATCTGGTTAGACAACGAAGGAATCTGGCCTACCAATCTGATATCATCTTTCAAACTCCTGAAGTATATGTTCCGTCGTGCTGATACCACATACGATTATATACCAAATCCACAGGAAAATCTTGTAGCAAATTTGCGTGATCGTTTTCTGAATATTTCAGGTACGCAACGGCATTCATTTGAATGCCGACTTTTAATAGGAGATGCATTGGTCGGCGTGGTCATGTGCTATGGCCTGCGAGATCACCGAACTTGAATCCTTTGGATTATTTTGTATGAGGGCATTCTAAACAACTTTCTTTGGCAGTGGAAATCAATAATCAAGACCAATTAATGGAACGAATTATTAATGCAGTCGAATCCACTCAAAATAGGCACAACATGCAATTAGTATACGATATTTTATAACATTTGATTTAAGTATTTCTGAGTTTTTATATCATGTATTGAAGTTGAAAATTGATCACATGCAGAAACTTTGAAGTCTGATATTATTTAACATTTTTTCATCGAGAATATCAGCCTGTACACGTTCCTTAATTTTTCGCCTTGAGTTTTGGATCACCCAATACATTAATTGAAATAAAAATTATGAAGTCACTCTGTAAAAATGTATGAAGTCATAAGTAAATTTTTAATGCCATAAAGTAGTTAATTAAATGCTAAAATTGACCTGTCCGAGCGTTTTGCTTGAAAACATTCAATAACGTAGTTATGAATTTTGCCCCTTACTTTATCCACACACTGTATAATGGTGTCAATGTAGCAATTCATTAATTTTTAAATAGAAAAATTCGAAATTTTTCCATTTCTCGGCAGTTCCTGATAATTTTTCTCTTCATAAGAACTTTCCTCGAACTCCAAGGAATATAAAAAATAGCTAAGTTGGCCCAGCGTTTCTAAGCCGAGATGAATATATTTTTTTGAATTTTACGGTCCTCACAAAATTTCCCTAATTCTTTATGTCGGCATTCTTCAACTAAAGGGTTTTCCAATAAGATGTGTTATTTTGATATTCAAAGAAAAATGCCATTTTTCAATATAAATGATCGGATGTTTATTTTATTATAAAGAAGAAGCTATGGCGTTAATAGTGGAAAATATCATCAGGCAAATGACCACCACGACCACGCTTACAGGACCATATCCTTTTAATGAAATTTTCCATAACCAAATCGCAAAGTGGCTGCCCTATGTCCTCGATAGCCTCACGAATTCCATCTTTGAGGTCTTGAATCGACGCTGGGCTATTGGTGTAGACCTTCTCTTTCACGTGGCCCCAAACGAAGAAGTCGCAAGGTGTTAAATCACAAGATCTCGGTGGCCAATTGTGATCACCTCTTCGAGAGATAACACGGTCCGGAAACTTTTCCCGCAAAATATCAATGGTTTCGTTGTTGTGCGGCACGTAGCGCCGTCTTGTTGAAAGTAAATGTTGTCCAGATCAATACCATCCAATTCCGGCCATAAAAAATCATTAATCATCTCTCGATAGCGCAATCCATTCACCGTAACTGTTGCTCAAGCGTCATTTTCGAAAAAGTATGGTCCAATTACTCCGCCGGACCATAACCCGCACCAAACAGTCACATGTTGAGGATAGGTAAGCTTTTCAACAATAACTCTTGGGTTTTTGAGCTCCAGATGCGACAATTTTGCTTGTTCCAAAGAACGACGAGGAATGGACAAACCTGGGTTTTCTTCTACACTTTCGGCTACAGCAGCAATATTCTCGGCTGTTCTTGAGCGACGTGCACGGGTTTTATTCTTCACATAACTAACTTGTCCCAACAGCTCGAATTTTTCCACCAATTTCTTTATTGCGGTCCGACAAGGTGCTTCACGACGAGCCAAAAATGTTCGAGTTTTACGAACCGTCTCTGCCAAATTTTCACCATTTTTGGCGCTCTAGTTCCTAGGAACTGAGTGCTTATCAATTTGCCCAAATGTCTGTAATTTTCGAATTTTTAGCTGAAAATGGTCTCAAACGATTTGGTTCGACTCACTGATCAAGAATCCGAGGTAAAATCGATTCTGTCCGGCCGGTCCGGCAAGCCGTAGGCACGATAACTCTCGAAAGAAAGGAATTAGAGGATTGAAATTTGCAAGGTGGGTTTGGAGCGTAAATATCTCGGACAAGTTCGTCAATGGGCGAAATCCATAAAGCGGTTTCGGAGTTATGGCCAATTTTAGTAAAAACATTTTTTATGAATATTTCCGAAACCGATCACTCGATCTATCTGAAATTTAGCATCAAATTGTAGAATCATGACCTTTATACGCATGTGAAGTTTTGTATTGACCAGAATACCGCAAAGTTTCAAAAAAAAAATTTGAAAATAAAAAAAAAAAAATTCTACAATAACTCTTGAACGGAATGAGCTAGGCAGTTGAAATTTTCAGAGTTGGTTAGGGAGATGAATATCTCGGTTAAGTAAGTTATTGGGCAAAATAGGCCTGATGGTTTTAGAGTAACGAAAAAAAAAAAATTTTTTTAAGTCATAAATTTCAAATTCAATTTTTATTTAAGATGCAGTTTCACCATTAAAATCCATCGATATCATTTTCAACTCCAATAAGCTAATACTTTCGGAAATATCATTTTTCGAAATTTCAATAATGAATCGTACTTCTATGTTTTCACAGAATGTTATAATTATTCTATCTAAGCTTTATTATATGATCTGTGTTCATACTCGTACATGTCATCCTTTTCTATAAGAGAGAGTCAAATTCATTTCAGCTATTTTAATTTGATTTCTTCCATGGTGCAGTTCTCATTCTCAGATTGCTCATTTATTTGAATTGAATTTCCTGTATGATGCAGTTCTATCATAAGAATACATTGATATAATTACCAACTCTGAGAAACCAATACTTTCGGAATTATAATTTGTCTGTTTCAACTAGAGCGCCAGAAAGCTCCTGTCCACAGGGCTTGAACTCATTTTTATAGTGAATTTTAATAATTTCAATGCTTTCTTGAAGCGTGTATCGTTCTATTTGTATCAATGGCGTAGTTTCTACTTGTCACATGTCAAAAAATGACTGCTTCAAAAGTGAGATCTACCGAAATAGCGGGCTATTCAAAATAACACCTCTTATTGGAAAACCCTTTAGTTACCAAAATTTGTACTCGGAAACCGTTGGGCCGATTATCCCCATTAGCGAAGTTGTCGTCGCAATAGGACGCGCCACCAATCTTACAATAAAACAAACTCAAATACTAGGTACATACATGATGTCATTTTCACCAGTGAATTTACGTATTGCAAGCTCTAACATACCAGCTGTTGTATTCTACAATTTCGATAACAACTGAGAAATCTACTTACTTGAATCTTTATCTGACATTTCTGAAGGGTACAACTGAAATATTGATCTAGTATCACTTTTTCTATCACATTCGGGCATGTCAGAATTTGTTTGTCCTTCATAGAGATTCTTCCATAATTCCAACATTTGTTTAGCAGTTGACAGGGCCTTCTAAAATAAACTTTCAATAGAAAAAATAATTAACTAATTTATTAATTCTTAATAACTAATATTGATATAATAATAATATTCGTTGCTCCCTCAGGGACTCTGGGATGTGTCTCAGACCCAGGTAACACAGACCTCGCATAGAGGTCTTTGAGAGGTTACAATGTGGATGAAAATGCGATCTCCCACTGTGAGATCCTCAAGATATCACACAGATAACCAGAATAAGATATTCCTATTGCGAGCTCCTGAAGACATCCCAAAGATAACCAGAATAAGATATTCCTGTTGCGAGATCCTCAAGATATCACATATGTAAACACAATAAGATATTCCCATTGCGAGCTCCTAGAGATATCATGCAGATAACTAGAAAAAGACATTGCTATTGCGAGCTCCTCAAGATATCACAAGTGTAACGATATTAACACATTCCATTGCGGGGTCCTAAAGACCTCGCAAATTCAACAAGAATAGTAAATCAGGTGGCGTGTTGCAGGGATCTACTCCATCCCTACTCTGCACTTCTCGTTACCACAGGTAGATGGCGCAATCGTCTACTCTGTACCCGGAAGACCAACCCCATCGCTAATAATCCGAATGGAATATCGATCTGCGCATCGAAGTGATGAATTCGGCGCCACACATGTACTGCACATTTGGAGGATATATAGATTATATATCCATATCGCAGCCATCTTCTCTCAGTACTGCCCCAGTGCCCCGGATGAGCAGCATGAGAACTTTCCAATGTGATATCTCTGAGATGTTACTAGGGTCATCCCCTGTGGCGGACATTTGGAGGTGATAGGGAGTTCTTGGCGACCTCCCAGCGATATCGCAATAGGCGTCACAATATCCTGGCAAGCGCTAGCCGAGACATCTCTGGGAGGTCCCTGTGTTACCTGGGAGTACGGGCTTAGCAAACCCGAGGTACCCTAGCTAAACCTGGCAGTAGGTATAAAATGCAAAACCGCACGGGGGCACTACTTAGTATCATACGGGTGTGACAAGCCCGCAGACGCCGGTAACTCTCAACCGATGATGAATTACAATCTACGGAGCCTCGGGAACAGCTGCTGCCTGGGCACGTCTGGGGTTGGTGCTTGACGTGACAGCATGCGAACCACCAACGCCAGGATGCTGAGGATGCGGGCGCCTGTCATACAAGAAATTACAGCTTCCGACGAGGACATCGAGGAGAGAGAACAAGTTGTCGGTCACATAGGGAATCATCGCACGCAAGAGCAACCCGTAGTCGGACCCGACAACAGTAACAAGGCCGCATAAAGGGAAAGCCACAAGTGGACACCCGAGCAACACGAACAACTGTCTGTGTTATACCCAAGATCGAGACCAGAAATAAGGGGATATATGGGTAGACTGCATGATCTGTGGTGTGAGAATCTGCCCTATCGCAACTTCATGACGAAGCAAAACCTACGAGACCAGGTGAGCCATCTCAAGAAGAGTTGAATCTTGCAGCAGCATCAAGAGTCAGAGGGTATAGAAGAACAAGCTGAAGAGTAGGTGAGTGATGCTCCAAACCAACAGCAACATTTGACGAATCAAAGGAGAGAAGAACGGGATGAGAGGCTAGTGAGAGATGCCGCAAACATCCAATCTATTATGCCTGGATTGCGATGTGAAGAAGTCGCAGCACCGGACATGGAGCAGGTGAGAGATGTTCAGAGCTATTCGCCAATAGAAGAGAAGCATTTGAGGCTGCAGTGGGGAATCCTAACTTATGGACCACAAGGCTGAAATCGAGACTCCCAGCTGAAGATCCAGCCGCGATGAATATTATAATCGACGATCACCTAAAGGAGGACTGTTCGCTAGAAAATGTCGTAACTGCAGTGAGAGCTGCTGCTTCACTTCTGCGCCCACTAGGAATAACAACAACAAAGGAGGACAAACATAAGTCAAGATTGATTAAGCTAGACAAGAAGATAAGAACCGTCAAGCAGCAATCATCTTGGTATCAATGTATCATAGATGTTATGAAAGGACATCTGAAGCCGTGCAAGTAAATAGAGGTCATGATGGGTGAGCTGCGTGTGTTGCATCGTACGATGAGCCTGCCCACCTTGAATCTATTGAAGCAGAAAGCTGTCGATAAAATAAGATCACCTGCGGCGGCAAGGAAGAAGCTCATCAAAAAGCAAAACTGGATAGACGATAACAACACCTTCACCACCAAACCTTCAAAGTTATTTCGACCCACCACTACCGAACGAAGTCGAAGATTTCTGGAGAAAATTGTACGAGCGATTAGCGGAAACCAGGGATACTCCAGCACTTCACAGATTCCAGATATTATATGATGAAAGTCTGCAGCAAACCGAAGAGCTGACTGAAATAACAACCGAAGAGATAAGACATGCCTTGAAGAACAAGCATGATTTCACGGCACCTGGACTGGATGGCGTTCAGAACTACTGGTGGAAGAACTTTCCAGCTACCCACCAACACCTAGCTAGATTATTCAATGAGATAGTAATTCACCGTGAGCCAATGACTTCATGGTTGGTAGAGGGCAGAACTGTACTGATACCGAAATCAGGTGATCTAGGACAGCCAAAAAACAACCGCCCAATCACGTGTCTGAATACATTGTATAAAATTCTCACAAGTGTTCTCCAACATCGGATTCTGGAGTCCATTGGACCAGTGTCGAATCAAATCCACGAACAAAGAGGAGCGAGGAAAGGAGTACAGGGGTGCAAGGACAACCTCCTTATAGACAAAAGCATTTGTCAAAATGCGGAACACTACAAGCGCGACCTACATACATCATGGTTAGATTACGCGAAAGCATTCGATACATCGGCGCACAGCTTGATAATACGGCTGCTGGAGATGCTCAAAGTCCACCCTAACATCGCCCATGCGATGGGAAAAATCATGGCGTTATAGAAAACTAAGTTCGCCGTTCGATCCGAAGGTCGGACCGCTTATACTGGATAGGTGAGATACAGGCGAGGCGTATTTCAAGGAGACTCGCTAAGCCCGTTATTGTTCTGCATAACACTTCTACCATTAACAACTGAGTTGAGGGCAAGCAGAATAGGGTACAAGGCCGGGCCACCAGGCAGAAGAGAACATCTGATCTCACATCTTCTCTACATGGAGGACTTAAATCTGTACGCTTCTTCCAAGGCAGCACTACAACAACAACAACTGAATATCGTTGCCGAATACACATCAGCAATAGGAATGTCATTCGGTTTGGACAAATGTGCTGTTTTTCATCTAAGCAGAGGAAGAACTGAAGAAACAGGAGAAGGCATCGACCTAGAAGGCATTCGACACCTCGAAGAGGAAGAAACATACCAATTCTTTGGGATGAAAGAATGAGGTGCACTGGAAACAACCCAAATCCAGGATACCTTAACAGCTAGCTACAAAAAGAAGATCCGGGATATATGGAAATCACAGCTGTCCGGGAAAAATAAAGTATCTGCTACGAACATCTTGGCAGTACCGATAATCACCTACTCATTCGGTATAGTTAACTGGACAGTGAATGAAATTCTCGAGCTAGACAGAACCACTCGTAAAGTGATGAACATTAATCGTAGCCTGCATCCCAACTGCTCGATTCAAAGGATATACCTTCCACGAACGCAGGGAGGCAGAGGTTTGCACAGTTTGGAATACCAACACAATCAACAAACGCTGGAAATGGCAATAAGGATATTGAGAAGCGAAGATCCGCTTCTGAAAATGGTGGTTCAGCATGAAATCAGGAACCAAGGAGCTTTCCTATTTAGGGCTGGTCAGAGAGCTTTGGAGCTCTGTATAACCGGCATATCCATCGATCATGAGCTAGAAGGAACACCTATCTCGCCGAAAGACCAAAGAAGAGTTGGCAGAGAGATAAGGCAGGCACAACTGAAGAAACTACTCGAAGATCACATGAGTAAACACCTGCACTCCATATACCTCAGGAGTTTGAAAGATCAGGGCCTGTTGGAAGAATTATCCTTCGCCTTTTTGAAGTACGCTGGACTCAAGTCAGAAACGGTGGGATTTGTTATAGCTTGTCAATATGGGGTTATAAATACCAGATGGTATAAAAAGAACATCGTGAAAGTGGACACCCCCACAACGTGCAGAGCATGTCACAGCCAGCAAGAAACTATTATGCACGTTCTGTCTGCTTGCAGAGTCCATGCTCCATCAGGATATGTGGAAAGACACAATGCGGCACTCCGAATGGTCCACTTCTATCTGAGAGAGGTTTATGGTTTAGACAAGGAACCAGTGCTACCATATGTGCCTCTGGAGATTGAAGCAGTTGATGAAAATGACAGAGCTCGCATCTACTGGAACTATGCGATTCTAACAACTCGGCAGATCCACGCCATAAAGCCAGATACACTTCTGGTGGACAAAGAACTCAAGGCATTGTTTGTCGTCGAATTTTGCTCCCCCGCAGAAAATAATGTGGTGATGAAAGAAGAACAGAAGAGGGAAAAATACAAGGATTTAGTGTTCGAACTGGGGATCCTGTATCCAAGGCATAAGGTTAGGATGGTTGCACTAATCATAGGATGCCTAGGCGGAACGAGAGCGAACTACGTGACTGAATTGAAGATTATTCCGACCTGCAAATCTCTGGCCGAGGATTTAGCGCACAGAATGCAGAAGGCCGTGTTGCTCGGATCACTTCGAGTCATCAGGTCCCATCAACTATGAAGGCCGCTTGCAGCTTATCTCTTTTGTTAAGAGACGCTGTAAGGGCAGGAAGAAGAACTACTCCAAGGAACGTGGGAGAGGTTTTTTAGTGAGTAACCAATCAACATCTGGAGTCTCATACTCCTGAGAGAAGCGGACGCTCTCAGGGCGGGCCTATAAAAGGTTTTTTTTCATTCGCTTTTTGAACTGAATCGTTTGAGAATTAAAAACAAACAAAAAATCAATCAAATCTTGAACTGTTCTGTGAAAAATTGTTGATTATTCTCAATCAATACCTATTTGGAATTACCTTACCTCAGGCCCTTCTTCATGTATTTCTAAATGTGCCTTGAGGTACATCAAATTCAGACAATCAGGATACTCCCCCAGTGCATTTTCCACTATTGCAAGAGCAGATTTATGTTCCTGTTCGGCTGATAAAAGTAAAACTAGTAAATGCAGAGTAGCGGAATGTTCCGGATGTAGATCTAATGCCATTCGAACATGATATTGGGCATCACTGAGTTGATCAGTAAGTGCTAAGAGCAGACCAAGATAATAATGACATAGATGGTCGTTTGGTTCCAAATCAAATGCACTGAAAAATAGGTAGAGACATAAGAAACCCAAGAACGAAACAAGATTAACTATTATACCTTCTGAGTTGTGACAGTGCTTTCAACCTCCATTCGTCCTTGTCCTTCTTCAGTAGACATGCTTCTGCTAAAAGGTGGTAACCAATACCGACATACAAGTATGAACGGCCAAGGAAACCAGAAGTATTCTCCATATCTTTAAGGACAGCTTCTCTTGCATATTTCAGTCCTTCTTGTGGTAAGTTTAAATATTGATAACACAATTTAGCAGCTAATAAATAATTATCTATCGCTTTGGGATCTAGTCTAATTACCTCCTTGAGCACAGAGAAGCCGAGACTATATTTCCCAATGGAAATAAGACTCAGAGCATTTTGTTTCCATAAATATAATTCTTCAAAGGAAAACTTCATGGAGCGTTCTAGAGACTGAAATAAACATAGAGTATTACAGATATTAATTTATTATATTATATTATTATTATCATTTTTTTATACTATATTATTATACTGATCCGCCTAGGTCCTCCCCAAGAAGACCCCTCATGAGCGAGTAAGGAGAATCAGTATGCTTTTTTACTGTGTCCTTACGCCACATTAGGCACATCACTGTTAATTTTTGACCCAACAGTGAATGGTGGCGATTACCGTGAGTAGAAAATTTCTTTCCTAGTCTCGGGATTGAACTTGGGCTTCCGCTCCCAAGTAAAACGCTCTACCACTGAACCAACCGCACTATTGTGGTGTGGTGTGGAGTAGCGGATGGTTGTGCATGATATTGAGGTGTGGCGTATTATAATAATACTAACAATCTTTATTATCCTGATATATTGTATAGGATGGGCCATAAAACAGCTTAAATATAGAATGTAAAATCA
Organism: Halyzia sedecimguttata; assembly: GCA_937662695.2. Taxonomy (NCBI): domain Eukaryota; kingdom Metazoa; phylum Arthropoda; class Insecta; order Coleoptera; family Coccinellidae; genus Halyzia; species Halyzia sedecimguttata. Next base: position 1,404,602 of record OW569418.2, on the reverse strand, counting down.
GTAAACAGTTCTCACACATTCAATGAAAGTTTTTTTTGTTCATTCATTTCCTGAAGGGAGTAATTTTTTTTTATAAGGGAAGACTTAAATGTAATCTTGGAGGTGTTGATAGTACTAGAGTTTTCCAGTTCAAAGGGAAGCAACCATCATAAAGAATGGAAAAATGTAAGTATGCTACAAACATATCACACGCTTGGCCGTACATACGCAATATCCCACTTCAATGAAGCGAGCTACACTCATTCCCGCCCGTAGCCTTTTCCGATAAGAAAGCGCCTATGTTTAAAATCCGCTATTGTACATAATTATGTGAAAGATCTCAATCTGTAAATATATTATATTAGAATCCTCTCACTGTACCTCTTGGAGCAGAGGTATTTGACCCCATCTGACGGTAGCTATTGTTAATAAATCATATACTCTAGTGGCTTCTATGTAGGCACTTAATCTTGCTTCTTTAAACTCAGGAGATTGAGATAAAACTGCATTTTTGACAGCCATTGACTCAGCTACAGAAAGAAGAAGGATGACTTCTTCACACTCATTTTTAGGAATAAACTGTAAAAAGTAGAATTAATGATTGGTTACGTTCGTTCATAAAACTATTTTACCTGGCTGAGGGCTGCATAATGTTTAGGCTTCCACAGAGATGTTTTCTGGGGCATCATCAACGGAGATACATAGTTTTCACCCAGTTGACCTTGTAGTAAGAGTTCGGCTAGTTGGCACATGAATTTCAGTCGTATACCAGTTACTCCAGCACATTCTAGAGCACATAGAGTACTCCTATATCTCTCGAGTGCCTGCTCAGGTTTGCCTTGTTGAAGGAGTAATAAAGGAGCATTCTGCATTGCTTGCTCAAGTACTATACCCAGTGATTTTTGAACACCCGATGGTTGAGGAGAATGCGTCCCACCTAAAAATTCATTAAAAATATAATACTGCACGATTATTTCTGCAGCTGAAGGTAAGCATACACTTGCTTGAAATTTCATATTGAATGCTATGCAATTTTATATTAAATGTCATATGAAACATGTTAGCGAGACATACCGCCGTATTCACAAAGCATTCAATCTCAGTTAGGTCCTAACGGCAACCTCAATTTACGTATTTAACGGTGGTGAAACAGGCCTGTTTCACGTTAATTTTCACGTTAACTGAGGTTGCGATTCTTATTTATCCTTAACTGAGGATTTCAGTTAGGACTTAACGGAGATTGAATGCTTTGTGAATACGGCGGAATATATGTTTCAACGGAAACATACTTCACTAATGAAATAAGTTTTATGCACTGTTCAACCGGTCACACAGAACACGAGACAGAAAAATGTATTCAAATCTTTTTCTTCGGTTCCATATAGGGTATATTCGCTACTATTGTCTTTTCATTTTCATTGGGTGATTCAATTTCACCCAACACTTTTCAATAGGGTATATATTCACTTCGCTACTTCCAAGCGTTGTAATTTTTTCTTAGGATTTGTTTTGTAAGGACTTTTTTTGAGCTTCAAAAGATTTGAAGGATATGGCCGATATATTCAAGAATAGATTCGAAAATAGCATTTTAATTAAAAATTTTCAATAGGTTTGCAATATCGAGAATCCATTAGAATGTCACAGATTTACGAAGTAACCCCGGAAAATAAAACAACCTGTCCAAAATCACCGATTTATTGATTGCCGATGAGTGGATAATGACAAACGATATGAGTGCTAGCTAGCTTAGGAGTAGAGCATCGGACTTTGACCCGGAAGGTCCAGTGTTCAATACCGGGCTAGGAAAAAGCCGTTGGTCGAAAAATCAGCAATGCTGTGCATAAAGTGCACTTAATTCAAATTTACCATGGTAAATTCGAATTTACCATGGTAAATTCGAATTAAGAGTGTCCAATACACGAGAATGGACAACATAATTTACCATGGTAAATTCGATTAAGGGTGTCCAAAACAGAAGAATGGACAATAGAACATACGCATACAAATTTTCAAGGGGTACGGTTCTTACAAAATTTTAAACACGTATTTATGTTGATTTTCTACTACTAGTTACCAAGCTTCAATTCGATCGAAAATTTATTTTTTGAGTTATCAAGGAAATAATATTCCAGGTGGGTATAACTCGGAAACCGTTAGACCGATTATGCCCAAAAACGAACTCAACTCTCCCATTCGGATACGCAACCTACCCTGAAAATTGCAAGTCGCTATCTCCTTTTTTTCGAAAGTTATCGAGGCAACGGTCACCCATCTACTGAACTCACACAAGGCTGCTCGAATCTCCAACAATATTTAACCGATCGTGTTAAAACTTGAAACTTGGCAGTAGAGTTAGGTTATAAAGGCTCTTGCAAAATTTCAGCAATTTCAAACGAATAGTTACTGATATATAGAATTTCTTTTTTCTATTTTCAATGATTTTTTAAAAATTTTCTACAAATACTATCCTCACGAAATTTAGCAAAAATTTTCGCATTGTCATTCTACAACTAATAACCATGTTTGAAATCAATCGGTTTAGTATTTTTCGAGTTAATGAGGAACAAAACACAACAAAATTTCAGATGGCTATATCTCTAAAACCGTTTGGCCGATTATGCTTATAAACAAACTCAAATGTCGCATTCAGATGCACAACCTAACCTGAAATCTTCAAGCCGCTATCTCTTTCCGTTCTCAAGTTATCGTGACAACAAAAATATTTTTTATGAATTTTCTAGCCATACGATTCGCACAAAATTTCACAAACGTGCTTAGGTTTATATTCTACAACTATTCACCAAGTTTCAATTCGATCGGATATATTGGTTGAAAACAAAATTATTACTCGGAGACCATTGGGCCGATTATGCCCATTAACGAACTTGTCCGTCGTATTGAGATGCGCCACCTACCCTGAAAATTTCAAGTCGTTAGCTCTTTCCGTTCTCAAGTTATCGCGGCAACGGCCGGACGGCCGGCCTAACAGAATCAAATTTGACCTCTAATTCTTCATTGGGTAGTCGAACTGAATCGTTTGAGACCATTTTCGTAAAAAAAATCGAAAGTTACAGACATTTGGGCAAAATGATAACGCGATGTTCCCCAGAATATAAGCGCAAAAATGGCCATAACTCCGCAACCGCTTGGTGGATTTCGTCCGTCAAAAACTTGTCCGAGGTATTTACGCTCCAAAACTACCCTTCAATCCTCTAACTCGTTTCGTTCGAGAGTTATCGTGCTAACGGCCAGCCGGACCGGACCGACAGACTTGAATTTGACCTAGGATTATTCATCAATGAGTTGGACTCAATCGTTTGAGACCATTTTCAACAAAAAATTCGAAAAATACAGACCTTGTGGCAAAATGATAGCACGCTGTTCAATGCGGAACACGCGCGCAAAATGAATAATATATTTCATTGGCGAAACAAAAGTTCAATCATTCATCGCATTACTGTTCATCCATAATATTATTGTGATTTTAGATCTAACTATTTGTGATATTTACTGGGATTAATAAGTCGTTGGTGATTCTTCAATTCTTGACTAAACGCTGTAATATCCCGTGATTTAAATAAATAGCAATAATTTCTATTTTCATAGAAATAACCATAATTAAAGTACTGTGATTCTTATGTTCGCAATAAAACGCTCTGTGCATAGGTTCTATGCTTGTATGAATTTCGATGGTCCGGATGTAAACAAATGATGTGGTGTTTTCTAACAGGACCAATGGCCTTTGAATATATCTCAAGTGGTACGCTTGGCGTCTTATTAGAACTTAGAAAGGAAGACGGTGGATTATCGAAGCCCTCTGTTCTTTTGTGTGGGCTGCAACAACGAGATCGTTCCACAGTTTGAATAATTTCTTTGATTCTTTGAACGGTAGTGGTATTATTGTAAGTCGAACAATCCACAAGTAAGTTTTCTGCATTGATAATGATTATTAACACTGCTTTTAAGTTTGTTTACCCGATCTTTATACTGCCTTGACTAAAATATGCTACTCCTTAACAATTTCATGGAGCTTATATTACTTTTCTTTCAGTGTGCAATCTGGTTCGTAAATCAGAGTATACGTATTACAAGAACTGAATAATTATCCTATTTGTTTGATATCACTGATATACATTATGCATTTACCTAGTGGGACCAATGCAATTCCGGTGTTTGCTATAAATATTGAATGCTAAGCTTGTTCATTGGGTTCTTTATGTGGCTTAAAGGATTCAGTCCACATCTGGTGTGTATGCATGTCAATATACAGGGTGGCCATTTGAAAACGAAACAGACGAGATTACAGACGAAATAAAGTTTTTCGATAGAAATGCTCGGACAGGTCGATTTCTGTTTCGAGGGGGACAACTTAAGATGTAGGTTACGGACGCATAGCGCTTCAACCCTTGCTACTACAGCCCTCACCCCCAAATTTTGAATAGGGAAGATGGGGTGAGTGATACCTCATTTGAAAGGTATTTTTATACTGATTTCAGCACAGTAATTGTTTTTTCATTTTATGCATTAGTTCTCGAAATATTCATGCGTTAGTTGATTTTATCACTTAAATTAATTTTTTGCGAATAATTGACATTTCGTGCTTCCGAAACACCAAAATTTCCGTACTTGTATTTGAAATTGCAAAACATCTACCAATGGGCAAATGAAGTCATACCGTAGGTGTTAACGCTACTAAGGCCAGATGTTCGACTAGCTGTTTTATTCACTGAAATATCATTCTCCAACTGTACGGTATCAGAACGATTTGAAGTATTGATCTAAGAAATTAGACTTTTCAAAGTAAAGTAAATAAGTTATCAAAAACTCACATCAATTAATTAAATATTCAAATTGTTCACCATTAGCTTCCATACAATGAAATAAGTTTTGTTCGAAACGATGGCGCACATTTTGCAGCATTTCTGGAGTGATTTGACGACATTCGTTCACTATACGTCTTCTTAAATCCTCTATGGAATCGGGCTGTGTAGAGTAAATTTTACTCTTCAAGTGGCCCCAAAGAAAAAAATCTAGTGGTGACAGATCTGGCGATCTGGCTGGCCATTCAGTGGGACCCCTTCTTCCAATCCACCGATTCGGAAATCTTTGATCCAGATATTCTCGAACTGGAAGGCGTAGTGTGGAGGAGCTCCATCCTGCTGAAACACAATCTGATCTTCCACATAATTTCCAGCATTGTTTTCAATAATTTCCGTCAAAATTGGATCAATGTGATTTTCCAATAAGTCCAAATACATATCTCCAGTAAGATTTCCCGGTAAAAAGAAACGGCCGACAATGTTGTCACCAAATATTCCAGCCCAAACATTGAGTTTTTCTGGTTGTTGAGTATAAACTTCGTGGAACAATCTCGGATTAGCATCGGCCCAATAACGACAATTGTGTCGATTTACTTTGCCGTTTAGAAAGAACGAACACTCATCGGAGAAACAAACATTGTACAGATAATTGGGATTAGCAGTTACTCGTTCACTCATTGTATCACAAAATTCAACACGACGGTCAAAATCATCTTCGTTTAGTGCGTGTGAAAGATGGATTTTGTAAGGATGGAATTTATGATGCTTCAAAATATTTGCAATTCGAGTTCGTGTAAAACCAGATTCATGTGCTAGCTGCCTCGTACTCGTCATTGGATTCAGAGCAATCTGTCCAAGAACAGCTACTTCAGCTGCTTCATTTCTTTCCATGTTTCGTTTTTTATTAGCCACGGACCCGGTTTCTTGAAACTTTGACACTAATTCCAAAACATACTTCCTATTAACATGTTTATCTAAATGTCGTTGATTGAAGAATTCTGCGGTTCTATTCACACATTGATTGTTTGCAAAAAAAAGTGAAATTATTTCCACCCGCTGTGCAATTGAATAAACCATGTCGAACAATGAATTAGAACACATACAAGTCTCGATTCAAAACTAAGAATAATTCACATGTCAAAGAACCAGTAAGCCAACTTAATGATCTGTTCGTAATAAATAAAAAATTATCGATTCTCATTTTTTTGAAAAAGATATGAATACAATAATCAACAAAATGAAAACATATTGAAGCCAACTGAGAAAACACTTCATAATTAAGTCGGAAATCGTTTCACGAATTGGGACTGGAATATTTCTGTGGCATCATTAATGATTCGATTTTCTTACCTGGTAATCTGATTAGAGATATGTACGTATTTGGACTTTTTGGAGATTTCTATAGATCCAGTGTTACCGCATGTTATTGGAAATACTGCAAATTTATATCGAAGATAATTTAGATTGAGTTTCAGCAAGATTGAGCTCCTTCGCAATACGCTTTGTTTGTTCGACATCTTGATTAAAGATTTCTATGTCAGTGGATTGGAGGAAGGAAGCCACAGTCATGATTGTTTTGAAGCTCAAAATGTCGATTTTTCACAAAAAAACACTACAAGTGCCATGAAAACACCACTTCATTTTCAAATATTTAGTTAAGAATATTTCGAGAACTAATGCATAAAATGAAAAAACAATTACTGTGCTGAAATCAGTATAAAAATACCTTTCAAATGAGGTATCACTCACCCCATCTTCCCTATTCAAAATTTGGGGGTGAGGGCTGTAGTAGCAAGGGTTGAAGCGCTATGCGTCCGTAACCTACATCTTAAGTTGTCCCCCTCGAAACAGAAATCGACCTGTCCGAGCATTTCTATCGAAAAACTTTATTTCGTCTGTAATCTCGTCTGTTTCGTTTTCAAATGGCCACCCTGTATGTGTTCTAGGGCAACATTTTCCCCGGTGGAAGTCGAAGGTCCGGGATCGGGCATTGACGTATTGCTATTCGGGTTTTCCGTTATGAGTTGCATGTTTCTATTATAATTACTATTGAATACCTACTTGATATTAGCATGGCCTTTGATGTACACCGACGAACATTGTCTGAAACACGACCTTGGGTATCTGGAGTTGTATAATTCGGCCCTCGTATCCACACTGTTAGCTACCTGTGAATTGGTGTCGAAATGAAAGGGGGATGTGTGACGTTACACCTAAGCTACCGGGTTCCTATGAACACCTTTGCAAGTTACTTTTATGTGTAATTTGGATGATATCCATACACCAGAATGTTATTGCTTCCACTATGTACCTGTTTTGATGTACCATATCATTATTTCGTTCTACTATGTATCTATTGCTATTGACCATGCACATATTGATCTTCACGATATACCTATGGCTACTCACCATGTACCTATAGCCATTTACTATGTACCTATTGCAATTGACCATGTACCTGTGTCTATGCATTATGACTTAATTCGATCCAGCATACATCTATATACTGATGATTTTACCATTTTACATGTACCAGTGAATATATCTACAGGGTGAGTCTTTGACCACTGCATTAATTTTAACCAAAGATTCCTCTCTTCAAATGAAACACTTTTTTCATTTAACATTTCTCCAAATTCAGCTCAGGTAAAAAGATACAGGCTGTTGAAATTTTGAAAAAAAATCAGTTTTTATTTTGTAGCATTGACATCCTTTTTTCGAATAAAATGAATGTTGGCGTAAAGTTTCCTACAACGATGATACATATTTTCCAAATATTAGTTATTTTCTACTTCTACTGGTTTTCTAGTTATGGACTCGTGGATTCATAAAACTAAACGAAATTAGCATAAAGAAAGCATATAAAGTTTTTCTTGAGTCATTTCAAAATATTCCATCGTTTTAGAACATTATATTATTCTTCATCATTTCCCCTTAAACGCACCGTTTTCGAGATATTCTTCATTGAATGTTTTAAAATGGAAAGCTCCAGAAATTTCACTACTTTTATGGCTCCGTCCCTGAGCGTTGGAATCCCGAATCAAGCTCTAAACCACGTTACCATGCCTTATTCTCGTCCGCCAACAATGTCATAGATAATTTATATGCGGGAGTGTATTAGCACATTGTGAAATCTTTAAACGCTTGTAACTTTTTACCTGAGCCGAATCTGGAAAAATGGTAAATGAAAAAAGTGTTTAATTTGATGAGAGGAATCTTTGGTTAAAATTAATGCAGTGGTCAAAGACTCACCCTGTATATATTTGAGATGATCTAAAATGTGTAAAGAGAGGGGATTTTCTATTACGTTCTTTTCCCCTCTCCCAGGTAATTTGCGCCGAACGTACATTAAACTCTTCAAATTTATATTATGATATTTTATTTCATTCCCTCCTGACGTTCTCAACAATCTCTTTTACTCTGGGTATCTAAAAATATTTTGGGTTGCATACATAACGTAGAGTCCTTCTTTGTTCACTAGACGATCAAAATCACAGCCAAGGGTAAGAATCACGCCATAGAGTTCAATAACAGAAAAGCTTCACTTGAGTCACGGTTAACGTAGCATTTTTGGGGGGGGGGGGTCAGTACAACGCTATTATTATTATCATATTCCTCCAAATTTCACTAGTCAGCACCTCAGTGAAACAGAGCCCTATGAAATTAGAGATATGCTGATATTCTTAGATCACTCAACTGAGGACTCCTTCATAGCAACAAAATGATATCCAGCTGGATTTTACTCACTTGTATTCAAGGTGATTACAGCACTTTGATTCTGTTGTTCCTTCTCAATTTTTTGCATATAGAGCAGTCCTAGATCCGAGGCTAAGCTGAAACATTTGTTAATTTCGTCTTCCTTTCCTGCTTTCTTAAATTTGGTAGGAGCACCATCATCTTTCTGTAGGCAGAGACCCTTGATCGCATAGGATTCGGCGACAATCCTCAGACTTCGCCTTAAATCACAAGAAGGAATCAGCGTTAGCTACGAATAAATACAGCTTCTGTGCTACGAATAAACAGGGTGAGTCTTGAGGTTGTACATTCATTTTACCTATAGATTCCTCTCGCCAAATATACTACCTTTTGGCGCTCTTATTCCTCGGAACAGAGTGCTTATCAATTTGACTAAATGTCTGTAATTTTCGAAATTTTGGCTGAAAATGTTCTCAAATGTTTTGGTTTGACTCATTGATCAAGAATATGTGGTCAAAATCGATTATGTTCTGCCGTCCGTTAACACGTTAACTCTCGAACGGAATGAGCTAGACAGTTGAAATTTTCAGAGTAGGTTTGGGAGATGAATATCTCAGATAAGTTCGTTTTTGAGCAAAATCGGTGGTTCCGTAGTAACAAAAAAAAATAATTTTTTTACATTACAAATTTCAATTTAATTTTTTTTTAAGATGCAGTTTCTTCATAAGAATCCATTGATATCATTTTCAATTCTAACTAATTAATACATTCGGATATATGATTTTTCAAAATTTCAATATTAAATCGGAACTATATGATTTCACACAATGCTGTTATTGAAAATTAACGTCCGTATATATGAATTTCATGATCTGTGTTCATATATGTCATCATTGTCATCTCATCTACAGATAAGAGACATGCCAAACAAAGTATGATTGAATGCAAAATGACCAATGAAATAACCTCAGCTAACTTAGATAGTTCTTAGATAAGATTTGATGATGGAAATATATACTTTGGTAAGTTAATCAAATTGGGTTCAGAATATCTGCAATAAAGACAAAACTGGAATATTGGCTAAGTTTCAATTGATATAATATAATTATTTTCATAGTAGATTGGAGGAATGAATATCTCGGATGTTCGTTATTGGGTAGAATCGGTCGGCTGGTTTCGGATTAATAATTTTTTGCACCCTTGTTGAATTTAATTTATTTTATGATGTAGTTCTATCAAAATGATCCTTTGATAGCATTCCCAACCCTGAGAAACCAATATGTCCTTCTGGACAAAAGGCAATAAAAGCCAGCAAACTTATGGCCTGATCGGGTATTAGAATCACTCTGAATATGTTGTCAGTCGCAAAAGATTTTCTGTATATTTCAAAAGGAATCGTCTTATTCTGAATTGTGAGCTTTACAATTCTGTATGAAATCAGAGAATATTGTAAAATGGTTATATTTGGTTTGAAAACTATGTAATGTTGATATGACTTATTCCATTTTTATATTTGTTGTAATTTTTTGGAATCAATTAACGATGTTATGTTATTCCTGTCTCTGATTAATATGAGGTCCAATAATGGCAGAGAACCCTCGTTTTTTGGCGCTCTTGATCCTCGGAACAGAGTGCTTATCAATTTGCCCAAATGTGTCTAATTTTCGAATTTTTGGCTGAAAATGGTCTTGAACGATTTGGTTTGACTCACTGATCAAGAATCCGTGATCGAAATCGATTCTGTCCGACCGGCCAGCCGTCCGTCTGGTCGTTAACACGATAACTCTCGAACGGAATGAGCTAGACAGTTGAAATTTTCAGAATACGTTTGAGGGATAAATATCTCGGTTAAGTTCGTTATTGGGCAAAATCGGTCTAATAGTTTTAGAGTAACGAAAAAAAATATTTTTTTTATACATTACAACTTTTGAAATCAAATTTTTTCAAGATGCAGTTTCATCATAAGAATCCATTGTTATCATTTTTAACTCTAACAAGCTAATACTTTCGGAGATATGATGTTTCAAAGTTTCAATAATACATCTTAAGTTCTATGTATTCACAGAATGTGAACACAGAATCTGTCTGTGATCATTATTCATAAATGTCATCTTTTCTAGCTATTAGAGATTGTCAATTCATAGTTGTTATTTTCTCTTGGAAAGTATTCGATTCTTGAATTTGTGAATATGTATATACAAGACTGTTTTGATGTGGTTTATGGAGGCAATAGGAAAGAAGAACATAATGGAATCATCAAAAGATGAGATCACTATTCATAAATGTCATCTTTTCTAGCTATTAGAGATTGTCACTTCATAGTTGTTATTTTCTCTTGGAAAGTATTCGATTCTTGAATTTGTGAATATATACAAGACTGTTTTGATGTGGTTTATGGAGGCAATAGGAAAGAAGAACATAATGGAATAATCAAAACAAATTACTGTTCGTTGACCACTGAGGTTAATATTACCTTTATTTCCTTAAGTAGTGAGACATGTTCCTATATACAGTATTTTCATAATGTTGCTAGCAAAAAAATACTGAAATATGGATATAGATTTGTGTATCAATCATTTTTTCTTGAGTTAAGGTTCATAATACAGAAAAGAATGTGTTATTGGTATGGACTATTAAATTTTAAATTATGAAAAGAGTATAGTATTTTATTAATATATTTTGAACTATTGAAATAATTTGTTCGTAATCCACTACCTACTCAAATATCAGGAATAAATGGAAAATCTGCTATAATTGTCTCCAGCCTTGCTCTAGACATTTCGGTGATACTTTCCTCAGGTATTTCGAGTTGTGAAAACTATGCACCGAGTCTTAGTTGCAACAACCCATTCCACGAGGTTGGATCATTGCAGATTGCTCATTTAATCTTGATAAATAAATTTAATGACAATTTTTGAAGCATTAAGGCATTTAAGCATTGTAGATGCTCTTTTTTTAATGGGATAATTTTTGAAGCATTTTTTTTAAACGACACTTTTTTTTTAATTTAATTTCTTTCATGATGCAGTTCTATCATAGGATTCCATAGATATAATTACCAACTCTGAGAAACCAATACTATCGGAGATATAATTTATCTGTTTAAACAAGAGCGCCAAAAAGCTCCTGTCCACAGGGCTTCAACCCATTTTTTTAATTCCATGGTGAACTCAATTTTAGGATGTAGCGTATTCGCAAATTTTATAAAGTCAAACAGCTGTTTGTTGCCCCTCTCCCAAAATATACAAATTTAGTCAACATAGGTATATCTTCTATAAAATAATAAATTATTGTTAAAAGCTATCAACATTTTTTTATTTAATTGTCCACAAAAACGTCACTTAGAAGTGGAAACAGACAAGAGACCATCGTCAATCCCTCCCTCTGCATGAAAAATCTATTAATAAACTGGAAAAGTTCCTCTTCAAAAGTAAGTCAAGTAATGTGGGTATGTCCTCAATGACATTTTCTGATTAATAGTCCTTTGACGAGCAAAATGAAATCAGACAGTGGAATGCTAGGAAATGAATTCCTTACATTGAGAGATATTAAGCAGGCTGCCTCAGGGACAAATACGTTTCGGATTAACCTCGAAAATATAATTGAATATTCGTCCTAAAAAGTTGTGCCAACGCTTGATACGTGCCTCAAAATACCATAAAGCCCTGATGATAGTTTTCAACGAGGAGAATTGACAAAAGAAACTACAGCGTTGATGGATATGTTCAGTTTATGGAAAAAAAACGTTCAGGTGCATGATGTTCTAGTTTATTTATGAGGATATAGTGTCAAATTGAACCAGATAAAGCTTCTTTAAAACTGTTATCAATAATTAAAATGATTTTCTCAAAATATGATACATATATAATGTGAAAAGAATTATTAACAATAAGTGTAATGTTTTAGGTATAATGAAGTTTTTGTTCTGTTTCCAAGAGCTTTGATGACCATCTCTTCTATTCAATTGAAAATATTAAAATTGTTTATATCTGTGAAACTTTTCAAAGCACTGTCACTGCTTAAGATATCACTCAAAGTATATATCGGATGTATCAACCATAACACTAACGGCACAAGTGTTAGTTGGTCTGGTAACAATGTACACAACCAAGTCTACTACTAACATCATTATTGCTGTTTAACTAACTCAAGAGTGTTATTCAGCACAGCAAACGTCATCTACACATTCCTTTCTCTTTCATGGTACCTCCAGAGACTTGTCTCTGGTACCCCTTTGTCCTATGTTTGAAGATTATGTTGATGTAGTTCCAGGTTGAGTACTCTTCAGTCTATTAGTTATACTAACGCAGTTTTAATACTTATATTTATATTTGGTTTTCCGGAGATAAGAAGTGAAAACTCAAACCTATACATTTTGGCATTTTTTTCGCCCATGAATTGCATTGAGGCACACAACAATAGTCGTTTCTGGACGGAGACATATTAGGCAGGATAATATTCACTATTTCAACTTGAATTTTTCTTTCAAACAAAAGTTTATAGACGAATACCGAACAATTAAACTCAAACACGTACAATACGTAGGCTCATTACTAGCTTGGTTAGTTGCCGAATACCGCCACCCTGTCGCTGGCATCGTCTTGGAAGTTCCCATTAATTATTATAAATATAAATGATGCTGTAGAATTTGTTTTTATAGATATTACTTAATCTGAAGCTAGTATTATATAAAATACTTCCACAGTATAATAACTTACTAATTCTCCTATTTGGAGCTGAATATCTCCATATTCATGATAATATGAACTTACAGTGGTAATTTTTTCTCTGAAAGATTTGATAAATCTGCAGCCTTGAAATGTTTTATTCCTTCTGAGTATTGGCCACATGCATATTGCAATTTTCCAAGAAGAAGATGAGCATCCATGGCAACACCAGCCTGAAAATGGAATTTTATTTTTGATTTCTTTAAAATAACTCACTAATCAGAGCTACCTTAATTCCAGCTTCAGTAGTTACTTGATGGAGATATCTTTTGGCTTCTATAAGTGAGACCTTGGCTCTGCTGATATTTGCTTCAATGGGTGGCCATTCTTCAATGTAATTTTCTAGTTTACCCTCCCCAATTAAAAAATCACAAAGGCAAACTAGAATACAGAACTGAGTACTCGAATATATTCAAATATACTGGAGTGATATCTTACCAAATTCTGGTGTCTTCTCTTTTAGTTGATCAGCTAGTTCAATAACTTTCGACCAGCTACCTTCCTCCCTATTCTTCTCAATTTCAACCTCTATCCTAGTGGTGTTGTTAGTTTTTGCCCCTCTGGCAGTCATTGTTATTGCCAATCAATTTAGGAGGACCGAATATAAACTTTGACTTGACTTAAAAAATGTGAACGAGACGTTGTTGTTATCCTTGGAATTTGAGTTTTATTGACATATTTTATTATTATAGGATGGGAATACATGACACAAAAATGACATAAAAATCAGCTGATTTTAACCTATATTTCAAATGAGTGACATAGAATTGACAATCACGGAATAATCTTCTTCTTCTTCTTCGTCCTCTTTTATATGTGCCTGGTATATAGTCTCTGTTTAATAAATGGGTTCCAGATTTATGTATACGGTTTAATTTTAATGTTGCACTACGTCAAGGAAGTTATCGAAGGTTTTTAGGATGTTTGCAAGAAAAAATAAACCAGGTATCAGACGTCACTAGGGACAATTAATAGTATCAACACATAATATGATACACATCTACTCCACGAGAACACTAATACATCAATTCAACTGAAAGAATATACAACTATACAATATAACTTTATGCCTGATAATATAAAAAAATCACTAGCAATCTAATCACCAACACGTCGTTAAGAAATATTCAATATTCAAGTTCAAGGGAAATGATAATTGTAATATTCACAGTATATCCGAATCCAAATCAATATTATTTTTTGCGTGCATGTTCTGGGGAACTCAATAACTCGAAATATATACAACCGATTAAATTCAAACATGGTTCCCAGGTAACACAGGGACCTCCCAGAGATGTCTCGGCGAGCTCTTGCCGAGATATTGTGACGCCTATTGCGATATCGCTGGGAGGTCACCAAGATCTCCCTATCACCACCAAATGTCCGCCACAGGGGATGCGCCTTGTAAAATCTCAGAGATATCACATGGGGAAGTTCTCAAACTGCTCACGCTGGGTAATATTTTGAGAGGTCTATTGTGTTATCGCAGGAAGATCGCCCAGACCTTCCTATTACCTCCAAATATCCGCCACATCTCAGATATATCACATGGGGAAATTCTCAAACTGCTAACACTAGGGAATATTTCGAGAGGATTATTGCGATATCGCAGGGAGGTCACCCAGACCTCCCCACCACCTCCAAATGTCCGCCACAAGGGATGAGCCCAGTAACATCGCAGAGACATCGCACATCGCAAGGGGAACTTTTCAAACTGCTTTTTCTAGTTATCTGAACTCTAGGAGCTCGCAATGGGAATATCTTATTGTGTTTACATATGTGATTTTGAGGATCTCTGCAATAGGAATATCTTATTCTTTTTATACTTGCGATGACTTAAGGAGCTCGCAATAGGAATGTCTTATTCTGGTTATCTGTGGGATATCTTTAGGAGCTCGCAATAGGAATATCTTATTCTTGTTATCTGTGTGATATCTTTAGGAGCTCGCGATAGGAATATCTTATTCTGATTATATGTATGATATATTTAGGAGCCCGCAATGGGAATGTCTTATTCTGGTTACATATGTGATATCTTGAGGATCTCGCAACAGAATGTCTTAGTCTGGCTATCTGTGATATATCTTTAGGAGCTCGCAATAGGAATATCTTATTCTGGTTATCTGTGTGATATCTTGAGGATCTCACATTGGGAGCTCGCTTTTTCATCCACATTGTAACCTCTCAGAGACCTCTATGCGAGGTCTGTGTTACCTGGGTTATAGTTGTAAAATGCCAACGCGAAAATTCTTACAAAATTTCATGAGGATCTTATAACTAGAAAATTTTTCAAAAAGCATAGAAAATTATTGAAACAAATTCTATATATCAGTAACTATTCGTCCGACATCGCTAAAATTTTGCGAGAGCCTTCAGAACCTAACTCTACTGCCAAGTTCCAAATTTGAACACAATCGAATATATGCTGTTGGAGATTCGAGCAGCCTAATGTGAGTTTAGTAGATGGTTGGGTGACCGTTACCTCGATAACTTCCAAACGAAAGGAGATAGGAACTTGCAATTTGCAGTCGCTATCTCTATCCGTTCTCAAGATATCGTGGAAACGGCCGGTGGGCCGGCCGGCCGGACATTTCAATTCAAATTTGACCTTAAATTCTTCATCAGGGAGTCGAACCCAATCGTTTGAGACCCTTTTCGGCGAAAAATTCGAAAATTACAGACATTTGGGCAAATTGATAACGCGATGTTTCCCAGAAGATACGCGCAAAAACCGATGGAGCCGACCTTCAGCATAAGCAGAAAACTTTGCTGGAAGTGATCAAAGATTTTAATTCTACCACCACTGGTTTTATCGAACGCTTGAGAGCAGAATTATAAAAAGCCTGAAAAAAAAGAAAACTGGATCTAGTGCAAAAATATATATTCCAAGTAAGATTTCCTGTTTGAATCGAGTTACGTGCCCTGTATTGCAACTTACAAGTTTGATATAAACTGCTCCACAAGAGTTAGGGATAATCGTTTCAACTAAAATAACTGACATTCTGAAACCTTTGTTTGCGCTGAAAACGTAATTTATTATAGTTTTAGGTTCAAAACTATAAATGCACGTAAGTTTTTTGGTCTGCAACATATACAGGGTGATTGACAGAATAGGGTCAAATTTAACGACTTTTATTTTCGGACATTTTATTGTTTTTGCGCGTATGTTCTGGGGAACATCGCGTTATCATTTTGCCCAAATGTCTGTAACTTTCGAATTTTTTGACGGAAATGGTCTCAAACGATTAAGTTCGACTCCCCAATGAAGAATTCGAGGTCAAATTTGATCCTGTCCGTCCGGCCGTCCGGCCGTTGCCACGATAACTTGAGAACGAAAAGAGCTAGCGACTTGAAATTTAGGGTGAGTGGCGCATCTCAATACGACAGACAAGTTCGTTAATGGGCATAATCGGCCCAATGGTTTCCGAGTAATAATTTTGTTTTCAACCAATATAAATCCGATCGAATTGAAACTTGGTGAGTAATTGTAGAATATGAACCTAAGCACGTTTGTGAAATTTTGTGCGAATCGTATGGCTAGAAAATTATTGAAAAATTATTAAAACATTTTTGTTGTCACGATAACTATAGAACAGAAAGAGATAGCGGCTTGAAGTTTTCAGATTAGGATGTGCATCAGAACGCGACATTTCAGTTTGTTTACGAGTATAATCGGCCAAACGGTTTTAGAGTTATAGCCATCTGAAATTTGGTTGTTTTTTGTACCTCATTAACTCGAAAAATACTAAACCGATTGAATTCAAACATGATTGTTAGTTGTAGAATGCCAACGCGAAAATATTTCGTGAAAATTTCGTGAGGATAGTATTTGTAGAAAATTAAAAAAAAATCATTGAAAATTGAAAAAAAAAATTCTATATATCAGTAACTATTCGTTTCAAATTGCTGAAATTTTGCAAGAGCCTTTATAACCTAACTCTACTGCCAAGTTTCAAGTTTTAACACGATCGGTTAAATATTGTTGGAGATTCGAGCAGCCTTGTGTGAGTTCAGTAGATGGGTGACCGTTGCCTCGATAACTTTCGAACGAAAGGAGATAGGGACTTGCAATTTTCAGGGTAGGTTGCGTAGCGGAATGGGAGAGTTGAGTTCGTTTTTGGGCATAATCGGACTAATCGTTTCCGAGTTATACCCACCTGGAATATTATTTCCTTGATAACTCAAAAAATGAATAATTCGATCGAATTGAAGCTTGGTAACTAGTAGTAGAAAATCAACATAAAGACGTGTTTAAAATTTTGTAAGCACCGTACCCCTTGAAAATTTCAAAAAAATCAGGAAAAGAAAATTGGTTCAAGCACTGACAAGAGGTCAGAAGCTTTTGCGCGTATGTTCTATTGTCAATTCTTCTGTATTGGACACCCTTAATCGAATTTACCATGGGTAAATATGTTGTCCATTCTCCTGTATTGGACACTTAATTCGAATTTACCAATTCGAATTAAGTTGAATCAAATTGATTTTATCAAAAAATTTCTTGAAGAAAATGGATATCCGAGGAAATTCATAAATACATGTATCATGAATTTAGATAGAAGAGCAAATAACCAAGAACAACAAAATGATCAACAAGTACAACAGAATAATCAACAAGAACAGCAACCCAATCTGTTGAATGTGATCCCTTATGTTCGTGACCTCTCTGAAAAAATTAGAAGAATCGGTACTAAGTTCAATATAAGAACCGTCTTCAAAACACAAAATGATCTTAGGTCTTTATTAACGAAAACAAAACCCATAAATGAAAAACAAAAATCAAAAAACTGTGTATATAATATTCCTTGTATTTGTGGTAAATCATACACAGGAGAAACATCAAGAACACTATATAGAAGTAAGAAAGTCAGAGCATAAGAATAACTTGAGAAATAGAGACATACAGAAATCAAAAATAGCAGAACATGTATGTACAATCCAAGGAGATCACATGATGGATTGGAGTAATACAAAGATTCTAATCACAGAACCTGATTATATTAAAAGGAAACTTAAGGAGTCAACTTGTATTTTATTGAACAGAGAATAAAATTTTCCAAATTGCTCAATTGGTATTGACCATTTTGGCTAAATTTATTGAAAAAGGAGTTTGAACTTGGAAATTTTTATGCGAAATAAAAATATGTTAGCTATGATTTTCAAATACTGTCAATGTGACAATTCTTGAATTTCACAAAATAACTATCAACAAAATAATTCTAAAGATTTGCATTAAGCGTCTGACGAAGGAGTCTGATATAGACTCCGAAACGTTACGATATAGTTGTTCCTTCGTTGATGTTGTTTCGTTGTTTGTTAGGCAACATTGTTCAATTGATTGCTTTTGACAAATATCTTGTGTCTCTTACGCAGAAGCAAATCACAAAATAATTAATTTTTATTTCATAGATATTTTTCAGAGTTTGGGAGAGAAAACCCAGAAAAAAACCTTTCAATAATACTTATTTTAACTAATAAAATTTATTGGTTAAGAATAAGTATTATTGAAAGGTTTTTTTCTGGGTTTTCTCTCCCAAACTCTGAAAAATATCTATGAAATAAAAATTAATTATTTTGTGATTTGCTTCTGCGTAAGAAACAAAAGATATTTGTCAAAAGCAATCAATTGAACAATGTTATTGCCTAACAAACAACGAAACAACATCAACGAAGGAACAACTATATCGTATACGATAGAGAGGAATTTTAGGCCAGTTTTTCTATCATTAATGAGAATATATCTTTATGTTTCTCCTCATCACCTTTAGATCTTTCAATGGACATTTATTCAATAAATGTCCATTGAATTGATCAATTTACCATGGTAAATTATGTTGTCCATTCTCCTGTATTGGACACCCTTAATCGATTATTGAAAGGTTTTTTCTGGGTTTTCTCTCCCAAACTCTGAAAAATATTCACAAAATAACTATCAACAAAATAATTTTAACGATTTTATCGAGCATCTGTCGAAAGAGTCTGATATAGACTCCGAAATGTTATAACATTTCGGAGTCTATATCAGACTCTTTCGACAGATGCTCGATAAAATCGTTAAAATTATTTTGTTGATAGTTATTTTGTGAATATTTTTCAGAGTTTGGGAGAGAAAACCCAGAAAAAACCTTTCAATAATCGATTAAGGGTGTCCAATACAGGAGAATGGACAACATAATTTACCATGGTAAATTGATCAATTCAATGGACATTTATTGAATAAATGTCCATTGAAAGATCTAAAGGTGATGAGGAGAAACATAAAGATATATTCTCATTAATGATAGAAAAACTGGCCTAAAATTCCTCTCTACCCATCACGAGATTTAATATCCACAAATGAGCCTCTCACCTTACAAGATCAGAAAGTGTGGTTAATTTAAAGTTAAGTTTTGAAGCCTTCAGCAAAATTCCAGCGATATCATATTAAAAATAATACATAACCTTTCAAAAGTCCCCTCTCACCAATATACTCCTCTGAAGGCCCATGGATCTCTTGAAGAAGAATCGCCTTCTCTATTTCTCAAAGATATTCACTCTTGTTCATAGAAATCCCCTCAATATTTAGTTGCCTCCTCCTAAGGAGGATCTCCTTCAAAACCAGGTCTGACCGCTAACGTAGGGCTATCATCTCCCATAGATTTGTGATGTAAAAAATTGGTTCAAGCACTGACGTGAAGTCAGGAGGTTCATACACACTTAATCGAATTAACAATGGTGAATTCGAGAGGAGCCTTTGACATTAGAATAATTTCATAAGGGTATCCCATTATCCTCACTGGGATCGCCAGGATTAATGAATTTCGTTAGGGATCCTCTGCATGAGAGTAAGAGCTAGCACGCGATCTGCGTATACGATAATCGCATCGAACTAAAGAGTATAAAATAATTTTGAGCATTTCAACAAAATGATGGACGAAAAATGTAAGTATTATTTAGAGAAAAGAGTGGGGTGCTCAGTAACATCTGTTCATGAAAATATTCGATCGGTACAATCAGTGAAAAAATAGTTAAGAAATCCAAAAGTGTGCGATTCATAAAATATTTAAAAAAAAATTCGTGCGAAAGGCATAAAAAGTATGGCACAGAGCACCCCACGCTTTTCTCTAAATAATATTTTATTCGTCCATCATTTGGTTGAAATGCTCAAAAATTATTTTATACTTTTTAGTTCGATTTATCATTAAAGCGTGTTTTTGTAAACTATTATCATTAACTTTTCTGACGTGTGTATATACTGTATGTATCCTTGCACAAATAAAGATGATTTGATGATGATTTGATTTGATTATTTTTCATTATACAAAGATGCATTCTACACATTACAACATTTGAAACTAATCATTGAAGGATACTGTGGGAGGTATACTCATCATTAACTGGTTTCTTTCTGGGTTTTCTCTCCCAAATTCTGAAAAAATATCTATAAAATAGAAAATTTACTATTTTGTGATTTGCTTCTGCGTAAGGACTACAAGATATTTGTCAGAAGCAATCAATCGAACAATGTTGCCTAACAAATAACAACGAAAACAACATCAAAGAAGAAACAATTATATCGTAACGTTTCGGTGTCTATACCAGACTCCTTCGTCAGACGCTTAACGAAAATCTTCAGAATTATTTTGTTGATAATTATTCTGAAAATTCGAGAATTGTCACATTGACAGTATTTGAAAATCATAGCTAACATAGTTTTACTTTGCATAGAAATTTCCAAGTTCCAACTCCTTTTTCAGTAAATTTAGCCAAATATGGTCAATACCAATTATTGAGCAATTTGCAAAATTGCATTCCCTGTTCAACAAAATACAAATTGACTCCTTAAGTTTCCTTTTAATATAATCCGGTTCTGTCATCAGAATCTTTGTATTACTCCAATCCATCATGTGATCTCCTAGGATTGTACATACATGTTCTGCTATTTTTTATTTCTGTATGTCCCACTTTGTCTGACTTTCTTATTTATTGATGTGTCTCCTGTGTACGATTTACCACAAATACATGGAATATTATATACACAGTTTTTTATTTTTGTTCTTCATTAATGGGTTTTGTCTTCGTTAATAAAGACCTAAGATCATTTTGTGTTTTGAAGACGGTCCTTATATTGAACTTAGAACCGATTCTTCGATTTTTTTTCAGAAAGGCCACGAACATAAGGGATCACATTCAACAGAATGGGTTGCTGTTCTTGTTGATTATTCTGTTGTACTTGATTATTGGCTCTTCTTTATTTTATAGATATTTCTTCAGAGTTTCGGAGAGAAAACCCAGAAAGAAATCATTTAATTTGAAATTAGTCAATGAGTCACAACCATCAAATTTGCATCTGTTTCTTCTTTCTACATATTGAATCCAATGTTGACAACCATCATTACGAGCAACTACTGTTTGTCTCAAAGCGGGACATGTATTCTGGTTGGATCGTTGACAGGTCGTCCACGCCTAATAAGAGTGCCACTTCTTCCAATTTTGCACAAGTTATATTATTATGCTAAATATATATGGAAATGTTTACTTGTATTTTGCGGTTCGCCTTTCATGGATTTTAGTTTATTTTGATTGCATTATAATAAGCGAAAAAATCAATTTTTGTTGTATTATTTGGAATGCGATCTTTGCGGATCGTTTCAAGTGCAAAACTATATTTTTTCTTCAACTCCGCAATGTGGTATAATAATTCTCGAAAAGAACGTTATATCGTTCAATTCGATCGAGTCTATATTTTTTGAGTTATCGAGGAATAGTATATTCTAAAACAAGTTTCAGACTGGGCTCCTATTAAAACACGAATGCGAAATTCGAAAACGAGCGGCGAAGGAGCGAGTTTTCGAAGTCATGAGTGTTGGAAGTGCTTGAACCAATATTTTTTTGTAATTCTTTTTTTATTTTCTAGGGATACGGTTCTCTCAAAATTTTACACACGTCTTTATGTCGATATTCTACACCTTGTAAGCAAGCTTCAATTCGATCGGGTCTATATTTTTTGAGTTATCGAGGAAACAATATTCAAGATAGGTATAACTCCGAAACCGTTGGGCCGATTCTGGCTAACAGCGAACTTAACCCTCCCATTCAGATGCGCAACCTACCTCGAAAATTGCAAATCCCTATCTCCTTTCGTTCGAAAGTTATCAAGGCAACGGTCATCCATCCAGCTACTGAGCTCACACAATCACACAATGCTGCTCGGATCTCCAACAATACAGATTCGATCGTGTTCAAATTCGGAACTTGGTAGTAGAGTTAAGTTCTGAAGGCTCTCGCAAAATTTCAGCCATTTCGAATTTTTTTCATTGATTTTCAATGATTTTAAAAAAAATTTGTAGCTATACGATCCTCACGAAATTAGCGATAATTTTCGCGTTGACATTCTACAACTACTAACCATGCTTGAATTGGATCGGTTTTGTAAATAACAACCAAATTTCAGATGGGTATAACTCCAAAACCGTTTGGCTGATTATGCTTATAAATAAACGCAAATGTCGCATTCGGATGCACAACCTAACCTGAACATTTCAAGTCGCTATCTCTTTCCGTTCTCGTGTTGTCGTGACAAAAAAGTATTCTTTAATAATTTTTTTTTTATTTTTTAGTGATACGATTCTCACAAAATTTCACAAACGTGCTTAGGTTTATATTCTACAATTATTCACCAAGTTTCAATTCGATCAGAGTTACATTGGTTGAAAACAACATTATTACTCGGAAACCATTGGGCTGATTATGCCCATTAACAAACTTATCCGTTGCATTGGGATTCGCAAGCTACCCTGAAAATTTAATGTCGCTATCTGTTTCCGTTCACAAGTTATCGTGGCAACGGCCGGACGGACATAATCAAATGTTATCTCGGATTATTCATCGGGGAGTCGAACCAAATCGCTTGAGACCATTTTCGTCAAAAAATTCGAAAGTTACAGACATTTGAGCGAAATGATAACGCGATGTTTCCCAGAACATACGCGCAAAATGTAGAGCATCCAACTTGAATAAATTCAATTCTCTGTTCGATGGAAAACAAAGACAATCCAACAATAACATATTTAGTGTAAGTTCCACTAGGCGATCGCATCGTTCGTAGAGTCGTCTGCGCAGTTCTGCGGTCGTGCGACTGATCGTAGTGGGACCTTAGTGGAACGCGCCCTTAATAACAACTTCTTTAATAAAACAGGGAGTCGACTCCCTGATGGAGAATTCGTGGCCCAATTTGATTCTGTCCGGCCGGCCGTTGCCACGATAACTTGAGAACGGAAAGATCTAGCGACTTGAAATTTTCAGGGTAGCTGGCGCATCCCAATACGACGGCCAATAATTTTCTTTTCAACCAATACAAATCCGATCGAATTCAAACTTGGTGAATAGTTGTAGAATATAAACTTAAACACGTTTGTGAAATTTTGTGAGAATCGTATTACTAGAAAATTAAAAAAAAATTATTAAAAATATTTTTTTTTGTCACGATAACCTGAGAACGGAAATAATAGCGACTTGAAATGTTTAGGTTGTGTTGTGTGTTTGAATGCGACATTTGAGTTTGTTTGTAGGCATAATCGTCCAAACGGTTTTGGAGTTATACCCATCTAAAATTTGGTTGTTATTTCCTCAATAACTCGGAAAATATACAACCGATTTAATTGAAACATGGTTATTAGTTGTAAAATACCAACGCGAAAATTCTTGCAAAATTTCGTGAGGATCGTATAACTAGAAAATTTCTAAAAAATCATTGAAAATTATTGAAAAAAATTCTATATATCAGCAACTATTAGTCCGACATCACTGAAATTTTGCGAGTGTCTTCAGAACCTAACTCTACTCCCAAATTCCAAGTTTGAACAAGATCGGATATATATTGTTGAAGATTCGAGCAGCCTTGTGCCGGTAGATGGGTGGGTGACCGTTGCCTCGATAACTTTCGAACGAAAGGAGATAGGGACATGCAATTTTCAGGGTAGGTTGCGTATCTGAATAGGAGAGTTAATATCGTTCCAATGATTTTGGAGTTATATCCACCTGGAATATTATTTCCTCGATATCTCAAAAAATATAGACTCGATCTAATTGAAGCTTGGTAACTAGTTGTAGAATATCAACATAAAGACGTGTTTAACATTTTGTAAGAACCGTAACCCAGAATATTGCAAAAAAAATTGGTTCAAGCACTGACGTGAAGTCAGGAACTATTGCGCGTATGTTCTATTGTCCATTACAGGATAATGGACAACAGAACATACACGCAAAATCTCCTGCCTTCACAGGTCAGTGCCTGAACCAATTTATTATATGAAATATCAACACAATAAAAGATATGATCAGCTTCACTTTTAGACAAATTGAGATACTGTTCCGTTTCACATAGAAGTGTGCATTCGATGAAGTCTGATTGACGGTAGGAAAAAATTTAGATTTAATATTTGTTTAGGTGCTTGCAAGTCTTGTATTTTCCGGTCATGGTAGCGGTTACCAATATTCGGTGTGTTTCCTAAAAATGGTTCAAGCCCTGTGGACAGGAGCTTTAGCGCTCTTGTTCAAATTTTGCCAAATCATATCTCAGAAAGTATTGCTTTCTCAGAGTTGGTAATTATATCAATGGATTCTGACGATAGAACTGCGTCATAAAGGAAATTCAATAGAAATAATAGTTTATATTTATCAAGATTAAATGAGCAATCTTCAATGCTTCAAAGATTATCATTTAAAATAATAAGGAAAGTATCATCGAAATGTCTACAGCAAGGCTGAGCAATCCTGATATTTGAGTAGGTAGAGACTGACGAACAAATTATTTTAATAGTACAAAATATATTAATAACATACAATCCACTTTTCATAATTTAAAATTTAATAGTTCATACCACTAACACATTCTTTCTGTATTATGAACCTTAACTCAAGAAAAAATATTTGATACACAAATGTAGGTCCATATTTCAGCAATTTTTTGCTAGCAACATCATGAAAATACTGTATATATAGAAACATGTCTCACTACCTAAGGAATTAAAAGGTAATATTAACCTCAGTGGTCAACGAACAGTCATTGCTTTTGATGATTCCATTATGTTCTTCTTTCCTATTGCCTTCATAAACTGCATCATTAAAATGATCCAAGTCTAAATCTTCTGAAACATCATACCGAATTAATACATAAATTATTCAATATGCAACCAGTCAATATTATATTATTTTCGGTTTCCATACAGTCTTGTATACATCCCAGGTAACACATACCTCGCATAGAGGTCTCTGAGAGGTTACAATGTGGATGAAAATGCGAGCTCCCAATGTGAGATCCTCAAGATATCACACAGATAACAAGAATAAGATATTCCTATTGCGAGCACCTAAAGATATCCCACAGATAACCAGACTAAGACATCCTGTTGCGAGATCCTCAAGATATCACATATGTACCCAGAATAAGACATTCCCATTGCGAGCTCCTAAAGATTTCACACAGATAATCAGAATAAGATATTCCTATTGCGAGCTCCTAAAGATATCACACAGATAACAAGAATAAGATATTCTTATTGCGAGCTCCCAAAGATATCCCACAGATAACCAGAATATGACATTCCTGTTGCGAGATCCTCAAGATATCACATATGTAACCAGAATAAGATATTCCTATTGCGAGCTCCTAAAGATATCCCACAGACAACAAGAATAAGATATTCCTATTGCGAGCTCCTAAAGATATCCCAAAGATAACCAGAATAAGACATTCCTATTGCGAGCTCCTTAAGTCATCGCAAGTATTACAAGAATAAGATATTCCTATTGAGGAGATCCTCAAGATATCACATATGTAACCAGAATAAGATATTACTATTGCGAGCTCCTAAAGATATCACACAGATAACAAGAATAAGATAATCCTATTGCGAGCTCCTAAAGATATCCCAAAGATAACCAGAATAAGACATTCCCATTGCGAGCTCCTAAAGATATCACGCAGATAACTAGAAAAAGACATTACTATTGCGAGCTCCTCAAGATATCACAAGTGTAACGAGAATAACACATTCCATTGCAAGGTCCTGAAAACCTCGCAAATTCAACAAGAATAGGAAATCAGGTGGCGTGTTGTAGGGATCTACTCCATCCCTACTCTGCATTTCTCGTTTCCACCGGTAGATGGCGCAGTCATCTACTCTGTACCCGGAAGAACAACCCCATCGCTTTTAACCCGAGTGGAATATCGATCTACGCATCGAAGTGATGTATTCGGCGCCACACATGTACTGCACATTTGGAGGATATATAGATTTATAGATCCATATCGCAGCCATCTTCTCTCAGTACTGCCCCGGTTGAGCAGCCTGAGAACTTCCCCATGTGATATATCTGAGATTCTGAGATGTTACTGGGATCATCCCCTGTGGTCCTGTGGAGGACATTTGGAGGTGATAGAGAGGTCTGGGTGACCTCCCTGCGATATCGCAGTACACATCTCAAAATATTCCCCAGGGTGAGCAGTTTGAGAACTTCCCCATGCGATATCTCCGGGATGTTACTGGGCTCATCCCCTGTGGCGGACATTTGGAGGTGATAGGGAGGTCTGGGCGACCTCCCTGCGATATCGCAATAAACCTCTTGAAATATTCCCCAGGGTGAGCAGTTTGAGAACTTCCCCATGTGACATCTCTGAGATGTTACTGGGCTCATCCCCTGTGGCGGACATTTGGAGGTGATAGGGAGGTCTGGGCGATCTCCCTGCGATATCGCAGTAAAACTCTCAAGATATTCCCCAGGGTGAGCAGTTTTGAACTTCCCCATGCGATATCTCTGAGATGTTACTGGGCTCATCCCCTGTGGCGGACATTTGGAGGTGATAGGGAGGTCTGGGCGACCTCCCTGCGATATCGCAATAAACCTCCCAAAATATTCCACAGGGTGAGTAGTTTGAGAATTTCCCCATGCGATATCTCAGAGATGTTACTGGGCTCATCCCCTGTGGCGGACATTTGAAGGTGATAGGGAGCTCTTGGCGACCTCCCAGCGATATCGCAATAGGCGTCACAATATCCCGGCAGGAGCTCGCCGAGACATCTCTGGGAGGTCCCTGTGTTACCTGGGATATATTCACAAATTCAAGAATCGGATACTTGTTTTCCAGCAGAAAATAATCTCAAACTACGAATTATCTCTAATAGCTAGATAAGATGACATTTATGAAAAGTGAACACAGACAGAATCTGTGTTCGCATTCTGTGAATACATAGAACTTACGATGTATTATTGAAATTTTGAAGAATCATATCTCCGAAAGTATTAGCTTGTAAGAGTTGAAAATGATATCAATGGATTCTTATGATAAAACTGATCTTAAAAAAAAATTGAATTTGAAAGTTGTGATGTAAAAAAAAATTCTCGTTACTCCGAAACCATCAGGCTGATGATTTTGCATAATATCGAACTTAACCGATATATTTATCCCTCAAACCTATTCTGAAAGGTTCAACTGTCTAGCTCATTCCGTTCAAGAGTTATCGTGTTAACGGCCGGACACAATTGATTTCGACCACGTATTATTGATCAGTGAGTCGAACCAAATCGTTTAAGACCATTTTCACCCAAAAATTCGAAAATTACAGACATTTGGGCAAATTGATAAGCACTCTGTTCCGAGGAACAAGAGCGCTAAAAAGGATGGATACAACTTTTGGGTATAATTCCAACATTTATTTTTTTTTTGGTTTCATTCTTTGATTTCAATAGACTTTAGAATTGACGGAAAGAGTGGAAATCGACAAATAAGGTGCCCTACTTTCATCAAGAAGAAAAACGTTGGATATTCAGCAAAAAAATCAAAAGTATTCACAAGAGAACAAGTCAACGAATTTGTGAGTTCTGCCCCAGACGAGGAGTTTGATGAAAGTGGCAATTTTAGTTGGACTTGGAGGAGTCTGTTCAACCAATATATTAGCGAAGACGACCACGGAAGATGTTGACGGTTTAGAGAACTAGCTTTTGCGCGTATGTTCTATTGTCCATTCTCCTGTATTCATGGACACTCTTAATCGAGTTTATCATGGTGAATTCTATTGTCCAATACAGGAGAATAGACAAAATAATTCACCATGGTCAATTCGACAAAGAGTGTACAATACAGGAGAATGGACAATAGATCATACGCGCAAAAGCTCCTGACTTCACGTCAGTGCTTGAACCAATTTTTGCGCGTATGTTCTGGGGAACATCGCGTTATAGTTTTGCCCAAATGTCTGTAACTTTCGAATTTTTTGACGAAAATGGTCTCAAACGATTAAGTTCGACTCCCCAATGAAGAATTCGAGGTCAAATTTGATTCTGTCCGTCCGGCCGTCCGGCCGTCCGGCCGTCCGGCCGTCCGGCCGTTGCCACGATAACTTGAGAACGAGAAGAGCTAGCAACTTGAAATTTTCAGGGTAGGTGGCGCATCTCAATACGACGGACAAGTTCGTTAATGGGCATAATCGGCCCAGTGGTTTCCGAGTAATAATTTTGTTTTCAACCAATATAAATCCGATCGAATTGAAACTTGGTGGGTAGTTGTAGAATATGATCTTAAGCACGTTTGTGGAATTTTGTGCGAATCGTATGGCTAGAAAATTTTTAAAAAATTATTAAAAAATATTTTTGTTGTCACGATAACTTGAGAACGGAATGAGATAGCGGCTTGAAATTTTCAGGATAGGATGAACACCAGAACGCGACATTTCAGTTTGTTTATGAGCATAATCAGCCAAACGGTTTCAGAGTTATAGCCATCTGAAATTTTCTGAAATTTCGTGGTTTTTGTTCCTCATTAACTCAAAAAGTACTGAACCGATTGAATTCAAACATGGTTATTAGTTGTAGAATGCCAACGCGGAAATGTTTGCAAAATTTGGTGAGGATAGCATTTGTAGAAAATTTTTAATAAATCATTGAAAATAAAAAAAAAAAATTCTATATATCAGTAACTATTCGTTTGAAATTGCTGAAATTTTGCAAGAGCCTTCATAACCTAACTCTACTGCCAAGTTTCAAGTTTTAATACGATCGGTTAAATATTGTTGGAGATTCGAGCATTCTTGTGCGAGTTCAGTAGATGGGTGACCGTTGCCTCGATAACTTTCGAACGAAAGGAGATAGGGACTTGCAATTTTCAGGGTAGGTTGCGTATCCGAAAGAGAGTGTTGAGTTCGTTTTTGGGCATAATCGGTCTAACGGTTTCCGAGTTATACCCACCTGGAATATTATTTCCTTGATAACTCAAAAAATAAATATTCGATCGAATTGGTGCTTGGTAACTAGTAGTAGAAAATCAACATAAAGACGTGTTTAAAATTTTGTAAGAATCGTATCCCTAGAAAATTTGAAAAAAATGACGAAAAAAAAAATTTCAAGAACCGTACCCCTAGAAAATTTTTAAAAAGTCACGAAAAAAAAATTGGTTCAAGCACTGACGTGAAGTCAGAAGCTTTTGCGCGTATGTTCTATTGTCCATACTTCTGTATTGGACACCCTTAATCGAATTTACCATGGTAAATTATGTTGTCCATTCTCCTGTATTGGACACTTAATTCGAATTTACCATGGTAAATTCGAATTGAGAGTGTCCAATACAGGAGAATGGACAACATAATTTACCATGGTAAATTCGATTAAGGGTGTCCAATACAGAAGTATGGACAATAGAACATACGCGCAAAAGCTTCTGACTTCACGTCAGTGCTTGAACCAATTTTTTTAATGTTGTTTCCCCGGTAGGTCTATTCTACGAATCTGTTGTGATTCTGTTCAATTGGAAACCATTGAACAATTAAAAATATTGGCAAGGGTTGAAAATGATAAAAGCGGTGTGAATTAAAAAATGTGGGAAAGCCCTGTGGACAGAAGCCTTGGCGATCTTGTTCAAACTTTGACAAATTATATCTCCGAAAGTATTGGTTTCTCAGAGTTTAGAATTATATCAATGGAATCTTATGTTAGAACTGCATCATGAAATACAATGAATTAAATAGGAATCCATTGATATCATTCCCAACTCGGAGAAACCAATACTTTCGAAGTTATGATTTGTAAACTTTGAACAAGAGCGCCGAAGCTCCTGTCCACAGGGCTTTCCCATTTTTTCTATTTGGCTTCTGTGCGTCAATTCTCAAGAATTTTCGTAATAAAATTCAAAACATAGGTCTATGACTTATCTCATGTTGGATTTATATACATCAGGAAATTATAATTAGAGAATTGAGAATGATTATTGAAATTGTGAAATATTTTTTTTTGTTACTCCGAAACCACCTGGCTGATTTTGCCCGATATCGAACTTAACCGAGATAATTATCTCCTAAACCTATTCTTAAATTTCGAAAATTACAGACATTTGGTCAAATTGATATGCACTCTGTTCCGAGGAACAAGAGCTCCAAAAAAATAGGGAAATTTATTCATCTGATTCATAATACTCTAATACTTCTGCTTCCTATTCTCCTTATTGTTCTTCAGTGATTGTTGTCCAATTATTCTTACAGGAAATTTGATGCTCTTCAACTTTGACACGTAATTTTCGAGTTATAGGTGAAAAACTAAAAGAAAGTTGGAAAAATTGTGGTTTTTCGCCCCTCCCCAAGAGACGAGGTCAACAGTTCATCAGCAGTGGCATCCCAGAGGACTCTTGATTGTCTTGTAAAAATTGTATCATCTGCAAAATACTTTCCACCTCAAAATACCTTGCTCCTGGAATGGTTGTCGAATTAGGAAATAATAACTTCAACAGACGTGTGTCAGTTCATTGATACGAAGGTTAATTCTAAAGAATTGAACGCGCAAAAGCTTCTGACTTCTCGTCAGTGCTTGAACCAATTTTTTTTTCAATGATTTTTTAAACATTTTCTAGTGCTACGATCTTCACGAAATTTTGCAAGAATTTTCGCGTTGGCATTCTACAGCTAATAACCATGTTTGAATTGTATCGGATTTCTATTTTGTGAGTTATTGAGGAAATAACAACCAAATTTCAGATTGATATAACTCCAAAACCATTTGGCCGATTATACTAATTAACGACCTTAACTGTTGTATTCTGATGCGCAATCTACCCTGAAAACTGCAAGTCGCTATTTCTTTTCGTTCTCAAGGAATCATGAGATACATAATATTTTTTGGTAATTTTTTTAAAGTTTTCTAGTGGAACAATCCTCAAAAAATGTTACATACTACAACTAGTTACCAAGCTTCAATTCGATCGAGTCTATATTTTTTGAGTTATCGAGGAAATAATATTCCAGATTGGTATAACTCCGAAATCGTTGGGCCGCTTATGGCCAACAGCGAACTCAACTCTCCCATTTAGATGTGCAAATGTGAAAATCACAAGTCCCTATCTCCTTTCGTTCGGGAGTTGTCGAGGCAACGATCACCCATCCAGCTACTGAACTCACACAAAGCTGCTCAGATCTCCAACAATATAGATCCGATCGTGTTGAAACTTGGAATAGTTTCTGATACATAGAATTTTTTTCAATAATTTTCTATGATTTATTAAAAATTTTCTAGTAATACGATCCTCACAAAATTTTGCAAGAATTTACGCGTTGCCATTCTACAAGAAATACCCATTTTTGGATTGGATCGGTTTTATATTTTTCGAGTTATTGAGGAAATACCAACCAAATTTCAGATGGGTATAACTCCAAGACCGTTTTGCCGATTATGCCTATAACTCGAATTGCTCACCCAGATTCTCAACCTAACCTGAAAATCTCAAGTCGCTCTCTGTTTCCGTTTTTAGGTTATCGCGACGTATATATTATTTTTCAATAATTTTTTAAAAAATTTCTAGCAATACGATGATCACAAAATTTGACAAACGTGCTTAGGCTTATATTCTACAACTACTCACCAAGTTTCAATTCGATCGGATTAGTATTGGTTGTAGACAAAATTATTACTCGGAAACCATGGGGCCGATTATGCCCATTAACGAACTTGTCCGTCCTATTGGGATGCGCCACCTACCCTGAAAATTTCAAGTTGCTATCTCTTTCCGTTCTCAAGCTATCGTGGCAACGGCTGGCCGGACGGCCAGCCGTCAGGGAGTCGAACCCAATCGTTCGAGACCATGTTCGGCGAAAAATTCGAAAATTACAGACATTTGGGCAAAATGATAACGCGATGTTCCCCAGAACATACGCGCAAAAACATTTTTAAATAACCAATGAACGTGTTGACGTAAAATGTATACCAATGTCTGAGAATTCAATTAACCCAAGTGTGAAATTACCAGCGTTATATCAAATTGGCTTAATTTCCTATTACCCCGAATGAAAACGAAATGACTCGGAGCTCGACAAAGTGCATTATAATTACAACACTGGGTCTAATAGAGCTTCTGATTTCACCGAATAATAGAAGCGGACGGCCATGCACTATCGCAATGACGCGATATTCAACAGATTCCAGTTTAGAAGATTGACTTTGAAATTCCCCACTATCTTTTAACTGGAATCCTGAGTTGTGAATTGTGTAGTTCATATCAGAGGTTCTTGATATTCCGTGAATTCGTACTCGTGTTTGTCTCCTTAATTGTTAATATTCTTTTAGTTTTTAATCCTAACCTACGGAACTGGGTACAGGTTTTTTTTTGTGATCGAACACAACGAAGAAGTGAAGTGAGTCAAGTGGAAACGTGTATTGAACAATTGCAGTGGATCAATTTGTGGATGTCCATAGTGAGACCATAAATATTTGGACATTATTCTTTCGAATAATGTTATGTCAATAGATGTTGAAATAATATAAAAGGTAATTACACTATAATTCCGTAAACACAACATTTTTCGTAACATAGAAGAATGTTTGCTTTGAAAGAATTCATTTGTTTACGTAGAACACTTGACAGATCAAAACAGATTGATTAATATTTCAAAAGAGATACATTTTGTTGATATTATGCTATGCGGATTGGGAGTGAGAATCATCACACGGAGGAAAATATTAATCAATGTACAATATTTTACTTAATCTGAATTAGAACTCGGAATTTAATTCGAATAGTCGACTATTCTAAATTAAAATTTTGTGATATTGAAACAATCATTAAACGATACTTTGGGAGGTATTTTCATTATTAAATGGTTTCTTTCTGGGTTTTATCTCCCAAACTATGAAAATATAAAAATTTTATTATTTTGTGAATTAGAACCACAGGATATTTGTCGGAAGCAATGTATAGAACAATGTTGCCTAACAAAGAATAACGAAACAACATCAACGATAGAACAACTTTATCGGAGACTTGATATTTTTGCGCATATGTTCTGGGGAACATCGTGCTATAATTTTGCCCAAATGTCTATAATTTTCGAATTTTTCGCCCAAAATAGTCTCAAACGATTGGGTTCGACTCCCCAATGAAGAATTCGAGGTCAAATTTAATTCTGTCCGGCCGGCCGTCCGTTGCCACGATAACTTGAGAACGGAAAGAGATAGCGACTTGAAATTTTTATGTTTGGTTGATAATCTGGTAGCGCCATTTGAGTTTGTTTATTGGCATAATCGGCAAAACGATTTCGGAGTTATACCCATCTGAAATTTGGTTCTTTATTCCTCAATAACTCGAAAAATATAACACCGATCCAATTCAAGCTTGGTTGTCAGTTGTAGAATGTCACCGCAAAAGTTCCTGCGAAATTTGATGAGGATGGTACAAGTCCAAAATTTTTTAAAAATCATGGAAATGGACAATAGAACATACGCGCAAAAGCGCCTGACTTCACGTCAGTGCTTGAACCAATTTTTTGATAATAGTTATTCCGAAATTCGAAAATTGTCACAAACACACAAAGTTGATAGTTCGAATAGAAATTCAAATATCTATTTGTATGTGTCTGCTTCCTGAAGATGCTTGATTCAAAAACGGTTCGGATACTTAATTATCGAAACATCTGTAGAAAAGAATGCTCATTATTCTTCTCTATTTCCAAAGTGAATTTTATTGTTGGTTCTTTTGAATTACAGAAATCGAAAAATTTTCCTTACTCTGGAGGTGATAATACATATCTTCTCCTTATATTTAAATTATGTATGTCAGTTCTAAATTTTATTTTCCTATACAGATATGGAGGAGATTTTTTTTAAAACGATCTTATGATAATATACCAGACTTTGTACATGAAATCTGTCATTCATTTTCAACCATCGAGCCTGCAGTAATTTATGTGATATATGCTCATATTTTCTTATACCAAAAGCGTACCTAAGGCAGCTGTTCTGTACCTTCTGTATTTTATATTGACTGTCTTGGTCGAGTGCCCGCGAGAAGAACGGTGCGCGGTATCCAAACTGAGATAGAACCAGAGAATTGCACAGTAACAGCTTTGTAGAAACTGGTAGACACCTCCTCAGTGGATACAATATGCGCAATACACCATTTTTTTGGACACATTTGGAAATGTGCGAACGATACCGAAAACTATTGTCCATTACTAGTCCCAAGCTCTTTATCTCATCCACAACTGGAAGTGTTACGTCATCTACCTTAACTATTACTCTTTTTCGCAGCTGTTGACAATGCTTATCTTTCCCGAATAGTATTATCCGTTGACTTTGCAGCATTCATGTGCAAGGAATGTGCAGCAGATATACTGCATATTTTCCTTAAATCAGATGTTTACTTAACGGGCACCTCATCCATCTCATCTGGCCTGAACGAGATGCACAATTGCGTGTCATCCGCATAACAGTGATACTTGGGTGGGATTTATGGGTGTAAATTATGAACAAGAGAGGACCCAGCAATGAACCATGTGGCACCCCCCTTGATGTGCCACTCTTCTCTCACACCGCGTCACCGATCCTCACTCTTTGAGCCCTCCCAGAAAGAAAACTGCGAATCAGTTTAAGCCCTCCAATATCAATACCGATTGATTCCAGTATTTTAAGCAATAAGGTATGCTCTATGGTGTCAAAAGCTTTTGAAAAGTCTAATAAAACTAAAAGTGTACACAAACTACGATCAGAGGCATGCAATATATCATCTGTTATAGCGGAAAGAGCTGTAGTGCAACTAAAATTGCTTCTAAAACCAGATTGGTTCTCAAGTAGTATATTGTATCAGCTAAGATGTTCTTTGGGCTGTTCACACATCGCAGATTCTAATACCTTGGACAGAACAGGTAGGACGCTAATCAGTCGGAGATCACAGAACGAAACAGGCTTGTCAGTTTTCGGTATAGGTATCATCAAAGATTCCTTCCATGAACTCGGAAAGTAATTTGACAAGATACAAGAGTTAATTATATTCAATAAAATGGGTTCAAGCCCTGTGGACAGGAGCTTTCTGGCGCTATAGTTCAAACAGACAAATTATATCTCCGAAAGTATTGGTTTCTCAGAGTTGGGAATTATATCAATGTATGCATATAACAGAACTGCATCCTAAAGGAAATTCAATTCAAATAATAGTTTATTTATCAAGATTAAATGAGCAATCATGAGAATGAGAAAAGCACCATGGAAGAAATCAAATTAAATCTGGCCAATTTTGCCCAATAACGAACTTAACCGAGATATTCATCTCCCTAAACTACTCTGAAAATTTCAACTACCTACCTCATTCCGTTCGAGAGTTATATCTATGTCTATGAATGAAAAGCAGTCTCACTACTCTCAGATCTCTTACTAACTTCATGTTCCGTTCCGAAATGTATGAATTTTCTGAGAAAAACTAATTTCGGAGCAAACAACTGAGATTTTTCTCACTTCGCTCACAATTCTTCGATTGATTAGATAATGTCTCAGAAACATCATTTGACATTATGACAATTCATATTCATACCTACATAGAATAATATCATTATGTGACAACGTTGAAATACGATTTATTATTGAAATTTTGAAAAATCATATCTCCGAAAGTATTAGCTTGTTAGAGTTAGAAATGATATGAGTGGATTCTTATGATAAAAGTTTTTATTAAAAAAAATTTAATTTGGAATTTGTTTCGTAACTCCGAAACCATCTGTCCGATTTTGCCCAATAACGAACTTAGCCGAGATATTTATCCCCCAAACCTACTCTGAAAATTTCAACTCTCTAGCTCATTCCGTTCGAGAGTTATCGTGCCTAAGGCCGGCCGGCCGGCCGGACCGGCCGGACAGAATGAATTTCGACCACGGATTCTTGATCAGTGAGTCGAACCAAATCGTTTAAGACCATTTTCATCGAAATATTCGAAAATTACAGACATTTGGGCAAATTGATAAGCACTCAGTTCTGAGGAACTAGAGCGCCAAAAATGGGGTGAATAATGGTGCCGCACAATTGCATTTGTCTTGATCTTTTTGCGCGTATGTTCTGGGGAACATCGCGTTATAGTTTTGCCCAAATGTCTGTAACTTTCGAATTTTTTGAAAAAAATGGTCTCAAACGATTAAGTTCGACTCCCCAATGAAGAATTCGAGGTCAAATTTGATTCTGTCCGGCCGGCCGTCCGGCCGGCCGTTGCCACGATAACTTGAGAACGAAAAGAGCTAGCGACTTGAAATTTTCAGGGTAGGTGGCGCATCCCAATACGACGGACAAGTTCGTTAATGGGCATAATCGGCCCAGTGGTTTCCGAGTAATAATTTTGTTTTCAACCAATATGAATCCGATCAAATTGAAACTTGGTGGGTAGTTGTAGAATATGACCCTAAGCACGTTTGTGAAATTTTGTGCGAATCGTATGGCTAGAAAATTTTAAAAAAATTATTAAAAAATATTTTTGTTGTCACGATAACTTGCGAACGGAATGAGATAGCGGCTTGAAATTTTCAGGTTAGGATGTGCACCAGAACGCGACATTTCAGTTCGTTTATGAGCATAATCGCCAAACGGTTATAGAGTTATAGCAATCTGAAATTTTCTGAAATTTGGTGGTTTTTTGTTCCTCATTAACTCGAAAAATACTGAACCGATGGAATTCAAACATCGTTATTAGTTGTAGAATGGCAACGCGAAAATGTTTGCAAAATTTGGTGAGGATAGCATTTGTAGAAAATTTTTAATAAATCATTAAAAATAAAAAAAAAAAATTCTATATATCAGTAACTATTCGTTTGAAATTCATGAAATTTTGCAAGAGCCTTCATAACCTAACTCTACTGCCAAGTTTCAAGTTTTAATATGATCGGTTAAATATTGTTGGAGATTCGAGCATTCTTGTGCGAGTTCAGTAGTACCGATTTGGTGTAGCGTAAGGCTCCGAAGAAACGATCGCTCGACCCGGAGTTTTGCCGTCGAATCGAAGAAGACGAATCGATTTGTGTTTTTCCCAAATTTCGTTCTTCTAGGTTGAGCCTAAATATACTAATTCGATACAAGTTTCGGAGGTTTTGAGTCCGACGATTTTCCATTCAAAAAGTCAATCCGAGAAACGTCAGAATTAATTCGAGAGACGGGGTCGGAAATTTTCGAAAGCGAAACTGACGATTTAGGCATTTTGAGGCGTGAAACTTGAAGAAAATGATAGATAGCTTTTGCGCGTATGTTCTATTTTCCATTCTTCTGTATTGGACACCCTTAATCGAATTTACCATGGTAAATTATGTTGTCCATTCTCCTGTATTGGACACTTATTTTATATTTAAAACTGTAATTAGATCTTTGAAATACCATTGAATGAAGAAATTCTTGTAAGTTAACAAAATATCTTTATTTGAACAATAAAAATGCATCATTTTATTAAAATGATAGTTAGACTATCCAATTGCTTCTTTTCTTTATAATATTTTAGCTGTAAGTCAGTATAGCTTAGAAATTTTAAAGTAACGTCCTACAATATTAATTTAAATGATATTATAAATAAAAAAAAATTTGGTTCAAGCACTGACGTGAAGTCAGAAGCTTTTGCGCGTATGTTCTATTGTCCATTCTTCTGTATTGGACACCCTTAATCGAATTTACCATGGTTAATTAAGTTGTCCATTCTCCTGTATTGGACACTTAATTCGAATTTACCATGGTAAATTCGAATTAAGTGTCCAATACAGGAGAATGGACAACATAATTAACCATGGTAAATTCGATTAAGGGTGTCCAATACAGAAGAATGGACAATAGAACATACGCGCAAAAGCTTCTGACTTCACGTCAGTGCTTGAACCAATTTTTATATATTTAAGTAGGGTATCCTCATTAATTGTTTTAAATCCGAATCTATCTGCTACCCAGGCAGACGCACAATAGTCATTAACTGCTAGGTATATGCCCATCGGTTTTATGGCTTCCCTGACGGTCTACAACATTAGAGAAATAACCATTCAATGCGATTGCATCAAAAAAGTTTTTGAGATCCGTTTTCGGCTTTGAACGAACTCCCAACTTTCTTAACATCTTGTAAATAGATTTAGTGTCTCCAGATTTCAACTGATGGGCTATAATTTAGTTAGGGTTTAGTTTTGATTTTTTCTACATTAACTCTTACGTAAGTTAGGTCGGGATACAACACTGAAGAATTTTTGACTCCCGAGTCATGAACAAATTCAGTTTGATTACATATAATGTGGTCTAGTAAAGCCTTCTCCCTGGTTGGTTCCTTGATAAGCTGAGTTAAACTCAGTTCAGACAAAAATCTATTAAAGTAAACTGTTTTTGGGTTTTCAATCAAATAGGTTCAAATTCATGTCTCCCATAATAATAACGCGATCAGTTATATCCGCATGACCGATTACGAAGTGTTCCAATTGATCCAGAAAATCCTTATGATGAAGCCCATGATTTCTGTATGTTACACTTACAATAAATTTAGTGTCAGTTTCTGTCAACAGCGATAGATTTTCATGTTCAGAATCAGAAGGTAACCTTTCAAATTTAAAATTTTTACTTATATAAAAAGCTAAACCTGACCCCTTTCGGTCAAAATCCTTCTTACCAGCATATCCTCCTATATGCAACAATTTATCCTCTATACCAGCACTAAACCAAGTTTCACTCAAACCAAGAATATCAATATTTTCTGTCTCAAGCAGACCTCTATCTCTAATATCTTGCAAATGAGCTGATAGAGATCTAGTATTTTGATGTGCAATTTTCAAATGTGGTTTTATCTATAGCTTAAAAAAGAGTTATGCCCACTTAAAGAAAAAAAATATACGAGATCAAAAAGAACAAAAAAAATGGGTTCAAGCCCTGTGGACAGGAGCTTTCTGGCGCTCTAGTTCAAACAGACAAATTATATCTCCGAAAGTATTGGTTTCTCTGAGTTGGGAATTATATCAATGTATACATATGATAGAGCTGCATCATAAAGGAAATTCAATTCAAATAATAGTTTATTTATCAAGATTAAATGAGCAATCATGAGAATGAGAACTGCACCATGGAAGAAATCGAATTAAATCTGGCCAATTTTGCCCAATAACGAACTTAACCGAGATATTCATCTCCCTAACCTACTCTGAAAATTTCAACCTCCTAGCTCATTCCGTTCGAGAGTTATTGTGGAAAAACTTTTTTTTATTTTTTTAAATTTTCAAATTTTTTTTTTACACTTTGCGGTAATCTGGTCAATAAAAAACTTCACATGCGTATAAAGGTCATGATTCTACAATTTGATGCTAAATTTCAGATAGATCGAACGAACTTGTCCGAGATATTTACGCTCCAAAACCACCTTGCAATTTTCAATCCGCTAACTCCTTTCGTTCGAGAGTTATCGTGCCTACGGCCGGTCGGCCGGCCGGACAGAATCGATTTCGCACTCGGATTCTTGATCAGTGAGTCGAACCAAATCGTTTGAGACCATTTTCTGCCAAAAATTTCAAAATTACAGACACTTGGGCAAATTGATAAGCACACTGTTCCGAGGAACTAGAGCGCCAAAAAAACAAGTTTCGTATGACAATTGCCCAAAACAGGTTTAAAGTACCTACAAATAGTAGGTATTCCATAAAACAAATATGAAAGAAGATAAGTAATAATAAAAAATTACCTTGTAATCGATCAAAAATATCCTGATCTACGTTCACCAAACTACAGAATTATGCTTTCAATATTTACGTAATATTTTCAAACATTTTCGGGTGAGGTCCCCGTTGCATCGCTAAAATACGAGTATTTCAACCCCAATATTTTTGAAGTTACAATATTCCCTTCTGTCAAGTTGACATTATGAGAATTCATACATAGAATAATAATTATATCAATCTGTGAAATACGATTTACATTGAAATTTTAAAAAATCATATCTCCGAAAGTATTAGCTTGTTAGAGTTGAAAATGATATGAATGGATTCTTATGATAAAACTGCTTATTAAAAAAAATTTGATTTGGAATTTGTTCCTTAAAAAAAAATTTTTTTTTTTTACTCCGAAACCATCTGTCCGATTTTGCCCAATAACGAACTTAGCTGAGATATTCATCCCCCAAACCTACTCTGAAAATTTCAACTCTCTAGCTCATTTCGTTCGAGAGTTATCGTGCTTACAGCCGGCCGGCCGGCCGGACAGAATGAATTTCGACCACGGATTCTTGATCAGTGAGTCGAACCAAATCGTTTAAGACCATTTTCATCGAAATATTCCAAAATTACAGACATTTGGGCAAATTGATAAGCACTCAGTTCCGAGGAACTAGAGCGCCAAAAACTCCAAAATTTATATGGTAATGAAAAAAAAAAAAGCACTGACGTGAAGTCAGTACTCTTTGGCGCGCGTGTTCACGGTGGCTAATTTGAATTGAATGATTCAAAAATTACCGTGCTGTATCTAAGCTGCCATCAGGGTAGAGTAACAAAGTTGGAAAAGAACACAAGTGACTCTCCTTAGTCGCACAAGCTCCTAGAAGATTTGGGAGGGTCAGTATAATCCTAATCATGTTTATAGCACGCGCGCCAAAGCAGATTGGCTTTTTACACTTTTTCTTTCATTGTTAAGTCAATCTGCTTTTGCGCGCGTGCTATAAACATGATTAGGATTATACTGACCCTCCCAAATCTTCTAGGAGCTTGTGCGACTAAGGAGAGTCACTTGTGTTCTTTTCCAACTTTGTTACTCTACCCTGATGGCAGCTTAGATACAGCACTGTTAATTTTTGAATCATTCAATTCAAATTAGCCACCGTGAACACGCGCGCCAAAGAGTACTGACTTCACGTCAGTGCTTTTTTTTTTTTTTCAAGTTCCTTTAACAAATATAGCTATCAATACAGTTTGGCTGTTAGTTTTACCGTAGATCAGAAAAAAATTCGGTTGTGGGTCCTCCGTTAGGGACGAAATTGCATCTTCTCCAAATCCGAACGCATTTTAATATAGATCTACCGAATATAGTTATTTATAAATTCGCCTCAGGGCCACCTTACAGACCATTCAAATCGGAAACAACGCTATTTCCCCCAAACTGACTTGTGTCCGTGCACTGAATTGTCATGAATATTCTTTTAAAACCTCACAATATCGGCTCATTACTCCCAACATAACCCAAACAACCCAAAACCATTCACTTCTCGTCTGCGCAAGCGAAGTATACTCGTGGCTGCAAGTCCTCCCAAAATTACACACCTCACAAAAAACTCCGATTCTCCAACACTAGTGGTTCAGGAGATATCGCTTCTTGAATCCACGCATGCGCAGACCCTCACCAGGGGATTCTATAGCGGAAAAGCACCCGCCACCCCAAAACCCCAATCCTCTCTGACGAAAGCACCACCAGTTAAATCACTGATGGTCTGCTCATGCGCATAACTAAAAATGCCCGTAAGGGGTTACATCCATTTCGAAATTAGCCCCAGGGCCACGGTACGGACACTTTTACTCTGAAACAACGCTACAGCCCCCAAACTGACTTGTCCTTGCACTGAATTGCTATGAATATTCTTTTAAAACCTCATAATATCGACTCAGCACTCCCAACATAACCCATCCAACCCAAAAACAGTCACTTCTCTTCTGCGCATGCGCAATCTACTCGCGGCTAAGAGTCCTCTCAAAATAACACACCTTACAAAAAACTCCGATTCTCCAACACTAGTGGTTCAGGAGATATCACATCTTTAATCAACGCATGCGCAGACCCTCAACAGGGATTCTATGGAGGAATAGCATCCGCCACCCTAAAACCCTAATCCTCTCAGACGAAAACACCACCAGTTAAATCACTGATGATCTGCTCATGCGCATAACGAAAAATGCCTGTAAGCGGTAACATCAATTTCAAAATTAGCCCCAGGGCCACGGTACGGACACTTTAACTCGGAAACAACGCTACATCCCCCAAACTGACTTGTCCTTGCACTGAATTGCTATGAATATTCTTTTAAAACCTCATAATATCGACTCAGCCCTCCCAACATAACCCATTCAACCCAAAAACAGTCACTTCTCTTCTGCGCATGCGCAATCTACTCGCGGCTAAAAGTCCTCTCAAAATAACACACCTTACAAAAAACTCCGATTCTCCAACACTAGTGGTTCAGGAGATATCACATCTTTAATCCACGCATGCGCAGACCCTCAACGAGGGATTCTATAGAGGAATAGCATCCGCCACCCCAAAACCCTAATCCTCTCTGATGAAAACACCACCAGTTAAATCACTGATGGTCTGCTCATGCGCATAACGAAAAATGCCTGTAAGGGGTAACATCAATTTCAAAATATGCCCCAGGGCCACGGTACGGACACTTTAACTCGGAAACAACGCTACATCCCCCAAACTGACTTGTCCTTGCACTGAATTGCTATGAATATTCTTTCAAAACCTCATAATATCGACTCAGCACTCCCAACATAACCTATCCAACCCAATAATAGTCACTTCTCTTCTGCGCATGCGCAATCTACTGGTGGCTAAAAGTCCTCTCAAAATAACACACCTTACAAAAAACTCCGATTCTCCAACACTATAGTGGTTCGGACGATATCGCATCTTTAATCTACGCATGCGCAGACCCTCATCAGGGATCTGAATTCTATGGAGGAATAGCATCCGCCA
Organism: Halyzia sedecimguttata; assembly: GCA_937662695.2. Taxonomy (NCBI): domain Eukaryota; kingdom Metazoa; phylum Arthropoda; class Insecta; order Coleoptera; family Coccinellidae; genus Halyzia; species Halyzia sedecimguttata. The sequence continues at coordinate 1,361,434 of OW569418.2, read as the reverse complement.
CCCCAAAACCCCAATCCTCTCTGACGAAAACTACAGCAGTTAAAGGACTTCTCATCTGCGCATGCGCAATACGGAAAATGCCCGGAAAGGGCAGCATGAACCTCAAAAACATATGTTTCGGCATTAAAAGCAAAGTATTCCGCAAAATAGTAGTAATTTTTTTATTTTTTTCATGTCACGTGATCTTCACGAAATTTTGCAAAACTGTTTGCTTTGGTCTTTTGCATCTAACTACTGAGTTTCAATTTAATCAGATCAGTATTTTTCGAGTTATCGTGAAAACAAAATTTTCAAATTTTCAAAAATTTTTTTTGCCACTTTAGGGCCGTCCGTTCAACACAAAACTTCGCAGGCATATAAAGGTTATGATTCTTCAATCTGATGCCAAATTCCAAAAAGATCGAGTGATCGGTTCCGGAAATATTCATAAAAAACGTTTTTATTAAAAACGGCCTTAACTCCGAAACCGCTTGGTCGATTTCGCCCGTTAACGAACTTGTCCGAGATATTTACGCTACGAAACTACCCTGCAAATTTCAACGCTCTAAGTCGTTCCGTTCGAGAGTTATCGTGCTAACGGCCGGACCGGCCGGACCGGCCGGCCGGATGGACAGAATTGAATTTGACCTCGAATTCTTCATCAGGGAGTCGAACCCAATCGTTTGAGACCATTTTCGAAAAAAAAATCGAAAAATACAGACATTGTGACGAAATGATAGCACGCTGTTCCTTGCGGAACACGCGCGCAAAAAGGAAATGTCAATCACAGGAAAAAGCTGCCTTACATGCTGACATAGTATACCTACAGGCAAATCTTCATACTAACTTGGCAAGATCGTCCTCACTTCTAATCACCACCTTACTCGATTCTTCATTTCTTCTAGCACAAATTATTCCATTAATTATCCAAACCAACTTGATCCCTAGCTCCCTTTGCCTAACCTTAGTTTTGGAAAACAAGGTACGTCTCAGTGTTGTTAAGTCATCGTTGACGAAAATCTTGACGTCCTGTTTGTTCAAGCCCAATATTTTCGTAGTAATTGTACCCTTCTTGAATTTTTGTAGGAATGCATTCTTGGTCCCAGAGTTAAAGAACTTGTACAAAGTAGGAGCATCAGGTCTTTTGGACAGCCTTGCAGTTCAAAGTCTTCCAAACCAAGATCAACATCCAGTTTCCCAGCAATTTCTGCTATTATTGTTTTAATCTCCACATGATCACACTTTGGCAGGTTTTTGACAACAGCATTATTGTTTCTGCTATTCTGATCAATCTGATCAAGTCTATCCTCGAGAATATCAACCTTTTTCTTGTAAGTTCTGCATTTTCCTGCCTTAACACCCGAAAGTTCACCAATTCCATCAGTTTGTCTAGTGATTGCGTTGTTGTGAACTCAAATTCATTCTTATTTGAACCATCTTTGTCGTCACCTAAGTTTAAAGGTGATTCTGGTCGTCTGGCAGATATTCTTTTATTGCTCGATATCGAGCATTCAGTACATGCGAAAATGTTGTTATCTTCATTATAATCCTGAATTTCATGGTTTGTCAACCCAGAGCATCCAGAACAGTACCACCTTTTACATCTCAAAGAACATTGTATTAGTAGATCTGTATTCTTATTCAGTATTCTATCGCACTGTTTACATTTTACCATTATGAAAGTAAACAATCGAAAACAGAAACGGTATATTCCCAACAGCTGTGCCGGACTCGTTATCACTGCGCTATAAACAGGTGTCACACCGTAGATTCCTTGTCCTCGACAAATAATCGCGAATATTCACAGATACTCCAGAAAACAAGCGCGCAAAAAGAAGCTCATCCAGGATGTAGCACACTCTTGACTGCTTATAGATGCCCCAACTCAATCAAAATTTCGAAACGATAACTTTTTCCGTGAAAATTAACTCTAATTGCAGGAGCACACAATTGCAGATGTTTATAGCTTGAAACCAAACATACATACCCTCAAATCATACATCTTTCCTCAAATCCACTCCGATACTCCAATACACCAATATTCCAGTTTTGTTTTCACTGGAGATATTCTGTACTCAATATTATTAACTTACCATTACCATTCCCATCATCATATGGATTAACCATCGGCATGAAAATATCAACCAACAAAAAGTATGATATCATATTATAATTCTCATAATTCTACGATTGCTGAAATGAATTTGACAATGTCATGTCTCAGGAAAATAAGTTGACATAATATCAATTCATAGATAGAATAATTATAACATTCTGTGAAAACACAGAAATATTATTGAAATTTTTAAAAATCATATCTCCGAAAGTATTAGCTTGATAGAGTCAAAAATTATGTCAATGGATTCTTATGGTAAAACTGCATATTGAAAAAATGATTTGATTAATTAATGTCAACTTATTAACCTGAGACATGACATTGTCTAATTCATTTCAGCAAGCGTAGAATTATGAGAATTATAATATGATATCATACTTTTTGTTGGTTGATATTTTCATGCCGATGGTCAATCCATATGATGATGGGAATGGTAATGGTAAGTTGATAATATTGAGTTCAGAATATCTCCAGTAAAAACAAAACTGGAATATTGGTGTATTGGAGTGGATTTGAGGAAAGAATATATATTATCGTTCATCATAGAATTGAGGAATGAATATCTCGGATGAGTTCGTTGTTGGGTAGAATTTGTCTATTGGTTTTGGATTGAAAATTTTTGGCACTCTTGTTCAATTTAAATTCTTTTATGATATTTGAATTCAATTTCTGCTAAGTTCTTTCATAATAATCCATTGATATAATTCCCAACTGTGAGAAACCAAAACTTTCGGAGATATAATTTGTCTGTTTGAACAAGAGCGCCAGAAAGCTCCTGTCCACAGGGCTTGAACCAATTTGTTTATATCTTCATTACAACACCGTAATAAAGGTGTATACAAAAATTCAGCTCACCAGGAACTTTTCCGCAGATAAGGCTTTAAAATGCTTAAATGACTGGACTATTTGAAATATTTCATTTGAAGTTTGGAAGAAAGTCGAAAAAGAGAAGAGCTCTTGATACAAAAGTTCAGTACTATTATCAGCTATACCTCCGAGCATTTTGCTTGAATTGATAAGGTGGAAATTGAGCACGAAAATCTGAAAACATCTTTCTCCCGCGCAAATGAACGTGTTACAATAAAATTAGTGAACTTTCTTGCAGATATAGTTGTACGAGCTTCGTGCAGCATAAACATTTGTATTTTGAAACATCTTCTATATACAAACCGCTCTTTGTCAATTCATTCATATTATCAACCACCGAGTCAACTCTAAAAACAGTGGAAGTCCCGACATTTTGCTCGGAATCAATAAATGATAAGATAAAGCATGTTGCGAATGTTTCTCAGATAATTGACATATTTCGAATATGGGAATTCCGATTAATCAACCTCAAGAGAAAACCAAAATTAATATAGCAATATAATACTTACCACAATGCTCTACGATCAATAGTATAAGAGCAATGAATAATTTAGAATAGATAGCTCTGAATTTTATTTCATTTAAATAAATCGATCATTATGATTCAGTAGTTTATTGGTTTGAGCAGTTTGTGGTCAAGACAGAGGTCTTCGTTTCGGATCAGAAGTGGAATATTTTGTGGATTATCATTTTCTTTAAAAGTAGGGCTTCACACGAGACGAGAGTATAAAAAATCTCGTCTCGCTCTCGTCAATTTCCAAAAAAATAAGTCTCGATTAAGTCTCGTTATCAGTTGTCTCGTCTCGTCTCGCTTAATTCTGAATAACGATAATAAATATTATAATATATAAACAAAATGGTATACAATCATGAATAATTTTGTAAAGCTATATTTATTCGGCTCTTATACAAAAATATTTTTACATGTACATATTATTTTTAGTTTTAAACACTGATACTTTCAAATTACTCGATGACCAAGAATTCAAATATAATCACGCTTGCATCACATCATTTTTGCGCGTATGTTCTGGGGAACATCGCGTTATCATTTTGCCCAAATGTGAAATTTAATTCTGTGGTGCCGTCCGGCCGACCGGCCGTCCGGCCGTTGCCACGATAACTTGAGAACGGAAAGAGCTAACTACTTGAAATTTTCAGGGTAGGTGGCGCATCCCAATACGACGGACAAGTTCGTTAATGGGTATAATCGGCGCAATGGTTTCCGAGTAATAATTTTGTTTTCAACCAAAATAAATACGATCAAATTTAAACTTGGTGAATAATTGTAGAATATAAACCTAAGCACGTTTGTGAAATTATGTGGGAATCGTGTCACTAGAAAATTTTAAAAAAATTATTAAAAAATCATTGAAAATTGAAAAAAAAATTCTATATATCAGTAACTATTCGTTTGAAATTGCTGAAATTTTGCAAGAGCCTTCATAACCTAACTCTACTACCAAGTTGCAAGTTTTAACATGATCGGTTGAATATTGTTGGAGATTCGAGCATTCTTGTGTGAGTTCAGTAGATGGGTGACCGTTGTCTCGATAACTTTCGAACGAAAGGAGACAGGGATTTGCAATTTTCAGGGTAGGTTGCGTATCCGAAATGGAGAGTTGAGTTCGTTTTTGGGCATAATTGGTCAAACGGTTTCCGAGTTATACCCACCTGGAATATTATTTCCTTGATAACTCAAAAAATAAATCTTCGATCGAATTGAAGCTTGGTAACTAGTAGTAGAAATTCATCATAAAGACGTGTTTAAAATTTTTTAAGAACCGTACCCCTAGAAAATTTGAAAAAAAATGACGAAAAAAAAATTTTAAGAAGCGCACCCTTAGAAAATTTCAAAAATTAAACAAAAAAAAATTGGTTCAAGCACTGACGTGAAGTCAGAAGCTTTTGCGCGTATGTTCTATTGTCCATTCTTCTGTATTGGACACCCTTAATTGAATTTACCATGGTAAATTATGTTGTCCATTCTCCTGTATTGGACACTTAATTCGAATTTACCATGGTAAATTCGAAAGAAGAATTGAAGGTAGACAATAATGTGTTAATTTTTTCATCATTGCTTTCTATCACGAAAAAAAAAAATTGGTTCAAGCACTGACGTGAAGTCAGGAGCTTTTGCGCGTATGTTCTATTGTCCATTCTCCTGTATTGGACACTTTTAATCGAATTTACAATGGTGAATTCTATTGTCTATTCTCCTGTATTGGAAAGCCTTAATCGAATTCACCATGATAAATTCGATTAAGAGTGTCCAATACAGGGGAACAGACAATAGAATCCACCATGGTAAATTCGATTGAAAGTGTCCAATACAGGAGAATGGACAATAGAACATACGCGCAAAAGCTCCTGACTTCACGAAAAAAAAAATGGTTCAAGCATTGACGTGAAGTCAGAAGCTTTTGCGCGTATGTTCTATTGTCCATTCTCCTGTATTGGACACTTTTAATCGAATTTACCATGGTGAATTCTATTGTCTATTCTCCTGTATTGGACAGCCTTAATCGAATTCACATGGATAAATTCGATTAAGAGTGTCCAATACAGGAGAATAGACAATAGAATAGAATTCACAATAGAATGGTAAATTCGATTAAAAGTGTCAAATACAGGAGAATGGACAATAGAACATACGCGCAAAAGCTTCAACTTCACCGCAGTGCGTGAACCAATTTTTCATTGATGTACTTGTTTTTGCCATGATCATACCTGCTGTGGAAAATAATCTTTCAACAGGTACGGATGTAGCCATTAATAAATCATCGACCATCTTGGAAAGTGTAGGAAGAACTTTTTCATCACTCTCCACCACTGTAAAATATTTTGATTCCTATTTGCTCTTCCTAACAGAGCAAATATTCTTCAAACTCAGCTTTCCAATATTTCGAAAGTTTTGTTGATGTTTTAAATAGGCTATCGATGTCGATACATTCTTTAATAGAATTGGTATAATTTTCAAAGAATACCTTCCCATTGGGTAGATCATTGAGGGTGTTCTTGGCGTATTCCTCATAACACTTTTCGAAACATTGAATAGCGTAATTTCTTTACCAGTTTTATTATACGTAGTTCCACAGATGTATACAATAATTGTTCACATCCTCACTACAAGGAGCACAAGAGAATACATTTCTCCAGATCTTCAGATAGAGACGAAATTTTCATTGCATTGGGATTTAGGGGCAATAAGAGTTGTCCGTTAAGTATTGAATTCATAATGGCATCCGTTTTTATAGTTGTGAATTCTATTTTTTCTTGAAAAATAATCTCAATTATCGCAAGGTCATAACGAATTAATAATCTTCTAAAAAATCGTGTAGTTCTGGAACGATCGATGCATAATATAGACAAAATATATTGGTAATTATAGTGGAAACTCTTCCTATTCAATTGTTTTCTGTGGGTGTTGAAAAAAGTCGAGTCGTATACAAAACTTCATGCCAAAAATTTAACGAGACCAGAAACGAGACTCTCGTGTTGCGCTGTATGTGGTCTCGGTATCGCCTATAATATTTTTGAAAACGTCTCGTCTAGCTTTTACGAGACGAGAAAAATCTCGCTCTCGCGTGAAGCCCTATTTAAAAGTGAACTTCTGGAAATATGCACTGAAAATGGATAGAACATAAATATTGAATAGCGTACATCCGGGTGGAAAAAATTATTGCATTAGTGACCTTGTATTTTTCGAATCATCTACGTAGACCTAATAATTCAAAAATACATTATCAGTCACTCGATCAACCCATTGTACCATTTCCTTCTGAACTACTGGAGCAGAAATTTAAAAAACTTACAAGAAGTGAGATACACACGAATCGTGGTTCAGGTTCGTGATCCACTATCAAAGACAACGCAGCTATACCCTGGAACGACCTACCGGACTTTGCGGTGCAATTGAACGAGATGAAGTGTTGGAAATTGGGGACAGAAAATTATACAAAGTCTTTAGAAATATGTACATACAATTCGTTTTTTTTTTCAATCAGTTCCTTATTATTGGTTTCAATTAGTACAAACATATGCATAGCAATTAAAATCCCTAAAACAGTGCTGGTACCAAGGTCATAAAACCATAAAAGTAACTACACTCTTGTCCACTACAGTTTTTTGTCGTCCAACATGTTTCGGAAACAAAGTTTTTCTATTTCAGTATCCTAATGAGTCCATTGCAGCACTGAAAACAGTGCTGGAATGAACTCATTCCCGCACTGTTTCTAGTTATATTTTTCGTTTTGTGGTAGTCAGCACTGACATTCGATCCTATCAAATTATCAATAATATGTATATAGGGAAATAATTGTTGAGGAAAAGCTTTATTTTCATTAAAAAATATGGTACTACAGATTTCCTTCTTGCTAATTCATGCTATAGGAAACTGTTTTAAATCTGATCTCCATGCCCTACGTGCGTTTCAAATTTAAATTCCATAATCTGTCAACTTTCCTAACAGTCACACCAACTACCAAGATACAATACAAAAGTCACTAGGATGTATAATCCGAATTTTTCATTAAATTTCAACAGTATTTTACAAAACTTACCTGAAGTAGGGAAAATATCGTGTAATACTCGTTACAGAAGGCAATTCCAACACTCATGGGTTCGAAAAAGAGCGATTTTTAGGGGTACGGTTCTCACACGCCCTTATGTCGATATTCTACAACTAGTTACCAAGCTTCAATTCGATCGAGTCTATATTTTTGAGTTATCGAGGAAATAATTTTCCAGATGGGTATAACTCCAAAACTGATGGAGTGATTATGCCCAAAAACGAATTAAACTCTCCCATTGAGATGTGCAACCTACCCTGAAAATTAAGAAATTTATCGAGACAACGGTCACCCATCCAGCTACTGAACTCACACAAGGCTGCTCGGATCTCCACCTGACATATCCTATGTACTTTTCTTAATTGTTTTGTCTTAAATGATCAATTTTGATGACATCGCGCATTTTGAATTACTCTGAACTTTAGTCTTTGTGGAGAAGTAGCGGAGAAGTGCAACAGGTTAGATAACAGTGAAACTTAAAATAGGTGACACCATAATAGGAGCGAGCAACCAATTGTGCCTTCAGCTCTAGGACCTCCAATTCAGAGGTAAACTATGGCATGCCTGTGCGATGCGCCCTCAACCCGAAGATATGAAATGTAGAAATATGGATGACGCGAAGAAGTTTATTTAAGTGGGAAGGTTTAACGGGTAATTCCGCAAAAGGAGGAGAAAAAAATCATTCTGCTGGTAACTGCCGGCACGTGTTTCTGCTAGTTGGCTTCTTCAGGACAGGGCAACCAAGAAACCAAGGAAATGATAGAAGTAAAACTTAAAAAAGGTGACTCCACCAATTCGGAGGTAAACTATGGCATCGCCACGGAGGAAGCATAAGCTGCCTGTACGATGCAACATCAACCCAAAGATATGAAATGTAGGAATCTAGGACCTCCGATTTGGAGGTACACAAGAACACAACTGACTCTCCTTAGTCGCACAAGCTCCTAGAAGATTCTGAGGGATCTCCTTGGGAAAGACTTGGGAGGGGCAGTATAATCATAATCATGTTTATAGCACGCGTGCCAAATGCAGATTGACTTAACAATGAAATAATAAGTGTAAAAAAAGCATTGACGTGGGGTCAATCTGCTTTGGCGCGCGTGCTATAAACATGATTATTATACTGCCCCTCCGAAGTCTATCCCAAGGAGAGCACTCAGAAGCTTCTAGGTCTTGTGCGACTAAGGAGAGTCAGTTGTGTTCTTTTTCAACATTGTTACTCTATACTTACGGCAGCTTAGATACAGCACTGTTAATTTTTGAACCGACAGTGAATGGTGTCCACTATTGGGAACTTCCAAAACTCTGGTGGCGGGATTCGGCAACTAACCACGCTAGTAATAAATGTAAACAATCTCGTGTTGGACAGGTCAGTCGACGAAGTTTGACCGAAATTTTCATGGAAAATTTAAATTATAATTGACTTGAGATCATTGTTGGATTACTTTGTGATATAGATTCAAATATTGATCATTATATAACTAATTTTATGGCACTTGATTGATATAAAGACTACAACCAGTAAGTATATTCATATATGTTTGTCAAACTTACATTATATTCAAAAGTTCTTTCAGTTACTATTTGCGAATGATTAAGAAGGGACTCAGTTGATTAGAACTTCTGGAGTACATAGGAGCTTCAACTTCTAATTCTAGAGTCCTTGTAGAAGGAGAAGAGGTTCTAAATGTAGATCATGTAATCGTGTGTGACAAAACAAATTGTGGTCCCAGTTTTATAGACATTTGTTCTTTATGTTTACAAAGTAGTGCCTTAATTGAGTATCACATAAAATTGATGGCCCATTAATGTGGAGAATAGTAAACTTATAATAGAAGGTATGGTATATTCTTGTAAAGTCGGAGCACGGAGGAGGTGTAAACATATTACTGATGTATTAATTAAAGTTCAGGTGCATGATGTTCTAGTTAATTTATGAGAATATAGTGTCAAATTGAACCAGATAAAGCTTTTGTAAAACAGTTACCAATAATTGAAATGATTTTTTCAAAATATGATACATATATTATGTGAAAAGAATTATTAACAATAAGTGTAATGTTTGAGGTATAATAAAGATTATCGGATGTAGTTCCAGGCTAAGTACTCTTCGGTCTATTAGTTATCCTTCTAACGCATTTCCAATATTTATATTTGGTTTTCCGGAGGTAAGAAGTGAAAACTCAAACCTATTCATTTTGGCATTTTTTCGCCCATGAATTGCATTGAGGCACACAACAATAGTCGTTTCTGGTCGAAGACATATTAGGCAGGATAATATTCACTATTTCAACTTGAATTTTTCTTTCAAACAAAAGTTTATTGACGAATACTGAACAATTCAACTCGAGCACGTGGCTCATTACTAGCTTGGTTAGTTGCCGAATCTCGCCACCAGAGTTTTGGAAGTTCCCAATCCCTTGGATAGATCTCCGGCTCGCTCAATCCACCGACCTGGAAGTACTCAACACTCAATTCAAATTAGCCACCGTGAATACGTGCACCAAAGAGTACTGACTTCACGTCAGTGCTTTTTGGCGCTCTAGTTCCTCGGAACTGAGTGCTTATCAATTTGCCCAAATGTCTGTAATTTTCGAATTTTTCGATGAAAATGGTCTTAAACGATTTGGTTCGACTCACTGATCAAGAATCCGTGGTCGAAATTCATTCTGTCCGGCCGGTCCGGCCGTCCGGCCGTCCGGCCGGTCCGGCCGTCCGGCCGTAGGCACGATAACTCTCGAACGGAATGAGCTAGACAGCTGAAATTTTCAGAGTAGGTTTGAGGGATAAATATCTCGGCTAAGTTCGTTATTGGGCAAAATCGGACAGATGGTTTCGGAGTAACAAAAAAAAAAATTTTTTTCCCAGAAAAAATTCCAAATTAAATTCTTTTTCAATAAGGAGTTTTACCATAAGAATCCATTCATATCATTTTTAACTCTAACAAACTAATACTTTCAGAGATATGATTTTTCAAAATTTCAATGATAGAATTATTCTGTGGCTATTCTATGAATTGTTATAACGTCAACTTTGACGTTGTCTCATTGTCATTCATTCCAGTAATTTGTTGGTTGATATTTTCATGCCGATGGTCAATCCATACGATGATGGGAATATGGTAATGGTAAGTTAATAACATTGTCATTCATTCCAGCAAACGTATAAATATGAGAATTATAATATATAATATCATAGTTTTTGTTGGTTGATATTTTCATGCCGATGGTCAATCCATATGATGATGGGAACGGTAATGGTAAGTTAATAATATTGAGTTAAGAATATCTCCACTAAAAACAAAACTGGAATTGAGGAATGAATATCTCGGATGAGTTCATTGTTGGGTAGAATTCGTCTATTGGTTTTGGATTGATAATTTTTGGCACTCTTGTTGAATTTAAATTCTTCTATGATGTTTGAATTCAATTTCTGCTAAGATGAAGTTCTAAATTTCAATAATGAATCGTACTTCTATGTTTTCATAGAATGCTATAATTATTCTATCTAAGCTTTATTATATGATCTGTGTTTATACTCGTACATTTCATCCTGTTCTATAAGAGAGAGTCAAATTCATTTCAGCTATTTTAATTTGGTTTCTTCCATGGTGCAGTTCTCAGTCTCAGATTGCTCATTTAATCTTGATAAAAAAACTATTATTTGAATTGAATTTCCTTTAGGATGCAGTTCTATTATATGAATACATTGATATAATTCCCAACTCTGAGAAACCAATACTTTCGGAGATATAATTTGTCTGTTTGAACTAGAGCGCCAGAAAGCTCCTTTCCACAGGGCTTGAACCCATTTTTTTTTTATTTTTCTTTTATGGGCCAAACTTCCGACACCTATGATATTATTATGCACTTCACTATCGAGTTGTAAATTCTCTTCTTGACTAGAAAAGTTCTAAAAAATTATCAAAAAATTGGTTCAAGCCCTGTGGACAGGAGCTTTGGCGCTATTGTTCAAACTTTGACAAATCCTATCTCCGAAATAATTGGTCTCTGGGAATGATAAATGGATTCTTACGATAGAACTGCTTCATGAGAGAAACTAAATTCAAACAGACCGATTCTCCCCAATAACGAACTTATCTGAGATATTCATTCCTCAAATCTACTCTGAAAATTATATTATATCAACTAAAACTTAGACAACATTGCAGTTGCAATTTGATTATGTATCTTACCAAAGAATATATTTCCATCATCATATGGATTATCCACGGGCATTATATTATCACCTCGAAAGTAAGATAGTTGAGGTTATTTCATTGGTCATTTTGCATTCAATCATACTTTGTTTTATAGAACAGGAAGGGTATTTTATTTCAAGAATAACGAACCAGAAATAGTTTTGACATTTATCTCTCATAGGAAAATAAGATGACATGTAAGAACACAGATCATATAATAATTCATAGGTAGAAAAATTAAGTACAGCATTCTGTGAAAACATAGAAGTACGATTCATTATTGAAATTTCGAAAAATCATTTCTCCGAAAGTATTAGTTTGTTGGAGTTGAAAATGATAACAATGGATTTTTATGGTAAAACTGCATCTTAAAAAAAAATTTATTGGAAATTTATCATGTAAAACATTTTATTCCTTACTCTGAAATCATCAGGTCGATTTTGCCCAAAGTTCTCAACTCAACCAAGATATTTATCTTCCAAACCTACACTGAAAATTTCTACTATCTTTCTACTAGCTCATTTTGTTCGCGAGTTATTGTAGAAACAAAATTTGATTATTTTCAATTTTTTTTTGACACTTTACGTCAACGCGATCAATACAAAACTTCGTATGCATATAAAGGTCATTATTCTACAAGTTGATGCTAAATTTCAGGTAGATAAAGTGATCGGTTTCGGAAATATTCATAAAAAATGTTTTTACCAAAAACGGCCATAACTCCGAGACCGCTGGATTTTGCCCTTTAACAAACTCTTCCGAGATATTTACGCTCCAAATCTACCCTGCAAATTTCAATCCTCTAACTCCTTTCGTTCGAGAGTTATCGTGTTAACGGCCGGACGAACGGCTGGACGGACGGCCGGCCGAACAGAATCGATTACGACCACGGATTCTTGATCAGTGAGTCGAACCAAACCGTTTAAGAACAATTTCAGCCAAACATTCGAAAATTACAGACATTTGGGCAAATTGATAAGCACGCTGTTTCGAGGAACAAGAGCGCCAAAAATATTGCATCTGAGCAACTATTGACTGCACTAGTAGCTACACTCTAGTCCACTAAAAAATGTATCGCCTGACATATGTTTCGGAAACGATGATTCCGTCTTCTGAGATGAAGCGCTACTGAAGCTGTCAATTTCAACACTCATCTATGGATTGATATTATGCCCTTAGTCAAAAAACTATTAGTGAGAACAATGGGTGCTCAATAGAGGTTGATATCGAAATATATAATAGGAAGGATATTTTACTCAATAATGATCTAATGCCTTTTACAACTCATTGTTGTTCTCACTAATTGATTTATGATCAAGGGTATAATGCGCATCCATACTTGAGTGTAGAAACTGATAGCATCCTTTAGTAACGCTTCGTCTAAACTAAAGCATGCACCGCTTCCAAAACATATTACCACAAAATTTGTAGTGTAGTACTAATGTGGTGTTCATAATCAGTGCACGGTGAACTCAAACTATAATTTAAGCAACCATTCGTCAGATATCGCTAAAATTTTGCAAGAGACTTCAAAAATTCTTAATTCAGCCAATTTCTAGATTTGAACTCGATTGGAAATATATTATTGGAAATATTGGGGAAAATAATTTTCTCTCCTGGAAGCTAAGCAGGCTTGGACGAGTTCAGTGAGTGGATGAGTGACCGCTCTGGCTATGAATTTGAACAACCGCGCCAAAGCGGTTGACCTAATGGTAGTGCTTCTCCAACTTTTTATTCTTCACTGGAAATGGCAAATCGAGAAACTATTTGCATGTTGTATTCAATATTTTCGATAGACCATTTTGCATCTCTCTGATATATTGATATGAACTCAAGGACATTCACGAACTATCTGTGCAATAAAAGTAGACGGCAGGTTGTATAATTTAATTCGTTAATAATCAATTTGATTTTAAATCGAAGGAAAAACCATAAAAGCTTTTCAACGTAACTACACTTATAATGGATGATTCGCGAAATGTAAACGATTGAAGACGTTTAATAAAGCAGTTATATTACCTGGAATTTTGAAGGGTACCAATAGTGTTTGAAATTTGGAGAACATGTTGTTCGTTAAATCACAATATATTTCTATTTTTTTTTATTATGTATCATTGCATAATAATAAACCTATAAAGATTGTACCCTGAGTAGGATAAGCCACGGTGACTTTGAATCCATTAACATTAATTCAATTAGACCCGTTTTTACCATACAAGGTGTTTCATGAGTATTGGCTAAACATTGTCTGACCCATAGCTCAAAAACCACTGTTTTGATTTGATTCAAATTAAGTATCAGAGATCACCATAATAATTTAAAATAACGGCTAACGAAAACAACTGCACTGAGAAAATAAAGATTTGTCCGATTTGGGTCTGATAAACACCCTGTAAATGATTTTCGAAAAAACAGATTATAATGTGTGAAGCTGGAAAGCTGAAGCTTTGTTTCTTAAAATTCGCGATATAGTCAAGTCACATATACTGGAATAAGGAACACAAAGTCGTCTCCACACAATTTTTTATTCAAACAAGATTAATATCTAAGTGTTTCGTACATATACATGTTCATCTTCAGTTAAAGTACAACAATAAGGTGAAACAAAGTTATGATTTAGAAATAAAAAATTGGTTCAAGCACTGACGTGAAGTCAGAAGCTTTTGCGCGTATGTTCTATTGTCCATTCTTCTGTATTGGACACCCAGAAGAATGGACAACATAATTAACCATGGTAAATTCGATTAAGGGTGTCCAATACAGAAGAATGGACAATAGAACATACGCGCAAAAGCTTCTGACTTCATTTTTTTCAAATTTTCTAGGGGTACGGTTCTCACAAAATTTTAAACACGTCTATATGCTGATTTTCTACTACTAGTTACCAAGCTTCAATTCAATCGAATATTTATTTTTTGAGTTATCAAGGAAATAATATTCCAGGTGGATATAACTCGGAAACCGTTAAACCGATTATGCCCAAAAACGAACTCAACTCTCTATTTCGGATACGCCTGAAAATTGCATGTCCTTATCTTCTTTCGTTCGAAAGTTATCGAGGCAACAGTCACCCATCTACTGAACTCACACAAGAATGCTCGAATCTCCAACAATATTCAACCGATCGTGTTAAAACTTGAAACTTGGCAGTAGAGTTAGGTTATGAACGCTCTTGCAAAATTTCAGCAATTTCAAACGAATAGTTACTGATATATAGATTTTTTTTTTTCAATGATTTATTAAAAATTTTCTACAAATGCTATTCTCAACAAATTTTGCGAACATTTTCGCGTTGGTATTATATAACTAATAACCATGTTTGAATTCAATCGGTTCAGTATTTTTTGAGTTAATGAGGAACAAAAAACCACCAAATTTCAGCAAATTTCAGATGGCTATAACTCTAAAACCGTTTGGCCGATTATGCTCATAAATGAACTGAAATGTTGCGTTCCTGTGCAAATCCTAACCTGAAAACTTGAAGCCGCTATCTCTTTCCGTTCTCAAGTTATCGTGACAGCAAAAATATTTTTTAATAATTTTTTTTTTAATTTTCTAGCCATACGATTCGGACAAAATTTCACGAACGTGCTTAGGTTCATATTCTACAACTACTCACCAAGTTTCAATTCGATCGGATTTATATTGGTTGAAAACAAAATTATTACTCAGAAACCACTGAGCCGATTATGCCCATTAACGAACTTGTTCGTCGTATTGGGATGCGCCACCGACCCTGAAAATTTCAAGTCGCTAGCTCTTTTCGTTCTCAAGTTATCGTGGCAACGGCCGGACGGACGGCCAGACGGCCGGCCGGACAGAATCAAATTTGACCTCGAATTCTTTATTGGGGAGTCGAACTTAATTGTTTGAGACCATTTTCGTCAAAAAATTCGAAAGTTACAGACATTTGGGCAAAATGATAACGCGATGTTCCCCGGAACATACGCGCAAAAATGGAACGATACACGCTTCAAGAACGCATTGAAATTATTAAAATTCACTATAAAAATGGTGAAAATTTGGCAGAGACGGTTCGTAAAACTCGAACATTTTTGTGTCGTCGTGAAGCAGCTTGTCGTACCAAAATGAAGAAATTGGTGGAAAAATTCGAGCTGTTGGACAAGTTAGTTATGTGAAGAATAAAATCCGTGCACGTCGCTCAAGAACAGCCGAGAATATGGCTGCTGTAGCCGAAAGTGTTGAAGAAAACCCAGGTTTGTCCATTCCTCGTCGTTCTCTGGAATTAGGCATTCCACAAACGTCATTTTACACCGTATTTTGCATAAAGATTTGGGTCTTAAGGTATATAAAGTTCAGTCAACACAAGAACTCAAGCCGGCCGATCATCAACAACGTCGTGTCTTTGTGATTGGGTCGTTGAAATGCATGAAAATGATCCGGAATTCCATCGAAAAATCATCTTGAATGATGAGGCCCATTTCCACCTCGGTGGCTTCGTCAACAAGCAAAATTGTCGCATCTGGGGCTCGGAAAACCCAAGAGTTATTGTTGAAAAGCCTCTATATCCTCAACGTGTGACTGTTTGGTGCGGTTTATGGTCCGGTGGAGTCATTGCACCTTACTTTTGCGAAAAAGAGGCTGGAACAACAGTTACGGTGAATGGATTGCGCTATTGAGAGATGATTTATGATTTTTTATGGCCGGAATTGGATGGTATTGATCTGGACAACGTTTACTTTCAACGAGACGGCGCTACGTGCCACACAAGCAACAAAACCATTGATCTTTTGCGGGAAAAGTTTCCGGACCGTGTTATCTCTCGAAGAGGTGATCACAATTGGCCACCGAGATCTTGTGATTTAAAACCTTGTGACTTCTTCGTTTGGGGCCACGTGGAAGAGAAGGTCTACGCCAATAGCCCAGCGTGGATTCAAGGTTTCAAAGATGGAATTCGTGAGGCTATCAAGGACATAGGGCAGCCACTTTGCGATTTGGTTATGGAAAATTTCATTAAAAGGATATGGTCCTGTAATCGTGGTCGTGGTGGTTATTTGCCTGATGTTATTTTCCACTATTAACGGCATAGCTTCTTCTTTATAATGAAATAAACATCCGATCATTTATATTGAAAAATGGCATTTTTCTTTGAATATCAAAATAACACCTCTTATTGGAAAACCCTTTACGTCCAATTAACGTTCTATTATTGAGACAAAAGGGGATTGTATTGTAACGGTGATTCAATATATATTATCTATATTTTATGAAGAACGTGTATAATAAAGTCTAAACTCTGCTTATTTATTGCCTCTAAGGCGGAATAGAGATCACCGGATCAGCTAGTATTTTATAAAAGCTGTGGAAATGGTATATATCCATGGTGAATTCGTAATATAGTTTCCAATAGATGTGACTAGTTTATAGACAATGCGCACAAAAGCTCCTGACTTTACGTCGGTGCTTGAAACAATTTTTTGATTAGGGATGTTCATTAATTTTTTAATGTAAAAAAAAATCATTGACTTTCCGACATTACAACAAATGATACATTTCTTTTCTGATAGAAATGGAATACGAGAACGTTTGAGACCATTTTCAGCAGACAATTCAGATTACAAATATTTGGGCAAATATAAACGATTTGTTAACCGTTCTAGTGAAAAACTGTATTCGCAGGGTAAATCTATGCATAAACCTATGAGATTAACTATGAATTGATATTTCATGTAGGTACAGGGTGTCCTGTCTGTACTTTTCCGGTATATCAACATTTTAATGGCCATATATGATAATACCTGCCCAACTTGAAAATAATTTGTTTGACGGTACGGCTGACCAAAGGTCCAGCCAAAAATCAATAAATCACCCTGTATTTCAGAAACGAAGAGCCTTAGCCCATATTTATTCGTTGTTTTCTGGCTCTCCTAGGTACCATCTATTCACCGTCAAAGTATATAAAGTTATATTCGCAGAAGATATACTGTAATTATTTTTTCATATTTTTTGAGCGGAAGCGCTGTTTGTGGCGAAAATATCGCTATAAATATTATGCTATCAAAACTTTATGGTTGTGCCTAGAACACGGACATAAAAATTCTATTTCACGTATAATCATTGTATCTTGTGGTTTCCGTATGATAAATAGAGGAGATAATTTCAGTTACAGCAACGCAAAAGTTTGCAAGCTTGAAATTTACAACATCTACTAATTGAAGGAGGTTAAGAGGAGAGACAAGCAATGATTTGGATTAGGCAGAATTTTTTTGCATGAACTTTCAAGGGATATGCACAGTCCTTATAGCATTTTGGCACATACTTTCGTAAGAAATTTAATTCTTCCAGACTTATTCCTCATTCAAATCTTGTAAAGATTCAAAAGGTAGTTTCTACTGAAATATAAGTAATCACTAAAATATACTGTGGGAGGTATATTCATTATTAAAAGGTTCCTTTCTGGGTTTTCTTTCCCAAACTGTGAAAAATATCTATAAAATAAAAAAAAATATTATTTTGTGATTTGCTCCTGCGTACGAAACACAAGAATTTTATCAGAAGCAATCAATCGAACAATGTTGCCTAACAAATAACAACGAAAAAACAACATCAACGATGAAACAACTATATCGTAACGTTTTGGAGTCTATATCAGACTTCTTCGTCAGACACTAAACGAAAATCTTCAGAATTATTTTGTTGATAGTTATTTTGAAATTCCAGAATTGTGATGTGACAAATATCTTGTTTCTTACGCAGAAGCAAATCACAAAATACATTTTTTGCGCGTATGTTCTGGGGAACATCGCGTTATCGTTTTGCCCAAATGTCTGTAATTTTCGAATTTTTCGCCGAAAATGGTCTCAAACGATTGGGTTCGACTCCCTGATCAAGCGTTCGAGGTCAAATTTGATTATGTCCGGCCGGCCGGCCGTTGCCACGATAACTTGAGAACGGAAAGAGATAGCGACTTGAAAATTTCAGGGTAGGTGGCGCATCCCAATAGGACGGACAAGTTCGTTAATGGGCATAATCATAAATCATTATTCTGGAGCTCTTAATTATTTTGAGGAAGATATATATTAAAAATGATATGAAGACGAGTGAATAATTTTGTGAGGATCGTATCACCAGAATATTAAGCAATTGGCTCAAGCACTGGTGTGAAGTCAGGAGCTTTTGCAGGTATGATCTATTGTCCATACGATATGCTTTAAATGATAATTTGCGTAAAACTTTCATTTTGAATTTTCTCGAAAAATACTGATTTGCCAGTGCTATAATTGAAACTGTGGTATATCAACATCATGTAGGTTCTGTATACAAAATATTTTGAAAATCAGTGAGGGGGCGTTAAACTGCAAATTAACCGATTGGGAAATAACCTATGCTCTTTGTATTGTCAATTGAAATTGATCAGGATGGATTTCAGCAATTTTCAAATGCTCCGTTTTTTTTCAGATTCTGCACAAATGAGCAATGCATGCAGTATGGATATACATCTTAGTGATTCTCCAGTTCTTCAGTGCCATATACGCTGCAGGAGACGATATCTGCAACACAACAGAAAAATGCCTTTGCATCAAGGAAATATCTTCCGGAAACCTCGAATTTCAATGCCCCGTCACTCAAGAGGAAAGCAAAACAATAATTCATGTTTATCCTGATGCCAAAAAGATGAGAATCGATTGTCATAATATCGAATCATTTAATAATACGCTCTTACCAGAAGCAAATGTGAATATGGTGACAAAACTAGAATTTCAAGATTGTCCTTTACCTAGTAACGGATTTACTGATGTTGTCAAATCTTTTTCCCTAAGGAACTTGATATTTCTCCGTTTTTCCAACCATGTTCTAAGGCGGCCCCTCTCCAGTGAAGACCTGGAGCAATTGGAAAATCTCGAAATTCTAGAATTCGAGAACAATAAAATGTCCATACTAGACGGAAATATTTTCAAGAATACTCCTAAACTATCCGACTTGTTGATAGACGAGAATGAACTCATTTTGAACGAAAATATATTCGAAAATATTCCAAATTTGTTGAAATTGAGCATCAACATTAACAGCATCGATCACTTACCGAAGAGTACCTTCAAATATTTGCCCAAGTTGGAGAGCATATCTTTAAGGGAGAATAACTTGAGGATTCTGCAAAACGGAATATTCGACAGTTTGGCCAATCTGAAGATGTTGGAGTTATCGATAAATAAAATTGAAATCATAGAGGATCAGGTTTTCGAACGCACGAAGAATCTATTGACGATCAATTTGAGGCGAAATAAACTGAAAAATATTTCGAGAAGAATCTTTGAGAATTGTCGTAATATAGAACTAATAAGGATGGACGATAATCCAAAATTATCACTTGTTGATGATGTTTTTTCCCATTTTTATAGTTTGAATACGGTCATTTTAGCCAACAATGAAATCGAGTACCTTTCCGAAACACTGTTCGAAGGTTCCACAAATCTCTCGGTAATAACTTTGAGCAACAACCGTTTGAAAACATTGCCAAATAAAACCTTCTACAACCTGAAGAACCTCAAAAAACTCCACTTGGACTCCAACCGTATCGAAAAACTAAACTCAGAAATATTTGTATCTTTGGAGAATCTAGAATATCTCCATCTACAACATAACAATTTAAAAGCCATCGATGAAAAACTACTGGAACACTTGAAAAACTTGAAAGAAATCAATTTGAGCTTCAATGAAATAGTCCGTATGCATCCAAATTTTCTCTCGGGAAAGAAACATTTGGTTAAATTTCTGATGAGTCATAACAAGTTCAATTTCGACGAAACAAATGATTTCAGAAGCATTTCCTTCACAAACTTGAGAGAAGTAGATTTGAGCTACAATAACATCACAAGGTATCCATACAAATTGAATGACATAGCTACGATTGAAACCATCAAATTACAATTCAACAACATCCAGGAACTGATTGTAAGTATTATTCTAAGTAATATAGATAAATATTTCCTATTTTAACCATCACATCTAAATCATAATCAAGATGAAGAAAGCCCATACGATCCTGAAATTTTGGAAGGTTTGGTTAATATGACCGATAATGAGGATGATGACAATGAATTTAGCAATTTCGAACGACAGCAAGAAAGAGGCGACGAAGAAGAAGTAGATAACTATCTTCCATTCAAAATTTTATCGTAATTAAAATCAACAAAAAATTTAACTTATATTTTAATACATGTGTTCGAGAATTTTGTTGAGTGCTCTTGACTCCTCCAATAAATCAAGTCATTTCATTTATTTGGTGTTTGAACTAATTGAGAATCGTTGTCGTTTTCTAAAGAAAACGTTATACACATTGCTTGCGACAATAAAGATCAGTTTACTGTTGACAAATTCATTGGGGTTTCGACCACCTGGAAAAAGAAAAGATATTTTATATTTTCAAGGGCCTTTTGAGTTTACAATGGTCTAAGGGCCATGTGGTTATAACTGTTTCCCAGAGTTTACGGTTCGAAATATCAATTTCAATATGATTCTTTCTTTTAGTTCAAAAAACCAATAACAAAGCAGTTTTTTCACATTGGGCGTTATTCATTTGGAATTCTCAATCAAAGTTGGGTTTTTTCCAAGGGAGGAACTTGAATTAATGACTTAACTTAGTAGTAAATGATGATATTAAGAACAGACACTATTAAGATTTTCTACGAGATACAATTCAGATTTTCTTAGAGACAGTACTCAGATAGGAAACCGTTATTTCAAACACTTTTAACTTTATCAAATATTCATCACATCTAAGTCGAATCAATTTATTCATTTAGAACTTGTTTTTATTCATTAATGATTAGTGAACCAGCAACGATACAAAATACAGTCCACTCTATCCAAAGTGTAAATATATTGTAAATAGATTGTAAACCGAATAGTTTTCAATTCAACCACCCTCAATTTTATCTACACATTTTTTGGTCCTTCGGACCGGATCATCAAAAATATTTAGCATGTATATAAATCAGAGAGTACAACGACGAAACTTAGGGTAGTGTTTGACGCCTCGAGTAAAACGTCATCAGGCTGGTCCTGCAATGACCTTCAATATAAAGGTCCTACAATACAAAATGAAATTTTTGAAATTTTATTAAGTTTCAGATTACTTAATTACATTGTCTGTGGAGATATTGAAAAGATGTATCGTCAGGTATAGGTCAACAAGAATGACAGATATTCAAAGAAAATGTTATGGCGTAACAGTCCGAATGACAACATAGATGAATATTTTTTAATTACAGTGACATACCTATGGCACAAAGTCCGCACCCTATTTGGCAGTAAGATGTCTTGAGGAACTATCTCTCAATGTTAAAAACAAGTATCCGGCCCGAAGGACCCAAAAATGTGTAAATATTCTTGATGATCCGCTCCGAAGGACCAAAAAATGTGTAGATGAAATTGAGGGTGAGGGTGTATTTACAATATATTTACACTTTCGATAGAGTGGACTGTATTTTGTATCGTTGCTGGTTCACTAATCAATAATGAATACCAACAAGTTCTAAATGAAAAATGGGTTCAAGCCCTGTGGACAGGAGCTTTCTGGCGCTCTAGTTCAAACAGACAAATTATATCTCCAAAAGTATTGGTTTCTCAGAGTTGAGAATTATATCAATGTATTCTTATGATAGAACTGCATCATAAAGGAAATTCAATTCAAATAATAGTTTATTTATCAAGATTAAATGAGCAATCTGAGAACTGCACCATGGAAGAAACCAAATTAAAATAGCTGAAATGAATTTGACTCTCTCTTATAGAACAGGATGAAATGTACGAGTATGAACACAGATCATATAATAAAGCTTAGATAGAATAATTATAGCATTCTGTGAAAACAGAAGTACGATTCATTATTGAAATTTAGAACTTCAACTTAGCAGAAATTGAATTTAAACATCATAGAAGAATTTAAATTCAACAAGAGTGCCAAAAATTATCAATCCAAAACCAATAGACGAATTCTATCCGACAACGAACTCATCCGAGATATTCATTCCTCAATTCCAGTTTTGTTTTTATTGGAGATATTCTGAACTCAATATTATTAACTTACCATTACCATTCCCATCATCATATGGATTGACCATCGGCATGAAAATATCAACCAGTAGAAGTATGATAATATTCTAATTCTCATATTGATACTATTACTGGAATGAATTACAATGAGACAACGTCAAAGTTGACATTATAACAATTCATAGAATAGCCACAGAATAATTCTATCATTGAAATTTTGAAAAATCATATCTCCGAAAGTATTAGTTTGTTAGAGTTAAAAATGATATGAATGGATTCTTATGGTAAAACTGCTCATTGAAAAAATTTAATTTGGAATTTGTTCTGTAAAAAAAAAAATTTTTTTTTGTTACTCCGAAACCATCTGTCCGATTTTGCCCAATAACGAACTTAGCCGAGATATTTATCCCTCAAACATACTCTGAAAATTTCAACTGTCTACCTCATTCCGTTCGAGAGTTATCGTGCCTACGGCCGGACCGGCCGGCCGGACGGCCGGACAGAATGAATTTCGACCACGGATTCTTGATCAGTGAGTTGAACCAAATCGTTTGAGACCATTTTCATCGAAAAATTCGAAAATTACAGACATTTGGGCAAATTGATAAGCACTCAGTTCCGAGGAACTAGAGCGCCAATAAATTGATTCGACCTAGAGGTAATGAATATTTGATCAAGTTACAAGTGTTTGAAATAACTGTTATCTGAGTACTGTCTCTTAGAAAATCTGAATTGTGTCTCGTAAAAATCTTAATAGTGTTCTGTAGAAAATCTTAATAGTGTCTGTTCTTGATATCATCATTTACTACTAAGTTAAGTCATTAATTCAAGTTCCTCCCTTGTAGAGGGAAAAACCCAACTTTGATTGGGAATTCTAAAAGGAGAACGCCCAATGTGGAAAAACTGCTTTGTTATTGATTGTTTGAACTAAAAGAAAGAATCATATTGAAAGTGATATTCCGAACCGTAAACTCTGGGAAACCGTTATAACCACATGGCCCTTAGAGCATTGTAAACTTAAAAGGCCCTTGAAAATATAAAATATCTTTTCTATTTGCTGAATGCACAAAGTTCTTGGGAGTTTATATAGATAAAAATCTTAATTGGAAAAGACATATAAACTATCTAGGCGAAAGAATAACGACATCTATTTATGGTTTTCGTACTATAGCCAAATACATCAGTGAAACTTACTTGAAAACAGTGTACCACGCAACTATAGAATCAAAACTGAGGTTTGGCATCGTATTTTATGGGGCAGGAAATATGAATTCACTTTTTATTGCACAAATGAAGGCGGTCAGAATAATGAATAATTTGAATTATGACCAATCCTGCAGAAACGAATTCAAGAAGACGGGAATTTTAACTATCTATGCCATATATATACAAGAGTGTGCCCTATTTATTAGAGACAATAAAAAATTATTTGAAAAATACGAGAACCGTAGGACTATCTCTATGGACTATCTCTATCCCAGGTTGAATTTAACAACATCTCAGAGACAGGTTGAATTTAGATGCCTTAAGATATATAACTCACTACCAATCAAAATCAAAACTATAAGAGATGAAAAATGTTTCAAGAGGAGATTATATAAATTTCTATTAGAACTGGAGCCTTACAGTCTGGAGGATTTTCTCAGTTGATTGTGATTGCACCTATTAGATTTACCTATATTTGTATTTGTTTTTGACACTATTTCACTTCGTCTCCACATAACTTGTTATTTTGGATAGGATTTGAAATAAAGAACCATTATTATTATTATTATTATTATTATTTCTAGGTGGTCGAAACCGCAATAAATTTGTCAACTGTAGACTGATCTCTATGGTCGCAAGCAATGTGTATATCGTTTTCTTTAGAAAACGACAACAATTCTTCATTAGTTCAAACACCCAATAAATGAAATGACTTGATTTATTGGAGGAGTCGAGAGCATTCAACAAAATTCTCAAACGAAATGTATAATACGAGCATATCAGAGTTAGTGATGAATAAAGATATGTGTAAAATATATTCCCTTGTTGTCTTTTTGCGCGTATGTTCTGGGGCACATCGCGTTATAGTTTTGCCCAAATGTGAAATTTAATTCTGTGGTGCCGTCCGGCCGTACGGCCGTCCGTTGCCACGATAACTTGAGAACGGAAAGAGCTAGCGACTTGAAATTTTCAGGGTAGGTGGCGCATCCCAATACGACGGACAAGTTCGTTAATGGATATAATTGGCCCAATGGTTTCCGAGTAATAATTTTGTTTTCAACCAAAATAAATCCGATCGAATTTAAACTTGGTGAATAGTTGTAGAATATAGACCTTAGCACGTTTGTGAAATTTTGTGAGAATCATATCGCTAGAAAATTATTAAAAAATTATTAAAAAATATTTTTTTGTCACGATAACTTGAGAACGGAAGGAGATAGCGGCTTGAAAATTTCAGGTTAGGTTGTGCACCTGAATGTGACATTTGAGTTTGTTTATGAGCATAATCGTCCAAATGGTTTTAGAGTTATAGCCATCTGAAATTTTCTGAAATTTGGTTGTTTTTTGTTCCTCATTAACTCGAAGAATACAGAACCGATTGAATTCAAACATTGTTATTAGTTGAAGAATGCCAACGCGAAAATTCTTGCAGAATTTTGTGAGGATGGTATAACTAGAAAATTAAAAAAAAAATAGTTGATAATTATTGAAAACAAATCTATATATCATAAACTATTGGTCCGGCATGGCTGAAATTTTGGAACAGCCTTCAGAACCTAACTCTACTGCAGAATTCCAAGTTTGAACATGATCGGATCTATATTGTTGGAGAACCGGGCAGCCTTTTGTGAGTTCGGTAGCGTAGTGGTAGCCAAGTGGCAGCGGTAGCGGATGCGAATCGTCGTATGATAATATGTAGTCTATGGTCGTATTTTTGCGAGAACCTTCAAAAATAAAAATATGAATGTCATGATGACATATTTTCGCTCGTATATTATGGGAAAATCGTGTTATTTCATCACAAATCTATGGGAGATGATAGCCCCACATTAGTGGTCAGACCTGGTTTTGAAAGAGATCCTCCTTAGGAGGAGGCAACTGAATATTGAAGGGATTTCTATGAACAAGAGTGAATATCTTTGAGAAATAGAGAAGGCGATTCTTCTTCAAGAGATCCATGTGCCTTCAGGGGAGTATATTTGCGAGAGGGGACTTTTGAAAGGTTATGTATTATTTTTAATATGATATCGCTGAAATTTTGCTGAAGGCTTCTGATCTTGTAAGGTGAGAGGCTCATTTGTGGATATTAAATCTTGTGATGGGTAGAGAGGAATTTTAGGCCAGTTTTTCTATCACTAAGGCCCACTTGCACGAATGCGGGTTATCTAATTAAATCCGGATTAACTCTAAACCTAGGGTTAAATTGATAATAGGTCTTGCTCCTTCAAGAGTTAGAGCCTAACCCTGGGTTAAAACTATAAAAATTTAACCCGGGAAAATAGCAGGGTTAAATGGCTAAGTCTGGGTTAGTCATGTAAAAATTGACATTTCTAATTTAAATAGTTTCGATTTGTGATGAATTTCTGGTAATTAATAAATATTAGCAGTGATCGGTAACTTGCTTGTGTGGTATTTTTGAGAATGATTCATGATTAATAGATATACTACAAACTACATTCTGATCTACGCATGCGCCCCGTTTTAACCTCAACATCGAATCTGAATCTGATCAAAACACAAATACAAAACGTAAACAAAATATTCTCAATCCACGAAGTACGAACGAGTATTCCTTCCGTTGAAAATAATCGAGATTACCTTGTATTTGAAGATTGGAGGAATCTAGAAATATTGTTTACGTATGTGAAAGAAATTCCAAATTATGGAGAACTGTGGAAAAGTTGTTCAGAAAGAAGATATCTGGTATATGTCCTTCAGGATTTCTGGCTAAAAATCAGCAGTAAGTAATAGAAGTGAATTGAATGAATTACTTTACTCAGAGAAATCCAAGTCTTAATATTTCCTTTCAGGTTGGAATGAATTAAGGTCCAGTTGACGTAGAGCAAAAAAGTAATGCTTTTCGACAAATAGAATGCATGAGTTACTCTTGGAGTTACTGCAGATAGAATTCTTAAAAACAAGGTATATGGAACTTAGTCGATTGAATATTTGTGAAGATTAAGTATATCTCATGAGAAAATTTAATATTGATAAGAGGCAACCAATATGACATGAAAACTAAAATTTTTAAAGTTCAAGAGTGGAATAGCCAAGAAGAAAATCTAGTGTTTCTATTCAAACAAATTGGTGGTGGTTCTCATATCGTTGAAATGACAAAGGGACGTATCTGCAATAAGCAAGTTTCAAGCTATTCTCGTTTTGAAATTCGAGAGTGAACGATAAATCAGGGAGTGAACGAAATAAACCATAAATGCTCGATTCAAGGTGCATTTAAATATGTTCCGCAATCTACTAAGGAAGTTGTTGTTATGCGTAGGCTATGACTATAAAAAATAAAGCCAACTCAAAATTTTACATTTTACACTTAATTCTGTTTTGTCATTTTGCCGAAGCTATATATATTATGGGATAAGTATTCTATTCATCATGTACTTAGGTGAAAACCACCCAGTGCCATGCCTAAGCTGACGTAAGGATACATTAATAAAATATACACAGAACAAAACTGACTCTCCTAGGAGCTTCTGTGGGATTTCCTCAGGGAAGACCTAGAATGGTTAGTATAATAATAAACATGTCATTAGCAAGCAAAACTGCATGAATTACATTTCAAATGACTTCTGCACCTACCCTATTATTCAGATTTGGCCCTTAGCCACTTTTACCTGTTTACACATAACATTTGCATAATACTATTGCACAAAAAAAAACAGTTGAATTACGCTTAGACCAGTGAATTTTTAACACTTTTCTGTTTTCCTGATATCATGGGTCTCTTACGATCCATCATCAGGGTGTTTGGATGCCAGCGTGTATCTATATAATAGGCATTTTTAACGAAACATTTTAATTTTTCTAATTGCAGAGTATTTTAAAACATAGGAGTAGAAGGTGATGCAATATAACATGTGTGTAGGTGTATATTATGTATATTGTTTTCCCGTGGAACTTCAGGTATATGTTTCTTAAATGCTTGTTGCTTAGCATGCTTAACAATGAATACCTCTGAAGAACAGATTTTACTAATATTATAATAGAATGGCTTGATAATTCAAAGCTAACTTTGTAAATGATGTATCCTAGTGTTGCGGAGGAAAATCCAAGTATATTTTACAACGAGAAGTAGTATATAAGGAAATGGAGAAAGTCAGTTATCACATTTTAATATTTATCTATATACAAGTATTTATCCTCCCTGCAGTGTTTCACGAATCCTCCATGATTATGTGGGCAGCAGTGGTCCAAACTCGAAAAAATGTATTGCATGCTGCTTGATGTAGTATTGAATTTTCAAAATGAATGTTATTCTTGATCTCTCTTGAAGTAAATAATCGAATATGTTAATAGAGTTTTATTCGAAATTATTTCCTTTGTTTGTATTACGGCTTCAGTGAGGTATACAATTTTTTTGTTCACTGAGGGCTGATATATTTTACGACCTGTAAACTGTCAAGTAGCCTTACCGAAAGGAAAGTAATCTGTAAATGTTCACTTTAAAGGGGATCAGTAAATTCAACGAGCACATAGTTGACGAATACTTTACGGAGAGGTTGAATAAATCGGCCCTTAGTAGATAGTATAAAACAATATATAGATTGGTATCTAAATAAATGAATCTTATTTTCACAATAACTCTTTTCCCCTAACCCATGAAAACAAATTTTCACAGACATTTTACATTAATCATTAGCTTCAAACGTTCATTATCCTGAAATACAAATGAATAAGTGGAAATTTAATATTAATATTTCAATATTGAATGGAATATTTAGAGTTTATCTATAATTTCAGATATCTCATCTCATCAACGAGTGACAAAAGTATTGAAATTGATTATGCATTAAACGATGTGTTCAAATGTCAAATTATTACCATATTCCATATCGACAGACATTCTTGTAATGATTATGAAGAATTAAAAAGGTTTGATGGCTAATATAAAAATTTGTTCAAGCACTGACGTGAAGTCAGGAGCTTTTGCGCGTATGTTCTATTGTCCAATACAGGAGAATGGACAACATAATTTACCATGGTAAATTCGATTAAGGGTGTCCAATACAGAAGAATGCACAATAGAACATACGCGCAAAAGCTTCTGACTTCACGTCAGTGCTTGAACCAATTTTTAATTTAAAATATAATTGAAATATATAATCCAGAATTAATAATATTCTATATTTAAATATAAATAATTAAAGTTACTTATTTTAATTAAATATGAATAATTAAGAATTAGTAGATAAATAATGGGCATTGTTTAATAATTATAATTTTTAGTAAATAATTGACTTTATAAAACGCACTGATAACCACAACTCACGATTGACCTTGCATTGGGCCATAATTATGACTATACGCTGCGCACTCTTTGCGCTCTACCCCAAAAAACGGTTGGTCGTATGAAAAAAACATCAAACAAAAATTGATTTTTGTGACTTTTGTTCTTCAATATCTTAAGACGCGGATATAGCATATGTGACTTTCAAGACAACATTTAGAACAATAAAACAAAGGTTTGTAC
Organism: Halyzia sedecimguttata; assembly: GCA_937662695.2. Lineage (NCBI taxonomy): Eukaryota > Metazoa > Arthropoda > Insecta > Coleoptera > Coccinellidae > Halyzia > Halyzia sedecimguttata. Next base: position 1,331,996 of record OW569418.2, on the reverse strand, counting down.
CAATTTACAGCTCATACCGCCGTATTCACAAAGCTTTCAATCTCCGTTAAGTCCTAACTGAGGTCCTCAGTTAAGCATAAATAAGAATCGCAACCTCAGATAACGTGAAAATTAACGTGAAACAGGCCTGTTTCACCATTGTTAATTACTTACATTGGGGTTGCGATTCAGATTTATCCTTAACTGAGGTCCTCCGTTAGGACTTAACGGAGATTGAAACACTTAACAATGCTTTGTGAATACGGCGGATTATCTTTCATTATGTTTTTACTGACCTTTGATACCTTGTTTTCAAATTCATAATTTCTGAAAAATATCTTCATGTTACTTATTATTCGATCAAGTTTAAATCGAAAACTTGGCTACAAAATAATAAAATATGCGATGCTCATATGATAATTCATAATTCTTTCCATGTTCGTCAAATATCAAAAACTGTTGACAACTTGTTTGGTCGAGTGTAAAATAATGGACCAGTACATCTCCAGTGTTGAAATATTTCGATATTTTTGCAATATAGATCCGATCGAGTTCAAATCTGGAACTTTACACTGTAAAATAAGGCTTTGAAAGATCTCGCAGAATTTCAAAGATATCTGACGGATAGTTTCTGATACAGAATTTTCTCAAATATTTTTTTTTAATTTTCCAGTTATGAGATACTCACAAAATTTTGCATAAATCTTCGTGGCATTATTTTTGTCGCTCTTATTCCTCGGAACAGATGGCTTATCAATTTACCCAAATGTCTGTAATTTTCGAATTTTCTGATGAAAAGGTTTTAAACGATTTGGTTCGACTCAGCGATCAAGAATCCGTGGTCGAAATAAATTCTGTCCGGCCGGTCCGACCGGCCGTAGGCACGATAACTCTCGAACGAAACCAGTCAGAGGATTGAAATTTGCAGGGTAGATTTGGAACGTAAATATCCTGGACGAGTTCGTTAACGGGTGAAATCCACCGAGCGGTTTCGGAGTTATGGTCGTTTTTAGTAAAAACATTTTTTAATGAATAAGTACGGAACAGATTACTCGATCGATCTGAAATTTAGTATTGAATTGTAGAATTAAGACCTCCATATGCGTGCAAAGTTTTGTATTGATCGGATTGCCGTACAGTGGTAAAGAACTACGACCGGCCGGTCCGGAATGATGTACACAGTTGAAATTTTCAGAGGAGGTTTGGAAGATAAATATCTCGGTTGAATTCGTTATTCGGCTAAAACGGCCCAATCGTCTCGGAGTAACGAAAACAATACAAATTTCAAATTCAATTTTGTCTAAGATGCAGTTCCATCATAAAAATCCGTTGATGCCATTTTCAACTATAACAAGCTAATACTTTCGGAGATATGATTTTTCAATGTTTTCACAGAATACCTACGAATTGTATCTGTCTGTTCTATTATATCTGTTCTAGATTGTTTATATAATTTGTACTTTGAAAATCTTTATTGTTGGAAAACAGGATTCCACATCTTAAATTTGTGAATATATACAAGACTGTTGTGACATCAAAAATAATATTGACTTGTTGCATATTGAATAATTTATGTGCGAATATTGGGGATGATGTTTCAGAAGATTTATAATTGGATCATTTTAATGATGTAGTATATGAAGGCAATAGGAAATAACAACATAATGTAATCATCAAAAGAAATTACTGTTCGTTGACCACCGAGGTTAATATTACCTTTTACTTCCTTAAGTAGTGAGACATGTTCCTCTATAGTTATATATAGTATTTTAATAATATTGCTAGCAAAAAAAGCTGTAGTATTGATCCACATTTGTGTATCAAATATTCTTTCTTGAGTTAAGGTTCATAATACAGAATGAATGTGTTAGTGGTATGCACTATTAAATTACGAAAAGAGGATTGTATTTTATTAATATATTCTGAACTATTCGAATATATTGTTCGTCAGCCTATACCTATCCAAATATCAGGAATAAATGGACAATCTTGTATGATTGTCACCAGCCTTGCTCTAGACATTTCGATGATACTTTTCCTTGGTATTTCGAGTTTTGATAACTATGCACCGAGCGAATGCAAAATTGCGAGTAAAAGTAGGCACTTTTAGTCCGTATGATATATACTATTTTTTCTCCAACCAAGTTAAAATTAAAATAAATTTAGTTTTATTCAAAAATCGTTAATAATTTGGTAATAAATTTGAACACCTATTAATTATAACAGCGATAGCAAGTCGGTAGTCATGGATATCTGATATTGTTGGTCAATATTGATTGTCAAGTAGACGTCAGTGACGTACTAATCATATAATTTTTGGCGCTCTAGTTCCTCGGAACTGAGTGCTTATCAATTTGCCCAAATGTCTGTAATTTTCGAATTTTTCGATGAAAATGGTCTTAAACGATTTGGTTCCACTCACTGATCAAGAATCCGTGGTGGAAATTCATTCTGTCCGGGCCGTCCGGCCGGCCGTAGGCACGATAACTCTCGAACGGAATGAGCTAGAGAGTTGAAATTTTCAGAGTAGGTTTGGGGGATAAATATCTCGGCTAAGTTCGTTACTGGGCAAAATCGGACAGAACGTTTCGGAGAAATAAAAAAAAAATTTTTTTTTACAAATTAAATTCCCAATAAATTTTTTCTTAATAAGCAGTTTTATCATAAGAATCCATTCATATCATTTTTAACTCTAACAAGCTAATACTTTCGGAGATATGATTTTTCTAAATTTCAATGATAAATCGTATTTCACAGAGAGATAATTATTCTATATATGAATTGTCATAATGTCAAACTTATATTCCTGAGACATGACATTATGAGAATAAAGTGTATTCCGAAATGTGAACGAAGTGAGAAAAATCTCAGTTGTTTGCTCCGAAATTTGTTTTTCTCATCCATCGACATAGAATGCAAATAGAATGTAATATTGAAAGCATAATTCTGCAGTTCGAGAGAGGAGAAAATTTGGTGAACGTAGATCAGGAAATTTTTGATCGATTACAAGGTAATTTTTCATTATTAAGCTACATTCACAACCACCAAATTACAATTAAAATTAGCAATTGGAATTAGTCGTAGAAGTTTGGTATACGCTATAGAATTGGATCATTCACAACCTCCAAATTAACGTTTCAAATTATACTTACAATTACACTTAAAATTAATACTTTGCAATGTCCAAACTTCTACGACTAATTGTAATTGGAAATCTTCGCGCGTGCTCAGTATGTTTGTTTTGACAGAATTCGTTTCGTATTACTATAATTTTTTTTTAAATCCAAAACCTCACATTTGATTAACGTTTTGGCGCTCTTGTTTAAGAAGTGTGAATACACTGAATATTGAATAATGTCGAGGCGAAAAGTCAACTTCGGAAAAAACATTGGGTTCCCTTGCTTTGGCGTTGGGGGAATGCTATCTCGAATTCAAAAATAAGCGGAAGAGTAAACGTCAGTGGTGGATCAGACCAATTTTTGCTGTTCGAAAAGAGTTTGGGGATTATGAAAACCTCTTCCAAGAGATGCGAATTACTGATCATGAAATGTTCGTAAATTACACGAGCATGATGTAAATTGTAAATAAGTTTGATGAACTTTTGAGCATAGTTGGACCTAGTAGAAATCTGCCATAACTACTTACCCTACTTCATAATATATTCGATAGGTGGCTGATAAAAATAATTGAACTTCAATTTCTAATAATTTCACTTTTTAGTGGACGTTGTGAATGCTCAAAATTTGTTAATTTTTTTATTATGTCCAATTGTAATTCCAATTACTAATTTCAATTGTAATTTGGTGGTTGTGAATGTAGCTTTACTCTTCTTTGATACATGTTTTATGAAAAAACTACTATTTGTAGGTACTTTAAACCTGTTTTGGCAATTGTCATACGAAACTTGTTGGCGCTCTAGTTCCTCGGAACTGAGTGCTTATCAATTTGCCCGAATGTCTGTAATTTTCGAATTTTTCGATGAAAATGGTCTTAAACGATTTGGTTCGACTCACTGATCAAGAATCCGAGGTCGAAATCGATTCCGTCCTGCCGGCCGGCTGGCCGGCCGTAGGCACGATAACTCTCGAACGAAAGGAGTAAGCGGATTGAAATTTGCAAAGTGGGTTTGGAGCGTAAATATCTCGGACGAGCTCGTTAATGGGCGAAGTACATCAAGCGGTTTCGGAGTTATGGCTGATTTTGGTAAAAATATTTTTTATGAATATTTCCGAAACCGATCACTCGATCTATCTAAAATTTAGCATCAAATTGTAGAACCATGACTTTTATACGCATGTAAAGTTTTGTATTGACCAGATTACCGCAAAGTGTCAAAAAAAAATTTGAAAATTTAAAAAAAGTTTTTCTACAATAACTCTCGAACGGAATGAGCTAGGTAGTTGAAATTTTCAGAGTAGGTTGGGAAGATGAATATCTCGGTTAAGTTCGTTATTGGGCAAAATTGGCCAGATTTAATTCGATTTCTTCCATGGTGCAGTTCTCATTCTCATGATTGCTCATTTAATCTTGATAAATGAACTATTATTTGAATTGAATTTCCTTCATGATGCAGCTCTATCATATGTATACATTGATATAATTCCCAACTCAGAGAAACCAATACTTTCGGAGATATAATTTGTCTGTTTGAACTAGAGCGCCAGAAAGCTCCTGTCCACAGGGCTTGAACCCATTTTTGTAGTAGTTTTTACGATGCTTTCAAAATGAATCCCGAACACGCAGAAAATATACCTGCGGATATACTGGAGAGTGCCGAAGCAGTATATCTAAATCTTTTGCCACCCAAATCCCGCCAAGTTTATGAACTTGCATATCAGCGATTCATGGATTGGTGTAAAGTAAAAAAATTGGTTCAAGCACTGACGTGAAGTCAGGAGCTTTTGCGCGTATGTTCTATTGTCCATACTCCTGTAATGAAGACTCTTCTTAATCGAATTTACCATGATGAATTCTATTGTCTATTCTCCTGTATTGGACACTCTTCTCAATCGAATTCACCATGATGAAGAAGAGTCTCCAATACAGGAGAATGGACAATAGAATTCATCATGGTGAATTCGTGAGAAGAGTGTCCAATACAGGAGAATAGACAATAGAATTCATCATGGTAAATTCGATTAAGAAGAGTGTTCATTACAGGAGTATGGACAATAGAACATACGCGCAAAAGCTCCTGACTTCACGTCAGTGCTTGAACCAATTTTTTTTCGATTAAGAGGGTCCAATCAGGAGATCGGACAATAGAATTCATCATGGTAAATTCGATTAAGAAGAGCAAAAGCTCCTGATTCACGTCAGTGCTTGAACCAATTTTTTTTTTCGATTAAGAGTGTCCAATACAGGAGAATAGACAATAGAATTCACCATGGTAAATTCGATTAAAAGTGTCCAATACAGGAGAATGGACAACAGAACATACGCGCAAAAGCTCCTGACTTCACGTCAGTGCTTGAACCAATTTTTTTTTCGATTATGAGGGTCCAATGTAGGAGAATGGACAATAGAATTCAGTATGGTTAATTTGATTAAGATTATCTAATACAGGAGACTGGACAATAGAACATATGCGTAAACGCTTATTTTGACTTCACATCAGTGCTTGAACCAATTTTTTTATTTATAATATCATTTAAATTAATATTGTTGGACTTTACTTTGAAAGTTCTAAGCTATACTGACTTACAGCAAAAATATTATAAAGAAAATAAGCAATTGGATAGTCAAACTATCATTTTAATAAAATGATGCATTTTTAATGTTCAAATAAAGATATTTTGTTAACTTACAAGAATTTCTTCATTCAATAATATTTCAAAGAACTAATTACAGTTTTAAATATTTAATAAAAAAACCTTTTTAATTCTTCATAATCATTACAAGAATGTCTGTCGATATGGAATATGGTAATAATTTGACATTTGAACACATCGTTTAATGCATAATCAATTTCAATACTTTTGTCACTCGTTGATGAGATGAGATATCTGAAATTATAGATAAACTCTAAATATTCCATTCAATATTGAAATATTAATATTAAATTTCCACTTATTCATTTGTATTTCAAGATAATGAACGTTTGAAGCTAATGATTCATGTAAATTGTCTGTGAAAATTTGTTTTCATGGGTTAGGGGAAAAGAGTTATTGTGAAAATAAGATTCATTTATTTAGATACCAATCTATATATTGTTTTATACTATCTACTAAGGGCCGATTTATTCAACCACTCCGTAAAGTATTCGTCAACTATGTGCTCGTTGAATTTACTGATCCCCTTTAAAGTGAACATTTACAGATTACTTTCCTTTCGGTAAGGCTACTTGACAGTTTACAGGTCGCAAAATATATCAGCCCTCAGTGAACAAAAAAATTGTATACCTCACTGAAGCCGTAATACAAACAAAGGAAATAATTTCGAATAAAACTCTATTAACATATTCGATTATTTACTTCAAGAGAGATCAAGAATAACATTCATTTTGAAAATTCAATACTACATCAAGCAGCATGCAATACATTTTTTCGAGTTTGGACCACTGCTGCCCACATAATCATGGAGGATTCGTGAAACACTGCAGGGAGGATAAATACTTGTATATAGATTATTATTAAAATATGATAACTGACTTTCTCCATTTCCTTATATACTACTTCTCGTTGTAAAATATACTTGGATACATCATTTTCAAAGTTAGCGTTGAATTATCAAGCCATTCTATTATAATATTAGTAAAATCTGTTCTTCAGAGGTATTCATTGTTAAGCATGCTAAGCAACAAGCATTTAAGAAACATATACCTGAAGTTCCACGGGAAAACAATATACATAATATATACCTACACACATGTTATATTGCATCACCTTCTACTCCTATATTTTAAAATATTCTGCAATTAGAAAAATTAAAATGTTTCGTTAAAAATGCCTGTTATATAGGTACACGCTGGCATCCAAACACCCTGATGATGGATCGTAAGTGACCCATGATATCAGGAAAACAGAAAAGTGTTCAAAATTCACTGGTCTAAGCGTAATTCAACTGTTTTTTTTTTGTGCAATAGTATTATGCACAATATATGTGTAAACAGGTAAAAGTGGCTAAGGGCCAAATCTGAATAATAGGGTAGGTGCAGAAGTCATTTGAAATGTAATCCATGCAGTTTTACTTGCTAATGACATGTTTATGATTATACTAACCATTCTAGGTCTTCCCTAAGGAAATCCCACAGAAGCTCCTAGGAGAGTCAGTTTTGTTCTGTATATATTTTATTAATGTATCCTTACGACAGCTTAGGCAAGTCACTGGGTGGTTTTCACCTAAGTACATGATGAATAGAATACTTATCCCATAATATATATAGCTTCGGCAAAATGACAAAACAGAATTAAGTGTAAAATGTAAAATTTTGAGTTGGCTTTATTTTTTATAGTCATATCCTACTCATAACAACCACTTCCTTAGTAGATTGCAGAAAATATTTGAATGCACCTTGAATCGAGCATTTACGGTTTATTTCGTTCACTCCCTGATTTATCGTTCACTCTCGAATTTCAAAACGAGAATATCTTGAAACTTGCTTATTGCAGATACGTCCCTTTGTCATTTCAACGATATGAGAACCACCACCAATTTGTTTGAATAGAAACACTAAATTTTCTTCTTGGCTATTCCACTCTTGAACTTTAAAAATTTGAATGTTCATGTCATCTTGGTTGCCTCTTATCAATATTAAATTTTCTCATGAGATATACTTAATCTTCACAAATATTCAATCGGCTAAGTTCCATATACCTTGTTTTTAAGAATTCTATCTGCAGTAACTCCAAGAGTAACTCATGCATTCTATTTGTCGAAAAGCATTACTTTTTTGCTCTACGTCAACTGGACCTTAATTCATTCCAACCTGAAAGGAAATATTAAGACTTGGATTTCTCTGAGTAAAGTAATTCATTCAATTCACTTCTATTACTTACTGCTGATTTTTAGCCAGAAATCCTGAAGGACATATACCAGATATCTTCTTTCTGAACAACTTTTCCACAGTTCTCCATAATTTGGAATTTCTTTCACATACGTAAACAATATTTCTAGATTCCTCCAATCTTCAAATACAAGGTAATCTCGATTATTTTCAACGGAAGGAATACTCGTTCGTACTTCGTGGATTGAGAATATTTTGTTTACGTTTTGTATTTGTGTTTTGATCAGATTCGATGTTGAGGTTAAAACGGGGCGCATGCGTAGATCAGAATGTAGTTTGTAGTATATCCATTAATCATGAATCATTCTAAAAAATACCACACAAGCAAGTTACCGATCACTGCTAATATTTATTATTTACCAGAAATTCATCACAAATCGAAACTGTTTAAATTTGAAATGTCAATTTTTACATGACTAACCCGGACTTAGCCATTTAACCCTGCTATTTTGCCGGGTTAAATTTTTATAGTTTTAACCCAGGGTTAGGCTCTAACTCTTGAAGGTGCAAGACCTATTATCAATTTAACCGTAGGTTAAGAGTTAATCCGGATTTAATTAGATAACCCGCATTCGTGCAAGTGGGCCTAAAAATTCCTCTCTACCCATCACAAGATTCAATATCCACAAATGAGCCTCTCACCTTACAAGATCAGAAGCCTTCAGCAAAATTTCAGCGATATCATATTAAAAATAAAACATAACCTTTCAAAAGTCCACTCTCGCAAATATACTCCTCTGAAGGCACATGGATCTCTTGAAGAAGAATCGCCTTCTCTATTTCTCAAAGATATTCACTCTTGTTCATAGAAATCCCTTCAATATTTAGTTGCCTCCTCCTAAGGAGGATCTCTTTCAAAACCAGGTCTGACCACTAATGTAGGGCTATCATCTCCCATAGATTTGTGATGAAATAAGACGATTTTCCCATAATATACGAGCGAAAATATGTCATCATGACATTCATATTTTTATTTTATTTTTGAAGGTTCTCGCAAAAATACGACCATAGACTACATATTATCATACGACGATTCCCATCCGCTACACTTGGCTACCGTTACGCTACCGAACTCACAAAAGGCTGCCCGGTTCTCCAACAATATAGATCCGATCATGTTCAAACTTGGAATTCTGCAGTAGAGTTAGATTCTGAAGGCTGTTCCAAAATTTCAGCCATGCCGGACGAATAGTTTATGATATATAGATTTGTTTTCAATAATTTTCAACTATTTTTTTTTTAATTTTCTAGTTATACCATCCTCACGAAATTCTGCAAGAATTTTCGCGTTGGCATTTTTCAACTAATAACAATGTTTGAATTCAATCGGTTTTGTATTCTTCGAGTTAATGAGGAACAAAAAACTACCAAATTTCAGAAAATTTCAGATGGCTATAACTCTAAAACCGTTTGGACGATTATGCTCATAAACAAACTCAATAGTCGCATTCAGGTGCACAACCTAACCTGAAATTTTCAAGCCGCTATCTCCTTCCGTTCTCAGGTTATCGTGACAACAAAAATATTTTTTAATAATTTTTTAATAATTTTCTAATGATACGATTCTCACAAAATTCCACAAACGTGCCTAGGTCTATATTCTACAACTATTCACCAAGTTTAAATTCGATCGGATTTATTTTGGTTCAAAACAAAATTATTACTCGGAAACCATTGGACCGATTATACCCATTAACGAACTTGTCCGTCGTATATGGATGCGCCACCTACACTGAAAATTTCGAACGCTAGCTCTCTCCGTTCTCAAGTTATCGTGGCAACGGCCGGACGGCACCACAGAATTTCACATTTGGGCAAAACTATAACGCGATGTTCCCCAGAACATACGCGCAAAAATGTGCGAAACTATTACATATGCGGAGAGTGTTCTTATGGTGTATTTATCAAATTTAACGAAGACCGTCAAGCCATCCACTCTTTGGTCACAGTATTCAATGTTGCGATCCACACTGGATATCAAAAATGGTGTGGATATTAGGAAATATTCAAAATTACGAGCATTGTTAAAAAGGCAAAGTGATCGATATATACCTAAAAAGTCGGTTCCTGGATATGGCACCTGATAATGTATATTTGATGATAAAGGTTGTTCTAGTATTAGGAATTGGAGGTGCTATGCGTTGTGACGAACTAGTTCATTTGAAAATTGATGACATTGAAGATATGGACTCGGTCCTGGTCGTAAAAATTTTGCAGACAAAAAACAAGAAACCTCGTTTGTTTACCATTATTGGCGATAATTATTTGCGTTTATTTCGAAAATATGTTGCAATACGGCCATCAAATATACAGGAACGTCGTTTATTTTAAAAGTATGTTGATGGGAAGTGTCAAAGAATGGTTGTTGGTATTCACAAAATTAGTGCCGTGCAGCAAGAAATTGCAAAATTTTTGAAGTTAGAAAATTGGAAGGAGTATACTGGACATTCGCTAAGAAGAACATCTGCTACACTTCCTATTGATGGTGGCGGTGACCTCACTTGTCTTAAAAGACATGGAGGTTGGAAATCGAGTACGGTAGCAGAAGGATATATTGAAGAATCACGTATCAACAAAGAGAATACTGCCAGAAAAATATTGCAATCTGACCAAGAAGGTACAAGTAGGTACCTATTCAGATATTTCGTCGAATGTTTCATCAACAGTTACGGAGAATATTTTGAGTTGTTCTAACATTAATGAAAATCTTTTGAATTGTTCGAAAATTGTTAGTGATAATTTCAGTGGTGCTTTGAGTTTTGGAATAATTGTTCCAATTGTACATTCAATATCACTATAAATAACAAATAAATACCTATATATATAGTTGCCCAATTTGTTTGTTTTACTAAGTTTGTAAGAGACAATGTTTTTTTCTTCAAATTTCAATTGGAGAGCTCAAATGCAATCACTTTTAGTCTTAGGATTAAAAGTAGCGTTTTTAATCCTAGGACTAAAAGTGTTGCTAAGCAACGAGCAAATTTTTGTACGGTAAGAGAATTGATGGCTTTCGCACCTGAAAATAGTACATAAATGTCAACATTTGTTGATGGTTGGAGAAGAACAAAATTTCTACGCTATAACTCTGAAACCACTTGATGGATATTGAATTTACACACCGCTCTATTTGTTGCTTGCAATTAAAGTTGAGCACACTCTTTGTATCAATATTTCACGTCGCCACAGAACGACTCATGCATTTTTTTTTTTTTTTCAGATGGATCATCTCACAAACATCAATACTACACCTGTCAATATAGATCTGAGATTCAACAACATTTTTAATATTCGTTTCCAGCATCTCAACCAAAACTACGATTCCATCACAAATATCCAAATAGCTGATAATCCAATCTATTGCGACTGTCACGCCTTAAGCCTTGCCAGATACGTTCAAGAAAACGGTCTTGCCGTAAAACATAACTTAGTTCTGAAATACAAGAAACTCGAATGCGCTGGACCGCAGAAACTGATCAATCAATCCCTTGAAAAAGTCAATTTGAACGAACTCACTTGCACTCTGGACAAAAACTGTACCCAAGGTCAGACCTGCGACTGTGTTTATCGGCCTTTGGATAAAACCATGGTTATTGATTGCTCGAAACGGAATTTGAGTGAAATCCCAATATTGAACGATTTGTCCGATTATCCAGAGATCTACGACTTCCTCGATATGAATCAAACAGAAGTTCATCTTGAAGACAATCAGCTCGAAAGATGCCCTGGGGAATTAGATGGTTATCAAAATACTTCCAGATGGTATTTGAAACGAAATGCGATACGGAATATAAAATGGATTCCCAATTCTCTTAGGGTAGGTAATACCAATTTTTTTTCAGCAAACTTGCTTATTGGCACGCTTTTATACGCTTCTCCTGTATGTGTGCTTGTTTGTTTGTGAGCGACTTATTTGAACGTGATTTTGACCCACTTTAGATGATTAGATTTTATTTAATCTTTGCAGACTTTTCAGGAGCCTATGACATTACAATAATATGATAACAATTATCCCATTATCCGGACTAGGATCGCCAGGATTAATAAATTTCGTTAGGGATACTCTGTACGAGAGTAAGAGCTAGCACGTGATCTGCGCCTGAGATAAATTGAATTGAAAACGAGAAAATAAAAAATAGTTTAAAAAACTAAAAAATTGGTTCAAGCCCTGTGGACCGGAGCTTTCTGGTGCTCTTGTTCAAACAGACCAATTATATCTCATCAAGTATTGGTTTCTCAGAGTTGGGAATTATATCAATGTATTCTTATGATTGAACTGCACCATGAAGGAAATTCAATTCAAATAATAGTTCATTCAACAAGATTAAATGAGCCATCTGAGAATGAGAACTGCACCATGGAAGAAATCAAATTAAGATAGCATAAATGAATTTGACTCTCTCTTATAGAACAGGATGACATGTACGAGTATGAACACAGATCATATAATAATTTATAGATAGAATAATCATAGCTTTCTGTGAAAACATAGAAGTACGATTCATTAGTGAAATTTCGAACAATCATATCTCCGAAAGTATTAGCTTGTTGGAGTTGAAGATGATATCAATGTATTTCCATGGTGAAACTGCATCTTAAATAAAAAATGAATTTCAAATTTGTTACTTAACAAAAAAAAATTTTTTCGTTACTCTGAAACCATCTGGCCTATTTTGCCCATTAACGAAACTAACCGAGATATTCATCTCCCTAACCTACGCTGAAAATTTCAACTGCCTAGCTCATTCCTTTCGAGAGTTATTGTATAAATTTTTTTTTTTAATTTTCAAAAATTTTTTTCACACTTTGCGGTAACCTGGTCAATACAAAACTTCACATGCGTATAAAGGTCAGGATTCTACAATTTGATGCTGAATTTAAGATAGATCGGAAGATCAGTTTCGGAAATATTCATAAAAAATATTTTTTTAAAAATCGGCCATAACTCCGAAACCGCTCAATGGATTTCGTCCATTAACTAACTCGTTTGAGATATTTACGCTTCAAACCCACCTCGCAAATTTCAATCCTCTACCTCCTTTCGTTCGAGAGTTATCGTGCCTACGGCCGGACAGAATCGATTTTGACCTCGGATTTTTGATCAGTGAGTCGAACCAAATCGTTTGAGACCATTTTCAGCCAAAAATTCGAAAATTACAGACATTCGGGCAAATTGATAAGCACTCTGTTCCGAGGAACTAGAGCGCCAAAAGTCATGCGAAAGGCATGAAAAATATGGCAGTGAGCACCCCATGCTTTTCCCTAAATAATACTTTAACATTTTTCGTCCATCTTTTTCTTTAAATCAAAACATAATTAACTCAAAAATTGTTTTATACTTTTCAGTTCAAAATATCATTCAAGCTTTATTTTTTTTTTCCTTAAGGGTTGTAAATATTACGTACACTGAGGGCCGGTTTCCCAATTGCGAGTTAACTCGAGGTTGCGGGTATCCTGAGCATCAAATAACAATTATAAAGTAAAAAGTATCAAATAACAATTATGAATTACCAAGTACAAAAATGCAGCATTCATGCACTCAAATTAACAAGTAAGAAATAAAACCCACAAGTCAAATATCCGAGGTATTAATTTTTAAAATAACCTCTATTCCCCCCATAATTGAAAACAAGTGTTTAAAATTCAATTTTCCAATGTGATAACACGAAACCCACATAAATACACACCAAATAAATTGAATATTTTACAAAGTGAGGATATATTTACATCATCGGACTGTCTAATCTGCGTTCAGCTGCGCACGAGTTGCGTACAAGTACAGAATCTCGATCAATTAAAGTAGAAAGTTAAAAGTTGGCGAACTCCTACCTGTTATTTGTTAATTGATAATTGTTACTTGGCTGCATGAACACTCTCATTGAGATATATGAAGTTCAACTTTTACTAACTATTTGTAATTGTTAATTGTTACTCGATTTGGGCTGCATGAATCCACACTTACGCGTTCATTAATATCGGTAAATACATTCGTAACTCGCAACCCTGAGTTAACTCGCAATTGAGAAACCGGCCCTCAGGGTTATTAGTTTCTATTTTTGCGCGTATGTTCTGGGGAACATCGCGTTATCAATTTGCCCAAATGTCTGTAATTTTCGGATTTTTCGCCAAAAATGGTCCAAAACGATTGGATTCGACTCCCTGATCAAGAATTCGAGGTCAAATTTAATTCTGTCCGGCCGGCCGGCCGTCCGTTGCCACGATAACTTTAGAACGGAAAGAGATAGCAACTTGAAATTTTCAGGGTAGGTGGCGAATCCCAATACGACGGATAAGTTCGTTATGGTTTCCGAGTATTAATTTTGTTTTCAACCAATACAAGTCCGATCGAATTGAAACTTGGTTAGTAGTTTTAGAATGCAAAACTAAGCACGTTTGTGAAATTTTGTGTGAATCGGATCACTAGAAAATTTTAAAAAAATCATCATAAATATTATTTATGTCACCATAACCTGAGAACGGAAAGAGATAGCGACCTGGAATTTTCGGGTAAGGTTGTGCATCTCAATGGGATATTTAAGTTTGTCTATAGGTATAATCGGCCAAACGTTGTTGGAGTTATACCCATCTGAAATTTGTTTGTTATTTCCTTAATAACTCGAAAAATATTAAACCGATCCAATTCAAACATGTTTTTCAGTTGTAGAATGCCACCGTTAAAATTCTTGCAAAATTTCATGAGGATGGTATAACTCCAAAATTTTTTAAAAATCATTGAAAAAAATTCTATATATCAGAAACTATTCCACTGACATCGTTGAAATCTTGCGAGAGCATTCAAAACCTAATTGACCATGGTAAATTCGATTAAGAGAGTGTCCAATACAGGAGAACTCGAGGTTGCGAGTTGACGCATGTATTTACCGACATTCATGAATGCGCAACACTCGGGTTAACCGCTACCTCGGGTTAACTCGCAATTGAGAAACCGGCCCTCAGTGTACCTAATATTTACAATCCTTAATTCCCTGACGATAGGCGGGTATAATCACTGTGGCTTTTATTTGCCTAGCAAATGACAGATAGTTGTCAAAATAATTACCTAATTGTGTCAACGCGATATATAAAATGGGTTCAAGCCCTGTGGACAGGAGCCTTCTGGCGCTCTATTTCAAACAGACAAATTATATCTCCGAAAAGATTTGTTTCTCAGAGTTGGGAATTATATCAATGTATTCATATGATAGAACTGCATCATAAAGGAAATTCAATTTGAATAATAGTTTATTTATCAAGATTAAATGAGCAATCATGAGAATGAGAACTGCACTATGGAAGAAATCAAATTAAATCTGGCCAATTCTGCCCAATAACGAACTTAACCGAGATATTCATCTCCCTAAACTACTCTGAAAATTTCAACTACCTACCTCATTCCGTTCGAGGAATCTATATCTATGTCTATGGATGAAAAGCAGTCTCACTACTCTCAGATCTCTTACTTCATGTTCCGTTCCGAAATGTAAGAATTTTCTGAGAAAACCTAATTTTAACTGAGATTTTTCTCACTTCGCTCACAATTCTTCGATTGATTAGATAATGTCATGTCTCGGGAACATCATTTGACATTATGACAATTCATACATAGAATAATATCATTCTGTGACAACGTTGAAATACGATTTATTATTGAAATTTTTAAAAATCATATCTCCGAAAGTATGAGTATTGTTAGAGTTAAAAATGATATCATTGGATTCTTATGGTAAAAGAGCTTATTGAAAAAAATTCAATTTGGAATTTGCCTTGTAAAAAAAATTTTTATTTTGTTACTCCGAAACCATCTCTCCGATTTTGCCCAATACCGAACTTAGCCGAGATATTTATCTCTCAAACCTACTCTGAAAATTTCAACTGTCTAGCTCATTCCGTTCGAGAGTTATCGTGCCTACGGCCGGCCAGCCGGCCGGCCGGACCGGCCGGACAGAATGAATTTCGACCACGGATTCTTGATCAGTGAGTCGAACCAAATCGTTTAAGACCATTTTCATCGAAAAATTCGAAAATTACAGACATTTGGGCAAATTGATAAGCACTCAGTTCCGAGGAACTAGAGCGCCAATAAAATGAGTGAAAATTATCGGTTTGGTACCTTTTCTGAAGCAGAAATAATAAAAAAGATTTTAGAAACTACTTAGAAAAATACTCTAATAAGTAATAAGTCTATATGAAGACAATTTGAGACCCTCACCAAAGAAAGAAATTATATTCTGGATCAATCTACTACAACAGCTACTCTGGCATTGATTTTGAAAGATTGGGCTTATAACATGAAAAGAAAAGACGGAAATGATTATAAAGAAGCATTAATAAAGACAATGTGGAAAACGGCAAAATTAGTTCAAGAACTTTACTTCAATAAGTATAACAGGTATAATTTGATGATAGTTTTATTGACCTTTTTTGCGCGTATGTTCTGGGGAACATCGCGTTATCATTTTGCCCAAATGTCTGTGACTGTGACGAAAATGGTCTCAAACGATTTGGTTCGACTCCCCAATGAAGAATTCGTGGTCAAATTTGAATCTGCCCAGCCGGCCGTCCGGCCGTTGCCACAATAACTTTAGAACGGAAAAAGCTAGCGACTTGAAATTTTCAAACTAGGTGGCGCATCTCAATACGACGAACGAGTTCGTTAATGGGCATAACCGGCCCAATGGTTTCCGAGCAATAATTTTGTTTTCAACCAATATAGATCCGATCGAATTGAAACTTGGTGAATAGCTTTAGAATATAAACCTAACCACGTTTGTGAAATTTAGTGAGAATCGTATCGCTAGAAAATTATTAAAAAAGTATTAAAAAATATTTTTGTTGTCACGATAACCTGAGAACGGAAAGAGATAGCGGCTTGAAGATTTCAGGTTAGGTCGTGCATCTGAATGCGACATTTGAGTTCGTTTATGAGCATAATCGGCCGAACGGCTTTAGAGTTTTAGCCATCTGAAATTTGGTTGTTTTTTGTTCCTCATTAACTCGAAAAATACTGAACTGATTGAATTCAAACATGGTTATTAGTTGTAGAATGCCAACGCGAAAATTCTTAAAAAATTTCGTGAGGATAGTATTTGTAGAAAATTTTAAAAAAATCATTGAGTATTGAAAAAAAAACTCTATATATCAGTAACTATTGGTCTGAAATTGCTGAAATTTTGCAAGAGCCTTAAGAACTTAACTCTACTGCCAAGTTTCAAGTTTTAACACAATCGGCTAAATATTGTTGGAGATATTGGAGCAGCCTTGTGTGAGTTCAGTAGATGGGTGACCGTTGCCTCGATAAGTTTAGAACGAAAGGAGATAGGAACTTGCAGTTTTCAGGGTAAATTGCGTGTCCGAATGGGAGAGTTGAGTTCGTTTTTGGGCATATTCGGTCGAACGGTTTCCGAGATATACCCACCTGGAATAGTATTTCCTTGATAACTCAAAAAATAAAGATTCGATCGAATTGAAGCTTGGTAACTAGTAGTAGAAAATCAACATAAAGAAGTGTTTAAGATTTTGTAAGAACCGTAGCTACCCCTAGAAAATTTGATAAAAATGACGAAAAAAAAAATTTTAAGAACCGTACCCCTAGAAAATTTCAAAAAAATCATGAAAAAAATATGGTTCAAGCACTGACGTGAAGTCAGAAGCTTTTGCGCATATGTTCTTCTGTCCATTCTTCTGTATTGGACACCCTTAAACGAATTTACCATGGTAAATTATGTTGTCCATTCTCCTGTATTGGACACTTAATTCGAATAAAGAGTGTCCAATACAGAAGAATGGACAACATAATTTACCATGGTAAATTCGATTAAGGGTGTCCAATACAGAAGAATGGACAAAAGAACATACGCGCAAAAGCTTCTGACTTCACGTCAGTGCTTGAACCAATTTTTATTGTAAAAATTTGTGAATCAAAAAATAATCTGGTCAAATATAACTCGCGAGTTCCATAAATTAGAAAATAATTTGACAGATTTTGTTCAAACTTGTTGCCATTTGGAAATAGCCACTCGAGCCCTGTGGGCTCTCGTGACTATTGCCTGGTATCAGGTTTTCAAAAAATCTGTCAAATTATTTTCAATTTATTCTCACTCTCTTGTTATATTATTACTGAAACTTTTACAACTCCTCATCTTAAGAAATGAATTCAAATAATTTCAAAAGGCAAGCTAAGCATTCAATGAAGAAACTTTCCATTAACACTCTGTATATTGCAATATTAACTCCAATAGAATATGAACGAGACCCAAATACCTTCCCAAACCACACCGAGTAGGTAGGTTGCAATTAATAGATATACATATTTCTCCTGGATTAAATGGTTTCTTTCTGGGGTTTCTCTCCCAAACTCACTAAATAAAAAATTAATTATTTTATGATTTGCTCTGCGTAGGAAAGATATTTGGCAGAAGCAATCAATCGAATAATGTTGATTTTCGGCAAACAATTCGTAAGTTACAGACATTTGGGCAAAATGATAGCACGCTGTTCCCCAGAACAAGCGCGCAAAAAGTGAAGCTATCCTTATGTATATTGACAACAATATTCTGAATATAATGCTCCTTTGAAATGTTGTTGTCTTGACAATTCAGTGAGTTCGGTGAATTCTGCACTGTGGCAGGAGCTTTGGCGCACTTGTTCAATTTTTGCACCATAAAAGAAAGTAAATTCAAATAATAGTTTATTTATCAAGATTAAATAAGCAATCCGCAATGATCTAACCTCGTGGAATGCTTTGTTGCAACTTACACTCGGTGCATAGTTTTCAGAACTCGAGATACCTGAGGAAATAAGTATCATAGAAATGTCTAGAGCAATGCTGGAGACAATCATAGCAGATTGTCCATTTATTCCTGATATTTGAGTAGGCAGTGGATTACGAACAAATTATTTTAATAGTTCAAAATATTTTAATAAAATACAATCCTCTTTTCATAATTTAATTAATTCATACCACTAACATATTCATTCTGTATTATGAACCATAACTCAAGAAAGAATATTTGATACACAAATATAGATCAATATTTCAGCATTTTTTTGCTAGCAACATTATAAAAATACTGTAATAATGAAAAATGGCGTTCATCGACCTGCCGAGAAAGCAAGAGCAGACGCGTTTCTGGCTTCTTGGCCTTCATCAGTACTCTGTAGCTTCTCAACAAATTCAACTAAACTGACCCGGGTTAAGCCTCTCAGAGCCGGCTTGGTCGATCATACCTAATCGCCCACGCCACCTATGAGACAAAACACGGAAATCAGCCTTTCCCCACCAGTGAATATTTGAAGCGTGAAATCATATGCCACCATTCATTCGATATTAGTCGAGAAACGAGTCCCGCAGAGCTCAGACAGTATCTTCCCAATGGCCCTGATCGCTGTTTAGCGTTTTCAAAAATAATAATGAAAAATGGCGATACCGTTGTTAATAAATCAAGAAGTCCAGAGCGTTCCTGCCAATAGGGTCCTTCATGAATGGCTTCGTATAATTAATATACTTATGCATATATTTCGCAGGTCAAATAGACCCCAGGGGGTTCATCGACCTGCCGAGAAAGCAAGAGCAGACGCGTTTCTGGCTTCTTGGCCTTCATCATTGGGAAGATACTGTCTGAACTCTGCGGGGCTCGTTTCTCGATTAATATCGAGTGAATGGTGGCATATGATTTCGCGCTTCAAATATTCACTGGTGGGGAAAGGCTGATTTCCGTGTTTTGTCTCATAGGTGGCGTGGGCGATTAGGTATGATCGACCAAGCCGGCTCTGGGAGACTTAACCCGGGTCAGTTTAGTTGAATTTGTTGAGAAGCTACAGAGTAGTGATGAAGGCCAAGAAGCCAGAAACGCGTCTGCTCTTGCTTTCTCGGCAGGTCGATGAACCCCCTGGGGTCTATTTGACTTGCCAAATATATGCATAAGTATAATATTTATACGAAGCCATTTATTAAGGACCCGATTGGCAGGAACGCTCTGGACTTGTTGATTTAATATACTGTATATAGGAACATGTCTCACTACTTAAGGAAGTAAAATGTAACATTAACCTGGGTGTACGAACAGTAATTTTTTTTGTGCGTATGTTCTGGGGAACATCGCGTTATCATTTTGCCCAAATGTCTGTAATTTTCGAATTTTTCGCCGAAAATGGTCTCAAACGATTGGGTTCGACTCCCTGATGAAGAATTCGAGGTCAAATTTGATTCTGTTCGTCCGGCCGGCCGTCCGGCTGTTGCCACGATAACTTGAAAATAGAGAGAGCTAGCGACTTGGAATTTTCAGGGTAGGTGGCGCATCCCAATACGAGGGACAAGTTCGTTAATGGGCATAACCGACCCAATGGTTTCCGAGTAATAATTTTGTTTTCAACCAATATAAATACGATCGAATTGAAACTTGGTGAATAGTTGTAGAATAAAAACCTTAGCATGTTTCTGAAATTTTTTGAGAATCGTATAACTAGAAAATTTAAAAATAATTATTAAATATTATTTTTTATGTCTCGATAACCTGAGAACGGGAAGAGATAGCAACCTGAAATTTTTAGGTTAGGTTGTGCATCTGAATGTCACATTTGAGTTTGTTTGTAAGCATAATCGGCCAAACGGTTTTGTAGTAATCACCATCTGATATTTGGTTGTTATTTCCTCGAAAACTCGAAAAATGCTAAACCGATCGAATATAAATATGGTTATTAGTTGAAGAATGCTAACACGGAAATTCTTGCGAAATTTTGTGAGGATGGTATCACTAGAAATTTTTTTTTAAATCATTGAAAATCATTGAAAAAAATTCTATATATCAGAAACTATTCATCCGACATGGCAGATATTTTGCGAGAGCCTTGGGAACCCAACTCTATTGCCAAGTTCCAAGTCTGAACACGATCGGATCTATATTGTTGGAGATCTGAGCAGCCTTTTGTGAGTTCAGTAGCTGGATGGGTGACCGTTTCCTCGATAACTCCCGAACGAAAGGAGATAGGGACTTGCAATTTTCAGGGTAGGTTGCGCATCTAAATGGGAGAGCGAAGTTCGCTGTTGGACATAATCGGCCCAACGGTTTCGTAGTTATACCCATCTGGAATATTATTTTCTCTATGACTCAAAAAATATAGACCCGATAAAATTGTAGCTTTCTAACTAGTTGTAAGACGTGTGAGAACCATACTGCTAGAAAATTAAAAAAAAAAATTACGTAAAAAAAATTGGTTCAAGCACTGACTTGAAGTCAGGAGCTTTTGCGCGTATGTTATATTGTCCGTTCTCCTGTATTGGACACTCTTAATCGAATTTACCATGGTAAATTCGATTAAGATATGTTCTGAAACATCATACCCAATACTTGCACATAAATTATTCAATATACAAAAAGTCAGTATTATTTTTTGGTATCAGAAGAGTCTTGTATATATTAACAAATTCAAGATGCGGAACCTTGTTTTTCAACGCAAAATATTTTCAAAGTACGAATTATATAAACAAACTAGAACAGAAACAAGAGCGGCAATAAATATGACGCCTCTTATAGGTACATAAGATGACATGAATGAACACTGAACACAGACAGATAGAATTCGCATTCTGTGTGAACATAGAAGTACGATGAATTATTGAAATTCTGAAAAATCATATCTCGGAAAGTATTAGCTGAGTTGAAAATTACATCAATGGATTCTTATGATAGAACTGCAGCTTAAAAAAAATATTGAATCCAAAAGTTGCAATGAAAAAAATGTTTTTTTGTTACTCCGAAACCATCAGGCCGATTTTGCCCAATAACGAACTTAACCCAGATATTTATCTCCCAAACCTACTCAGAAAATTTCAACTGTCTAGCTCATTGTGTTCGAGAGTTATCGTGTCTACGACCAGAGAGAATAAATTCTGACCACAAATTCTTGATCAGTGAGTCGAACGAAATCGTTTAAGACCATTTTCAGCCAATAATTCGAAAATTACAGACATTTGGGCAAATTGTTGAGCACTCTGTTCCCAGGAACAAGAGCGCCAAAAACATCGCGCTATAGCTCCTGATGCCACTCTGCTACTCCTACAATTTTCTATTGTATTGAAGGGTCATATTGAATGCCACTCTAGTTTAATAAAGAGATAAATATAATTCGATAACTGAAGCACATTATTTCAGATGATGGATCTTAGAGGAAATAAGCTAGAAACAGTGGATGCATTTACGCTGAAAGTGTTGAACGAATCAAAACTCAATAACCTCTACCTTGGAAACAATCCGTGGAAATGCGAATGTAGTCTGAAGGATTTCCTGGTATATTTGAGAGGACACATAAAGCAGGTTGGTAAAGATAAAAGCTTTTCATATTTTTCATATTATTCCAATTCCTTCTCCCGATTTCTCCATTTTGTAGACAACGTTGCAATATTTTGGAGAATTTTGGGGGAGGCCTATGTTCAACTTTGGACGCAAAGGGTTGTATGATGATGTTGCAATATCGTTAAACACGAAAAATATATTTTTGGTGGTTCATTAAAAACCAGCATACAAGAAGTGATGTTCAATCATTGGTTAAATATTTCAAAATTGAATGCTTAGAATTTATCCTCGGCTCCTAACGGTGCAGGGTATTGAGTAATTGAAGCGATATGTGATAATAATTATATCTTTATTCATAATCTAGAATGTTTACACAGTTTTAAAGATTACGAAAAAAAAAATTTGTTCAAACACTGACGTGAATCCAGGACCTTTTGCGCGTATGTTCTATTGTCGATTCTCCTGTATTGGACACTCTTAATTTTGAATTTACCATGGTAAATTCGATTGATTAGACAATAGAACATACGCGCAAAAGCTCCTGCATTCACGTCAGTGTTTGAGCTAGACAGTTGAAGTTTTCAGAGTAGGTTTGAGAGATAATTATCTCGGTAGAGTTTCTTACTGGGCAAAATTGGCCTGATGGTTTCGGATAAACGAATAAAAATTTTTTTTTTACAACACAAATTTCAAATTTAATTCCATTTAAGATGCAATTTCACCATAAAAATCCATTGATATCATTTTCAACTCTAACAAGCTAATACTTTCGGAGATATGATTTTTCAAAATTTCAATAATGAATCGTACTTCTGTACTTCTTATGTATTCATATAATGCTGTACTTAATTATTGTATCTATGAATTATTGCATGATCTATGTTCTTACATGTCATCTTATTTTCCTGTGAGAGATAAATGTCAAAATTATTTCTGGTACACCTCTTGTTCTAGTTTTTAATATAATAATATATATTAGATAATATAATAGATAATTTTTGAAGCATCTTTTTTAAACGACACTTTTTTTAAATTAAATTTTTTTCATGATGCATTTCTATCATATGAATCCATTGATATAATTCCCAACTCTGAGAAACCAATACTTTCGGACATATAATTTGACTGTTTGAACAAGAGCGCCAAAAAGCTCCTGTCCACAAGGCTTGAACCAATTTTTTATGATACATACCACTGTTCTGATTTGAAAAAAATGTGTTTTGAGGCTTTTTCATGACTGACTTCGACATTTAAATAGAAACACCCTGTATATTCAATTGAATGTTCAATTATTGAAGGAGAAGCATTGGTATGTTTTCTGATAGAAGCTAGAAAATTAGGAATTTTCAAGCAAAAATCTATAATTTATCAACATTGGAATGAAGCCCTATTTGAGAAAATTTGAAGGGTTTTTTTCCAAATTTCACATGAATTTTCTGAGAATTATATGTAATTGACACTTTAAATCAATGTAGAATTCAATGAATAATCTTATTATCAATGAAAACACTGGGTATCACATTTAAAAAAAGCAAAGTTGGTATAATTTCCAGTAAAACCGGAAGTCGAATGAATATGAAATTTTTTCCAAGAAGTCGTCTCTCCTATCAAAGCTTAACTATAAAATTTCAAGTGTTTATCTCTAGTCTTTCATTCAAATATTCTCATACAGAGTGATATTTCAACAAGCAAAATATTAATCTCCCTGCATGATAGTGCCAAGCAATGTTTTTGATTTTTTTTCTTGAGATACTCTTCTACGCTCATAAAAGTAAATAAAGTTTAAAAGTATTAAATGGTTTCTTTATGGGTTTTCTCTCCCAAACTCTGAAAAATCTCTATTAAATAAAAAAATTGGTTCAAGCACTGACGTGAAGTCAGAAGCTTTTGCGCGTATGTTCTATTGTCCATTCTCCTGTATTGGACACCCTAAATCGAATTTACCATAGTAAATTATGTTGTCCATTCTCCTGTATTGGACACTCTTAATTCGAATTTACCATGGTAAATTCGAATTAAGAATTAAGAATTAAGAATTAAGAATGGACAACATAATTTACCATGGTAAATTCGATTTAGGGTGTCCAATACAGGAGAATGGACAATAGAACATACGCGCAAAAGCTTCTGACTTCACGTCAGTGCTTGAACCAATTTTTTTTTTCGTGATTTTTTTGAAATTTTCTAGGGGTGCGGTTCTTAAAATTTCTTTTTTCGTCATTTTTTTAAAATTTTCTAGGGGTACGGTTCTTACAAAATTTTAAACACGTCCTTATGATGATTTTCTACTACTAGTTACCAAGCTTCAATTCGATCGAATATTTATTTTTTGAGTTATCAAGGAACTAATATTCCAGGTGGGTATAACTCGGAAACCATTTGACCGATTATGCCCAAAAACGAACTCAACTCTCCCTTTCGGATACGCAACCTACCCTGAAAATTGCAAGTCCCTATCTATTTTCGTTCGAAAGTAATCGAGGCAACGGTCACCCATCTACTGAACTCACACAAGAATGCTCGAATCTCCAACAATATTCAACCGATCGTGTTAATACTTGAAACTTGGCAGTAGAGTTAGGTTGTGAAGGCTCTCGCAGAATTTCAGCAATTTTAAACGAATAGTTTGATTTTTTAAAAATTTTTTACAAATACTATCCTCACGAAATTTTGCAAGAATTTTTGCGTTGGCATTCTACAACTAATTACCATGTTTGAATTCAATCGGTTTAGTATTTTTCGAGTTAATGAGGAACAAAAAACAACAGATGGCTATAACTCTAAAAACGTTTGGCCGATTATGCTCATAAACAAACTGAAATGTAGCATTCTGGTGCACATCCTAACCTGAAAACTTCAAGCCGCTATCTCTTTCCGTTCTCAAGTTATCGTGACAACAAAAATATTTTTTAATAATTTTTTTTTAATTTCCTAGCTATACGAATCGCACAAAATTCCACAAACGTGCTTAGGTTCATATTCTACAACTACTCACCAAGTTTCAATTCGATCGGATTCATATTGGTTGAAAACAAAATTATTACTCGGAAACCACTGGGCCGATTATGACCATTAACAAACTTGTCTGTCGTATTGGGATGCGCCACCCACCCTGAAAATGTCGCTAGCTCTTTTCGTTCTCAAGTTATCGTGGCAACGACCGGACGGACGACCGGACGGCCGGACGGACAGAATCAAATTTGACCACGAATTCTTCATTGGGTAGTCGAACTTTATCGTTTGAGACCATTTTCGTCAAAAAATTCGTTACAGACATTTGGGCAAAACTATAACGCGATGTTCCCCAGAACATCGCGCAAAAATGTATTATTTTGTGAATTGCTTCTGCGTAAGAAACTCAAGATATTTATCAAAAGCAATAAATCGAACAATATTGCCTAACAAACAATAACGAAACATCTTTAGCGATGAACTATCTGCAGAATTATCTTTTGTTGATACAACTATTCTGTGACAATTCTGGAATTTCAGTAAAGCTATATCAACAAAATATGATTCTGAAGATATTCTTGTTTGTAGAAGGAGTCTGATTTAGACGAAACATTACGAAATAGTTTATTTATTTATTTATTTAGGAATTAGGGACACAAACAGGCATGACACCCAGAAACAGTGTCCACAAACAAAAATAATCACTCAAAAATCAGGTCTTACAGATAATAAACTAAAATAAAACATGCATCATGAGCATAAATAAGGCGTCAAAAATAATAGCTGAACCAAGGTAACCGAACAAATATCAAGACCCAAAAATAACACAGTAATATAAAATAATATGAAATAGTTATAATAATATTAAAAAAATACAGAAATTATAGAAAAAAACAAGCAAATAAAATTTTTAAATGTAATGTATAGGAACTCGAATGTTAGGTATATGTATTTGAAAAGGCAAAAAAAAATTCCAGAATGAACAGAGATAAATCGTAAAAAAAGAAACCACATACGGGAAGAAGACAAGTGCCATTTAATAGGCACTCAGGTATGAATTCTTCAGAGTTAATTTGATTTTTTGAGGCGAGAGGTAAAATATGTCAACTAAGTTTTGCGACTCGTTAGCGGATCTTAGCATTCTCACAAGAGGTCCATTTCGAGAGCAATTTGTTCGCTTGAATTCAATATGAAATAATTCACGTTGTCTCAGATTGAACGTGGGAATGTTGATCTTTATCCCTTCAAGAATGTCGGGAGCCTGCAAGTAGTTGCCAAGTATTTTCGATATGAATATGACGTCGTTAATTTTGCGTCTGTCTTCAAGAGAAACTATGTTTAATTCTTTCCTGATAAAAGGATATCGCTCTTCATTATTCCCAATTAACAGGTTCCTCCCGAAGGCAATACGTTTCAGAAATCGGTTTTGGATTCTTTCCAGGCGTGAAATATAGACTTTGTATTGCGGGCTCCAGACAACCGAAGCAAAATTTAAACGGCTGAACACGTATGCGTAGTAGACATTTATTAGGGGCAGCGTATTTCTGAAAGGTTTGCACTGTCTGAAAACATATCCGAGCATCCTACCAGCAGATCCGACAACACTTTCCACATGAAAATTGAATACGAGCTTTGAGTCGAATATTACCCCTAGATCTCGCATCTTGGGGACTCGGGTCAGTACTGTATCGCCAATTTTGTAATCGTAGAGAATTGGTATTTGATTTCTTGTGAACGACATAACGTTACACTTCTTGAGATTCAAAAATAGATTATTTAAGCTGCAGAATTCTGCAAAGGAATCTAGCTCCTGTTGGATGGTGTGGCAGTCTTCTGGCTTCCTGATAGAGTGAAATATCTTCAGGTCATCTGCATACAGAAGAAATCGACAGCTTCTGAAGACTGTATTTATATTATTCAAATATATTAGAAAGAATAGTGGCCCCAGATGCGAGCCCTGGGGTACGCCAGATGTGCAGGCAAAATTTTCTGATTCGTACTCTCCATCAACAGATACGCATTGACTTCTCCCGTTTAGGTATGACTTAACCCAGTTCAACAGTGGACCTCCGACACCCACAGCGGCCAAGCTCCTCACTAAGATAACATGGTCTATCTTGTCAAAGCATTTCGTGAAGTCGGTATAGATAACATCGACCTGGAGTTTCTTATCCAAAGCCTCGTGAACACATTCAAGAAAATTTATCAGATTAGTTTCTATGGACCTTCCCCCCAGAAAACCGTGCTGTTCAGGTATTATTGAATTTTTGACAAGTGAGAATATATATTTGTAGACTAGTGATTCCAATAATTTGGCAATCACACATAGTTTGCTTATAGGCCGGTAATTCTCAACACGAGTTTTATTGTCACCTTTATGAACTGGGACTACAATGGCACGTTTCCAGATGTTGGGGAAGATGCCACTTGATAATGATTTATTGAAAATGATTTCAAGAGGGACAACAAGGGAAGGGCAATACCTAACAAAACATGACGGAATTCCATCATGGCCTGGCCCCTTACGTTGGTCGAGGGATCTAATAGATTTTTCAATTTCTTCAGCTGTTAATATTATCGAAGACAAATATGGAATGTGATGTCCACTAGAATCGTCGATGGTCGAGTCTCGGGAATCTCTCGTCGACCCTACAAAGACATTCCGAAAAAAACCCGCAAACAAACCGGAGATCTCCATCCCGCCAGAGGCTTTCTGGTCTCCAAGTGTCATAACTGAGGGGAATCTACTCGTTTTGGTTTTGTTCTTCATCGAACAGATATTGAAGATCAATTTAGGGTCGTGTGCGGCCTGATTTTCCAAATAAGTAATATAGTTGAAATAGTCAACCCTTATTTGTGCTTTCGAAAGGACACGCAATGATCTGTAGCGGATCAGGTCGCTAGTATTGCTATAGATTTTCCATTTCTTATGAGCCCGATTTTTTTGTTTGACAATTTTAATTGTTTTTTTGGAGTAAAATTTAGGAAATTTACCGTCGAGGGTTTTTCTGGGAACGAAGTTATCAATAGTTTCGTTAATAATACTATAAAGCAACCCTACGTCTTCATCAACATTGCGGTTTATCAAAATAGTCGGCCATGGAATAGAAGCAAAGTATTGGTTTATCGCGTCATAATTAGCTTTCTTATAATTGAACATAGTACGTTTATTATTGTTTTCCAATAGGCGATTTTGAACTACTAATGTCAGTTCAACACAAGGATGATAACTATCCTCTGGTACCAGAAAGTGCTCGCATTTACCAAGATATTTTATGCGATGTTTGTTGCACAGAATTAGATCAAGAGTTCTGCTTTGACTGTTAAGTAAATCATTGAATTGCATAAGTTCACAGTACGATAAAGTGTCTATTAAATTAGTGTATTGGCATTCGACGTTTTCAGCTTCAAGGGGAAACCGGTCAGATGATGTTCTAGGTGTCCAGTTAACCGATGAACAGTTGAAGTCTCCACAAATAACTATTAAATTGTCCTCTATTTTACCTTTAATTACGTCTAATTTAGATGAAAAGTTATCCATAGCCACCCTGTCCCCAGGGGGAAGGTAAACGCAGCACAGGTATACAGGAACATTACCAACCAACAGCTTCACCCACACATCCTCCGCGTCACTATGGAAATCACTTACGAGGACCGCATCGATCACATTTTTAACTGCAATGAAAACACCGCCACCAGTCCTCTTGTGACTCGCGGTTGCACAAGTTTCGCGGTCGCGTCGGAATATATTGTATATAACAGGGTCCACCACTTCATGGTCCAAAATGTCACCGATTAACCAGGACTCCGTAACAGAAATAATGTCACTATCGTTCACTAGGGAATTGAGTTTAAATTCTGAGAGTTTTGTTCTTAGTCCTCTGACGTTTTGGTACGTGACGTTTAAGGCCATCTCGAGATCGATCGATTATTGAAATAATGAGAGCTGAAGACTTATCGAATTATTTTAAATTTCTGAGGTCTGTCACTTTAGTGACATGAATTATCTCATGTTGTTTCATCATTGTGTTGGTTCGTTATTATTTTTTAGGAAACATTGTTCGATTTATTGCTAATAATACATTTTTATTTAATAGATATTTGGGCGAGAAAACCCAGAAAGAAACTATTTAATAATAAATATACTCCCCACAGTGTCCTTTAATGATTATTTAAAGTTCAATCCACTAATCCACTGTGGATATTTTTATTTCCGAAATGGTTATCGAATGCGGTCGAAAAGGTTAACTGTAAATTTCGAAATCTGTCAGTTGATGACTTCAAGATTTTTTGATCTTTGAAATTTGAATTATTATCCTAGAATTACCTTGTATATCCGAAACCAATGACCTGGGGCGATTGAAATCTTTCGATATGAGCTCAGCTAGATGACCTCATTTTATGTTTTCCATTTATCGTTTCCTTCCAGGAAACTCTGTATATGGAATTGTCTGAAACATTTTTGAATATGTTGTTGAATATTTCCTTAAGCCTAACTCATTCCTTTTTTTTTCAGGTCGATTCCTCTGATATTATTTGCAATGATACGGAACAGCGCCTAGTGAACCTCAACGACAAAGATTTCTGTCCTGCAGAATCCGATGTCATCCTCAACATTACAGTCGTTGTGCTGTTGTGTTTATTCATTATCACATCTGCAATATCGCTATATTTCCTCTACCAGAAAGAAATTCTCATTTGGCTCTATGGTCGCGATTATTGTCTATGGTGGTTCAAAGAAGAAGAAATGGACAAAGATAAGATTTATGATGCGTTCATCAGTTTTTCCAGCAAAGACGAAGAGTTTGTCGTAGAAAATCTGGTATCGGTACTGGAGTCTGGAAAGCAATCTTTTAAGTTATGCGTCCATTTCAGGGATTGGATACCTGGGGAATTGATACAAACTCAAATAATTCATTCTGTAAGAGATTCACGAAGGACCATTGTAATACTTTCTGCAAATTTCCTAGAAAGTGTCTGGGGAATTGTTGAATTCAAAACCGCCCACAACGAGGCCATGAGGGAAGGTAGAGCAAGGGTAATCATAATCATCTATGGTGATATTGATATAGAATCACTTGATGATGATTTGAAAGCATATTTGAAGACTTATACCTATATAAAGTGGGGTGATCCTTGGTTCTGGTACAACCTCAAGTATGCAATGCCAAAACGTCGTGGTCAGCAAGCTTTGTCTATGAAACAAGCGAATATGATGCAGTATCTCGATGATAAGTTCAAAACAATAGACAGACAGCCAACACATGGTTCAACGCCTATCATACTAAATCCAAGTAACCTTGAAGAGAAACCTTTGACATGTATTGCTTGAATGGAATGGTGCAAGCATCAATGAAAAAAAATACTTAAAGGGTGATATTAAACTTATACTTGTCAATTTGATTTTTGAATGGAGCACATGAGTAGGTAAATCCGGATTAACTTGGTGAAAATATTTATGCATACTGATAATTTTCGCAAATATGCCGCCAAATGTGATTCGAAAATATAACGAGGACATGGAAGTTTGTATACCATTTGCGATATGGGACAAAATAGTGATATTGTGATGTTAAAACCATGTTGAACTGTGATATTTAAATACAAAGAATATCTAGAATATGGATATGTACAAGTACTCGAAATATAAAAACAAATACCTACCTAATAAATTATAGATCCAAATTCTCATATTTGGAGAGGATATAAATAATATGTATACCATATTTGTAACAAGCCTCACTATGTACTGATATATAATATGATATATAATATGAATTCAATTATTTCTGATACAATTATTTTTTTATTTTATTAATTTTTCATAAACTTCTCAGGGTGGATTCTATCTTTCAATTACTAACGATATCTCACCTGATCCTTTCTATCTTCCTTTCCTGCTTTTCATCGTCCAATATCTTTCCAACCAGTAACAAAATCTCTTCAGTTCCGTTGTATCTCGATGTTGAAATTTTCTTCTGATCACTCAGCTCTTTATTTTAATTTTAATTTTTGATTCAATTCTTCTCTAAGACCCTTTTATATACTTATATAACTTCTGCTCTCTGAAATCTGACTTTCCTCTCATACAAAATAATTTTAATCTAATTCACTCATTTCTCTCGTTTTCCCGGATCCTCATCCATGAACTACTTCGTAATTTCTAATTGCCAAATCATGTATATCATCATGACAACTGTAATTTAGATCTGTCAAATGGTTAGAAACAGAAAACCACAACAAATCCCCAAAATTTGTTGAAATTTGAATTTATGTTTTATTGTTAAATAAAATTTTGATGCTAACAAAACTAATTTTACCAACGCGAATATAATATCGTGTCTCATGAAATTAAGAGTTTTAAGTTTGATTTCTCAATTACATTTTTCTTTTCCAATCTGAAACAAAATTACTTTTTTCATGTATAATATTTTTTTCTCTTCATTATTTTTTGGCGCTCTAGTTCCTCGGAACTGAGTGCTTATCAATTTAAATATCTTTTTTCTTGCTTGACCAATTTCTTCAAACTTTTTGTAAAATGTCAACATATTGTTTCTTATCCCCCTTAATATACCCATTTTTTATTATTTCCCTATTTCCATCTCTTCTCGTTCTCGAATATACCAATATTCTTTTCAGTATTCTCGATATTGTCATAAAAATCTTCAATTTCCTTACGATTATTCATTTCAAACTTTTCCTGCGTTTTTGTATATTTATTTCAGCATCATCTATACTTTTGCTCTGCTCCATCTATCTCCCACTTTTCCTGTAATGTTTTGAATAGATCTTGTATTCTTGTTGTTACATGTATTTTCCTTGTTCGTCTATCTTATCATTAATCTCATAAATTTTTGTAATTAATTGTGGTAACATTTCATTTGTACAGTTTCTACCATTTCTATCTCCATATTTCCCTGTTCAATTTCAATATTCACTTCTTAATTAGTTACATTTTGAACTAATACCAGCAGATAGTAGCCCCGCGTTGGGCGCCAAATTGATATGAATTCTAATACTTATCTACTTAATATTTTTAATTTCCAAATAATCTCAAGACAACTGTAATTTTGATCTGTCAAATGGTCAGAAACAGAAATCCATAACAGTACCTACTGCTGTCCTCAAAGGGTTGCAAATATTGAAATACAGTTTTTTCATATCCACATCTGTACGAATTCTGCTTCATATTCATTATTTTAAGAATATCTTGTTAAGTTTGATGTTTTATTTTAAATGAAATAGAGCTATATTTGGATTATATTCCTTGGTGCCATGCACAATTTGCATATTTACATTATATGACATACCTAGGTACCTAATATATCATGTATTATTGAGCAAACAAACGTTTAACGTCATTGAAATTATCAATGCAGTCGACGTTTTTGCGCATTTGTTCTGGGGAACATCGCGTTATAGTTTTGCCCAAATGTCTGTAACTTTCGGATTTTTTGACGAAAATGGTCTCAAACGATTAAGTTCGACTCCCCAATGAAGAATTCGAGGTCAAATTTGATTCTGTCCGTCCGGCCGTCTGGCCGTTGCCACGATAACTTGAGAACGAAAAGAGCTAGCGACTTGAAATTTTCAGGGTAGGCGGCGCATCCCAATACGACGGACATGTTTGTTAATGGGCATAATCGGCCCAGTGGTTTCCGAGTCATAATTTTGTTTTCAACCAATATACATCCGATCGAATTGAAACTTGGTGTGTCGTTGTAGAATATGAACCTCAACACGTTTGTGAAATTTTGTGCGAATCGTATGGCTAGAAAATATGAAAAAAAATTATTTAAAAATATTTTTCTTGTCACGATAACTTGAGAACGGAATGAGATAGCGGCTTGAAATTTTCAGGTTAGGATGTGCACCAGAACGCGACATTTCAGTTTGTTTATGAGCATAATCGGACAAACGGTTTTAGAGTTATAGCCATCTGAAATTTTCTGAAATTTGGTGGTTTTTGTTACTCATTAACTCGAAAAATACTGAACCGATTGAATTCAAACATAGTTATTAGCTGTAGAATGCCAACGCGAATATGTTTGCAAAATTTGGTGAGGATAGCATTTGTAGAAAATTTTTAATAAATCATTGAAAATAAAAAAAAAATTCTATATATCAGTAACTATTCGTTTGAAATTGCTAAAATTTTGCAAGAGCCTTCATAACCTAACTATACTGCCAAGTTTCAAGTTTTAATACGATCGGTTAAATATTGTTGGAGATTCGAGCATTCTTGTGTGAGTTTAGTAGATGGGTGACCGTTGCCTCGATAACTTTCTAACGAAAGGATATAGGGACTTGCAATTTTCAGGGTAGGTTGCGTATCCGAAAGGGAGAGTTGAGTTCGTTTGTGGGCATAATCGGTCTAACGGTTTCCGAGTTATACCCACCTGGAATATTATTTCCTTAATAACTCAAAAAATAAATATTCGATCGAATTGGTGCTTAGTAACTAGTAGTAGAAAATCAACATAAAGACGTGTTTAAAATTTTGTAAGAACCGTACCCCTAGAAAATTTGAAAAAAAATGACGAAAAAAAAAATTTTAAGAACCGTACCCCTAGAAAATTTTAAAAAATCCCGAAAAAAAAATATGTTCAAGCACTGACGTGAAGTCAGAAGCTTTTGCGCGTATGTTCTATTGTCCATTCTTCTGTATTGGACACCCTTAATCGAATTTACCATGGTAAATTATGTTGTCCATTCTCCTGTATTGGAAACTTAATTCGAATTTACCATGGTAAATTAAGTGTCCAATACAGGAGAATGGACAACATAATTTACCATGGTAAATTCGATTAAGGGTGTCCAATACAGAAGAATGGACAATAGAACATACGCGCAAAAGCTTCTGACTTCACGTCAGTGCTTGAACATATTTTTTTAATCTTCCCGACAGTCATTTCCGTTTTTCATTATCAACAGATTTATAAATACAGGGTGATTTCTGACCAATGACCCATCGGGTAGGGGGTATTAGAGGACTATATAAGGAGTCAGAAATGGGCACTCAAACAGATCTTATGCGTACTAGTTTCCGAGATGCAGGGTGTTTCCTGAAAATAATAGAAAAGTGATGAATCAATTTTGATAATATTTTGCAAGCTTATTGACTTTGAGACACTTGAAAGAATCTGAAAGCGTTCACATGACTCTCCCATTGGGATGTGCAACTTACCCTTAAAATTGCAAGTCCATATCTCCTTTCATTCAAAAGTTATCGAAGCAACGGTCACCCATCCAGCTACTGAACTCACACAAGACTGCTCAGATCTCCAACAATATAGATCCGATAGTGTTCAAACTCAGAACATGGTTGAAAAGTTAGGTTTTCAAGGCTCTCGCAAAATTTCAACGATGTCGGACGAATAGTTTCAGATATATAGAATTTTTTTTCAATAATTTTCAATGATTTTTTAAGAAAATTAGAGTTATACGATCCTCACGAAATTTTGCAAGAATTTTCGCGTTGACATTCAACAACTGATAATCATGTTTCTATTGGATCGGTTTCGTATTTTTCGAGTTATTGGGGAAACAATAACCAAATTTCAGATGGGTATAACTCCAAAACCGTTTGGCGGATTATGCCTATAGACAACCTCAAATGTCCCATTCAGATACACAACCTTACCCGAAAATTTCAAATCGTTATATATTTCCGTTGTCAGATTATCGTGACAAAAATAATATTTTTTGATATTTTTTTTTAAAACTAGTGATAAGATTCTCACAAAATTTCACAAACGTCCTCAGTTTAGCATTCCACAACTACTCAGCAAGCTTCAATTCGATCGGACTTGTATTGGTTGAAAACAAAATTATTATAGATGATTGGAAATTATAACTCGGAAACCATTGGGCCGATCATGCCTATTAACAACCTTGTCCGTCGTATTGGGATACGCCTCCTACCCTGAGAATTTTAAGTCGCTATCTCTTTCTGTTCCAAATTATCGTGGCAACGGACGGCCGTTGAGAATGAAGTTTGACCTCGAATTCTTGGTCAGGGAGTCGAACCCAATCGTTTGAGACCATTTTCGGCAGAAAATTCGATAATTACGGATAATACTTAATTACTTTTGGGCAAAATGAAAACGCGATGTTCCCCAGAACATACGCGCAAAAAGACAAAACCAAATATGAAATTAACCCCAATGCAAAGACAAGAAAAAAATCAGCTGCACAAAGCTACAAACTTGCTGCTAGACGTTTTAGCCCCCTCTCTTATTTTGATACCAACTAGAACGGATTTCTGCTCTTTTATTATACTTCTCGAAGATTGTGACCTCGTCCTTCCTAATTCCTCCCAATTTTTAGCTTTGTTGAGCACTTGATTGATAGATGACATTTCCTTATTTAGTCTCAAATTTACTTACCCCCGCTTTCTGAAAGGCTGATCAACACAAATGTTAACTAATCAGTGATCAATCTCTGGTCAACCCTCATCTGAGTTGCGCAAAAACTCAGACTGATTTGACATTAACAGTTCTGTTAACTTTGACCAGCCTTTCAGAAACCGGGGGTTACTCTTGCAAATGTTCGTGTTCACTCAGTAGGCCGGACCAACCGACGTTCTTCGGTTCAGTAGGAAGACCCGACATGCTAGACGTATTCATTACGAACAATATCAATCAACCCAACACCATATACACCGAGACGGTACTGAGCTCCAACCATAATCCAATTATCCTCACACTGGATAACTGGGATTCAGTGCTTCACCAACAAGAAGAAAGAAGAATCGACTGGAGAAAATTCAGTGAATTACTGAAGAAAACCGAAAGAGTACCACCGGACCTACGAACTACCACCGACATCGAAATCGAAGTAAACGAAATAACCAAGGAAATCCAAACTTCGCTGGAAAAAGCCACGAGGATAACCAAGAAGAATTCCAAAGACGTCAACAAATTACCCCCTGAAATAAAAGCTCTTATCAGAAATAAAAACAAATCACGAAGAATAGCACAACGTACCCTATATCCCGAAGACAAGAGAGAGGCCAACAGACTAGCAAACTTAGTCAAAGAAGAAATACAGAAGTACAGGAACGAAAAATGGCAAGTGCTGCTAGAAAGCATTAACGAAGACTGTGACGAACAAGACGCCCACTACAAACCAATGTGGCGTTTGAATAGAATTCTGAAGAACAAGAGCAACAGATCACGGCCTTTACACGGAGTAAATGGTATAAAATACGCAGACGAAGATAAACCGAATACCTTCGCTGAGACGCTGAAACTACAATTCTCACCGCATCGATCACCAGACGACGATATCGACTTTGAAGAAAGAGTAGAAAGGGCAGCAACACGAATAATGTGAACGGATACAGAAGAAGAAATGGGACCTACAACAATTGACGAGTTGAAAGAAGAGATCAAACGCATTAAAAAGAAGAGTGCACCAGGCGAAGACGGAATTACCAACACTCAACTTCGACACCTTCCGATTGAATACCTGGAATTCATCACGAACATTTCCAATGGCATCCTACGACAATTATACTTCCCTAAAGCATGAAAGAAGTGATCATGATCCCGAAACTTGGAGAAAACCCACTATTCCCACAAAATCGCGGACCAATAAGCCTACTATATACACTAGGAAAACTGGTAGATAGACTAATTCTACGAAGACCAGAAGAGGAACTGCAAGAGAAGAAAGTGATCCCACCAGAACAATTTGGATTCAGAGCTGGACATTCAACAGAACTACAGACCCTAAGACTGACAGAAAATATAATCCACAACGTAAACAGGAAACACGTAAACGTGGCAGCCTTCTTGGATGTCTCGAAGGCATTTGACAAGATGTGGCATGAAGGTCTACTATACAAGATGAAGGAAGCTGATATAAGCCTACCGCTCATTAAGATAATTGGAAATTACCTGAGGAAAAGCTCCTTTCAAGTAGAAATTGGTAGACACAGATCCCGCAAAACTCCCATAACAGGCGGAGTTCCACAAGGAGGAGTATTATCGTCCAAGCTGTATAATTTATACACTGTGGACATACCAAGCGACCTCCCCAACGATACAAAAGTATTCACTTACGCAGATGATACGGCAATCCTAGCACATTCAAGAAACGTGAACCTAGGAAAACGATCCGCACAGACTGCAATAGACGCCATCCTAGAATTGGTGAGCAAATGGAAAATCAAAGTGAACTCAAGAAAGACGCAGGCAATTGTATTCAGCAAGAAAAGCACATTACCCTCAGAAGAAATAGAGATAGACGAAGGGAAGATTCCGTGGAAAGAGAAGATCAAATACCTGGGGGTAATATTTGATAGAAAAATTACGTGGAAAGACCACATTGAATACATACAGCAGAAAATTGCCGTAAGGAAAATAGAACTACATCCACTTATTGCTAGAAAGAGTAAGCTCAGCATTAGTAACAAACTGCGATTGTACAAATCCATCATAATTCCACGCATGTTGTACTGTTCAACTGCATGGGGAGAGACAGCCAAAAGCCACATGAAGAAACTGGAAAATGCCCAGAATAGACTGCTGCGACAAATAACCGATGCGCCTTGGTTCATCAGGAATAAGAACATCCGGCAATACTTAGGGATGAGCACGATGGAAGACCAAATACGACAAAGGAACAAGAGGATCCTGGAAAACACCAAACGACACACGAACACAACACTCAGAGAGGCTCTGAACTATGACCCAGAAGACCCATCAAAGATCAAACGGCCGAAAATGGCACTAATAACTGTTGGAGGACAATGAAGAAACCGATATCAAATGAAGTGAAGAAGTCCCACTTGCCAATTAATTAAAAAGAAGACAACATGAGTAAAAGTATGAATACTAACTCAAAACACCAACGACGCACCTGATGGGGGACAGGAGTTTTAGTAGCTACACATCTTCAGGAGAAGATGGAGTCCCATACTCTTCCACTGTCTTCGAGAGTGGTTCGTCCGTAAAGGATTTCTCCTGTATATAAAAAAAAAAATCTTTGTGAGACTCTGGTGCTGTTCATACTGAAATACGGCTTCCTACATACTTTTCTATCCTTGTCTTGATTATATCGCAAAGTATAGATTACAGAAAGTGCAAACCTCTTGA
The DNA here is from genome assembly GCA_937662695.2 of Halyzia sedecimguttata. Lineage (NCBI taxonomy): Eukaryota > Metazoa > Arthropoda > Insecta > Coleoptera > Coccinellidae > Halyzia > Halyzia sedecimguttata. Next base: position 1,293,669 of record OW569418.2, on the reverse strand, counting down.
AGCAGATTTTTTGGCTTGAGGAAATATGACCGAGGAATTGGGGACAGGATAAATGGCATTGGGTGGCTCAGAGTCGAAAATATTTTCAAATTTCAGATGTCGGTCATGGTTTTCCGAAATTTGCATTCTTCCATTCCTCCCTATTTGAGGTTGAGAGAAGTTGTTATTTAGACGGGATGTCCATGATGTTGCGATTAGGCATGATCGAAGACTTATGCTGCCTAGATTCGGATCAGCCATGTTTCAACGCTCTTTTACCTTCAATGCTGTGAAGGTGCACAACGAGTATTTATTGCTTTTTGGGATAACCTCTCTGTTATATTGTCAGAATTTATAATCATTTTTTGTGATCCTAGTTTTGATACAGAAAATGTATTTTTTGGCGATCTTGTTACTCGAAACGGAGTGCTTATCAATTTGCCCAAATGTCTGTAATTTTCGAATTTTTGGCTGAATATGATCTCAAACGTTTCGGTTTGATTCACTGGTCAAGAATCCGTGGTCGAAATACATACAGTCCGGCCGTCCGTCCGACCAGCCGTAACCACGATAACTCTCGAATGGAATGAGCTAGACAATTGAAATTTTCAGAGCACGTTTGGGAGATAAATATCTCGGTTAAGTTAGATAGTGAGCAAAATCGGCCAAGTAGTTTAAGAGTCATAAAAAAAATTTTTTTTTGCGTTACAAATTTTAAATTCAATTTTTTTTAAGATGAAATGTCATCATAAGAATTCATTGATATCATTCTCAACTATAACAAACTAGAACTTTTGGAGATATGATTTTTCAAAATTTCAATAATTATTCTCAATTCTAAAGGGTTTTCCAATAAAAGGTGTTATTCTGAATAGCCCACCATTTCGGTAGATGTCACTTTTGAAGCTGTCATTTTTTGACATTTGACAAGTAGAAACTACGCCGTTAATGAAAATGGAACGATACACGCTTCAAGAACGCACTGAAATTATTAAAATTCACTATAAAAATGGTGAAAATTTGGCAGAGACGGTTCGTAAAACTCGAACATTTTTGGGTCGTCGTGAAGCACCTTATCAGACCGCAATAAAAAAATTGGTGGAAAAATTCGAGCTGTTGGGACAAGTTAGTTATGTGAAGAATAAAACTCGTGCACGTCGCTCAATAACAGCCGAGAATATTGCTGCTGTAGCCGAAAGTGTTGAAGAAAACCAAGGTTTGTCCATTCCTCGTCGTTCTTTGGAATTAGGCATTCCATAAACGTCATTACACCGTATTTTGCATAAAGATTTGGGTCTTAAGGCTTATAAAGTTCAGTTAACACAAGAACTCAAGCCGGCCGATCATCAACAACGTCGTGTCTTTGCTGATTGGGTCGTTGAAATACATGAAAATGATCCGCAATTCCATCGAAAAATCATCTTGAGTGATGAGGCCCATTTCCACCTCGGTGGCTTCGTCAACAAGCAAAATTGTCGCAGCCGGGGCTCGGATCCGAGCCCCGGCTGCGACAATCAAAAATAACTCATGGGTTTTCGAAAACCCATGAGTTATTTTTGAAAAGCCTCTCTATCCTCAAGGTGTGACTGTTTGGTGCAGTTTATAGTCCGGCGGAGTCATTTGACCTGACTTTTTCGAAAATGAGGCTGGAGCAACAGTTACGGTAAATGGATTGCGCTATCGAGATATGTTTTTATGGCCGGAATTGGATGGTATTGATCTGGACCACGTTTAATTTCAACAAGACGGCGCTACGTGCCACACAAGCAACGAAACCATTGATCTTTTGCGGGAAAAGTTTCCGGACCGTGTTATCTCTCGAAGAGGTGATCACAATTGGCCACCGAAATCTTGTGATTTAACATCTTGCGACTTTTTCCTTTAGGGCCACGTGAAAGAGAAGGTCTACACCAATAGCCCAGCGTCGATTCAAGACGTCAAAGATGGAACTCGTGAGGCTATCGAGGACATAGGGCAGCCACTTTGCGATTTGGTTATGGAAAATTTCATTAAAAGGATATGGCCCTGTAAGCGTGGTCGTGGTTGTCATTTGCCTGATGTTATTTTCTACTATTAACGGCATAGCTCCTTCATTATAATGAAAAAAACATCCGATCATTTATATTGAAAAATGGCATATTTCTTTGAATATCAAAATAACACCTCTTATTGGAAAACCCTTTATATGATTTCATAGAATACTCTAATTATAATTGGCCTAATATGTGAATCCAACATGAGATGAGTCATAGACCTACATTTTGAATTTAATTACGAAAATTCTTGAAAATTGACGCACATAAGCCAAATTGAAAAACCTGGAAAGCCTGTGGACAGGAGCTTTGACGTTCTTGTTCAAACATCGACAAATCAACTCTGAAAGTATCGGTTTCTCAGAGTAACGAATGATATCAATGGTATTCTTATTTAATTTATTTTATTTTATGATGCAGTTCTATCATAACAATCCATTGATATCATTCCCAACTCTGAGAAACCAATACTTTCGGAAATATGATTTATCAAAGTGTGAACAAGAGCGCCAAAGCCCCTGTCCAGGGCTTTGCCACTTCTTTATTTTTATTTTATTTTAATTCTGTAATTTTTCAGGGGTTAAGGCTTTTGGCCTTATGTTATGTTTATAACAAATAAATACACTATTATTAATATTATTATTTATGTTTTGAGTTATCAAGGCAATAATATTCCAGATGAGTATAACTTTGAAACCCATGGGCCGATTATACGCAACAACGATCTTAACTCTCCCATTAGGTTGCGCAACCTACCCTGAAAATTTTTCAATGTCCCTATGTCTTTTCGTTAGAAAGTTATCGAGGCAACGGTCACCCATCCAGCTATTGAACTCACCCATGGCTGCTAGATCTCCAACAATATAGATCGTGTTCAAACTTGGAGTGGAGTTAGGTTTTTAAGGTTCTCGCAAAATTTCAGCCGTGTCGGACGAATCATTTCTGATATATAGAATTTCTTTCAATGTTTTTTTTTTCGAAATTTTCTAGCGAAATGATCCTCACAACATTTTGCAAGAATTTTCACTTCGGCATTCTACAAGTAATTTCCATGTTTATGTCTGAATTGGATCGAATTCGTAGTCTTCGTGTTATTGAGGAAATATCAACCAAATTTCAGATGGGTATAGCTCCAAAACCATTGGCCGATTATGCCTATTAACGAACTCAAATGTCGCATACAGATGCACAACCTACCCTTAAAATTTCAATTCGCTATCTCCTTCCGTTCTCAGGTTATCGGGACATAAGTAATATATTTTAATAATTTGTTGTTGCCCATTAACGAACATGTCCGTCGAATTTGGACGCGCCACCTACGCTGAAAATTTCAGGTCACTATGTTTATCCGTTCTTGAGTTATCGTTGCAAAGGCCGGCAAATTTGACCTCGAATTCTTCATCAGTGAGTCGAACCTAATCGTGTGAGACCATTTTGTCCAAAATTCGAACATTACAGACATTTGGGCAAAATGATAACGCGATGTTTCCCAAAGAATGCGGTCAAAAACACTTAAACTTAAAATGGTCATAACTCCGGAACCACTTGGCGAATTTTGCCCAAGAACTTAGCAGATATATTTATGCCCCAAACCTACGTTACGAATTTAAACTTTATAGCTCATTTTGTTCGAGAGTCACGCAGTGGTTACGCATGGCCTGCCGGCCGGAGTGACGGCATGAAAGAATTGAAATTGACCACGGATTATTCATGTGTATGTCGAAAGCTATAATTTGAGACCAAAAATTGAGTTTGGGAATATGCTTTTCCAACGAATTATACATACTATTTTTTCTTCGATCGTTGATTTACATTTAAAAAATTAATTAAAAAATATTTCATTCAAGATGCAATGAAGTATGTTTAAATAGGTTTATCTATGTTCGTATTGAAATATAGAAGTGGTAACCATGGAAATTACTTTGTTATGACAAAAGTAAAATAATTTTCATGCTGGTTTTGTTTGATTCGTTTTATTGCGCGTATGTTCTGGGGAACATCGCGTTATAGTTTTGCCCAAATGTCTGTAACTTTCGAATTTTTTGACGAAAATGGTCTCAAACGATTAAGTTCGACTCCCCAATGAAGAATTCGATGTCAAATTTGATTCTGTCCGTCCGGCCGTCCGGCCGTTGCCACGATAACTTGAGAACGAAAAGAGCTAGCGACTTGAAATTTTCAGGGTGGGTGGCGCATCCCAATACGACGGACAAGTTCGTTAATGGGCATAATCGGCCCAGTGGTTTCCGAGTAATAATTTTGTTTTCAACCAATATGAATCCGATCCAATTTAAACTTGGTGAGTAGTTGTAGAATATGAACCTAAGCACGTTTGTGGAATTTTGTGCGAATCGTATGGCTACAAAATTATTAAAAAATTATTAAAAAATATTTTTGTTGTCACGATAACTTGAGAACTGAGAGAGATAGCGGCCTCAAGTTTTCAGGTTAGGATGTACACCACAACACGACATTTCAGTTTGATTATGAGCCTAATCGGCCAAACGGTTTTAGAGTTATAGCCATCTGAAATTTTATGAAATTTTGTGGTTTTTGTTCCTCATTAACTCGAAAAATACTGAACCGATTGAATTCAAACATGGTTATTAGTTGTAGAATGCCAATGCGGAAACGTTTGCAAAATTTGGTGAGGATAGCGTTTGTAGAAAATTTTAAATAAATCTTTGAAAATAAAAAAAAAAAGTTCTATATATCAGTAACTAATCGTTCGAAATTGCTGAAATTTTGCAAGAACCTTCATAACCTAACTATACTGCCAATTTTCAAGTTTTAATACGATCGGTTAAATATTGTTGGAGATTCGAGCATTCTTGTGTGAGTTCAGTAGATGGGTGACCGTTGCCTCGATAACTTTCGAACGAAAGGAGATAGGGACTTGCAATTTTCAGGGAAGGTTGCGTATCCGAAAGGGAGAGTTGAGTTCAATTTTGGGCATAATCGGTCTAACGGTTTCCGAGTTATACCCATCTGGAATATTATTACCTTGATAACTCAAAAAATAAATATTCGATCGAATTGAAGTTTGGTAACTAGTAGTAGAAAATCAACATAAAGACGTGTTTGAAATTTTGTGAGAACCGTACCCCTAGAAAATTTGAAAAAAATGACGAGAAAAAAAATTTTAAGAACCGTACCCCTAGAAAATTTCAAAAAAATCACAAAAAAAAAATTGGTTCAAGCACTGACGTGAAGTCAGAAGCTTTTGCGCGTATGTTCTATTGTCCATTCTTTTGTATTGTGTCCGATACAAAAGAATATTGTGTCCAATACAAAAGAATGGACAATAGAACATACGCGCAAAAGCTTCTGACTTCACGTCAGTGCTTGAACCAATTTTTTTTTTATAAGGAATTGAAAAAGAATTGATAAACATGAACACTGATAGTGATCATTTGTTACCTTGCACGCCTCCTGAACTAGTAGAAACCGCGAATGCGGCTTCTCTTGATTTACTTTCGGCGAAATCCAGAGAGAAGTATGAACTTGCGTACAAACGCTTCATGGAATTTTGCACAAAAATCAACAGTGTATGCTTTTCTGACAATGTACTGATGGCGTTTGTTGCTGAATTGGCTGAAACAATGAAATCTTCGACGTTGAGGGCACATTATTTCATGCTTCGATCAACTTTAAAAATAATATTAATATTGCCCAGTACCAAAATCTGAGAGCATTTTTAGAACATCAAGCTACAGGATACAAAACGAAAAAATTCCAAAATTTTAACCCTAGGAACAAGTTCAGAAAATCTTTTTAGAGGCCTCAGATGAGATATTTTTATCGACGAAAGTAAATAGATATAGATCAAATAGTATTACTTAAAATACAATAATTTTTGATTACCTTTTAGGTAGCTCTGATATTTGGAATAGCAGGAGCCTGTCGGCGAGATGAGCTTGTCCGAATGAAAGTTAAGGATATAGAAGATTTCGGTTCAAAAATACTGGTAAAAATACCAGAAACAAAAATAAATGAACCTAGATCATTTATCATTAACGAAACCTATTATTATTATATAAAGTACGTATCATTCAGGCCTAATGATTTTGAAAATCCTAGATTTTTTTTTAAATTCAACAAGGGTAAAGGATGGAAGACAGTCATTGGAATAAATCAATTTGGAAAAATGTCGCAAATTGTTGCAAGTTATTTACAGTTGCCAAATCCGACAGAATATACAGGACATTGTTTCCGAAGATCATCGACAACACATTTGGTAGATGCTGGAGCTGATATTCTTTCTTTAAAGCGCCACGGAGGATGGACATCTCCCAATGTGGCGGAAGAATATATTGACGAATCACTTAATAATAAAGTGGAAGTGGCGTATAAAATATTAAACACCCCTGCCTCGACTTCAAATGAAAATGATCGAAACGAGATAAACCAATTAGTCATGCAGCTTCAACGTCTAAAAATTCTCTTAGCCCTCCAGTACAATTTACAAATTGTACAAACTGTACAATAAATGTAAATATTAATAACAATTAATTTGTGTTCAAGAATATCCTTATAAATTAGATGTTTCTTTATTCTTTTATTTCTTTTATAACAACTTTATCAATTTAAAAATTAAAACCATACTTTGTTTCATTTTATTGTAATAATCCATTTGTAACATTACCGCTCGCTAAAACAAGTAGCAGAATGGGCTCCTATCAAAACACGAATGCGAAATTCGAAAACGAGTGACAAAGGAGCAAGTTTTCGAACGTATGAGTGTTGGAATTGCCTTCTGCAACGAGTATTAGACGATATTTTCTCTATTTCAGGCAAGTTTTGTAAAATACTATTAAAATTTAATGAAAAATTCGGATTATACATCCTAGTGACTTTTTTATTGTATTGTATCAGCAACTATCATGGTAGTTGGTGTGACTGTTACGAAAGTTGACAGATTATGGAATTAAAATTAACAAGAAGGAAATCTCTAGTACCATATTTTTCAATGAAAATAAAGCTTTTCCCCAACAATTATTTCACTATATCCAAATAACATTGTATTGTCAATTGAAGTGTGTTGAAATTTGATAGGATCGATTGTCAGTGCTGACTACCACAAACCGAAAAATATAACTAGAAACAATGCGGGAATGAGTTCATTCCAGCACTGTTTTCAGTGCTGGAATGGACTCATTACGATACTGAAATAGAGAAAGAATATTAACGCACTGTTATTTTCTAATTGCTTAGCAACTGCCCACTTTTCTGGAATGTTGACCTTTGCGCATAGAAAACAGGTCAAAATAGTGTCACTTTTCCCAGGATCGAAGAAAATCATTATTATTTGCCCCGACTGCCAGTCTCTAGCTCCGGGCCTATTTTTCTGTCGATCTCAACAAGACGCATTGTTCAGAAACGAGTCGACGCTGTCTGGAAATAACAGTATCCAACGAGGGAACCTTTCGAATTCGAGGTTTCGACTTCGAGTATAGTTATACCTACGTAGTACAAGAGACCACGTTTATCGCTGCTCCGAAACGGAATGCAAAATCAATCGACGAATAATTCAGTGGGTGTACCACTCCAACTATATTTCTTTAAAATTTTTGGATTGGTCCGTCGAATTATTTCGAAAAAATGTATATTGAAGTTATCCGTGACCTCCCAACAAAGTTTTATGGCGTGAATATTGTCGAATAGAGTGGGATAGAGATGAATTCAAATGCTTTGTTACTAAATTTCCAAATACCTAATCCCTAGCTTCGATTTCCGCACATATTTGCATATTCTTTCGTAATTATTCCGCAAAAATATCACATTTTACCCTTTTTGCGCTCGCATGTTCTGGGGAACATCGCGTTATCCTTTTGCCCAAATGTCTGTAATTTTTGTCCGAAAATGGTCTCAAACGATTGGGTTCGACTCACTGATCAAGAATTGGAGGTCAAATTTGATTCTATCCGGCCGTTGCCACGACACCATGAGAACGGAAAGACACTGCACTTGAAATTTTCAGGGTAGGTGGCGCAGCCCAATACGACGGACAAGTTCGTTAATGGGCATACAGTTTCCGAGTAGGTAATAATTTTGTTTTCAACCAATACAGATCTTATCGGATTAAAACTTGGTGAGTGGTTGTAGAATACAGACATAATAACGTATGCGCAATTTTGTGAGAATAGTAGATATAACTAGAATATTTAAAAAAAATTAGGAAATAATATTATGTATCTCACGAGAAATTGAGAACGGAAAAAGATAGTGACTTGCAATTTTCAAGGTAAGTTGAGCATTTGAATGCAACATTTGAGTTCGTTAATGGACACAAGTGGTCAAATAGTTCAGGAATTATACTTATCTGAAATTTTGTTTGTATTTCCTTCTCAACTGAAAAAATATGGAACCAATCCAATTCAAATATGGTAATTAATTCTAAAATGCCGACGCACAAATTTTTAAGTAATTTAGCGATCGTATTATTAGTTAATTAAAAAAAATCATTGAAAATTATCGAAAAGAATTCTATACCCCAGAAACTATCCTTCTGATATCGCTAAAATTTTGCGGAAGGCTTCAAAACCTAACTTTACAGCCAAGTTCTGAATTTGAACACGATCGAATTTATATTGTTGGAGATCTGAGATTCATTGAGTCAGTTCAGTAGCTGGATGGGTGATCGTTTGCCACGATAACTATCGAACGGAACTAGATAGCGACTTGCAATTTTCAGGTTATGTTTCGAATCCGAAAGGGACAGATATTTTCATTGTTGGGTATAATCAGCCAAATGGTTTCAGAGTTATACCCATCTTGAATATTGTTTTCCAGATAACTCAAAAAAATATAGATCCGATCGAATTGAAACTTGGTAAGTACATAGATGTAGAATACCGGCACACAAAAGTTTATGAAATGTTGTGAGGATCGTGTCACTAGAAATTTTAAAAAAATTATTGAAAAATATTATTCATCTCACGATTACTTGAGAATGGAAAGACATAGCGACTTGCGATTTTTAGGGTAGGTTATGCAACCTAATGCGCCATTTGAGTTTTTTAAAAGGCATAATCGGCCAAATGGTTTTGGAGTTATATCAATCAGAAATTTGGTTGTTATTTCCTCAACCCCTCAAAAATACGATGCCGTTCTAGAATGCCAAAGCAAAAATGTTTGATGAAATTTTGATGAAATGTTTCATGAAGATCGTATAACTAGAAAATTAAAAATAAATCATCGAAAAGAATTCTACATATCAGGAAGTCTCGTTCTATTGCCCATTCTCCTGTATTGGACCCTTAATCGAATTCACCATGGTAAATTCAAAATCAAGGGTGTCCAATACAGGAGAATGGAAAATAGAACATACGCGCAAAAACTCCTGGCTTCACGTCAGTGCTTGAACTAATTTTTTTTTACATGTCGTTGCGTGATAGTTCATACATGTTTCGCTCTAATATTGAATACGAGAGCTTTGAAGAAAAAATAAATTAAAAATGGAAGCGGGAGGAATTAAATTCGGCAAAAATATCACATTTCACTCTGTACTTTCCATGTTGTTGCTTGATTCTTGATAATTTTTTCACTGAAAAATAAATAATCGAAAAAACAAACGTAAAGAGGTGAGCATTATTTGGGAATTATTATGACACAATAAGTGAATGCAAAATATTCATCAATATTTCAGTGGAAAATTATCAACTATCGCGAAACGCAAGGAAAATAAAGGAGTTAAATATGATATTTGGTAGAATTTAATTTCTGCGGCTGCTCATACGTTATTACAGGTTCTGAAAAAATCTTGTCTTGGAAGAAATCATATACCTCAAAATTTCAGTGATAAAATTGTCAACAACCACGCAACGACATGAAAAATACAGAGTGAAATGTGATATTATGTTATGTTATATTATTGTGTTGAAAAACACGTATTTGTATTTCATAATTTATATGGCACTCCCCAATCTTATGAGACTCGTATAAATATAGGACACATTGGAGTATTCTCGTGCTGTATCCGCCAACGAAGAACGAAATGATAATAATTACGAGGAAATAATATACGAAAAACGTGACTAGGGATTATTTGGACAACACCCAGCAGCTCTATCCCACTATTGACAGTGTGCAGTGTCTCTGGTGTGCAGTTATAAAACGCTGGTGGAAAGTCATAGATATGTATAGCTCCACTCCAATGTATTGATTTAATTCAACGTAGGTAGCAGTATGGTAATTTGAAATCAGATAACCGTTCCCATCATAGCATAGGACCCAAAGAGAGAGGTCATCCTGCACCCATCTGTTCACGGGATGAAACTTCTTTTTAATTCGGTCTCATACATCTGTATAGACGAATACATGTATTTTCTATCAAAATATGATAAATGAAATTGATATTTTTGGCGCTCTAGTTCCTCGGAACTGAGTGCTTATCAATTTGCCCAAATGTCTGTAATTTTCGAATTTTTCGATGAAAATGGTCTTAAACGATTTGGTTCGACTCACTGATCAAGAATCCGTGGTGGAAATCCATTCTGTCCGGTCGTCCGGCCGTAGGCACGATAACTCTCGAACGAAAGGAGTTAGAGAATTGAAATTTGCAAGGTGGGTTTGGAGCGTAAATATCTCGGCTAAGTTAGTTAATGGGCAAAATCCATCAAGCGGTTTCGGAGTTATGGCCGATTTTAGTAAAACACATTTTTTATGAATATTTCCTAACCCGATCACTCGATCTATCTGAAACTTAGCATCATATTGTAGAACCATGACCTTCATACGTATGTGAAGTTTTGTACTGACCAGGTTACCGCAAAGTGTCAAAAAAAAATTTTGAAAATTAAAAAAATTTTTTTTTACGATAGCTCTCAAACGGAATGTGCTAGGCAGTTGAAATTTACAGAGTAGGTTAGGGAGATTAACATCTCGGTTGAGTTAGTTATTGGGCAAAATAGGCCAGATGGTTTCGGAGTAACGAAAAACTATTTTTTTTTCAAGTAACAAATTTCAAATTCAATTTTTATTTTAGATGCAGTTTCATCATAAAAATCCATTGATATCATTCTCAATTCCAACAAGCTAAAACTTTCGGAGATATGATTTTTCGAAATTTCAATAATGAATCGTACTTCTATGTTTTCACTTAATGTTATAATTGTTCTATCTAAGCTTTATTATATGATCTGTGTTCATACTCGTACATGTCATCCTGTTCTATAAGAGAGAGTCAAATTCATTTCAGCTATTTTAATTTGATTTCTTCCATGGTGCAGTTCTCATTCTCAGATTGCTCATTTAATCTTGATAAATAAACTTTTATTTGAATTGAATTTCCTTTATGATGCAGTTCTATCATAAGAATACATTGATATAATTCCCAACTCTGAGAAACCAATACTTTCGGAGATATAATTTGTCTGTTTGAACTAGAGCGCCAGAAAGCTCCTGTCCACAGGGCTTTAACCCATTTTATTTCTATTTTCTTCTTCTAGTAGGTTATGCTTATACTTCAGGTTTCCTTATACATATAACGGTAAGATAAGGGCAAAATGTGTTCTGGGCACAATAAAAAACACATTCTGCTGAATCACCAGGCAGATTTGAACAGATCCCTGCTACTCAAAATAGTTACCATATTAACAGGCAAAAATTAATTTCTAATATCAATTTGTCTGCAACATTCAAATTCGACAATTTTAGTATGCCAAAATCATTTAGAAATCTTGCCAAATTCCATCTTTATTCTCTAAAAAAAATTTCGTTAGAATTCTTCGCTAGTTTCGTTTCAGCAGGTCCAAAAGTGTGTAATTTGGTAAAAGCGAATTCTCCAATTAATGGTAAAATCCAAAGGAGTTGGAAAGTTCCTGACATTAAAAAAATATTATTTGTTTCATATCCCCCCCAAGTCAAATGTCTGGGTACGCCACTGCAATGAACATACGTTAACCTGAGGCTGAGGTAGATCTACTCCAGACGAGTCCAAAACACCTATTATATGATAGGCCAATATTTTCAATTGCTTGTAACTTTTGAACCACCCAGTTGAATCAGTTGATATTTGGAACGTAAAATACACTTCCATGGGTAGATCGATTAATCTTCAAACTGATAAAAAATCCACGTCCGTATTAGAATATAAGAAAAATATAGAACGTTTCGCAAGCTAAGATTCAATACCCTTTATGAAGGCATATTGGAATTTGATTAGAATTTTCTGAAAAAGCAGAAAATGTTCGATGGAGATCAGTAGATTGCAGTGTCCCCCAAGACATTTGGCTACTCAAAATTTTTGTTGAATGATTTGATTCGATAGTGAAATTCTCAAAAATGTCTTACATCAAGTTTAAATACGAAAAGTTGTATATGGCGTAGATTGAAAATTCGTATTTTCTGATATTTTAACAAATTATTTCTTACATTCCTTAAAAAAATATGGATTTTGAATAATTAATAAACAAATGAATGAACAAGTAAAACAATTGAAAGAAATCATACAAGTTGCTCAAAAGGGCCACCGTTTTCTCGATGCACCTTCTTGCTCTTTCGAAATTATGTCTTATAGCCTTTTTTTATCATTTCTGAATCAATACGGATCTTCCAGGCAAATTCAATACGTTGCGAAAAAATATCCTGACTTCTAGTCTCAGACGTATAGACTAACGATTTCAAATATCCCCAAACGAAATAATCGAAAGCATTGAAATCTGGAGATCTAGGGGGCCAAGCATGCGATCCACCTCTGCCAACCCACATATTTGGGAAATGCTCATCCAAGAAGTTCCTGAGGCATTATTATAATAAATATTACCGATTTTCAAATAATAAGAGATCAGATCACAATACTGTCGATGCCAGTTGTCAAAATTTGTGTCATAGATATTGTTTTGTAGCCTACTTGAATGAAGACTAGTGGGATACAACACAAATTAATATGCTGATATGTTGTTCATGTATTTTGACGGTGAAAATCAGCAATGCTTACGAGGGATGGAGTCTTTAATGAATTTTTTTTACGCGCATGTTCTGGGAAACATCGCGTTATCATTTTGCCCAAATGTCTGTAATGTTCGAATGTTTTGCCAAAAATGATCTCAAACGATTAGCTTCGACTCACTGATGAAGAATTCGAGGTCAAATTTGATTCTGTACGGCCGTTGCCACGATAACTTGAGAACGGAAACAGATAGCGACTTGATAGTTTCAGGGTAGGTAGCGGGTCCAGATACGACGGACAAGTTCGTAAATGGACATAACTGTTCCCGCGTGATAATTTTGGCATCAACAAACACAGATCCGATCGAGTTGATAGCTATTTGTAGAATACTGACACAAATACGATTGTCAATTAATTTTGTGAGAGTCGTAAAAATAGAAAATTTCAAAAAAATTATTATAAAATATTATTTATGTCATGATAACCTGAGAATAGATAGCGACTTGCAATTTTTAGGGTAGGTTGAACATCTGAATGTGACATTTGAGTTTTTTAATAGGCATAATCGGCCAAACGGTTTTGGAATTATACCATCTGAAATTTAGTTGTGATTTCCTCAATAACTCGAAAAATACGAATCCGATCAATCAAACTTGGTAATTAATCGTAGAATGCCGGCGCGAAAATTCTTTCAAAATTTCGTGAGGATCGTCTTACTAAAAAATTTTTAAAAAATCATAGAAAATCAGTCCAAGATTTTTGTGACTCTTCATGAAAACGTCGCCAACGAATTGTAAATGAGTGTCGTCAAATAACTCCAATTATGCTGAACCATGTTAGAGACGGTTTTCAGTCAAGATTGCAGTATAGTATGGAAGTTAATGGAGAACAATTTGAAAAATTGATTTAAAAACGCAGATTTTATTTTTTATTGCAAGCTAAATGTAAGGATAAAAAAATTATTTTTTTTAAGATAGTAATTTTTTCGAGATTTTTGAAGTTTGTAAAAAGGGCTTAATAAAAATGGACGTGTACATTGTAAAAATAACCAAAACATTCGAGGTGGCTCATTTGAGCTTAAAAATCGATTTTTGGCGAAAACGGTTCATCAAAATTACGTTGTAAAGAGGCTTCCAAGAACTTTCAAATGAAGTATCACTCAACCCCTCGCCCCTATTCAATTTTGAGGGGTTCAAGTGCCCCCTCTTAGGGGGTTGATCGTTCAAGCCTCAAATATACGCCTAAATATGTCCCCCAAATCATTCGACGTGTTTCGGGAAATGTTTCCAATCACTATGGTATAATCAATATACGGGGTGGCTCGTTTGAGATGGAGCACTCTGTATATATCTGATACGAAAAACATTCGGGATGTTTTGACCTATTCATGAGACTGAATAAAAGAAAGTTGCATGTGGTAAAAAATGGGTATAGGAAGACCTCTCTTCAGAAGTTAGACTACCATTATTCAGTTGATCGGACCTCAGTCATTCCTTAGACTAATGCCCGAAATAATAACTCAGGTTATACCTATAGTATGCAACGTTTTCTCAAATATACTCAGAATCAGAAATCAGTGGACACTACCTCAATCGAAAGAACAAGGATTATGCCCATTCACGAACTAGACTGTAGCATCTTAACATCAAACTTACACTGCAAACTTTTTTATTTCGAAAGTTAGGGAGTTTAAAGACGGACGGAAATAAGTAAATTCGACTATGGATTCTTCATAAATGAGTCAAATGAAATCGTTCAAGAAAATTTGAATCAAAATTCGAACACTACAAACATCTTGGCAAGAGGATTGCGCATAGTGCTTCACACGAGACGAGTGTAAGCGAGAGTATAAAAAATTGGTTCAAGCCCTGTGGACAGGAGCTTTCTGGCGCTCTAGTTCAAACAGACAAATTATATCTCCAAAAGTATTGGTTTCTCAGAGTTGAGAATTATATCAATGTATTCTTATGATAGAACTGCATCATAAAGGAAATTCAATTCAAATAATAGTTTATTTATCAAGATTAAATGAGCAATCTGAGAATGAGAACTTCACCATGGAAGAAATCAAATTAAAATAGATTAAATGAATTTGACTCTCTCTTATAGGACAGGATGAAATGTACGAGTATGAACACAGATCATATGATAAAGCTTAGATAGAATATTTATAGCATTCTGTGAAAACATAGAAGTACGATTCATTATTGAAATTTAGAACTTCATCTTAGCAGAAATTGAATTCAAATATCTTAGAAGAATTTAAATTCAACAAGAGTGCCAAAAATTATCAGTCCAATACCAATAGACGAATTCTACCCAACAACGAACTCATCCGAGATATTCATTCCTCAATTCTATGATGAACGATAATATATATCTTTCCTAAAATCTACTCCAATACACCAATATTCCAGTTTTGTTTTTAGTGGAGATATTCTGAACTCAATATTATTAACTTACCATTACCATTCCCATCATCATATGGATTGACCATCGGCATGAAAATATCAACCAACAAAAAGTATGATATTAAATTAGAATTATCATATTTATAGGATTGCTGGAATGAATGACAATGAGACAACGTCATGGCTCACGAAAATAATTTGACATTATAACAATTCATAGAATACCCATAGAATAATTCTATCATTGTGTGAAAACGTAGAAATACGATTTACATTGAAATTTTGAAAAATCATATCTCCGAAAATATTAGCTTGTTAGAGTTAAAAATAATATGAATGGATTCTTATGGTAAAACTGCTTATTGAAAAAAATTAAATTTGGAACTTGTTCAGTAAAAAAAAAAAATTTTTTTTGTTACTCCGAAACCATCTGTCCGATTTTGCCCAATAACGAACTTAGCTGAGATATTTATCCCCCAAACCTATTCTGAAAATTTCAACTGTCTAGCTCATTCCGTTCGAGAGTTATCGTGCCTTGGGCCGACCGGACGGCCGGACCGGACGGCCGGATGGCCGGACAGAATAAATTTCGACCACGGATTCTTGATCAGTGAGTCGAACCAAATCGTTTAAGACCATTTTCATCGAAAAATTCGAAAATTACAGACATTTGGGCAAATTGATAAGCACTCAGTTCCGAGGAACTAGAGCGCCAAAAATGGGTTCAAGCCCTGTGGACAGGAGCTTTCTGGCGCTCTCGTTCAAACAGACAAATTATATCTCCAAAAGTATTGGTTTCTCAGAGTTGGGAATTATATCAATGTATTCATATGTTAGAACTGCATCATAAAGGAAATTCAATTTAAATAATAGTTTATTTATCAAGATTAAATGAGCAATCTGAGAATGAGAACTGCACCATGGAAGAAATCGAATTAAATCTGGCCAATTTTGCCCAATAACGAACCGAGATATTCATCTCCCTAAACTACTCTGAAAATTTCAACTACCTACCTCATTCCGTTCGAGAGTTATATCTATGTCTATGGATGAAAAGCAGTCTCACTACTCTCAGATCTCTTACTTCATGTTCCGTTCCGAAATGTAAGAATTTTCTGAGAAAACCTAATTTCGGAGCAAACAACTGAGATTTTCCTCACTTCGCTCACAATTCTTCGATTGATTAGATAATGTCATGTCTGAGGAACATCATTTGACATTATGACAATTCATACATACAATAATATCATTCTGTTACAACGTTGAAATACGATTTATTATTGAAATTTTGAAAAATCATATCTCCGAAAGTATTAGCTTGTTAGAGTTAAAAAGGATATCATTGGATTCTTATGGTAAAACAGCTTATTGGAAAAAATTTTATTCGGAATTTGCCTTGTAAAGAAAAAATTTTTTTTTGTTACTCCGAAACCATCTGTCCGATTTTGCCCAATAACGAACTTAGCCGAGATATTGATCTCCCAAACCTACTCTGAAAATTTCAACTGTCTAGCTCATTCCGTTCGAGAGTCATCGTGCCTACGGCTGGCCGGACCGGCCGGGCGGCCGGACAGAATGAATTTCGACCACGGATTCTTGATCAGTGAGTCGAACCAAATCGTTTAAGACCATTTTCATCGAAAAATTCGAAAATTACTGACATTTGGGCAAATTGATAAGCACTCAGTTCCGAGGAACTAGAGCGCCAACAAATTAAAAGTCTCGTTATCAGTTGTCTCGTCTCGTCTTGCTTAATTCTGAATAACGATAATAAATATTATAAGGATATTGAGAAGAACCGCTTCTGAAAATGGTGGCTAATCATGAAATAAGGAACCAAGTCCTATTTAGGGTTGGTCAGAGAGCTTTGGAGAAGCTCAGTATAAATGGCATATCCATCGATCATGAGCTGGCAGGAACACCTTCTCGTCAACAGACCAAAGTAGAGTTGGCAGAGAGATAAGGCAGGCACAACTGAAGACACTACTCGAAGATCACAGGAGTAAACATCTACATACACTCTATATTTTTCAGGAGTTTGAAAGCTCAGGGCTTGTCGGAAGAATTATCCTTCGTCTTTTTGAAGTCCGCTGGGCTCAAGTCGGAAACAGAGGGATTCGTTATGGGCGACAGGAATTTGGAATGGTAAATTTATCGGCCGGCAATACTGAATGGCAAACATTATTTCCATTTTTAAAAAAATGAACTCCCCACAGTAATTGAAGACATTTCTTCAGAAGAAGGAAGAAGAATGTGGCTACAACACGACGGTTGTCCTGCGCATTACTCCCGAAATGTCCGGGAGTACCTCGACCGGTCATATCCTCGAAGGTGGGTCGGACGCCTGGGGGCAATTCTGTGGCCACCGCGGTAACCAGACCTAAGCCCGCTGGACTTCTACTGGGGGTGCCTGAAGGATAAGATTTATATCGAACCAATCACATCTTCGGTGCAACTCCGAGAGCGTATTCGTGCAGCTGCGCGAGAAATTAATCAGTCCGGCTACGCGCGCAAAATAAAACTCTCCTTCATAAGAAGAGCCAGAGCCCGAGGTGGATATTTCCAGCAGTTTTTTAAATTTCAATAAATCACGCATCATTGGTTTGCGTTTTATTTTCAACACTTTTATGAAAGTGTCTTTACTCATAGCGCTATAACAAAAAATATAAACAACTTAGTGGATCACAACTACACCCTGTTTTACTTAAATAGGTATTATTCTGTTATAGGGGCACTGGAATATCAGGTGTTATATAATTTTAGAATTCCAATGAACCTAGCATGTTTTATAGTTGTTGGGCACTCAGTTCGTCATACATTTTTTTTTCACCGTAAAAGGTCAAACTTATAGATGTTTGGCGCTCTTGTTCCTCGGAGCAGAGTGCTTATCAATTTGCCCAAATGTTTGTAATTTTCGAATTTTTGGCTTAAAATGGTCTTGAACGATTTGGTTTGACTCACTGATCAAGAATGCCTGGTCGAAATCGATTCTGTCCAGCCGGCTGTCTGCCCGGCCGTCCGTCCGTCCGTTAACACGATAACTCTCGAACGGAATGAGCTAGACTATTTAAATTTTCAGAGTAGGGTTGAGGGATAAATATCTCGGTTGAGTTCGTTATTGGGTAAAATCGCACAAATAGTTTCGGAGTAACGAAAAAAAACATTTTTTTTTGTTTATAACTTATGAATTCGAATTTTTTTAAGATGCAGTTTCATTATAAGAATCCATTGTTATCATTTTCAACTCTGACAAGCTAATACTTTCGGAGATATGATGTTTCAAAGTTTCAATAATACATCGTAAGTTCTATGTATTCACATAATGTGAACACAGAATCTGTCTGTGATCACTATTCATAAATGTCAACTTTTCTAGCTATAAGAGATTGTCAAATCATAGTTGTTATTTTCTGTTGGAAAACAAAAATTCGATTCTTGAATTTGTGGATAAATACAAAACTGTTTTGATGTAGTTTATGGAGGCAATAGGAAAGAAGAACATATAGGAATCATCAAAAGAAATCGTTGACCACTGAGGATGATATTACCTTTTACTTCCGTAAGTGGTGAGACATGTTCCTATACAGGGTCTATCACGAGGAACCTCACCCATATTTATACGGGAAACTACTGAACGTATTTTCATGAAATTCAGCACTTATAAGTATTTCACGATGCTGATGAAATCAAAAATATTTTCAATGCATGAGCACCTCCGGTTTTTCCGGAAATGACGTCAACTTCCGTTTTTCAAATTAGAACACCATTTTTTTATTGCAGAAATAGATTCCTTAGAAAATTTCAAGTTATTTTGATGTAACATTTTTCAGTTTTGGTTGGAAAATTCTCTCTGAGCGGGAAAATTCGAAAAAAAAATTGAAAATAGAGCTCCGCTGAAACAAGAATTACTTCGAGGTTTTTGAATGGAAAATTTTCATTTTTGGGATTTTTCAAGATGTAAGATTGATGTATACACTTTAAAAATCGAAATCGCGATTCATGATACAGGGGGTGAAAAAATCGCTTTCAAAGTTAGGGATGACAAAATCGTGAAAAATCATTTTTTCAAATTAGAATCCCATTTTTTTATGGCAGATATTGATGCTACGTTAAAAAATAATGTGAGTGTATGCAGCACACCCTTGCCCTAAAATGGATTTTTTCTGAGTTATTCACAAAAAACTGTTTTTCGTCTTGAATTTTCAGCTATTCCCTTCACGCCAAAAAGATGAAATTTTCAGGAACTGTTATTTGAACCATGCTGTAGATTTTTCACCCCTTCTTGAAACCGACTTCAAGTTACTATTAGGAGAACCATGGAAAACTCTCGCAGTTATAACTAGAGAAGATGCTCAAAGTTTTGACCGTTAATTTCTAGACATTTATTTATACGTCTCAGGAATGCTTCGTGCGTTGCTCTTCTTATTTCATCGGGAGGAAGAGATCTGCAAAAGTGTTTAAAAACCAAATTGAGTTTCAAAACTATGAATCTAAAAATCTAAACAAACCTGAACGCATTTATGACTCGTTCTATGCAGTCCTCTTTATCAGTCAGGGGAGTTGAGTAGACAATATTTTTTATCCTACCCCAAACATAATAGTCTAAAGGAGTTAAATCGGGAGAACGTGGTGGCCAAAGATGTGGACCATTGTTCGCCAACCATCGATCTCCAAATAGCCTGTAGAGGATATTTGACACATTGAGTGAATTGTGTGGAGGCGCGCCATCTTGTTGATACCATAAGTCATTATGGTTCTGTACTAGCGGCTCAATTATTTGAGTCAATATGTCAGAATATCTATCTCCTAAGGGAGAACATTCTTTAAATAATGCAAACATGTGTAGTGTTCTATCTTACCAGTTAAAGTCCCATCATAAATGTGAACATCGAGAATTGCATTATTTTTGATGGCGCAAAAAACATTGAAACTCCAGGTCTCTTGAAAGTTCCATTGTCTGAAGTGGTGGTTGTCCTCTTCATCCCAATAATGACTGTTATGCCTATTGAAAGAACCATTCTTTGTGAATTTAGATTCATCTGTCCAAATTATACAGTCCAAAAAGTTTTCATTCTCTTGTAATCGAATCATCATAGCTTCGCAAAACTCTGTTCTCCTGACGAAATCAGTTTCCTTCAAATGCTGTACCCTATTGAATTTATATGGGTGCATTTTATGTTTTTGCGCGTATGTTCTGGGGAACATCGCGTTATAGTTTTGCCCAAATGTCTGTAACTTTCGAATTTTTTGAAATAAATGGTCTCAAACGATTAAGTTCGACTCCCCAATGAAGAATTCGAGGTCAAATTTGATTCTGTCCGGCCGGCCGTCCGGCCGTCCGGCCGTTGCCACGATAACTTGAGAACGAAAAGAGCTAGCGACTTGAAATTTTCAGGGTGGGTTGCGCATCGCAATACGACGGTCAAGTTCGTTAATGGGCATAATCGGCCCAGTGGTTTCCGAGTAATAATTTTGTTTTCAACCAATATAAATCCAATCGAATTGAAACTTGGTGGGTAGTTGTAGAATATTAACGTAAGCACGTTTGTGAAATTTTGTGCGAATCGTATGGCTAGAAAATTTTAAAAAAATTATTAAAAAATATTTTTTTTGTCACGATAACTTGAGAACAGAATGAGATAGCGGCTTGAAGTTTTCAGGTTAGGATGTGCACCAGAACGCGACATTTTAGTTTGTTTATGAGCATAATCGGCCGAACGGTTTTAGAGTTATAGCCATCTGAAATTTTCTGGAATTTGGTGGTTTTTTGTTCCTCATTAACTCGAAAAATACTGAACCGATTGAATTCAAACATTGTTATTAGTTGTATAATGCCATCGCGAAAATGTTTGCAAAATTTGGTGAGGATAGCATTTGTAGAAAATTTTTAATAAATCTTTGAAAATAAAAAAAAAAATTCTATATATCAGTAACTATTCGTTTGAAATTGCTGAAATTTTGCAAGAGCCTTCATAACCTCACTATACTACCAAGTTTCAAGTTTTAATACGATCGGTTAAATATTGTTGGAGATTCGAGCATTCTTGTGTGGGTTCAGTAGATGGGTGACCGTTACCTCGATAACTTTCGAACGAAAGGAGATAGGGACGTGCAATTTTCAGGGTAGGTTGCGTATCCGAAAGGAAGAGTTGGGTTCGTTTTTGGGCATAATCGGTCTAACGGTTTCCGAGTTATACCCACCTGGAATATTATTTCCTTAATAACTCAAAAAATAAAAGTTCGATCGAATTGGTGCTTGGTAACTAGTAGAAGCAAATCAACATAAAGATATGTTTAAAATTTTGTAAGAACCGTACCCCTACAAAATTTGAAAAAGATGACGAAAAAAAAAATTTTAAGAACCGTACCCCCAGAAAATTAAAAAAAAATTGGTTCAAGCACTGACGTGAAGTCAGAAGCTTTTGCGCGTATGTTCTATTATCCATTCTTCTGTATTGGACACCCTTAATCGAGTTTACCATGGTAAATTATGTTGTCCATTCTCCTGTATTGGACACTCTTAATTCGAATTTACCATGGTAAATTCGAATTTACCATGGTAAATTCGAATTGAGAGTGTCCAATACAGGAGAATGGACAACATAATTTACCATGGTAAATTCGATTAAGGGTGTCCAATACAGAAGAATGGAGAATAGAACATACGCGCAAAAGCTTCTGACTTCACGTCAGTGCTTGAACCAATTTTTTTTAATATTCTCCAAACACTCGATTGAGATAATCCCAGATCAATATCGGCATCTTTGAGAGAATTTTGTGGATTCACACGAAAATATGCAAGAACTGTAATTTCGTTGTTCTCATCTTCTACTACACTTTTTTCTCTGTGTATAATTTTCTTAACGAAAGATCCGACATTTCTCAAGTTTGTCATGGTTCTGTTAATGGTATCTCTCGTTGGTCTGGGTCGGTCAGGAAACCTCTCAATGAACAGTCGAATCGTTCTATCTACAACTTTATTACATTCTCCATGAAGTAGAATGAGATTTAAATAATCTTCATTGGTAAAATTAGGCATAGTGATCGATTTTATAACTTAATACGAATTATCACCAAATTAATAGTAAACCCAAAATGCTACTGAATAAAGACGAATTTGGCAGATGTAATTAATGATATCT
The DNA here is from genome assembly GCA_937662695.2 of Halyzia sedecimguttata. Lineage (NCBI taxonomy): Eukaryota > Metazoa > Arthropoda > Insecta > Coleoptera > Coccinellidae > Halyzia > Halyzia sedecimguttata. The sequence goes on along the minus strand of OW569418.2, from coordinate 1,271,213 downwards.
ATCATTAAAAAAAAAAGAATGTAAAACATGGTAAGTTTTTGCATATGGTTCATAAGGAATTATTTATTTATCACTGGAGAGAAAACCGATGGCCGATTAGTTGAAATAAAGAGGTTTCCGATACAAATTCGAATCAAAATTCGCCATCTATTTAGGAACAACCTGTAACTTTTTTCTCTTGCATATTAGTGTAGTAAAATCTAAAACATGGTTTAAGTAACAGTTCCTGAAAATTTCATCTTTTTGGCGTGAAGGGAATAGAAATAGCTGAAAATTCAAGACGAAAAACAGTTTTTTGTGAATAACTCAGAAAATATCCACTTTAGGGCAAGGGTGGGATGCATACACTCACATTATTTTTTAACGTAGATTCAATATCTGCCATAAAAAAATGGGGTTCTAATATGAAAAAATTGATTTTTCACGATTTTGTCATCCCTAACTTTGAAAGCGATTTTTTCACCCCCTGTATCATAAATCGCGATTTCGATTTTTAAAGTGGATACATCAATCTTACATCTTGAAAAATCCCAAAAATGAAATTTTTCCATCCAAAAACCTCGAAGTTATTCTTGCTTCAGCGGAGCTCTATTTTCGATTTTTTTTTCTAATTTTCCCGCTCAGAGAGAATTTTCCAACCAAAACTGAAAAATGTTACATCAAAATAACTTGAAATTTTCTAAGGAATCTATTTCTGCAATGAAAAAATGGTGTTCTAATTTGAAAAACGGAAGTTGACGTCATTTCCGGAAAAACCGGAGGTGCTCATGCCTTGAAAATATTTTAGATTTCATCAGCATCGTGAAGTACTTATAAGTGCTGAATTTCATGAAAATACGTTCAGTAGTTTCCCGTATAAATATGGGTGAGGTTCCTCGTGAAAGACCCTGTATAAAGTAGTATCATAATGTTGCTAGCAAAAAAATACTGAAATATGGATCTACATTTGTGTATCAATCATTCTTTCTTGAGTTAAGGTTTATAATACAGAAAAGAATGTGTTTGTGGTATTAACCATTAAATTTTAAATTATGAAAGGGGGATAGTATTTTATTAATATATTTTGAGCTATTAAAATAATTTGTTCGTAATCCACTACCTACTCAAATATCAGGAATAAATGGAAAATCTGCTATGATTGTCTCCAGCCTTGCTCTAGACTTTTCGATGATACTTATTTCTTTAGGTATTTCGAGTTTTGAAAACTATGCACCGAGTGTAAGTTGCAACAACCCATTCCACGAGTTTGAATCATTGCAGATTGCTCATTTAATCTTGATAAATAAATTTAACAACAATTTTTGAAGCATTAATGCATTGAAGCATTGTAGATTGCTCTTTTTTCATAAGATAATTTTTGAAGCATTTTATTTAAACGACACTTTTTCTAAATTTAATTTCTTTCATGATGCATTTCTATCATAGGAATGCATTGATGTAATTCCCAATTCTGAGGAACCAATACTTTCGGAGATATATTTTGTCTGTTTGAACAAGGACGCCAAAAAGTTCCTGTCCACAGGGCTTGAACCAATTTTTTTTATAAAAAAATCTAATGCCACGGCACCAAAACAGGCATCTAGATCTGATAGAAAATTTATTCAGGATTATTCAAAAAACAGATATACAAAATTTTAATATAAGAGATCATGGCTTCAAAATAGTGATGAAGGGTTTGTTTTGCTCCAAACTCCAAACAAAATGTCAAAAAACTCGAAAACCGAGAGACTTTCATTAAGCATAAATTGTGTTTATCTGATCGACCAGGCCTTCCTCTACTTGTAGGTGCAAGATTATCCACTCTTTGCGCAACACCCTGTATATTTCACTATGAACTGCTGTCGACTTCCGATTTTTGATGCTTCGAAACCCTCTCATCTGCGCTCTGCTAGCGTATTCTCCGCTACTGAGCTCGAGGTCTCGATAATGTAATTGTTGACTAAGCTCTATCGTTTTGTCGATGCGGATGCGCAGATGTGAGATGTGAGCACTAACAAGTGTTTACTTAGGCATACACGACTTAACTCGGTTCCTAGATTTTTATGTTTATATTTTCGAAATACAAGTGCGCAAATTCATGACAAGTTCTGAAAAATGTGGAGAAATGATTGCAAACTACATATGGAGTGATTTATCGCTTGTGAATGAAAAACCAATCAAATAATTTGTAGAGGTTAATAACTCTAGGATAGAAGATTCTTCGATTTCTTATTATTCAAGGTGAGTTTCCACTTCTTGCTGCCTGATTCGACTACAAATTCGTTTGGCATATCCCAGAACTTTCAAATTTCTCGATACCAGATTGAGTAACCGGAAAATCAGAGATCAGTTCTTTCAGATCTCCAGAAAAAGCTAATAGGTATGTCAGAAATCAATTTTAGTTGGAAAAACTCCAATATAAATAATAATACAAATTTTCATATTATATTCCATTCGAACGGAACCTCAAAACAGTATTATACATCTGGCACCTACCTCATCAATCGCATTTGATAATATAAATATCAATTATTGATAGTGAAAGTGAAAGCTTTAGACACATACCTTTATATTGTTGTATAACTTATAGGTTTTCTATGAATAATTGCCATTTTCATTATGGAACCTGAGCTATACATTATTGTAATGCGATCAAGCATTTATTGGATTCCAAAAAATTTTAAATACTATTGAAATATGTACTTAAATGTGTACAAATGTTTGGGGAATGTATTATAGTATTAACCATTGGAATCGACGAGCAAATCAGTTTGGTTATAATTGAGTAGGTAGAATCCAAATTTCGCGAGGTTAAATATTTCCAAACAATTCTCTTCATATTTGTTTATATTTTTTGAGTTTTATTCGCATTTTCACAGTTCTTACAGGAATAATGTTCAGTTCAACATATTTGATTGCATAAATGAACAAGTTCGAAGAGCACTGTGGCCAGGAACTTTGGTGCGCTGTTCAAATTTATAGTCAGAGCAGTCACCCATCCAGGTGGTAAAAAAACTAGCCCAAGGCTGCTTAGCTCCAGGAAAATATAATATTCTTAATATTTCCAAGAAAATGAATCCGACCGTAAAAACAAGCGTCTAAAAAAACGGCTTCCATTCGAATACATAATATATACATTTACTAGTGAGTAGGTGGTTGATTATTGGCTTCAGGACTGGGCAAATAATACGATCAATTCCAGGAAGTCGACGTTTCGATCTTAGTTAAGATCTTTCGCAAGACTAAAAATGTCTGTAATTTTCGAATTTTTGGCTGAAAATAGTATCAAATGATTTGGTTCGAATCACTGATCAAGAATCTGTTGTCGAAATCGATTCTGTCATGTATTTTTATGATAGAACTGCATCATAAAGGAAATTCAATTCAAATAATAGTTTATTTATTAAGATTAAATGAGCAATCTGAGAATGAGAACTGCACCATGGAAGAAATCGAATTAAATCTGGCCAATTTTGCCCAATAACGAACTTAACCGAGATATTCATCTCCCCAACCTTCTCTGAAAATTTCAACTACCTAGCTCATTCCGTTCGAGAGTTATTGTAGAAAAACTTTTTTTTAATTTTGAAATTTTTTTGGACACTTTGCGGTAATCTGGTCAATACAAAACTTCACATGCGTATAAACGTCATGATTCTACAATTTGATGCTAAATTTTAGATAGATCGAATGATCGGTTTCGGAAATATTCATAAAAAATATTTTTACTAAAATCGGCCATAACTCCGAAACCGCTTGATGGATTTCTCCCATTAACGAGCTCGTCCGAGATATTTACGCTTCAAACCCACCTTGCAAATTTCAATCCGCTAACTCCTTTCGTTCGAGAGTTATCGTGCCTACAGACAGAATCGATTTCGACCTCGGATTCTTGATCAGTGAGTCGAACCAAATCGTTTAAGACCATTTTCATCGAAAAATTCGAAAATTACAGACATTTGGGCAAATTGATAAGCACTCAGTTCCGAGGAACTAGAGCGCCAACTAGTTTCGTATGACAATTGCCCAAAACAGGTTTAAAGTACCTACAAATAGTAGATTTTTCATAAAACATGTATCAAAGAAGAGTAATAATGAAAAATTACCTTGTAATCGATCAAACATTTCCTGATCTACGTTCACCAAATTTTCTCCTCTCACGAACTGCAGAATTAAGCTTTCAATATTTACATTCTATTTGCATTCTATGTCTATGGATGAAAAGCAGTCTCACTACTCTCTGATCTCTTACTTCATGTTCCGTTCCGAAATGTAAGACTTTTCTGAGAAAAACTAATTTCGGAGCAAACAACTGGGATTTGTCTCACTTCGCTCACATTTCGGAATACACTTTATTCTCATAATTCTTTGATTGATTAGATAATGTCATGTCTCAGGATAATAAGTTGACATTATGACAATTCATACATAAATTAATTATATCACTCTGTGAAATACGATTTATCATTGAAATTTTGAAAAATAATATCTCCGAAAGTATTAGCTTGTTAGAGTTAAAAATGATATCATTGGATTCTTATCGTAAAACTGCTTATTGAAAAAAATCTGTACGATTTTGCCCAGTAACGAACTTAGCCGAGATATTTATCTCCTAAACCTACTCAGAAAATTTCAACTGTCTAGCTCATTCCGTTCGAGAGTTATCGTGCCTACGGCCGGACAGAATGAATTTCGACCACGGATTCTTGATCAGTGAGTCGAACCAAATCGTTTAAGACCATTTTCATCGAAATATTCGTAAATTACAGACATTGGGGCAAATTGATAAGCACTCAGCTCCGAGGAACTAGAGCGCCAAAAACCTTCTAAGGTATGACAAATCTGGGTAAATACATTTTATTTGCTTGATTGCGTATAGCTCTTATATAACTAAAGAGAATTTCAGAAAATTGCCTACACGACCAGAAAAATCACGGAATTTTGCTGAATTGCTCTTGTTTTCCTGAACAGAGTGCCTATCAATTTATTTATTTTATTTATTTATTATGCGCCCTTTCCTGAACAGAGTGCCAATCAATTTATTTATTTTATTTATTTATTTAATATTTGAATAGGAACCTCAACAAAAAATCCATTTACAGAGGTTCACAAAATGAATATTACAATTATATATACATACAAAAAAACATGAGTGAATCAACAAAATACAGAAACAGAAAAAAAGTAATCACTTTATTCCAAATGCGAAGAGAAACAGCAAAATATGAACAAAAACTGAAAGTTACAATAAGCTACTACAATCCCCAAAAAAAAGACAAAAAATTAGCATGTTGACCGCAAATGAACATTGACAGAACTCCTGAAATGACTTATGTTCGTGCCAAAAATATCTCTCCTGCTAATATGCCAGTTATAATAACGCATCACCCTCAGGAACAGTGAACCATACCGTAAATTCGTTCTAGCTTTAAGAACATAGAAGAGTGCTCTGCGACGATCTGGATACTGTGAGACATTAAATGTCAAAAAATAGATCATAGGAAAATCAAAGTGATTATGTATCATTCGAAAGAGTAACATGCAATCGAAGAGCACCCTCCTGTGCTGTAAATTGAGAATAGTATGTTTCCCAAGATTATCCTCATATTCCCATGCCATCTGAGGGCGATAGAATCTGTAATTCAGACTTTTGATGAACTTTTTTTGGACCTTCTCGACTCTGTCAATATATTTATGGTAGAATGGTGACCATATAGGAGTAGCATACTCTAAATGGCTCCTTTCAAGCATGAAGTACAGATATCTGAGGGTTGAGGCATTAGTGAAGTCCCTTGTGGTATGCAAAATAAACCCTAGCATTTTGAAGCTCTTCGCCACAACATTCTCCATATGTAAGTCAAAGGACAATTTGGAATCGAGAACTATTCCCAGATCTATAACCCGGTCCGCACCCTGCAACATACATCCTCCGAGCGACAGAGGAAATCTGAATATGTTCACGTTTCTCGTGAAAGTTATATGGACACACTTATCTAAGTTCAATCTAAGTTATCAACAGAGACTGCCTTGTATCAACTGACTGAAGTCATCCAGAGAACTCTGAATAATAAAGAAATCGCAATGTGTGCATTCCTGGACATATCTGGGGCCTTTGACAACACAACACACGTGTCTGACAGAGAAGCACTTAAAAGGCGGGGTGTCAACAATACCATAATAAAAAAAAGCACTGACGTGAAGTCAGTACTCTTTGGCGCGCGTGTTCACGGTGGCTAATTTGAATTGAATGATTCAAAAATTAACAGTGCTGTATCTAAGCTGCCATCAGGATAGAGTAACAAAGTTGGAAAAGAACACAAGTGACTCTCCTTAGTCGCACAAGCTCCTAGAAGATTTGGGAGGGTCAGTATAATCCTAATCATGTTTATAGCACGCGCGCCAAAGCAGATTGACTTTTTACACTTTTTCTTCCATTGTTAAGTCAATCTGCTTTTGCGCGCGTGCTATAAACATGATTAGGATTATACTGACCCTCCCAAATCTTCTAGGAGCTTGTGCGACTAAGGAGAGTCACTTGTGTTCTTTTCCAACTTTGTTACTCTATCCTGATGGCAGCTTAGATACAGCACTGTTAATTTTTGAATCATTCAATTCAAATTAGCCACCGTGAACACGCGCGCCAAAGAGTACTGACTTCACGTCAGTGCTTTTTTTTTTTTTCAAGTTCCTTTAACAAATATAGCTATCAATACAGTTTGGCTGTGAGCTTTACCGTAGATCAGAAAAAAATTCGGTTGTGGGTCCTCCGTTAGGGACGCAATTGCATCTTCTCCAAATCCGAACGCATTTTAATATAGATCTACCGAATATAGTTATTTATAAATTCGCTTCAGGGCCACCATACAGTCATTTCAAATCGGAAACAACGCTATTTCCCCCAAACTGACTTGTGTCCGTGCACTGAATTGACATGAGTATTCTTTTAAAACCTCACAATATCGGCTCTTTACTCCCAACATAACCCAAACAACCCAAAACCATTCACTTCTCGTCTGCGCAAGCGCAGTATACTCGTGGCTGCAAGTCCTCCCAAAATTACACACCTCATGAAAAACTCCGATTCTCCAACACTAGTGGTTCAGGAGATATCGCTTTTTGAATCCACGCATGCGCAGACCCTCACCAGGGGATTCTATAGCGGAAAAGCATCCGCCACCCCAAAACCCCAATCCTCTCTGACGAAAGCACCAGCAGTTAAATCACTGATGGTCTGCTCATGCGCATAACGAAAAATGCCCGTAAGGGGTTACATCCATTTCGATATTAGCCCCAGGGCCACGGTACGGACACTTTAACTCTGAAACAACGCTACATCCCCCAAACTAACTTTTCCTTGCACTGAATTGCTATGAATATTCTTTTAAAACCTCATAATATCGACTCAGCACTCCCAACATAACCCATCCAACCCAAAAACAGTCACTTCTCTTCTGCGCATGCGCAATCTACTCGCGGCTAAAAGTCCTCTCAAAATAACACACCTTACAAAAAACTCCGATTCTCCAACACTAGTGGTTCCGGAGATATCACATCTTTAATCCACGCATGCGCAGACCCTCAACAGGGGATTCTATAGAGGAATAGCATCCGCCACCCCAAAACCCTACTCCTCTCTGACGATATCACCACCAGTTAAATTACTGATGGTCTGCTCATGCGCATAACGAAAAATGCCTGTAAGGGGTAACATCAATTTCAAAATTAGCCCCAGGGCCACGGTACGGACACTTTAACTCGGAAACAACGCTACATCCCCCAAACTGACTTGTCCTTGCACTGAATTGCTATGAATATTCTTTTAAAACCTCATAATATCGACTCAGCACTCCCAACATAACCCATCCAACCCAAAAACAGTCACTTCTCTTCTGCGCATGCGCAATCTACTCGCGGCTAAAAGTCCTCTCAAAATAACACACCTTACAAAAAACTCCGATTCTCCAACACTAGTGGTTCAGGAGATATCACATCTTTAATCCACGCATGCGCAGACCCTCAACAAGGGATTCTATAGTGGAATAGCATCCGCCACCCCAAAACCCTAATCCTCTCTGACGAAAACACCACCAGTTAAATCACTGATGGTCTGCTCATGCGCATAACGAAAAATGCCTGTAAGGGGTAACATCAATTTCAAAATTAGCCCCAGGGCCACAGTACGGACACTTTAACTCGGAAACAACGCTACATCCCCCAAACTGACTTGTCCTTGCACTGAACTGCTATGAATATTCTTTTAAAACCTCATAATATCGACTCAGCACTCCCAACATAACCCATCCAACCCAAAAACAGTCACTTCTCTTCTGCGCATGCGCAATTTACTGGCGGCTAAAAGTCCTCTCAAAATAACACACCTTACAAAAAACTCCGATTCTCCAACACTAGTGGTTCGGAAGATATCGCATCTTTAATCTACGCATGCGCAGACCCTCATCAGGGATCTGAAGTCTATGGAGGAATAGCATCCGCCACCCCAAAACCCCAATCCTCTCTGACGAAAACTACAGCAGTTAAAGGACTTCTCATCTGCGCATGCGCAATACGGAAAATGCCCGGAAAGGGCAGCATGAACCTCAATAACATATGTTTCGGCATTAAAAGCAAAGTATTCCGCAAAATAGTAGTAATTTTTTTATTTTTTTCATGTCACGTGATCTTCACGAAATTTTGCAAAAGTGTTTGCTTTGGTCTTTTGCATCTAACTACTGAGTTTCAATTTAATCAGATCAGTATTTCTCGAGTTATCTTGAAAATAAAATTTTCAAATTTTCAAATTTTTTTTTTGCCACTTTAGGGCCGTCCGTTCAACACAAAACTTTGCAGGCATATAAAGGTCATGATTCTACAATCTGATGCCAAATTTCAAAAAGATCGAGTGATCGGTTCCGGAAATATTCATAAAAAACGTTTTTATTAAAAACGGCCTTAACTCCGAAACCGCTCGGTCGATTTTGCCCGTTAACGAACTTGTCCGAGATATTTACGCTACGAAACTACCCTGCAAATTTCAACGCTCTAAGTCGTTCCGTTCGAGAGTTATCGTGCTAACGGCCGGACCGGCCGGCCGGACGGACAGAATTGAATTTGACCTCGAATTCTTCATCAGGCAGTCGAACCCAATCGTTTGAGACCATTTTCGAAAAAAAATTCGAAAAATACAGACATTGTGACGAAATGATAGCACGCTGTTCCTTGCGGAACACGCGCGCAAAAATGGATGTATGACGTGCTGACGACGAGGACAGCTGAGACATTGGGGGGAAATCAACCCATCTCTGTCAAAGCCACTCGCGGGACACCTCAAGGGGGGGTATTATCTCCCCTCCTATGGAGCCTGGTAGTAGATGAACTACTACACAGGCTAACGGAGCTTGGCTTCGAATGCGTAGGCTATGCTGACGACATAGTTCTAATAGTGAGAGGCAAATTCGAGGGCATCTTATGTGACTTACTACAGGAGGGCCTCAGAATTATTGAGCAGTGGTGCCAGTCGGTGGGGCTGAGTATTAACCCAACCAAGACCACAGTAATTCCATTCACCCGGAAAAGAAACCTTCCAGCCATAAAATCCCTCTCATTAAATGGAGAAGTGATTGACTGGAAGACTGAAGTTAAATATCTGGGAATAACTCTGGATAGCAAGCTTCTGTGGAACAAGCATGTGGAGATCACTGCAAGTAAAGCAATAAGAGCTCTGATGGCGTGCAGAAGTCTATCCCGTAAGACTTGGGGCTGTAGCCCTAAAATACTGCAATGGATGTACGTCATGATTGTGAGACCAATAATTACCTATGGGGCAGTAGTCTGGCATGCCAAAGCAGATCAGACAACTACTAGGAAAGCGCTTGACAAAGTGCAAAGGCTAGCTTGTGTGTGCATCACGGGAGCTATGAGAACGTGTCCAACCAGGGCAGTTGAGATCATCACAGATCTCTCACCTCTGCATCTAGTGATTGAGAGGTTAGCCCATGAGGCCATCCTACGAATATCTAAGGAAGGTACAGGAACTGAGAGGATTAAATGTCAGAGAGCCTGGACCTCTTTGACTAATTACATCCCATCAGTGAACCTTCCTAGTGATGCAATGGTCAAAAAAGTAAGCATTGAGAAGAACTTCACCACGATGCTAAGTAGAAAGGAAGAATGGGAAAGGGAGTTCACCACCCAGACTTTCAAAGAAAATACCATAAAATGGTACACAGATGGCTCAAAAACCACGACGGGAGCTGGCGCTGGGGTATATGGGACAGGCACCAAGTGCGCACTGTCGGTAGGCTCCCGTTTGAGTATCTTTCAGGCAGAATTACTCGCAATCGAAAATGTGCAGATATTAACCTAGAAAGAAAATATCAGAAATGCGACATAGCAATCCATTCGGATAGTCAATCTGCTATCAAAGCACTGAGCTCCCATGCCATCGACTCAAAGTTGATATGGGAGTGCCGAAGAAAACTAAATGAAATTGGCAAGAATAATAAGGTCTTTTTAGTCTGGGTCCCCGGTCACTCGGGAATCAAGGGGAACGAAGAGGCCGATACACTTGCCAGAAAGGCAGCACGAACTCCTTTTATTGGCCCAGAACCTTTCTGCGGTATAGGAAAAAGCACCTACAAGAAAGAGTTTCTGGAGAAGGAGGAAACCAAAAGAGAAACACTCTAGCGGAATCTTCCAGGTTTGGTTCATTCCAAAAAGTTCCTTAGGAACTTTGAAGAAGTGAGATCCAAAAGGTATCTGGATCTCTGTAAGAATAAGTTACACCTGGTCACTGGCTTCCTCACAGGACACTGTCGCCTCAGGAAGCATTTGATGAGAATAGGTTTATCAGATACTGACGAGTGCAGATTCTGTGGGGAGGAGGAAGAAACTCCTCTTCACCTTGTTACAGAATGCCTCGCCATTGCAAGTCAGCGAAAGGAATGCTTTGGACAGAAAACTTGTAGGAGTGAAGACGTAATATCCTTGAAGCCTTCCCAGATATTGAGGTTCATTTATACTCTGGAACTGGAGGGCGAGCTGTAGATGGCGTAATGGTGAGAACAGCTCTGATGGGGGGCACAATAGATCTCAAGGTCGCGGTGCAACGTAACCCCTTATCAATAATAAAATAAAAAAATAAAAATATCTAAGTTCAGTACGAAATATCTTTCTGCGCAGAATTTATACAAACGGTCAAGGTTCTCCTGCAAACACATAAGATCCTGATAAGATTTTATGTTCTTATATATCCTCAAATCATCTGCATATAAATCGTAAAGGCTATATGCAAAAGACAAACTGAAATATCGTTGATATATACTAAAAACAAGGGTGGACCGAAGTGTGAACCCTGTGGTACGCCAGATGTTACACGAACAATATCTGATGCCATACCATTCACAACCACGAACTGCTGTCTATTGGAGAGATATGACTCTATCCATTTAAGTAATGTCCCCGCTACCCCAAAGTCAGACAATATTGCCATCAGAGTGGAATGATACAACTTGTCAAAGGCTTTAGCCATGTCTGTATAAACTTAGTCCACTTGAATTCCAGCATCAATATTCTCAGTCAGGAAATCAACATAGAGTGCCAAGTTTGTCAATACAGATCTTCCCCTGAAAAAACCATGTTGACGATCGGTCAGCTTTGAGCTTACTTTCCGGAAAAAAATATCAGTAATGATTGATTCAAAAATCTTCCCAAAATGACTAAGGATAGAGACAGGTCTGCAATTGATTATATTACTCCTTTTTCCCCTCTTGAATACTGGAACAACTTTACCTGTCTTCCACTTTTTGGGGAACAATCCCTGAAGTAGGGATTTATTGTAAATTATATGAAGCGGCTCTGACAGCAATTCAACACATGACTTAATAAAAATTGGGGGTATTAAATCTGGTCCTGGACCCTTGTTTTTGTCCAAATCCTCTCTATATTCTCTTTTTATGAGATCAATTTCTACACTGTTTATAGTGTTTATAACAATCAATGATGTGACAGTATTATTACTGTTATAAAGAACTGACCTTCTAGAACAGTCAAAAACGCTTGCAAAATAATCAGAGAAGGCATTAGCCACCGATATTTCATCTTCAAGAATTAAGTCAGCATAATTCATAACCGATGGAATTTTCTCACTATTATTTAAAGAATTTATATATGTCCAAAATAGCATGGGATTTTTTGAAATATTTTCCTCAACAGAAGAGATGTGAGCTTTATAGTCTTTCTGGGTCATCAATTTGGAAGTACTCCTAAGTCTGACAAAGATTTCGTCATCCAATCTATTCTTGTATTTCTTATATTTTCTATGATACCTGGCCTTATCTTTAATATGAGCAATTGTTTCCTTTGAGAACCAGAAGGGGAATTTGGCACTCTTCTCAGATCTCTTAGGAACGTGTTTATTTATGAGATCATTCAAAACGATATAGGAAGATTCAACACAAATGTCAACATCTGTGGAGGACAAGAGTTCCCTCCAATCAATTCTAGACAATTTGTCCAAATGTCTGTAATTTTCGAATTTCTGACCCTGTGAATGGTCCCAAACGATTAGTTTCGGCTCACTGATGAAGAATACGTCAAACTTAATTATGTCCGGCCGTCCGTCAGCATTATCACTATCAAACGCAATAAGTTAGACGATTGAAATTTGCAGGGTATGTTTGAAGTCAAAATTCGCCGGTTGAGTTCGCAAATGCCAACTCCTCCGAGTGGTTTCCGAGTTTTAGCCATCTGAAATGTTGTTTTCCAAATGATCCGAGAAATACTTACCTAATCGGATTAAAGCTCGGTAGTTAGTTGAAAAATAACGACGCGAAGACTTATGCAAAAGTTGGTGAGTTTCGGTGACTAGAACATCTAAAAATATTATTTTTATGTATCAGAAACTATCCGGATATCGCTGAAATATTGTACGAGCCTTCAGATCCTAATTTTACAGCAAATTCATAGATTTGTTGAAGATATTGACAAAATATCAAAATATTACAACGATTACAGTGTACAGGGTGATTCACTTATCTTGGTAGCCCCAAATTTCTCCGAAACGGCCGATTATATTTTAATTCTGTAAGCTCCTGTTTGTACAAGTCAACGTTGACTTGGGATGCGTGTAGAAGTTGGCATAAAAAATAAAGATGGCAGGCGTCGCGGCGCCGTTAATTTTTTTTTCCAGGGACATACCTTTTTATTATTCCATTCGAAAGATGATTCAATTCTAAATTTTATTCCCAAAAACAATTTTTTCTTATTTTAAACCATTAGTGCGTTACAGGGCGTTTTATGTTAATTCTATTCCATTTTTGCGCGATGTTCTGAGGAACATCACGTTATCATTTTGCCCAAATGTCTGTAATTTTCGATTTTTTTGCCGAAAATGTCAAATTTCACAAACGTCCTAAGGTTTGTATTCTACAACTACTCACCAAGTTTCAATTCGATCAGATTAGTAATAGTTGAAATAAAATTATTATTCGGAAAACGTTGGGCCGATTACGCCCATTAACGAACTTGTCCGTCGTATTGGGATGCGCCACCTACCCTGAAAATTTCAAGTCGCTATCTCTTTTTGTTCTCAAGTTATCGTGGCAACGGCCGAACGGCCGGCCGGCCAGAATAAAATTTGACCTCGAATTCTTCATCGGTGAGTTGATTCTAGTAGTTTGAGCCCATTCTCGGCAAAAAAATCGAAAATTTCAGACATTTGGGCAAAATGATAACGCGATGTTCCCCAGAACATACGCACAAACATTATTTTGAAAATTGTGGAAAGTAATTTTCAGAGTAGGTTGAAAACATTCATTTAGATGCATTTACATCGATATTTAAAAGCATTCGTTGTCGAAGGGAATCAAATATAGTATACAGGGTCTTTCACGAGGAACCTCACCCATATTTATACGGGAAACTACTGAACGTATTTTCATGAAATTCAGCACTTATAAGTATTTCACGATGCTGATGAAATCTAAAATATTTTCAAGGCATGAGCACCTCCAGTTTTTCCAGAAATGACGTCAACTTCCGTTTTTCAAATTAGAACACCATTTTTTTATTGCAGAAATAGATTCCTTAGAAAATTTCAAGTTATTTTGATGTAACATTTTTCAGTTTTGGTTGGAAAATATTCTCTGAGCGGGAAAATTCGAAAAAAAATTCAAAAATAGAGCTCCGCTGAAACAAGAATAACTTCGAGGTTTTAGGATGGAAAATTTTCATTTTTGGGATTTTTCAAGTTGTAAGATTGATGTATCCACTTTAAAAATCGAAATCGCGATTCATGATACAGGGGGTGAAAAAATCGCTTTCAAAGTTAGGGATGACAAAATCGTGAAAAATCAATTTTTTCAAATTAGAACCCCATTTTTTTATGGCAGATATTGAATCTACGTTAAAAAATAATGTGAGTGTATGCATCACACCCTAGCCCTAAAATGGATATTTTCTGAGTTATTCACAAAAAACGGTTTTTCGTTTTGAATTTTCAGCTATTTCTTTTCCCTTCACGTCAAAAAGATGAAATTTTCAGGAACTGTTATTTGAACCATGCTGTAGATTTTTCACCTCTTCTCGAAACCGACTTCAAGTTACTATTAGGAGAACCATGGCAAACTCTCGCAGTTATAACTAGAGAAGATGCTCAAAGTTTTGACCGTTAATTTCTAGACATTTATTTATACGTCTCAGGAATGCTTCGTGCGTTGCTCTTCTTATTTCATCGGGAGGAAGAGATCTGCAGAAGTGTTTAAAAACCAAATTGAGTGTCAAAACTATGAATCTAAAAATCTAAACATACCTGAACGCATTTCTGACTCGTTCCATGCAGTCCTCTTTATCAGTCAGGGGATTTGAGTAGACAATATTTTTTATCCTACCCCAAACATAATAGTCTAAAGGAGTTAAATCGGGAGAACGTGGTGGCCAAAGATGTGGACCATTGTTCGCCAACCATCGATCTTCAAATAGCCTGTAGAGGATATTTGACACATTGAGTGAATTGTGTGGAGGCGCGCCATCTTGTTGATACCATAAGTCATTATGGTTCTGTACAAGCGGCTCAATTATTTGAGTCAATATGTCAGAATATCTATCTCCTAAGGCAGAACATTCTTTAAATAATGCAAACATGGGTAGTGTTCTATCTTACCAGTTAAAGTCCCATCATAAATGTGAACATAAAGAATTGCATTATTTTTGATGGCGCAAAAAACATTGAAACTCCAGGTCTCTTGAAAGTTCCATTGTCTGAAGTGGTGGTTGTTCTCTTCATCCCAATAATGACTATTATGCCTATTGAAAGAACCATTCTTTGTGAATTTAGATTCATCTGTCCAAATTATACAGTCCAAAAAGTTTTCATTCTCTTGAAATCGAATCATCATAGCTTCGCAAAACTCTGTTCTCCTGACGAAATCAGTTTCCTTCAAATGCTGTACTCTATTGAATTTATATGGGTGCATTTTATGTTTTTTTAATATTCTCCAAACACTCGATTGAGATAATCCCAGATGAA
The DNA here is from genome assembly GCA_937662695.2 of Halyzia sedecimguttata. Lineage (NCBI taxonomy): Eukaryota > Metazoa > Arthropoda > Insecta > Coleoptera > Coccinellidae > Halyzia > Halyzia sedecimguttata. The sequence continues at coordinate 1,255,711 of OW569418.2, read as the reverse complement.
TCTCGGCATCTTTGAGAGAATTTTGAGGATTCACACGAAAATATGCAAGAACTGTAATTTCGTTGTTCTCATCTTCTACTACACTTTTTTCTCTGTGTATAGTTTTCTTAACGAAAGATCCGACATTTCTCAAGTTTGTCATGGTTCTGTTAATGGTATCTCTCGTTGGTCTGGGTCGGTCAGAAAACCTCTCAATGAACAGTCGAATCGTTCTATCTACAACTTTATTACATTCTCCATGAAGTAGAATGAGATTTAAATAATCTTCATTGGTAAAATTAGGCATAGTGATCGATTTTATAACTTAATACGAATTATCACCAAATTAATAGTAAACACAAAATGCTACTGAATAAAGAGGAATTTGGCAGATGTAATTAATGATATCTATCATTAAAAAAAAAGAATGTAAAACATGGTAAGTTTTTGCTTATGGTTCATAAGGAATTATTTATTTATCACTGGAGAGAAAACCGATGGCCGATTAGTTGAAATAAAGAGGTTTCCGATACAAATTCGAATCAAAATTCGCCATCTATTTAGGAACAACCTGTAACTTTTTTCTCTTGCATATTAGGGTAGTAAAATCTAAAACATGGTTTAAGTAACAGTTCCTGAAAATTTCATCTTTTTGGCGTGAAGGGAAAAGAAATAGCTGAAAATTCAAGACGAAAAACAGTTTTTTGTGAATAACTCAGAAATATCCACTTTAGGGCAAGGGTGTGATGCATACACTCACATTATTTTTTAACGTAGATTCAATATCTGCCATAAAAAAATGGGGTTCTAATTTGAAAAAATTGATTTTTCACGATTTTGTCATCCCCAACTTTGAAAGCGATTTTTTCACCCTCTGTATCATGAATCGCGATTTCGATTTTTAAAGTGGATACATCAATCTTACATCTTGAAAAATCCCAAAAATGAAAATTTTCCATCCAAAAACCTCGAAGTTATTCTTGTTTCAGCGGAGCTCTATTTTCGATGTTTTTTTCGAATTTTCCCGCTCAGAGAGAATTTTCCAACCAAAACTGAAAAATGTTACATCAAAATAACTTGAAATTTTCTAAGGAATCTATTTCTGCAATAAAAAAATGGTGTTCTAATTTGGAAAACGGAAGTTGACGTAATTTCCGGAAAAACCGGAGGTGCTCATGCCTTGAAAATATTTTAGATTTCATCAGCATCGTGAAATACTTATAAGTGCTGAATTTCATGAAAATACGTTCAGTAGTTTCCCGTATAAATATGGGTGAGGTTCCTCGTGAAAGACCCTGTATTGGATGTATTTTGATGAATTCAAATAGGTATTTCAATGTCAGAAATGCTGAGTGAGGGGTTTATTTGTAAAATCGATATCTGAATGAATATTGGACGTAATCTAATGAATTGGAAATAAAATTTTCGGAATTCTCTATATGGAATATAATAACTGATTAGTTGAATTCCTAGAAGAGTTCGATTTTCTAAGGTTGAATTAAATAACAACCTGCACCATTCATAGTAGATTCGCGATTTCAATGATATCATAGAATTTTCTTGATTTTGACGGGCAAGCTCTGGGGAACATCGCGTTATCATTTTTCCCATATGTCTGTAATGATGCAATTTTTGCCAAAAATGGTCTCAAATCATTATTATTATCATTATTAGGCTCGACTCACTGAAGAAGAAATTTGATTCTGCCCGGCCGTTGCCACGATAACTTGAGAACGGAAAGATATAGCGACTTGAGAACGGAAAGATATAGCGACTTGAAATTTTCAGGGTAGTTGGCGCGTCCAAATAGGACGGACAAGTTCTTTAATGGGCATAATCGGCCCAATGGTTCACGAGTGATAATTTGTCATCAAGCATTAACCAATACCGATCGAATTGAAACTTGGTAGCTAGTTGTAGAATACTGGCACAAAGACGTTCGTGAATTTTTGTGAGAATCGTATAGCTAGAAAAATTTTAATAAAAATTATTAAAAAATATTGTTTATGTCACGATAACCTGAGAACGGAAAGAGATAGCAACTTGCAATTTTTAGGGTAGGTAGTGCATCTGAACACGACAACGGTAGCTAGTTGTAGAATATGGACACAAAGACGATTGTGAAATTTAGTGAGAATCGTAACACTAGAGAACTTTAAAAAATTATTAAAAAATATCGTATTTTACGAGTTATTGTGGAAATAACTGCAGATAAGAATCCAATGATAACATTTTCAACTTTAAAAAGCTAATACTTTCGGAGATATGATTTTGCAAATTTTCAATAATACATCGTAGTTATATGTATTCACTGTCTGTGTTCACTCTTCATAAACGTTAACCTATCTAGCTATTAGAGTCATGTCAATTCGTAGTTGGAAAACAAGTATCCGGTTCTTGAATTTGTGAATATATGCAAGACTGTTTTGAAACCGAAAATAATATTGACTGGTTGCATAAAGAATAATTTACGTATGAATTCGGGATGATGTTTCAGAAGATTTAGAATTGGACTATTTTAATGATGCAGTTTATGAAGGCGACAGTAAAAAAGAACATAATGGAATCATCAAAACAGATTACTGTTCGTTGACCACTGAGGTTAATATTACATTTTACTTCCTTAAGTAGTAAGACATGTTCCTATATACAGTATTTTCATAATGTTGCTAGTTGATATATTTTGAACTATTAAAATTATTTGTTCGTAAGCCTGTACCTACTCAAATATCAGGAATAAATGGACAATCTGCTATGATTGTCTCCAGCCTTGCTCTAGACATTTCGATGATACTTATTTCCTTAGGTATTTCAAGTTGTGAAAACTATGCACCGAGTGAAAGTTGCAACAACCCATTCCAAGAGGTTGAATCATTGCAGATTGCTCATTTAATCTTGATAAATAAATTAAATGACAATTTTTGAAGCATTGTAGATTGCTCTTTTTTTGCACTCTTGTTTAAATGGTAATTTTTGAAACATTTTTTTTTAAACGACATTTTTTGGCGCTCTAGTTCCTCGGAACTGAGTGCTTATCAATTTGCCCAAATGTCTGTAATTTTCGAATATTTCGATGAAAATGGTCTTAAACGATTTGGTTCGACTCACTGATCAAGAATCCGTGGTCGAAATTCATTCTGTCCGGCCGGTCCGGCCGGTCTGGCAGGCCGGTCCGGCCGGCCGGCCGTCCGGCCGTAGGCACGATAACTCTCGAACGGAATGAGCTAGAGAGTTGAAATTTTCAGAGTAGGTTTGTGGGATGAATATCTCGGCTAAGTTCGTTACTGGGCAAAATCGGACAGAAGGTTTCGGAGTAATAAAAAAAATTTTTCTTTTACTGAACAAATTCCAAATTAAATTTTTTTTAATAAGCAGTTTTATCATAAGAATCCATTCATATCATTTTTAACTCTAACAAGCTAATACTTTCGGAGATATGATTTTTCAAAATTTCAATGTAAATCGTATTTCACAGATTGATATAATTATTCTATGTATATTCTATGTATGAATTGTCATAAAGTCAACTTGACAGAAGGGAATATTGTAACTTCAAGAATATTGGGGTTGAAATACTCACCCGAAAATGTTTGAAAATATTACGTAAATATTGAAAGCATAATTCTGTAGTTTGAGAGAGGAGAAAATTTTGTGAACGTAGATCAGGATATTTTTGATCGATTACAAGGTAATTTATTATTTTATACATGTTTCATGGAATACCTACTATTTGTAGGTACTTTAAACCTGTTTTGGGCAATTGTCATACGAAACTTGTTTTTTTGGCGCTCTAGTTCCTCGGAACAGATTGCTTATCAATTTGCCCAAGTGTCTGTAATTTTGGAATTTTTGGCTGAAAATGGTCTCAAATGATTTGGTTCGACTCACTGATCAAGAATCCGAGTGCGAAATCGATTCTGTCCAGCCGGCCGACCGGCCGTAGGCACGATAACTCTCGAACGGAAGAAGTTAGCGCATTGAAAATTGCAAGGTGGTTTTGGAGCGTAAATATCTCGGACAAGTTTGAAATGGGCGAAAACCATCAAGGGGTTTCGGAGTTGTGGCCGATTTTAGTAAAAATATTTTTTATGAATATTTCCGAAACCGATCACTCGATCTATCTGAAATTTAGCACCAAATTGTAGAATCATGACCTTTATACGCATGCGAAGTTTTGTATTGACCAGATTACCGCAAAGTGTCAAAAAAAAAATTTGAAAATGTGGTGCAGTTCTCATTCTCATGATTGCTCATTTAATCTTCATAAATAAACTATTATTTGAATTGAATTTGCTTTTTGATGCAGTTCTATCATATGAATACATTGATATAATTCCCAACTCTGAGAAACCAATACCAGATATAATTTGTCTGTTTGAACTAGAGCTCCAGAAAGCTCCTGTCCACAGGGCTTGAACCCATTTTTGCGCGCGTGTTCCGCAAGGAACAGCGTGCTATCATTTCGTCACAATGTCTGTATTTTTCGAATTTTTTTTTGAAAATGGTCTCAAACGATTAGGTTCGACTTCCTGATGAAGAATTCGAGGTCAAATTCAATTCTGTCCGTCTGGTCCGGCCGGCCGTTAGCACGATAACTCTCGAACGGAACGACTTAGAGCGTTGAAATTTGCAGGGTAGTTTTGTAGCGAAAATATCTCGGACAAGTTCGTTAACGGGCGAAATCCACCGAGCGGTTTCGGAGTTAAGGCCGTTTTTAGTCAAAACGTTTTTAATGAATATTTCCGGAACCAATCACTCGATCTTTCTGAAATTTGGCAGCAAATTGTAGAATCATGACCTTTATATGCGTGCGAAGTTTTGTTTTGATCGGACGGCCCTAAAGTAGCAAAAAAAAATTTCAAAAATTTTAAAATTTTGTTTTCAGGATAACTCGAAAAGTACTGATCTGATTAAATTGAAACTCAGTGGTTAGATGCAAAAGACCAATGCAAACACTTTTACAAAATTTCGTGAAGATCACGTGACATGAAAAAAATAAAAAAATTACTACTATTTTGAGAAATACTTTGCTTAAAATGCCGAAACTTATTTTTTTGAGGTTCATGCTGCCCTTTCCGGACATTTTTCGTTGTGCGCATGCGCAGATGAGAAGTCATTTAACTGCTGTAGTTTTCGTCAGAGAGGATTGGGGTTTTGGGGTGGCGGATGCTATTCCTCCATAGAATCCAGATCCCTGATGAGGGTCTGCGCATGCGTAGATTAAAGATGCGATATCTTCCGAACCACTAGTGTTGGAGAATCGGAGTTTTTTGTAAGGTGTGTTATTTTGAAAGGACTTTTAGCCGCGAGTAGATTGCGCATGCGCAGAAGAGAAGTGACTGTTTTTGGGTTGGATGGGTTATGTTGGGAGTGCTGAGTCGATATTGTGAGGTTTTAAAAGAATATTCATAGCAATTCAGTGCTCGGACACTAGTCAGTTTGGGGGAAATACCGTTGTTTCCGAGTTGAAGTGTGCATACCGTGGCCCTGGGGCCAATTTTGAAATTGATGTTACCCCTTACGGGCATTTTTCGTTATGGGCATGAGCAGACCATCAGTGATTTAACTGCTGAAGTTTTCGTCAGAGAGGATTGGGGTTTTGGGGTGGCGGATGCTATTCCTCTACAGAATCCCCTGGTGAGGGTCTGCGCATGCGTGGATTCAAGAGGCGATATCTCCTGAACCACTAGTGTTGGAGAATCGGAGTTTGCTGTATGGTGTGTGATTTTGGGAGGACTTTCAGCTGCAAGTAGATTGCGCATGCGCAGAAGAGAAGTGACTGTTTTTCGGTTGTATGGGTTATGTTGGGAGTGCTGACCCGATATTGTGAGGTTTTAAAAGAATATTCATGGCAATTCAGTGCAAGGACAAGTCAGATTGGGGGATGTAGCGTTGTTTCCGAGTTAAAGTGTCCGTATCGTGGCCCTGGGGCTAATTTCGAAATTGATGTTACCCCTTACGGGCATTTTTCGTTATGCGCATGAGCAGACCATCAGTGATTTAACTGCTGGTGCTTTCGTCAGAGAGGATTGGGATTTTGGGGTGGCGGATGCTATTCCTCCTTGTGCGACTAAGGAGAGTCACTTGTGTTCTTTTCCAACTTTGTTAATCTATCCTGATGGCAGCTTAGATACAGCACTGTTAATTTTTGAACCGACAGTGAATGGTGTCCACTATCCTTTGGGTAGATCTTCGGCTCGCTCTATCTACTGGGCTTGAAGTACTCATCATTCAATTCAAATTAGCCACCGTGAACACGCGCGCCAAAGAGTACTGACTACACGTCAGTGCTTTTTTTTTTTTTTTTTATTTAATTTCTTTCATGATGCAATCCTATCATAAGAATCCATAGAGATAATTCCGCACTCCGAGAAACCAATATTTTCGGAGATATAATTTGTCTGTTTGTTTTAAATTTAATTTCTTTCATGATGCAGTTCTATCATAAGAATCCATTGATATAATTCCCAACTCTAATAAACCAATACTTTTGCAGTTATAATTTGTCTGTTATAACAAGACCGCCAAAAAGCCCCTATCCACAGGGCTTGAACCAATGTTTTTTTTAAAACATTAGAAAATAATCAATTGGGTATGGTTACTTGCTCTTTGAAATTGACGAGTTTCCTATTCAAGGATGGAAATAATTTTAATGTATTAATTATTCGAATTGAGCACCGTTTACTGCTTGACAATGTGCAAGCCGTTCTTCGAAACTCCTCAATGAATTCTTATCTGGCCGATTTTGGTAAACAGTACTCTTCAAATGGCCCCACAGAAAATAGTCGAGAGGGTTCAAATCTGGAGATCGGGGTGACCATTCAACTGATCCTTTCCTACCAATTCATTTCTCAGGAAATGTGCCATCAAGATACCTCCTCACTTCAATTCCATAATGCTAAGGCGCACCATCTTGTTGGAACCAAAAATTGTCAGCTACTTGTCAACCATTCACACCGAGAAAGAGATCAATTACTGCTGGTAATATTTGATTCCTAAGTAAATCTAGATAAGGGTCACTGATCAAATTTCCTTCTATAAAAAATGGTTCAATAATATGATGGTCAATTGTGCCCAACCACACATTTAATTTTTCGGGATGTTGGGTGTGAACTGTCTGCACCCAATGAGGATTTGATGTGGATCAGAAGCGACAATTATGTCGATGGACAGACCATTTAACGTAAAACGTAGCTTCATCTGTAAAAAGAATTCTCGATGAAAAGGTATCATCCTCATTGCATCTTTCCTGCAATACTTCACAAAACTGCGCTCGTCGGTCGATTCTGTCCGGCCGGCCGTAAGCACGATAACTCTCGAACGGAATGAGCTTGACAGTTGAAATGTTCAGAGTAGGTTTGGGAGATAAATATCTCGGTTAGGTTCGTTATTGGGCAAAATCGGCCTGGCAGTTAGGTTACATTAGAAATTTCAAATTCATTTTGTTTCAAGATGCATTCTCGACTATAACAAACTAGTACTCTCGGAGATATGATTTTTCAAAGTTTCTATAATTAATCGTAATTTTATGATTCCATATAATGCTCTAATTATAATTGGCTGGTGTATGTAAGTCCAACATATGAGGTGAGTCATAGACCATTTATCATGCAGTTCTATCATAAAGAATCCATTGATATCATTCCCTACTCTTACGTTTTACAAAGCTTTGACAGCTGTTAATTACCGAATCGGTGTGATTCTGTGTTAATTTCCAGTTCATTTTTGATGCAACCACCGAATTATATCCACAATTAAGCTAATCGGAGCTTCGTGATACCCAACATGAGAAAGCAATACTTTCGGATATATGATTTGTCAAAGTTTGAATAATTATTCGCCAGTAGTTGGACAAGAGCGCCAAAGCACCCGTCCACAACCTTTCCACAGAAATTTCCCACCATAATGAGAGAACATAAATAACCCAATTTGCCCAAATGTCTGTAATTTTCGAATTTTTGGCTGAAAATGGTATCAAACGATTTGGTTCGACTCACTGATCAAGAATCCGTGGTCGAAATCGATTATGTCCGGCTGGCCGTCTCACCGTTAACACGATAACTCTCGAACAAAAAGAACCAGAGGATTTTAATTTGCAGAGTAGGTTTGGAGCGTAAATATCTCGGACGAGTTCGTTAACTAGCAAAATCCATCGAGCGGTTTCGGGGTTATGGCCGTTTTTAGTAAAAACATTTTTAATGAATATTTCCGAAACCGATCACTCGATCTATCTGAAATTTACCATCAAATTGTAGAATCATGACCTTTAGACGCATGTGAAGTTTTGTATTGATCGGGCTACCGTAAAGTGTCCAAAAAAATTTTTGAAAATTTTTACAATTTCTACAATAACTCTCGAACGGAATGAGCTAGGCAGTTGAAATTTTAAGAGTAGGTTAGGCAGATAAATATCTCGGCTCAGTTCGCTATTGGGCAAAATAGGCCAGATTGTTTCAGAGTAACAAAAAAAAAATTTTTTTAACTTACAAATATCAAAATAAGTTTTTTTTAAGATGCAGTTTCACCATAAAAATCCATTGATATCATTTTCAACTCCAACAAGCTAATACTTTCGGAGATATGATTAATCGAAATTTCAATAATGAATCGTACTTCTATGTTCTCACATAATGCTGTAATTATTCTATCTATGATTTATTATATGATCTGTGTTCATACTCGTACATGTCATCCTGTTCTATAAGAGCGAGTCAAATTCATTTTATCTTTTTAATTTGATTTCTTCCATGGTGCAGTTCTCATTCTCAGATTGCTCATTTAATCTTGATAAATAAACTATTATTTGAATTGAATTTCCTTTATGATGCAGTTATATCATAAGAATCCATTGATATAATTGTCAACTCTGAGAAACCAATACTTCCGGAGATATAATTTGTCTGTAATGAACAAGAGCGCCAGAAAGCTCCTGTCCACAGGGCTTGGACCAATTTTTTGACAAAGCTCAGAATAAGTTGTTTTAGGGCGGCATAAACGGTATTGCACGCGGGCAATGAAACAGCTAGCGGTGGGCCTGGCTAGTTGGCTTGGCTCACCCTTTGGAGCGCCTCAACATACGTCCGCACTTCGATCGGGTTCACAATTCAATTGAAATCACGGACACCCGGATATTCCTACAAAATGTAACAAATAATGATGGCACAATCATAAAACACCATGTTATGACTCATCAATAGAGTAACAATTACTTACTATCTTACTATGATGACTGGTGATTATATCAATTAAGTGGGTTCGCTTCTGAGAATAGTTTATTTTTCACATTCTACATTCTTCTCGTAAATATGTTTCTAATTTACAATTCACAGTTTGTATTTTACCAAAAGTAGGGTATAGATAGATGTTTGTTTGGGATACATTTTTCCGATTTCTTTCTTTGTCTTTCTGCTGTTATGAATCATATTATTGAAACTTATATTGGCACATTCATGTTTGTTACAAATTAATTTCTCAATAAATCGACATGAACATTTCCATAACTACATATCTAATCGAGTTGAAATAATGCAAATAAACTGCTCCACAAGAGTTAGGGATAATCGTTTCAACTAAAATAACTAACATTCTGAAACCTTTGTTTGTGCTGAAAACGTAATTTAATATAGTTCAAAACTATAAATGCACGTAACTTTTTTGGTCTGCAACATATACAGGGTGATTAACAGAGTAGGGTCAAATTTAACGACTTTTATTTCCGGACATTTTATTGTTTTTTTTTGTCTTTTTATGCCTTCAATACAAGGTATGGCCACCACGGGCATCAATGACCGCCTGACATCTTCGTTGCATACTGTCAACGAGGGTGTTGAGCATATCTTGAGGAATTTCATTCCATAAACGAGGCAGTAGTGCTTTGAGGTCATTCAATGTTTCTGGTGGAGGTTGGTGATCATCTAGTCTTCTTTGTAGCATATCCCATGTATGTTCTATGCAGTTTAAGTCTGGGGAATGCGGAGGTATTGGTGAATGTGGAATATCATGCTCGTCTCGCGAATTTTCTACTATTGCTGCACGATGTGGTCTTGCGTTATCGTCAAGAAATTGGAAAGCTTCACCAATGGCAGCATGAAAATTTGGCACTACGTTGCCAATTACATGTTCCCTATTATGTAAAGCAGTCATATTGCCAGCACAAATGTGAAGGTCTGTGTGCCCGTTGTAACATATCCCAGCCCACATCACAACAGAGCCTCCTCGAAATGGATAAACTTCTTGCACATGACAGCAATTTCGGGGTATACGCGGCATAGTCCATAACCTTATTCTTCGAAAATCTGAAAATCGACCGTATCTGGATTCATCTGTGAAAAGTACACTACGCCATTGGACGTTCAGATTAACATGCTGCCTGTCCCATTCTAATCTTTGTCGTTTATGCTCACGTGTTAACGGAACACCTCTCAATGGACGTCTAGAAGCCAGGTTAATCTCCCCCAAACGACGTCGGATGGTTTCAATGGAAATTTCTCAGCATCCTACATGAAGAAAGAGGATATCTCCTCACCGAAATGGCGACAAAACGGTCTTGTGCGGGTGTTGTTTTTCTTGGTCCACCAACCCTATGTATTTCCTGCACCAAACCTGTCTCATTGAACCTATTCCAGAGTCGCGATATTACACTTTGCACTTGAAATGTTTCTGCCACAGCGACTTGAGTGAGGCCATCCTGTAGCATACCGATAGCCCTATTAGCCTCGCGTTTGTTGATTTACGTCTTGGCATCTTAAGAAGCTCGTGAAATTTACTAAGTTCGATATCGCTAAGAGACTGACAATAAATTTACTGCATATTGAAATGCTAAATCTTACGAATAATGTGAAAAACTGCCAAACTCAAGAAAAAAGACGACCAGATGGTGAAAATATGCATTCAAATCGAATTAATAAGTTTTTATTGACAGTTGATCATGTTTTTGATATTGTCTTCAAAATTTCACGCCCCTGTGAACAACTTAATATGATATCCCTAACTCTTGTCGACCAGTTTACTAAGGTAGATAATTATGTCCATGCAATATTTCATCAGAATCGTATCATACCGACGCGATATCGCATTTAAGATATGGCATACTCGACAAGCGCAGAAAAAAAATTGTATTCTGAAGGGATGCGATAAAAATTGCTCATAGTGGCGCGACATTATATCAATGAGTTTTTTTGCATGCCATATATCTCATAGGCGATATCGCGTATTGAATTAACATGCTTAGAAACATACTGATCATACGCCATACGGTATCACATGCGACGTTGCCTTTGATAAGTATGTTTCTTAAGGCCGGTCCATACGCTACGTTTTGCACAACCTTTTGCCTGCGCAGTCTCAAGACGAAATGAAAACGTAGCAATTTTTAGTGCATCCACATGAAGCAGAGATATCTGTATATTTCGCACAGTTTTAGTGTTATCGTAATGGAGGAGGTACTACTCTTGTGAATTTTGGCATGCTGTTACCACAGTTACCGTCTACATGCAGCGGCAAATCCGCGCGTTTAACGGATATCTATGCTCTCTAGCTCAGTTACCGCTGCAACTGCAACGTCTCCGCGCCGTTTTCAAAACTACGCACGTTTCCTATTCGCAACGTTTTACCTGCAACGTGTTGAACTGTGCAGGCAAAACATTTAAATTCAAGGGTCCAGATGACATAATGCGTTGCATACTACGCTGCGTACGTGGGATAGGTATGTCCCTACCTTGAACCACGCCTTAATCCGAAACAAATGATAGGTGAAAAAATTCAATAGGTACCTAGAGGCAACGATAAAATGAATAATCCGAAAAGCATTTGTTATTACAAAAGAAAATGAGGTTATTAATTACATAACTCAATGATAGTAGCCAAGTAAACGATTTAGTCGAAACTATGAATTTGAATTACTATTAATATTATTTTAGTCCATGAAGAATATTGATAGAACAAATATAAAAGAGCACTGACGTGAAGTCAGTACTCTTTGGCGTGCGTGTTCAAGCAGATTCGCCCTACACCAATGCTTTTATAGCCTTTTTCTTTCATTGTGAAGTCAATCTGCATTTGCGCGCATGCTACAAACATGATTATGATTATACTTTCATTTTTTCATTTAATTCATATTAGCCAACGTGAACACGCGCGCCAAAGAGTATTGACTTCTCGTCAGTGCTTTTTATATTTTTTCAAGTTGCTTTGACAAATCTGTCTATCAATACAGTCTGTTTATTAGTTTCACCATAAATCGAAATGAGAAAAATGTCGCGCATGCGACATAAAGACGTGTGTAAAATTTTGTTTGAACCGTCCTCTAGAAAATTTCAAAAAAATTACGAAAAAAAAAGGTTCAAGCACTGACGTGAAGTCAGGAGCTTTTGTGCGTATGTTCTATTGTCCACTCTCCTGTATTGGACACTCTCAATCGAATTTACCATGAGAGTGTCCAGTACAGGAGAATGGAAAATATAATTCACCATGGTAACTTCTATTAAGAGTGTCCAATACAGGAGAATTGACAATAGAACATACCCGCAGAAGCTTCTGACTTCACGTCAGTGCTTGAACCAATTTTTTTTTCGTAATTTTTTTCAAATTTACTAGCGGTAAGGTTACACACACACGGTTTGATATCGATATTCTACAACTAGCTAGCAAGGTTCAATGCGATCGAGTCTATATTTTTTGAGTTATCGAGGAAAAAATATTCAAGATGGGTATAACTCCGAAACCGTTGGGCCGATTATGGCCCACAGCGAACTTATCTCTCCCATTCAGATGTGCAACCTATCCTGAAAATTGCAAGTACCTATTTCCTTTCGTTCGAGAGTTATCGAGGCAACTCGCAAAATTTCAGCAATGGCAGAGGAATAGTTTCTGATATATAGATTTTTTTTTTAATTTTCTATTGATACGATCCTCACGAAATTTTGCAAGAATTTTTGCGTTGGCATTATACAACTAATAACCATGTTTGAATTGGATCGTATTTGCAGTTTTCGAGTTATTGAGGAAATAACAACCAAATCTCAGATGAGTATAACTCTAAAACCGTTTAGCCGATTATGCTTATAAACAAATTCAGATGTCGCATTCAGATGCCCAACTCAGCCTGAATATTTAAAGTCACTTTGTCTTTCCGTTCTCAGGTTATGGTGATATAAATAATATTTTTTAATAATGTTTTAAAAATTTTCTAGTGATACGATTCACATGAAATTTCACAAACGTCCTTAGGTTTATATTCTGCAACTATTCACCAAGTTTCAATTTGAACGGATGTGTATTGGATGATTACTCGGAAACCGTGTCCGATTATGCCCATTAACGAACTTGTCCGTCGTATTTGGATACGCCACCTACCCTGAAAATTTCAAGATGCTAGCTCTTTCCGTTCTCAAGTTATCGTGGCAACGGCCGGACTGCCGGCCGGCCGGCCGGACAGAATCAAATTTCACCTCGAATTCTTCATCGGCGAGTCGAACCCAATCGTTTGAGACCACTTCCGGCAAAAAATTCGCAAATTACAGACATTTCGACGAAATGATAACGCGATGTTCCCCAGAACATAGGCAAATGTTCCCCAGAACATGCGCAAAAATGCTCTGAAAGGCTCCACAGAATTCGGTTGACTGCTAAATAGTTTAGTGCTGGTTCCGTTCTCTGCCTATCCCTGAAATATCAACCTGCTGAAAATTACATTATTACAATATGAAAATCATGAAAGCACTAACTTGAAGTTAAGGAGCTTCAACGCACTCGTTCATTGAATGACGTATTTATATCTGGAGGTCGGGATTTATAAAACGATATCTTATACATGCATAATATATGAGAGTATTCATTGATGGGCCAAGAAATATCATGACTTTCTTCCTGAATTCCACTTGATCAGATACTAATGAGTTTTTGTATAGAAATCAAAAATTTTGATCTCAGAACAGCATTGATAGCCATCATACATTAACAGCTTGGAAGCTTTCTTGTGATAGTTATCTTGAACAGAAATTTGTTCATAATGATCTTGCTCCATTTACTGTGCATAACAATCATTCTGTTATTGTGTCTCTAGTTTTCGAAATCATAAGGAGTCTCCTCGGAAGACCATTAAGAGATTCTACGTCTCCGTAGTGTTCGTTCGTACATTTAGTCTTAAAATGTGAGTACCTATTTTCAATTTATGTCACATCTTCTTATTTATTTATTTTGAGTTGAATATATCAAAAAACCACATTCAAGCAAATATCTACCTAATAAGTAACATTTTTGTAATATTTGCATTCTCGAAATCTCAATTAACATTGGGAACATGACCGAAATCAACGAGGATAAAAAACAAAAGAAAAACTGGACCAATACCTTCGGAGATATGGTTTGTCAAAAATTGAACAAGAGCGCCAAAGCTCCTGCCACATAGCTTTCCCCCTTGGCTCTTTTGTTCCTCGGAACAGAGTGCTTATCAATTTGCCCAAATGCCTGTCATGAATATTTGTAGTTTGATTCTGTCCGGCCGTTGCCACGATAACTTGAGAACGGATAGAGCTAGTGACTTGAAATTTTCAGGGTAGGTGGCGCATCCCAATACGACGGACAAGTTCGTTAATGGGCATAATCGGCCCAATGGTTTCCGAGTAATAATTTTGTTTTCAACCAATATAAATCCGATCGAATTGAAACTTGGTGAATAGTTGCAGAATATAAACCTAAGCACGATTGTGAAATTTAGTGAGAATCGTATCACTAGAAAATTTTAAAAAAATTTAAAAAAATATTTTTCATCTCTCGATAACCTGAGAACAGAAAGAGATAGCGACTTGAAATTGTTAGGTTAGGTTGTGCATCTGAATGTGACATTTGAGTTTGTTTATAAGCATAATCGGCCTTACGGTTTTGGAGATATCGCCATTTGAAATTTGGTTGTTATTTCCCTAATAACTCGAAAAATACTGCACCGATCCAATTTAAGGATGGTTATTAGTTGAAGAATGATGCCAACACGGAAATTCTTGCAAAATATTGTGACTGATATTTTTTTTCAAAAATCATTGAAAATCATTGAAAACAATTCTATATATCAGAAACTATTCATTCGACATGGCAGATATTTTGCGAGAGCCTTCAGAACCTAACTCTACTACCAAGTTCCAAGTCTGAACACGATCGGATCTATATTGTTGGAGATCTGAGCAGCCTTGTGTGAGTTGAGTAGCTGGATGGGTGACCGTTGCCTCGATAACTCCCGAACAAAAGGAGATAGGGACTTGCAATTTTCAGGGTACGTTGCGCATCTAAATGGGAGAGTGAAGTTCGCAGTTGGCAATAATCGGCCCAACGGTTTCGTAGTTATACCCATCTGGAATATTATTTCCTCGATGACTCAAAAAATATGGAATCTATGAAATTGTAGCTTGCTAACTAGTTGTAGAATATCAACATAAAGACGTGTGTAAAAATTTGTGAGAACCATACCGCTAGAAAATTAAAAAATTGGTTCAAGCACTGACGTGAAGTCAGAAGCTTTTGCGCGTATGTTCTATTGTCCATTCTTCTGTATTGGACACCCTTAATCGAATTTACCATGGTTACTTATGTTGTCCATTCTCCTGTATTGGACACTCAATTCGAATTTACCATGGTAAATTCGAATTAAGTGTCCAATACAGGAGAATGGACAACTTAATTAACCATGGTAAATTCGATTAAGGGTGTCCAATACAGAAGAATGGACAATAGAACATACGCGCAAAAGCTTCTGACTTCACGTCAGTGCTTGAACCAATTTTTTTTTTATTTATAATATCATTTAAATTAATATTGTAGGACGTTACTTTAAAATTTCTAAGCTATACTGACTTACAGCTAAAATATTATAAAGAAAAGAAGCAATTGGATAGTCTAACTATCATTATAATAAAATGATGCATTTTTATTGTTCAAATAAAGATATTTTGTTAACTTACAAGAATTTCTTCATTCAATGGTATTTCAAAGATCTAATTACAGTTTTAAATATAAAATAAGTGTCCAATACAGGAGAATGGACAACATAATTTACCATGGTAAATTCGATTAAGGGTGTCCAATACAGAAGAATGGAAAATAGAACATACGCGCAAAAGCTATCTATCATTTTCTTCAAGTTTCACGACCCAAAAAGGCCTAAATCGTCAGTTTCGCTTTCGAAAATTTCCGACCCCGTCTCTCGACTTAATTCTGACGTTTCTCGGATTGACTTTTTGAATGGAAAATCGTCGGACTCTAAACCTCCGAAACTTGTATCGAATTAGTATATTTAGGCTCAACCTAGAAGAACGAAATTTGGGAAAAACACAAATCGATTCGTCTTCTTCGACTCGACGGCAAAAGTCCGGGTCGAGCGATCGTTTCTTCGGAGCCTTACGCTACACCAAATCGGTACTACTGAACTCGCACAAGAATGCTCGAATCTCCAACAATATTTAACCGATCATATTAAAACTTGAAACTTGGCAGTAGAGTTAGGTTATGAAGGCTCTTGCAAAATTTCATGAATTTCAAACGAATAGTTACTGATATATAGAATTTTTTTTTTTTATTTTTAATGATTCATTAAAAATTTTCTACAAATGCTATCCTCACCAAATTTTGCGAACATTTTTGCGTTGCCATTCTACAACTAATAACAATGTTTGAATTCCATCGGTTCAGTATTTTTCGAGTTAATGAGGAACAAAAAACCACCAAATTTCAGAAAATTTCAGATTGCTATAACTCTATAACCGTTTGGTCGATTATGCGCATAAACAAACTGAAATGTCGCGTTCTGGTGCACATCCTAACCTGAAAATTTCAAGCCGCTATCTCATTCCGTTCGCAAGTTATCGTGACAACAAAAATATTTTTTAATAATTTTTTTAAAATTTTCTAGCCATACGATTCGCACAAAATTTCACAAACGTGCTTAGGGTCATATTCTACAACTACCCACCAAGTTTCAATTTGATCGGATTCATATTGGTTGAAAACAAAATTATTACTCGGAAACCACTGGGCCGATTATGCCCATTAACGAACTTGTCCGTCGTATTGGGATGCGCCACCTACCCTGAAAATTTCAAGTCGCTAGCTCTTTTCGTTCTCAAGTTATCGTGGCAACGGCCGGCCGGACGGCCGGCCGGCCGGACGGCCGGCCGGACAGAATCAAATTTGACCTCGAATTCTTCATTGGGGAGTCGAACTTAATCGTTTGAGACCATTTTTTTCAAAAAATTCGAAAGTTACAGACATTTGGGCAAAACTATAACGCGATGTTCCCCAGAACATACGCGCAAAAATAAATCACGAAAGAAAAATTGGTTCCAGCACTGACGTGAAGTCAGGAGCTTTTGCACGTATGTTCTATTGTCCATTCTCCTGTATTGGACACTCTCAATCGAATTTACCATGGTGTCCAATAGAACATATGCGCAAAAGCTCCTGACTTCACGTCAGTGCTTGAACCATTTTATTTAATATGTACATACTTTGTATACGTACATGCCCTCGGGACTTCTTTACTCGAAAAGCCCTTCAAATCTCACACGTGGTTTTATTATTTCGGTAGGAAATGTATTAATTTTTTGCGTGCTTGTTCCGCCGGGAAAAACGTGCTATCATTTTGCTTAGATATCTGTATTTTTGTAATTTTTGGCCGAAAATTGTCTCAAACGATTGGGTTCGACTTGAATGAATATTCCGGGGTCAAATCCAATTGTCCGTCCGGCCGGTCGTAAGCACGATATCTCTCGAACTAAATGAGTTAGGCAGTTGAAATTTGCAGGGTTGGTTTAGTTAGATGAATATCTCGGCTAAGTTCGTTAATGGGCAGAATCCGCCAGGTGGTTTCGGAGTATTGGCCATTTTGAGCTTAAGCTTTTTTTTAATATTTCCGAAACCACTTTTTCGATCTACCTGCAATTCAGCAACGAATTGTAGAATTACAACCTTTATATGGATGTAGAGTTTTGTATTGATAGGAGGACTAGGTACTGAAAAAAAAATCCGAAAGCACATATCGGATTGAGTCTACTTTTGCATTTTAGGTGACCAATAATGACCTCTTGGGGCTTACAAAATTTCATGGACTATTTCATTCATATCAAAATCTGACCAACCACAGGCCAAAGACGTATTATCACGAAAACACCAACTGTCTTTTACTTATGATTGGTCTTACAACTTTGGTGTTTTCAACAACTCAGCCATGGATACGGACTGTTTGACAAATGATAAATATAAATTACAGACGTCAACATGAGTCATTTTGTTCGTGAAATAGTCTAATGAAATATCACTCGTGACTGAATTTATCTCATAAGTCTGTATTTATTTCTTAACGAAACTGAGTTGCTTAGAGAAAACTCAAGCAACTCAGTTTCGTTAGGAAATAAGTCGACAGACTTATCGCGAAACATCAATCATTTGTGATGTTAGGCACGCTTCACATCAACACGACACGGTTTTATGTACGGCAACGACACAAACCCTCGAGCTTTCCCACAGGCTCGCTTCACAGTCGTGTAAACGACACCGGCATCCGATTCTTGGGTGAAGGCTTGAATGATAGATTTCACAGCTATCCGGCCGAGTCGTGGTCGTGTGAACGACACACGGCTTTCTTGCACGGCTCAAGGGACTGCCGGACACCCTCGAGTCGTGCACGGCAGCCGTGTGTCGTTCACACGACGACGACTCGGCCGGATAGCTGTGAAAGCTATCATTCAAGCCTTCACCCAAGAATCGGATGCCGGTGTCGTTTACACTGTGAAGCGAGCCTGTGGGAAAGCTCGAGCATTTGTGTCGTTGCCGTACATAAAACCGTGTCGTGTTGATGTGAAGCGAGCCTAACTAGTGAAAACATACCCTAGGAGAAAGGCAAGCACTGACGTGAAGTCAGAAGCTTTTGCGCGTATGTTCTATTGTCCATTCTTCTGGATTGGGCACCCTTAATCGAATTTACCATGGTAAATTATGTTGTCCATTCTCCTGTATTGGACACTTAATTCGAATTTACCATGGTAAATTCGAATTGAGAGTGTCTTGCACAATTTACCATGGTAAATTCGAATTGAGAGTGTCCAATACAGGAGAATGGACAACATAATTTACCATGGTAAATTCGATTAAGGGTGCCCAATCCAGAAGAATGGACAATAGAACATACGCGCAAAAGCTTCTGACTTCACGTCAGTGCTTGAACCAATTTTCTACCATTCGAAACGAAAACGAACGATATTAATTGCGAACGATAGTTTATATTGCAACTAGCTGAACGGTTAAAATGCTGATACTAAATATACTACAGAATTTCTTTATATACAACGTTCACGGCATTTTTGTCGTTAGACAATACAAACATGTTTTCTTTAGAGATTACTCTTGAAAGAGCGACATATAATTGGCCATGTGTAAAACACTCAACGCTCAAATATAAGCCTGTAGCGTTGAAAGTTGGACCCTGCGATTTATTAATGGTCATTGCAAAATATATGTTTACCGGAAATTATAGGCGTTTAAATTGGATCAGTAAATCCGATGGTATCAGAGGAATTTGGGGAATCAATACATCTATCCTGGCTGAGGCGAGCCTCGCGCTGTACAGATGATTCTCTGGCTCTCTGTATTCGATTTCTATCCCTATCCTGGCTGTGCCGGCCCTCCGGTTGGTACCACCGCAACCGCTGTGTCCCTGCATTTTAAATCTGCGATATCTTCGGTATTTTTAAATTTCAGCAAATTTTGTAAACAATAGTTACAAATCACCACACTCACGGGGAGAAAGGGTTTTTTGCATAGGTTTTTCCCTAAGCTCTTGTATCATAATTGTGTCAACGCGATACATAGAATGGGTGAAAATTATCAGTCTAGTACCTTTTCTGAAGCAGGAATAACAAAAAAGATTTTAGAAACTACTAAGAAAAATACTCTAATAAGTAATCAGTCTATATGGAGACAATTTGAGACCTTCACCAAAGGAAGAAATTATATTCTGGATCAATCTACTACAACAGCTACTCTGGCATTGATTTTGAAAGATTGGGCTTATAACATGAAAAGAAAAGACGGAAATGATTATAAAAAAGCATTGATAAAGACAATGTGGAATAAAACGGCAAAATTAGTTCAAGAACTTTACTTTAATAAGTATAACAGGTATAATTTTATGATAGTTTCATTGATCTTTTTTGGCGCTCTAGTTCCTCGGAACTGAGTGCTTATCAATTTGTCCAAATGTCTGTAATTTTCGAATTTTTCGATGAAAATGGTCTTAAACGATTTGGTTCGACTCACTGATCAAGAATCCGTGGTCGAAATTCATTCTGTCCGGCCGGCCGGCCGTAGGCACGATAACTCTCGAACGGAATGAGCTAGACAGTTGAAATTTTCAGAGTTGGTTTGGGAGATAAATATCTCGGCTAAGTTCGTTATTGGGCAAAATCGGACAGATAGTTTCGGAGTAACAAAAAAAAAATTTTTTTTACATAGCAAATTCCAAATTGAATTTTTTTCAATAAGCAGTTTTAACATAAGAATCCAATGATATCATTTTTAACTCTAACAAGCTAATTCATTCGGAGATATGATTTTTCTAAATTTCAATAATAAATCGTATTTCAACGTTGTCACAGAATGATATAATTCTATGTATGAATTGTCCCAATGTCAACTTATGTTCCTGTGACATGACATTATCTAATCAATCGAAGAATTGTGAGCGAAGTGAGAAAAATCTCAGTTGTTTGCTCCGAAATTAGTTTTTCTCAGAAAAGTCTTACATTTCGGAACGGAACATGAAGTAAGAGATCTGAGAGTAGTGAGACTGCTTTTCATCCATAGACATAGATATAACTCTCGAACGGAATGAGGTAGGTAGTTGAAATTTTCAGAGTAGATTAGGGAGATGAATATCTCGGTTAAGTTCGTTATTGGGCAAAATTGGCCAGATTTAATTTGATTTCTTCCATGGTGCAGTTCTCATTCTCATGATTGCTCATTCAATCTTGATAAATAAACTATAATTTGAATTGAATTTCCTTTATGATGCGGTTATATCATATGAATCCATTGATATAATTCCCAACTCTGAGAAACCAATACTTTCGGAGATATAATTTGTCTGTTTGAACTTTGTGAATCAAAAAATAAACTAGTCAAATATAACTCGCGAGTTCCATAAATTAGAAAATAATTTGACAGATTTTGTTCAAACTTGTTGCCATTTGGAAAAAGCAACTCGAGCCCTGCGGGCTCTCGTGACTATTGCCTGGCAACAAGTTTTCAAAAAATCTGTCACATTATTTTCAATGTATCCTTACTCTCTTGTTATATTATTACTGATTATTTCCACGCCCATGTATCTTCATACCTACATATTCATGAAAGCAGGAGGTGAACATCTGATCAATCTATGACTCCGTTGAGCTTATGAACTGGAAGGTCCTGAGTCAATTGTTACGCCGACTGAGCATATTTTTTTTAGCTAGACGGTATGGGCCACCATTCTCTGTTAGGCCAAATATAAACTATTGAAAGGTTTTTTGCGTGTATGTTCTGGGGAACATCGCGTTATCATTTCGTCCAAACGTCTGTAATTTGCGATTTTTTTGCCGGAAGTGATCTCAAACGATTGGGTTCGACTCGCCGATGAAGAATTCGAGGTCAAATTTGATTCTGTCCGGCTGGCGACGGACGAGTTCGTTAATGGGTATAATCGGCCCAATGGTTTCCGAGTAATAATTTTGTTTTCAACCAAAATAAATCCGATCGAATTCAAACTTGGTGAATAGTTGCAGAATATAAACCTAAGAATGTATGCGAAATTTTGTGAGAATCCTGTCACTAGAAAGTTTTAAAAAAATTATTAAAAAATATTATTTATGACACGATAACCTGAGAACGGAATGAGATAGCGGCTTGAAATTTTCAGGTTAGGTTGTGCATCTGAATGCGACATTTGAGTTTGTTTATAAGCATAATCGGCCAAACGGTTTTAGAGTTATCTGAAATTTGGTTGTTTTTTGTTCCTCATTAACTCGAAAAATACAAAACCGATTGAATTCAAACAAAGTTATTAGTTGTAGAATGCCAACGCAAAAATTTTTGCAGAATTTCGTGAGGATGGTATAACTAGAAAATTTCAAAAAAATTATTGAAAATTATTGAAAAATTATTCTATATATCATAAACTATTCGTCCGGCATGGCTGAAATTTTGGAAGAGCCTTCAGTACCTAACTCTACTGCAGAGTTCCAAGTTTGAACACGATCGGATCCATATTGTTGGAGAACCGAGCAGCCTTTTTTGACTTCGGTAGCTGGATGCGAATCGTCGTATGATATGTTGTCTATGGTCGTATTTTTGCGAGAACCTTCAAAAATATGAATGTCATGATGACATTTTTGCGCGTATGTTCTTGGGAAAATCGTGTTATTTCATCACAAATCTATGGGAGATGATAGCCCTACATTAGCGGTCAGACCTGGAGTTGAAAGAGAGCTTCCTTAGGAGGAGGCAACTAAATATTGAAGGGATTTCTATGAACAAGAATGAATATCTTTGAGAAATAGAGAAGGCTTTTCTTCTTCAAGAGATCCATGTGCCCTCAGAGGAGTATATTTGCGGGAGGGGACTTTTGAAAGGTTATGTATTATTTTTAATATGATATCGCTGAAATTTTGCTGAAGGCTTCAACACTTAAGTTTAAATTAACCACACTTTCTGATCTTGTAAGGTGAGAGGCTTATTTGTGGATATTAAATCGCGTGATGGGTAGAGAGGAATTATAGGCCAGTTTTTTTATCACTAATGAGAATATATCTTTATGTTTCACCTCATCACCTTTAGATCTATCAATGGACATTTATTGGTTAAGAATAAGTAATTGAATATTACTGGAATTCAATTGAATTTCATTCAATATGTTAGTAACTAAACTTATAATTCTCTTTACTTTGATTATTCAAATATGACATTAATTCCAGTAATATGTTTCAAGAATAATTATGTATTCTTCTCCTAAAGAAGAATTGAAGGTAGACAATAATGTGTTAATTTTTTCATCATTGCTTTCTATCCTGACTTCACGAAAAAAAAATTGGTTCAAGCACTGACGCGAAGTCAGGAGCTTTTGCGCGTATGTTCTATTGTCCATTCTCCTGCATTGGACACTTTTAATCGAATTTACCATGGTGATTTCTATTGTCTATTCTCCTGTATTGGACAGCCTTAATCGAATTCACCATGGTAAATTCGATTAAGAGTGTCCAATACAGGAGAACAGACAATACAATTCACCATAGTAAATTCGATTAAGAGTGTTCAATACAGGAGAATGGACAATAGAACATACGCGCAAAAGGTACTGACTTCAAGAAAAAAAATTGGTTCAAGCACTGACGTGAAGTCAGGAGCTTTTGCGCGTATGAACTCTGAAAAATATCTATAAAATAAAAAATAATTATTTTGTGATTTGCTTCTGCGTAAGAAACACAAGATATTTGTCAGTCAATTGAACAAATAATCAATTTTTATTTTATGGATATTTTTCAGAGTTTGGTAGAGAAAAGCCACAAAAAAACCTTTTAATAATGAGTATACCTCCCACAGTATCCTTTAATGATTGCCCAAATATAAACAGTGCTGATCCTCCTCACTGGAGCAAGCTCTTGAAAAGGCTTTGCATGGTCTTCTCGGGAGACCTAGGAGGTCCAGGATATACATTATCCTTTCAACATAAATCGCTTATAATGGTTTTTGCTTTCAGAAACCTAGATGTCCTCAGAAGATCGGAGAGACAAATGGACAATATTATTCGTTCTGATCCTCGTTCATACAAAATCGACTGCTTACAATGAGTTCTGCAGGAATACAGAAAACTGCCAGTGCCTCAACAACTCAGATCACTATGAGTACCAGTGTTCGGACATCGAAAATTACGATATCATTCTTCACATTTACCCTAATGCCTTCATTCAAATTGACTGCAGCAATGTGAATAACTTCAATGCTCAGAAACTGCCGGAAGTAAAATTCAAAAACATAAAAAAATTGAGAATAAATTACTGTCCGTTGCCAGAAAATGGTATTAAAGAGATAGCGGATTTGTTTGGCATAGAAAATTTGAATACTCTAACATTCGAGTATGGCATTCACGAAAATTCGACGATACCGACAGAAATATTTCAAGGCCTTCAGAACGTAACGGTATTAAAACTACGGGCCAATGATTTGAATGCTTTGGGTGATGATTTCTTCCAAAATTTTCCGGATCTGGTTTCCGTTGAATTGGACAGAAATAACTTGAAATTCGAGGGAGATTCTCTCTCAGCCCTTTCGAAATTGAAATTTTTCAGCATATCTGACAATCACCTCGAAAAACTACCGAGACATCTGTTCCAAAATTTGAGCAGCTTGGAAAAATTATACGTTTGGAAGAATGATTTGAAGAGCATAGAAGGGTATACATTCGATGGTCTGCAAAATCTTAAACTTCTGGAACTAGCGTTCAATCACATAGAACGAATAGAACAGGATGCTTTCGATGCTACTCCGAATCTTGTGAACGTCAGTTTCAGCCATAATTCCCTCAAACATTTAACAAGAAGGATGTTCAAGCTCAATAATTTATTAGAGCAAGTGGTGGCAAGTGGCAACCCCGGCTTGGTGCTGGACGATGCGGTTTTCTCCGATTTAAAATTCTTAAGAATCGTTCACCTTGAAGGTTCTAAATTGTCGACTCTACCTGAAGATTTATTCAAAAACTCCACTTCACTAGAACAAATTTCTTTAGGAAGTAACGAAATTGGAAGTATTCCAGTAGATATTTTTAAGAATTTATCCAATCTGAAGAAACTCTACTTATCTCACAACAAATTGAAGAGTTTGGATGACGATACTTTCTTATTTCTGACTAATTTGGAAATATTAGATCTGGAAGGCAATGAACTACAGGAAGTAAATGGCAAACTCTTGAGATCGTTAGCGAAATTGAAAGAATTGAACTTGAACTTCAACAAAATCAAGAACATACATTTGGATGCATTTGTGAAAAATAAAATATTACAGAAACTTTCCTTAAGCCATAATTTGTATGAATATGAAGACAAAGGTATTTATCCTGTCAGTCCTTTCAATAAATGTGGTAACCTAGAGGAAATCGATTTGAGTTACAATGAGGTCGTGGATTTTCCAGAAGACCTGATGCTATTGGTAGCCATGAAATCCATCAACATGAGCCATAATAATATAAGTTCTTTAAGGGTAAGTCTACGTTTATTATTTATTCTACATATTCAATACCATTAAATGATTTTGGCGTCCTTGTTCCTCTGAACATATCATTTTGCTCAAATATCTGTAATTTTCGGTATTTTGGCCGAAAATGGAATAATACTTGTAGTCCGTCCTGCGAAATTTCATTACAAATAACCTTCTTTTGTGCTCTCCTTCCTCGGAACAGAGTGCTTATCAATTTGCCCAAATGTCTGTAATTTTCGAATTTTTGGCTGAAAATGGTCTTGAGCGATTTGGTTTGACTCACTGATCAAGAATCCGTGGTCGAAATCGTTTCTGTCCGGCCAGCCGTCCGTCCGGCCGTTAACACGATAACTCTCGAACGGAATGAGCTAGACAGTTGAAATTTTCAGAGTAGGTTTGAGAGATAAATATCTCGGTTGGGTTCGCTACTAAGCAAAATCGGTCTGATAGTTTCGGAGTAACGAAAAAAAAAAATTTTTTTTACAATACAACTTTTGAATTCAAATTTGTTTAAGATGCAGTTTCATCATAAGAATCTATTGTTATCATTTTCAACTCTAACAAACTAATACTTTCGGAGATATGATGTTTCAAAGTTTCAATATTACATCAAGTTCTATGTATTCACAGAATGTGAACACAGAATCTGTCTGTGTGGCTATTCATAAATGTCATCTTTTCTAGCTATTAGAGATTGTCAATTCGTATATTTTCTATTGGAAAGCAAATATGCAATTCTTGAATTCGTGAATATATACAAGACTGTTTTGATGTAGTTTATGGAGGCAATAGGAAAGAAGAACATACTGGAATCATCAAAAGAAATTAGTGTTCGTTGACCACTGAGGTTAATATAACCTTTTACTTCCTTAAGTAGTGGTAGTGAGACATGTTCCTATATACAGTATTTTCATAATGTTGCTTGCAAAAATTACTGGAATATGGATCTACATTTGTATATCAATCATTTTTTCTTGAGTTAAGGTTCATAATACAGAAAAGAATGTGTTAGTGGTATGAACTATTAAATTTTAAATTATGAAAAGAGGATAGTATTTTATTAATATATTTTGAACTATTAAAATAATTTGTTCGTAATCCACTACCTTCTCAAATATCAGGAATAAATGGACAATCTGCTATGATTGTCTCCAGCCTTGCTCTACTAGATATTTCGATGATACTTTCCTTAGGTATGTCGAGTTGTGAAAACTATGCACCCAGTGTGAGTTTTGCAACAACCCATTCCACGAGGTTGAATCATTGCAGATTGCTCCTTTAATCTTGATAAATAAATTTAATGACAATTTATAAAGCATTGAAGCATTGTAGATTGCTCTTTTTTTTCAAAGATCATTTTTGAAGCATTTTTCTTAAACGAAACTTTTTTTTTAATTTAATTTCTTTCATGATGCAGTTCTATCATAGGAATCCATTGATATCATTCCCAACTCTGAGAAACCAATACTTTCGGAGATATAATTTGTCTGTTTGAACAAGAGCGCCAAAAAGCTCCTGTCCACAGGGCTTGAACCAATTTTTCAACTAACTTTTGGAAACATCACCCAAGAAAATTGATTTTTTTGTTGTTTCCAGGTCAATGCGTTATGGAAAGTAACTATGGACGAGCTAACAGTCGACTTGGAATACAACCGCATATCTCGTTTGAATTTTGCAAATGTCGAACAAACAGCATATCAGCAGCCGAATCTGGATGCCTATCACAACACGGGCTCTTCCTCGAAGATAAGAATATCACAAAATCCAATTGTCTGTGATTGTTACGCTATCGATTTTGTGAAGTATATACGGAACGAATTATACTCTGGCGTGATGACTGCAATATATTTCCTATACGATGACCTCACTTGTGCTTCGCCACAAATTTTCGAAGGGATTCCTATCAAAACTATTGCTCCATCCATGCTGAGTTGCCGAATGGAGGATGTTGTAGGACATTTCAGATGTACAAACTTCGAACAATGTGAATGCGTATGGAGGCCTTTTGATTACAGTGTTGTTATAAATTGCGATAACAAAAATTTGACATCTCTGCCTGAGCTCAATCATCCCAGTATGCTCAGGTTCAATCAAACGGAGCTACATTTGGAGAATAATCATTTGGGGGAAGGCCCTACGTCTGACAATGTTGGATATTCGAACGTCTCCAAATTGTATTTGGGCGGCAATAATATAAGTTCAATAAAATGGATTCCACCGAAACTAGAGGTGAGCTTCTTTTGTTTGATATGTTACATCTGTAGGTACTGCATATGAAGAAAAAAATTATGAGAACCCTGGATTATTGTTAGGAGCTGTAGTGCTAGGTCATTGATATTCTATTTTAAGTTCACTGTGGTCTTATTATGAACAATATAAAAGTAACTAAACTCTTGTCCACTACAGTTCTTGACGTCTGACATATGTTACGGAAACAAGGTTTCCATCTTCAAAGACGAAGCGTTACTAAAGCATGCAATCAATTTCTATACATTCCAGTACGGGTTAACAGTATAATAATACCCTTAGTCATAAACCAGTTAGTGAGAATAATGGGTTGTTAATAGGGGTTAGGTCATTATTGAGTAACATATCCTTTCTTTTATACATTTCGATACCCTCAATTGTTCCTAGGTACGCTTTATTGGAAATTTTCAACAATTTGGCGGAATTTTCTGAAATTGAGTGGCCAGTTGTTAAAACGTGATTTGCAACCGCAGATTTATCGACGTTGTTGTTCCGAATGTGTCCCGTATGCTCTTTATACCGTGTGAGAATGTTTCTGGTTGTTTGCCCGACGTAACACTTGTTGCAATTTTGACATTTAATTTCAAATATACCCGATTTTAACATGTCCGGAGTTTTATCGAATGTATTTCCTAGAAGGTGTTGAATTTTCATGGAAGTTTTGAAAGCCAGTATTAACCTTTTTGAAAATATTCTGGAGTTTGTTTTCGGATGGAACGTGAACGCGTGGAAACCTTTTACCGTTTTTATTTCATTCGTTAGGGTTATGCTACTGAAGAGATTTTTATGTTTATGTTTGTTGATAATTTTCTGAACTAATTGATGACTATACCCGTTTCTTTCGGCAATTAGGAAAATCATTTTTCTTTCTTTCTTGAAATTTACATTGCTTAGCGGAATATTAAACTTGATGTTAACCTCGCTTTGCATGGATCAAAATATCTTCTCTTTTAACAATAAATATTATAAACGAACTTCCGGTACGGCCATGGGTAACCCTCTTTCCCCCTTTCTAGCTAATTTGTTCCTCAGTAAATTAGAACTTGAAATTGAAAATAAAGAACACAAATATTTTCCAAAATTTTGTGCTAGATACGTAGATGACATATTCGCAATTGTTGATGAAAATTTTGATATTAACGAATTTACTATGGTCTTAAACAGTAAATACCCATCTATTGAGTTCACCTTCAAAATGGAAAAGGACGGTTATTCATCCTTCTTAGATTTAAAAGTATCCAGAGATAACTCAAATTTAATTAGCTTTGACATTTTGAGAAAACCTACTAATTCTGATATTTACATTTCGTCTGATTCGGCAGCTCCCTGGTCACATAAAACAGCCAGCTTACATTTCCTCGTTAACCGCTTATTCAATATTCCGCTAAGCAAGGGCGTAGCCAGGAATTAATTTCGGGGGGGGTTTTGAAATAGAAATTAATTTCGGGGGGGGGGTAAATTTCAAGAAAGAAAGAAAAATGATTTTCCAATGATTGCCGAAAGAACCGGGTATAGTTATCCATTAGTTCAAAAAATTATCAACAAACATAAACATAAAAAGCTCTTCAGTAACATAACCGAAAGAAATAAAAACTGTAAAAGGTTTCCACTCGTTCACATTACATCCGAAAACAAACAACAAACTCCAGAATATTTGCAAAAAGGTTAATATCCACGAAAATTAACAACTTCTAGGAAATACATTCGATAAAACTCCGGAAATGTTAAAATCGGGTGTATATGAAATTAAATGTCAAGATTGCAACAAGTGTTACGTCGGGTAGACAACCAGAAACATTCTCACACGGTATAAAGAGCATACGGGACACATTCGGAACAACAACGTCGATAAATCTGTGGTTGCAAATCACGTTTCAACAACTGGCCACTCAATTTCAGAAAATTCCGTAAAATTTTTGAAAAATTCCAATAAAGCGTACCTGGGAACAATTGAAGGTATCGAGATGTATAAAAGAAAGGATATGTTACTCAATAATGACCCAACCCCTATTATAACAACCCACTATTCTCACTAATTGGTTTATGAGTAAGGGTATAATGTAAGCCCGTACTGGAATGTAGAAATTGATTGCATGCTTTAGTAACGCTTCGTCTTTGAAGATGGAAACTTTGTTTCCGAAACATATGTCAGACGACAAAAAACTGTAGTGGACAAGAGTGTAGTTACTTTTATAGTGTTCTAGGTCATTGAATTATAATACAGGATAATTCTTTCAAAGGGACAATTAGCATTATTTGGGAAAGTAAAAATGATACGCTCACAACCTGTCAACTTTTATTTGAAACATTTTTTTTCTAAAGTACGTAGTTTTTGAGATTCTTACTGTCTCATGTTGAGTGCCACACCTAAATAATTTTTGCATGTGATCCAAAAAATACCCCATCCTTCGAATTTTATCCAAATATATCGGAATCTTCAAAAGTTATGACAAAACGAAAAATATTTGAAAAATTGAATTTAAATTTGGCTTGGTTATGAATGAAGCGTTTGCGGACTGTTCATAGCACATTTTATCGACTGTTCAAGTAATTCTACAAAACAGTGGACCATCCTGTACGGTGTCATTTCATAAAACTGTATGTGTAAAACATATTTCTTATTTCCAGGTCCTAGATATACATAATAATCGAATAGGAAATATTGATAATCCAGTTTTGGATTTTATGAACTCAACATCTCTGAGGAAAATATCACTACGTGAAAATCCCTGGAAATGCGATTGCTCTGCAGCTAACTTGACTTACTATTTGAGACAGCATGTTCATCAGGTAAACAAAAAAATTCACACTCTACGCTAAAAAAAAATATTTTTGTTGTTGTTGGAGAATGGACAATGGAACATACGCGCAAAAGCTCCTGAATTCACGTCAGTGCTTGAACCAATTTTATTTTTCGTAATTTTTTGAAATTTTCTAGGGGTACGGTTCTTACAAAAATTTTTTTTCGTAATTTTTTTCAAATTTTCTAGTGTACGGTTCTTACAAAATTTTTAATGCGTCTTTATGTTGATTTTTTACTACTAGTTACCAAGCGTCAATTTGATCGAATCTTTATTTTTCGAGTTATCGAGGAAATAATATTCCAGGTGGGTATAACTCGGAAACCGTTAAACCGATTAGGCCCAAAAACGAACTTAACCGGTGACACCGAAATAACTTTCTCTTTCTCTTTCGGTGTTAACGACTTAACTCTCCCATTCGGATTCGCAACCCACCCTGAAGATTGCAAGTCCCTATCTTCTTTCGTTCGAAAGTTATCGAGGCAACGGTCACCCATCTACTGAACTCACACAAGGCTGCTCGAATCTACAACAATATTTAACCGATCGTGTTAAAACTTGAAAATTGGCAGTAGAGTTAGGTTCTAAAGGCTCTTGCAAAATTTCGGCAATTTCAGACGAATGGTTACTGATAAATATAGATTTTTTTTTTAATTTTCAAAGATTTCTCTAATTTTTTTCACAAATACTATCCTCACGAAATTTTGCAAAAATTTTCGCGCTGGCATTCTACAACTACTAACCATGTTTCAATTCAATCGGTTTAATATTTTTCGAGTTAATGAGGAGAAAAAAACAACCAAATTTCAGATGGCTATAACTCTAAAACCGTTTGGCCGATTATGCTTATAATCAAACTCAAATGTCGCGTTCAGATGCACAACCTAACCTGAAAACTTCAAGACGCTATATATTTCCGTTCTCAGGTTATCGTGATAACAAAAATATTTTTTAATAATTTTCTGGCAATACGATTCTCACAAAATTTCACAAACGTACTAAGGTTCATATTCTACAACCACTCACCAAGTTTCAATTCGATCGGATTTATATTGGTTGAAAACAACATTATTACTCGGAAACCATTGGGTCCATTATGTCCATTACGAACTTGTCCGTCGTATTGGGATGCGCCACCTACCCTGAAAATTTCAAGTCGCTAGCTCTTTCCGTTCTCAAGTTGTCGTGGCAACGGCCGGACAGAATCAAATTTGACCTCGAATTCTTCATTGGGGAGTCGAACCAAATCGTTTGAGACCATTTTCGTAAAAAAATTCGAAAGTTACAGACATTTGGGCAAAATGATAACGCGATGTTCCCCAGAACATACGCGCAAAAACACATTAATCAATTGAAAATTGTTCTGAATCATTTAAATGTTCTGGATTGATTGGAATCACTTTAACACATGTTAAATAGTAAGATTCACAAATGAATGTGTTCAATGGTACAATGAAGGACACACTTACTGAATGTGAGGTATATGAGAGGGTATGCATTCTACTTCAACAATATTCATTTTGAACCATATTCGTAGGGATAGCAGACACATATGGAAATTCCGTACACATCGTAAAATTCAACGCTGTGACTAGAGTCCCGACTCGGGATCCGTGTCCAGTCCCGAATGACGTCATTGAATTAGGGACTGATATTCGGTACCTACATCTAGTCTCGAATAACGACATCAAATGACGTCATTAAAAGTCTTGTCGGGACTTGTGGTTCATCCCGTCTCGGGACCCGCATACAGTTCCGAAATTATACGAAGAATTATACCTCCATTAGGCAAAAACGTGATATTATTTAATTCAAATGAATGTTACAATATTATATTTTGAAAAATTTTATTTCAAAGTCACTAATGTTGTTTACAGAAAATAAAGTAATTTGTATCCTGAATTTAAACATTCTAACGTGTGCATTTTAAACAGTACCACTGCCTCTTTGGATTTTTCTTAACTTTTATGCATTTCAAATGGAAATAATCAAGTCAGGTTATACATTTTATTGAGGCGATACGAGAATCTAACATTGTGTCGCATATTATACCGCACATTACGCATAGTTATTTATAAGCATCCTTTTCGGACAATATTTATCGACCAATACCAAAATTCTAAAAATGTTAGCCAAACTTAACCGGATGGAATTTGCCAAGATGAAAATGATAATGAAAATATGTCCAGTTATGTGGATATTGGGTCCATAAAAATGCTTGACATTATCAAAAAAAATTGGTTCAAGCACTGACGTGTTCTCTTGTCCATTCTCCTGTTTTGCACTCTTAATCGAATTTACCATGGTGAATTGTCCGATATTTCCGATTATGCCCATTAACGAACTTGTCCGTCGTGTTAGGATGCGCCACCTATCCGAAAATTTTCAAGTCACTAGGTCTTTCCGTTCTCAAGTTATCGTGGCAACGGCCGGATGGCCGGACAGAATCAAATTTGACCTCGAAGTCATCCCAGCATTATAATTTCGGGACCGTAGGCGGGTCCCGAGGCGGGCCTGACTACCAGTCCCGACAAGACTTCTAATGACGTCATTCGATGTCGTTATTCGGGACTGGACATGGATCCCGGTAAGAACATCAAACAGATTTGATGTTCTTCAAAATGAAGACGATAATGATGACATGCTCATGTCAACAGAGTCTGTTATCGTGAATGACAATACCCCTGCTACCGACAGCAATCCCAGAGTTTCCTATTCGAGAAGGAACTCTAGGAATTCAAATTTGATTAACTTCCCTCCACTTCCGGTCAGTCAGACCACTGTTACCCCCAAAAAGATCCCGGTGAAGAGAATTCCACCAATCAAAATTTTAAACAAAGCGTCATTCCCCGCCATTGCCAGTTTAGCAAAGAACGACGATATTAAAATCAAATACGCCACGGAAAACAGCAACGCGCTGCACATCCACGTAGAGACAGAAGCCGATCACCGTAAACTGACGAAAGGCCTTGAAAGGCACGGACAACAGTTTTATACTTACACTCGTGATGACGAGAAAGTATTAAGGGTAGTCATTCGCGGAATCCCGTCGCACGAGACGGAAGAATCCGTATTCCAACAACTCACCGACCAGGGATTCAAAGTAATCCAAGTAACCCAACTCTATAAACGGGAAGCAGGTGTCAAACATGTGTTTCCGCTCATGCTGGTCAAGCTGCCGAAAACGGACGACAGCAAAGACATCTTCAAAATGAATTATTTAGGATTCTTCAAAATCAGAGTAGAGCCGCAGAGGTCAACGAAGAGACACCTTCAGTGTCACCGTTGCCAAAATTATGGCCATACTCAATCGACTTGCCACATCCTCCCGCGATGTGTTAAATGCGGCGAAGGACACTGGTCCAATGAATGCGCGAAACCCACAAATACCCCAGCAGTGTGCGCCAACTGCAAGCTTGCTCACCCCGCTAATTATCGTGGGTGCAAATATTATCCGGGAAATACCCCCAAAACATCGACCCAAAGTCAACCGAAAAGAATTATTCGGGAAAGCAGAGTTGTTGAAGGTAAATCTTACCTCTCAGCAGCAAAACAATCCGCGAAACCAACGCCGGAAAAGAGTACGAAAACAAATACAAGTCCTAATCAAGTCGCAGAGATGTTGGCACAAATGACAGTGCTGATGACCAAGATAGCCAGTCGTCTTGGATAAATCAAAACCGCGATCATTAAAGATACTTACGTGGAACGCGAATTCCATCAGGAACAAAATTCTAGAGCTTGGGGATTATTTATCCGAAGAAAATATCGACGTGGCGTTACTGAGCGAAACAAAGCTCGACCCCCAAGTTCATTTAGCTTTACCGAACTTCGCGATATACCGGAGTGATCGAACAAATCAAGGAGGCGGAGTAGCCGTACTCGTTAAGAACTCCATAGCGCACCAGCGGATTAATAATTTCAATACGGAAAACTTAGAAAACGCCGCGGTTAACATATATATGGCTGGCAACAGAACAATAACTGTCATAGCCGCATATAACGCGCCTAGAAAAACACTTTTAACTTCCGACTTGGACGAAATGTTCCCTTCGCCCAACGAAATAATTTTAGGCGGTGACTTGAACGCTAAACACAGCATCTGGAACTCCAGAGTAACTACTACGCGCGGCAGAACATTAGCGGCTCACGCGGAATCAACCCACCACCATAGACACCGAGGCGGTACTGAGCTCCAATCATAATCCAGTTATTCTTACACTGGATCACTGGAACTCAATACCTCAACAACAGGAAGAAAGAAGAATCGACTGGAGAAAATTCACCGAAATACTGAAGAATACCGAGAGAGTTCCACCGGATCTACGAACTACCACCGACATCGAACTAGAAGTAAACAAAGTGACCAAGGAAATTCAAAATTCACTAGGAAAAGCCACGAAAACAATCAAGAAGTGTGCCAAAGACGTCAACAAACTACCCCCTGAATTGAAAGCTCTAATCAGGAACAAAAATAGAGCACGAAGAATAGCACAACGAACACTTTATCCCGAAGATAAGAGAGAGGCCAACAGACTAGCAAACTTAGTCAAAGAAGAAATAAAGAAGTACAGGAACGAGAAATGGCAAGTGCTACTTGAAAGCATCAACGAAGACTGCGAAGAACAAGACGCCCACTATAAACCAATGTGGCGATTAAATCGAATCCTGAAGAAAAGGTGCAACAGATCACGGCCTTTACACGGGGTAAATGGCATAGTATACGCCGACGAAGAACGCATTTGCTGAGACGCTAGAGCTGCAATTTGCACCGCATCGCACCCCAGACGACGACATCGATTTCGAAGAGGAAGTGGAAAGAACAGCAGCACGAATACTGCAAACAGATACAGATGAACGAATAAGACCTACAACAATCGACGAGGTGAAAGAAGAAATCAAACACCTTAAAAAGAAGAGTGCACCCGGTGAAGATGGAATAAACAACACTCAACTACGACACCTTCCGATGGAATACCTGGAATTCATCGTGAACATCTGCAACGGCATATTAAGACTGTTATACTTCCCTGAAGCCTGGAAGAATGCCACAGTGATCATGATCCCGAAGCAAGGAGAGGACCAACTATACCCGCAGAACCACCGACCGATAAGCTTGCTATGCACACTAGGAAAACTGGTAGAGAAATTGATACTACGACGATTAGAAGATGAACTGGAAGAGAAGAAAGTGATCCCACCAGAACAATATGGATTCAGAGCTGGACACTCAACAGAACTCCAGACACTAAGACTGACGGAAAACATAATCCACAACATAAACAGAAAACACGTGAACGTGGCAGCATTCCTAGATGTCTCGAAAGCATTCGACAAGATGTGGCATGAAGGATTGATATTCAAGATGAAAGAAGCCAATATAAGCCTACCAATCATAAAGATAATTGGAAAATACCTGAAGAACCGATCGTTCCAAGTGAAAATTGGAAGGAATAGATCCCGAAAAACTCCCATAACAGGAGGAGTTCCACAAGGAGGAGTACTATCTTCGAAGTTGTATAATTTATACACCGCAGATATACCGAATGGACTCCCCAACGACACAAAAGTGTTCACATACGCAGATGACACCGCAATCCTGGCACACTCAAGGAACTTGAACCTAGGAACCCGATATGCACAGACCGCAATTGACATCATCCTGGAATGGATGGAGAAATGGAAAATAAAAGTGAATGCAGGAAAGACACAGGCTATTGTATTCAGCAAGAAAAGAACATTACCCACAGAAGAAATAGAGATAGACGGAGAAACGATTCCCTGGAAAGCCAAAATCAAATACCTGGGTGTAATATTTGATAGAAAAATCACGTGGAAAGACCACATCGATTATATTATGCAGAAAGTTGCTGTGAGAAAAATAGAACTGTATCCGCTAATTGCTAGAAACAATAAGCTCAGTATAAGCAACAAGTTACGCTTATACAAGTCAATAATTGTACCACGCATGTTGTACTGTTCAACTGCATGGGGACAGACAGCAAAAAGCCAGATGAAGAAACTGGAAACAGCCCAGAACAAACTCCTGAGACAGATAACTGATGCGCCCTGGTTCATCAGGAATAGAAACATCCGGCAAGACCTAGAGGTGAGCACGATAGAAGAACAGATACGACAGAGGAACAAGAGGATCCTGGAAAACACAGAACGCCACACGAACCCAACACTTAGAGAAGCTTTGGACTATGACCCAGAAGAACCCACAAAGATCAAACGGCCAAAATTGGCACTATTACCTGTCGGAGGACAATGAAGAAACCGACATCTAACGAAGTGAAGAGGTAAAACTTCAACAACACATTCAAGAAGGAAATAAAAAATAGAGACAACATGAGTAAAAGTATTGAATACTAACTCAAAACACCCATCGACGCCCTGATGGAGACAGGAGTTTTAGTGAGGTAAACATCTTCAGGAGAAGATGGACTCCCACACTGTTCCGTTCAAGGTTCGCCTATAAAAGGTTTCTCCTGTTTAAAAAAAAAAAAAAAAAAAAAAAAAAAATGGATCCCGAGTCGGGACTCTAGTCACAGCGAAATTCGCATTTATAGACACTTCTGAACACTTGTGCGAATGTTAATCAATTATTATTCTTTTTATATCAGTGTTAATTTACTTCATTGTTTGCTGTTTGGTTCATTATAGCCCTTTTTGCGCGTATGTTCTCGGGAAAATCGCGTTATCCTTTTGCCCAATTTGGTTCGACTCCCCGATGAATAATTCGAGGTCAAATTTGATTCTGTCCGGCCGGCAGTCCGGCCGTTGCCACGATAACTTGAGAACGGAAAGATCTAGCAACTTCAAATTTTCTTGGTAGGTGGCGCATCCCAATACGACGGACAAGTTCGGTAATGGGCATAATCGGCCCAATGGTTTCCGAGTAATAATTTTGTTTTCAACCAATATAAATCCGATTGAATTGAAACTTGGTGAGTAGTAGTAGAATATAAACTTAAGCACGTTTGTGGAATTTTGTGAGTATAGTATCGCTAGAAAATTTTAAATAAATTACAAAAAAATATTTTTAACGTCACGATAACCTGAGAAAGGAAAGATATACCGATTTGAAATTTTCAGGTTAGGTTGTGCATCTGAATGTGACATTTGAGTTTGTCTATAAGCATAATCCGCCCAACGGTTTTGGAGTTAGACTCATCTGAAAATTGGTTGTTTTTGCGCGTATGTTCTGGGGAACATCGCGTTATAGTTTTGCCCAAATGTCTGTAACTTTCGAATTTTTTGACGAAAATGGTCTCAAACGATTAAGTTCGACTCCCCAATGAAGAATTCGAGGTCAAATTTGATTCTGTCCGTCCGGCCGTCCGGCCGTCCGGCCGTTGCCACGATAACTTGAGAACGAGAAGAGCTAGCAACTTGAAATTTTCAGGGTAGGTGGCGCATCTCAATACGACGGACAAGTTCGTTAATGGGCATAATCGGCCCAGTGGTTTCCGAGTAATAATTTTGTTTTCAACCAATATAAATCCGATCGAATTGAAACTTGGTGGGTAGTTGTAGAATATGATCTTAAGCACGTTTGTGGAATTTTGTGCGAATCGTATGGCTAGAAAATTTTTAAAAAATTATTAAAAAATATTTTTGTTGTCACGATAACTTGAGAACGGAATGAGATAGCGGCTTGAAATTTTCAGGTTAGGATGAACACCAAAACGCGACATTTCAGTTTGTTTATGAGCATAATCGGCCAAACGGTTTCAGAGTCATAGCCATCTGAAATTTTCTGAAATTTCGTGGTTTTTGTTCCTCATTAACTCAAAAAGTACTGAACCGATTGAATTCAAACATGGTTATTAGTTGTAGAATGCCAACGCGGCAATGGTTGCAAAATTTGGTGAGGATAGCATTTGTAGAAAATTTTTAATAAATCATTGAAAATAAAAAAAAAAATTCTATATATCAGTAACTATTCGTTTGAAATTGCTGAAATTTTGCAAGAGCCTTCATAACCTAACTCTACTGCCAAGTTTCAAGTTTTAATACGATCGGTTAAATATTGTTGGAGATTCGAGCATTCTTGTGCGAGTTCAGTAGATGGGTGACCGTTGCCTCGATAACTTTCGAACGAAAGGAGATAGGGACTTGCAATTTTCAGGGTAGGTTGCGTATCCGAAAGAGAGTGTTGAGTTCGTTTTTGGGCATAATCGGTCTAACGGTTTCCGAGTTATACCCACCTGGAATATTATTTCCTTGATAACTCAAAAAATAAATATTCGATCGAATTGGTGCTTGGTAACTAGTAGTAGAAAATCAACATAAAGACGTGTTTAAAATTTTGTAAGAATCGTATCCCTAGAAAATTTGAAAAAAATGACGAAAAAAAAATTTCAAGAACCGTACCCCTAGAAAATTTTTAAAAAGTCACGAAAAAAAAATTGGTTCAAGCACTGACGTGAAGTCAGAAGCTTTTGCGCGTATGTTCTATTGTCCATACTTCTGTATTGGACACCCTTAATCGAATTTACCATGGTAAATTATGTTGTCCATTCTCCTGTATTGGACACTTAATTCGAATTTACCATGGTAAATTCGAATTGAGAGTGTCCAATACAGGAGAATGGACAACATAATTTACCATGGTAAATTCGATTAAGGGTGTCCAATACAGAAGTATGGACAATAGAACATACGCGCAAAAGCTTCTGACTTCACGTCAGTGCTTGAACCAATTTTTTATTATTTATTTCCTCAATAAATCGAAAAATATAGAACCGATCCAACTCAAACATGGTTATTAGTTGTAGAATGCCAACGCGAAAGTTCTTACGAGAAGATCGTATCACTAGAATATTTTAAAAAAATATTTGAAAAACATTGAAAAAATTTAATATATCAGAAACTATTCAACCGACATAGCTGAAATTTTGCGAGAGCCTTCAGAGCCTAACTCTACGATCAAATTCCAAGTTTGAACCCGATCGGATCTATATTGTTGGAGATCCGAGCAGCCTTGTGTGTGTTCAGTAGCTGGATAGGTGACCGCCGCCTTGATAAGTCTCGAACGAAAGGAGATAGGAACTTGCAATTTTCAGGGTAGGTTGCGCATCTGAATAGGAGAGTTAAGTTCGCTGTTGGCCACATTCGGACCAACGGTTTCGGAGTTATATCCATCTGGAATATTATTTCCTCGATAACCCAGAAAATATAGACTCGATCGAATTGAAGCATACTAACAAGTCATAGAATATCGACATAAAAACGTGTGTAAAATTTTGTGAGAAACGTACCGCCAGAAAATTTCAAAAAAATTACGAAAAAAAAAATTGGTTCAAGCACTGACGTGATATCAGGAGCTTTTGCGCGTATGTTCTATTGTCCATTTTCCTGTATTGGACACTCTCGAATTTACCTTCACGTCAGTACTTGAACTAATTTTTGGAGATATCGAGGAAATAATAATCCAGGTTGGTATAATTCCGAAACCAATGGACCGATTATGCCCAAAAACGAATTTAACTCTCCCATTCGAGGCATCCAGCTACTGAACTCACACAAGGCTGCTCGGATCTCCAACAATATAGATCAGATCGTATTCAAACTTGAACCTTTGCAGTAGAGATAGGTTCTGAAGGCTCTCGCAAAATTTCAGCGATGTCGGATGAATTATTTCTGATATATAGAATTTTTTTCAATGATTTTTTGAAAATTTTTTTAGGCAAATATCCTCACGAAATTTCGCGAGAGTTTTCGCATTGGCATTCTACAACTGATAACCATGTTTGAATTGGATCAGTTTTGTATTTTTCGAGATATTGAGGAAATAACAACCAAATTTCAGAAGGTTATAACTCCAAAGCCGTTTGGCCGATTATGCCTCTAAACAAACTCAAACGTCGCATTCAGATGCACAAATTAACCTGAAAATTTCAAGTCGCTATCTCTTTCCGTTCTCAGGTTATCGTGACATAATATATATTGTTCAATATTTTTTTTTCATTTTCTAGAGATACAATTCTCACAAAATTCCACAAACGTCCTTTGGTTTGTATTCTACAACTACTCACGAAGTTTCAATTCGATCGGATTTGTATTGTTTGAAAACAAAATTATTACTCGGAAACCATTGGGCCGATTATGCCCATTAACGAACTTTTCCGTCGTATTGGGATGCACCACCTACCCTTAAAATTTCAAGTTGTTATCTCTTTCCGTTCTCAAGTTATCGTGGCAACGGACGGCCGGACAGAATCAAATTTGACATCGAATTCTTCAACAGGGAGTCGAACCCAATCGTTTGAGACCATTTTCGGCAAAAAAATTAGAAGAAAATTACAGACATTTGGGCAAAATGATAATGCGATGTTCCCCAGAACATACGCGCCAAAATTGGGAAAGCTCTGTGGCCAGGGGCTTTGGCACTCTTGTCAAACTACTAGCGAGTAAATATTCAAACTTTGACAAATAATATCTGAAGTATTGGTTTCTCATAGTGGGTTTCACGTAGCTTAAATTAGCTCAATTGTGGATTTAATTCGGTGGTTGCATCAAAAATTAACTGGAAATACATAGAACATACATAGAATCACACTGACTTGGCAATTAGGAGCTGATAAATCATTGTGGAACTCACTGTAAGAGTTGGAAATTATATCAATGGATTCTTATGACAGAACTGCATTATAAATTTGAGTTAATAAGTTATTGTTCAGTTATTACCAATTTTACCCACCTCGTGCAACCGTAAGAACCTAGCAATAATAGTTAAATTCCTCATATTGGATCGCAAATCACAGACTAACTTTGTACTGGACAATCTTCAGTGATGATAGCTCATTCCGTTCGACAGTTATGGTGTTAACGGACGGACGGCCGGAAGAATCGAATTCGGTGAGTCGAATCAAATCGTTTAAGACCATTTTCAGTCAAAATGAAAATTACAGACATTTGGGTAAATTGATAACCACTCTGTCGCGAGGAACAAGAGCGTCAAAAAAACACTTAGTTCAGTCAAATTTATCTCTTTGATCACCGAATAAGTCACGCAAGCTAGAAAATCTTGGTTTGATCAGTCTTTGCCAAAATTGCAATGAAATGAAGGATCTGAAGCAACGGAATATCATTTTGGAGAAGGAAAGTGGCTGATTCACAATTCGTTATTGGCGCTCTTTTTCCTCGGCACAGAGTGCTTATCAATTTGCCCAAATGTCTATTTTTTCGAATAAATGGTCTTAAACGATTTAGTTCGACTCACTGATCAAGAATCCGTGGTCGAAATCGATTCTGTCCGGCCGGCCGTCCCACCGTTGCCACGATAACTTGAGAACGGAAAGAGCTAGTGACTTGAAATTTTCAGGGTAGGTGGCGCATCCCAATACGACAGACAAGTTCGTTAATGGGCATAATCGGCCCAATGGTTTCCGAGTAATAATTTTGTTTTCAACTAATATGAATCCGATCGAATTGAAACTTGGTGAATAGTTGAAGAATATAAACCTAAGTACGTTCGTGGAATTGTGTGAGAATCGTATCGCTAGAAAATAATTTTAAAAAAATTTTTAAAAAATATTTTTTAATACGCGACAAGCTGAGAAAAAATTCTTAATCTCTGCTTGGCACCGTCATACAGGGTGATCAATAAACATTCCCTTCAATAAATGTTGAACCTATAGGTAAAATTATTCCAAATTTTATAGTTTTGTCACCCTTTACAACTGCCTCTCTTAATTTTTTCTCAAATTAGAAAAACAGAACAGGACTAAAAAAATGTTAGTCTTCCTATATTTCCGGTGATATCGAATCAGCCTGTGCGTGAACATTATGATTTTTATGACTGAAAAAGAATACTTGTGTGTGAGTAGAGAGTTCAGATTAAGATATTTAATCATAAAAAAGTCATAAATGAATCGAAGTTATTTGAGGAAACTTTCAATCAACAAACTGGATAATGAATAGAACAAAAAAAGCAAATAAATTGAAAATATTCAAACTCAAAAACAAATCAACTGGAAAAATTTTCAGTTCAGGAATTGTTCAAAATGGTATCCCTCGATTTCAATACATTTTAGAGCACGTTGATATAGTTGCTTCACAGCTTTTGCTATCGGTTGTGATTTAATAATATCTCAAGCATCAATAATTCTTTGTAACATTTGCTCCCTACTGTGTACAAAAATTAATCCGACGGTGTCAGATCAGGGGATCGAGGATGCCAAGCCACATGTCCAGCTCGACCAATCCATCTGTTTTCAAAAGTGTTAGTTAAATATTCGCGCACTTCTCTTGAATAGTGCGTAGGAGTTCCATGATGTTGCAATCACAATGTTTCCATTGGAATGGTTTCTAACAAATCAGCCAAAGTATGTTCCAATGGAACATACTTTGCTTGACTTTTTTTGGCGCTCTAGTTCCTCGGAACTGAGTGCTTATCAATTTGCCCAAATGTCTGTAATTTTCGAATATTTCGATGAAAATGGTCTTAAACGATTTGGTTCGACTCACTGATCAAGAATCCGTGGTCGAAATTCATTCTGTCCGGCCGGCCGTAGGCACGATAACTCTCGAACGGAATGAGCTAGAGATTTGAAATTTTCAGAGTAGGTTTGGGGGATAAATATCTCGGCTAAGTTCGTTATTGGGCAAAATCGGACAAATGGTTTCGGAGTAACAAAAAAAAAATTTTTTTTTTACGAAACAAATTCCAAATTAAATTTTTTTTTTAATAAAAAGTTTTATCATGAGAATCCAATCATATCATTTTTAACTCTAACAAGCTAATACTTTCGGAGATATGATTTTTCAAAATTTCAATAATAAATCGTATTTCAACGTTGTCACAGAATAATATTATTCTATGTATGAATATGAATTGTCATAATGTCAAATGATGTTCAATTGAAGAATTGTGAGCGAAGTGAGAAAAATCTCAGATATGATTTTTCAAAATTTCAATAATAAATCGTATTTCAACGTTGTCACAGAATGATATTATTCTATGTATGAATATGAATTGTCATAATGTCAAATGATGTTCCTGAGAATTGTGAGCGAAGTGAGTTAAATCTCAGTTGTTTGCTCCGATATTAGTTTTTCTCAGAAAATTCTTACATTTCGGAACTGAACATGAAGTAAGAGATCTGAGAGTAGTGAGACTGCTTTTTTATTATTTGATATCTTAATCTGAACTTTCTACTAAAACACTACCATTCTTTTTGAGTCATAAAAATCATAATGTTCACGCACGGGCTGTTC
This sequence comes from Halyzia sedecimguttata, assembly GCA_937662695.2. NCBI lineage: Eukaryota > Metazoa > Arthropoda > Insecta > Coleoptera > Coccinellidae > Halyzia > Halyzia sedecimguttata. The sequence goes on along the minus strand of OW569418.2, from coordinate 1,212,194 downwards.
CGATATCACCGGAAATATAGGAAGCCTAAAATATTGCTAGACCGGTTCTGTTTGTCCAATTTGAGGAAAATTCAAAGACGGCAGTCGTAAAGGGTGACAAAACTATAAAATTTGAAATAATTTTACCTATAAATTCAAGATTCATTAAAGGGAATGTTAATTAATCACCGTGTATGACGGTACCAAGCAGAGATTTAGACATTTTATTATGAATTAATTCTTTATGGTCACGATAACGAAAAAAAATTATAATGTTCATGTACAGGGTGATCCAATATTCACGAAAATAGGAAAAGTCTAAAATTTTCCCAGTCCGGATCTGATTTATGCGATTTCAGAAATATCGAAGGAAGGTGATAGAAAAGGCTGACAAAACTTCAAAATTTGAAATCATTCGGTCGCTTAGTTCAAGAGTTATTGAAGTGTGAAATCTCAATCATAAGATGAACATCACCCTGTATATGCCAAACGAAGGCACTTAGGCGATTAAAACCTCTTGATACAAGTCGAGCCTGATGACATTAATTCATGGTATCCGTTTGTTGCATTCTTCCCGGGACACTCTGCATATCAAAAACTATCCATCCAATATCGCTGAAATTTTGCAAGAGCCTATAGAATCTAACCCGCCTTCCAAGTTCCAAGTTTGAACACGATTGGATATATATTGTTGGAGATTCGAGCAGCCTTGTGTGAGTTCAGTAGATGGATGGGTGACAATTGCCTCGATAACTTTCGAAAGAAAGGGGGTAGGGAATTTTCAGGGTATGTTGCGTATCCGAATGGGAGAGTTAAGTTCGTTTACGGGCATAATCGGTCCAACGGTTCTGGAGTTATACACACCTGGAATATTATTTCCTCGAAAAATTAAAAAATATAAACTCGATGGAATTGAAGCTTGGTAACTAGTTGTAGAATATCGATATAAAGACGTGTTTGAAATGTTGTAAGAACCGTACCCCAAGAAAATTTCACAAAAATTACGAAAACAAATTTTCATAAGAACTGTAATCCAAGAAAATTTCAAAATAATTGCGAAAAAAAACTTGGTTGAAACACTGACGTGAAGTCAGGAGCTTTTGCGCGTATGTTCTATTGTCCATTCTCCTGTATTGGACACCCTTAATCGAATTTACCATGGTAAATTATGTTGTCCATTCTCCTGTATTGGACACTCTTAATTCGAATTTACCATGGTAAATTCGATTAAGAGTGTCCAATACAGGAGAATGGACAATAGAACATACGCGCAAAAGCTGCTGACTTCACGTCAGTGCTTGAACCATTTTTTTTTCATTTCTATTGAAATAATAGCTCCGACGAAGAGGTAATTGAACGAATTTTGATTGTTTTTTCTTGCAATTACGTGAAACGTGAATATTTTCGTATATTATTATATATTAAAATAACTGCTATACAGATAGTTTTTGGGTGAATTGTCAACTCGTAGTTTCTCACAACCGTACGATTAAACTGATTTGTTTCATAGAAATTACTATCGGAATACACTAAAATAAACCACTGCTATACAGGGTGTTTTTCACCTCATGGCACAATTGTAAGATTGAACTGATTTGTGTCCTTACGCCACCACAAACAAAGCACTCTTTATTTTCGAACCAACAGTGAATGTATGTATATGAATGGTACCTTACACCACCGCAGACAGAGCACTGTTCATTTTCGAACCAACAGTGAATATATGTATTTATTCGAGTCGAACCTAATCGTTTGAGACCATTTTCAGCCAAAAAGCGGACCAGTTTTTTTAGGACGTTTGTTTTTAAATTAAGATTCATATTCTTGGAAATATTATTTTTTTTCCTGGAGCTAGGCAGCTTTGGGCAAGTAGTTTAGTACTTCGATGAGTGACCACTCTGGCTAAAAATTTAAACAATCGTGCCAATAAAGCTCCTGGCCATAGTACTGATTCCCGTAAAATAACTACGAAGCTGATATTTCAGATCACACAAAAATTTCAAAGAATTCTAGCAGCTAGTTTCCGAGATATTTATTTAGCTTTTCTCAAAAATAAAATTTTCCGAATTTCATAAAACGTTGCATGAACTTTGGTATCACTTCACATCTGAATGCTCATTTCCAACATCGGATCTATCTACCTACTGTTTTGGAATACCGCTTGAGATCATTAATCGATACTACATAAACATGTTGACCGTTGATGGAGGTGCATATTTTTCATTGAAATCATCATAATTTACAGTGTCGTGCATGTGGACATTGACTTTCATATTTTTACTGAATAAATGTACCTCAATGATTTTTTTAATTAACTTATACCACCATTCGCTCGATTTTAATCGGGAAACGATCCCGCAGAGTTCAGACAATATCTTCCTATGGCCATGAACGCTGTTCAGCGTTTTCCAAAAATAATAATGAAAAATGGCTATACCGTAGTTAATAAATCAAATCGAGCGAATGGTGGCATATGATTTCAAGCATCAAATTTTCACTGGTGGGGAAAGGCTGAACTCCTTGTTTTGTCTCATAGGTTGCTTAAGCGTTTATATATAACCGCTCAAGCCGGCTGTGAGAGGCTCAACACGGTTTAGTTTAGTTGAATTTATTGGGAAGCTACAGAGTACTGCTGAAGACCAAGAAGCCAGAAACGCGTCTGCTCTTGCTTGAAATATATGCATAAGTATATTAATTAAACGAAGCCATTATGTCGACCCTATTAGCAGGAACGCTGTGGACTTGTTGATTTATTAACAACGGTATATCGTCATTTTTCATTATTATTATTAAAATCCACTGTTTGAGAATTTTGTTGAATGCTCTCGACTCCTCCTATAAATCTTGTCATTTCATTTATATGGTGTTTGAACTAATTGAGAATCGTTGACGTTTTTCATAGAAAACGATACACATTGGTTGCGACCATAAAGATCAGTGTACAGTTGACAAATTTATTGGGGTTTCAACCACCTAGAAAAAGAAAAGATTGTTTATATTTTCAAGTGCCTTTAAGTTTACAATGCTCTAAGGGCCATGTGGTTATAACGGTTTCTCAGAGATTACGGTTCGAAATATCACTTTCAGTCCTAGCTTTCTATTTGACTGATTAATTTCCAAATTTCTTCACTTCGAACTGATGTGAATTTGACAAATAGAAGGACTTTTTCAAATCAAGGTTATGTTAAAGTGCTTCCACAAGATGCAACATCAGTTGGAAGTGATCCACATCAGTTCAAATTCACAACATTGTCAAATAGAACGCAGATCCACTGATTTCGCATCACTTTGGAAGTAATACAGCGTCAAATAGAAAGCTACTAATATGATTCTTTATTTTAGTTCAAACAGCCAATAACAAAGCAGTTTTTTCAGATTGGGCGTTATTCATTTGGAATTCCCAATTGAAGTTAGTTTTTTTCCTCTAAAAGTGAGGAACTTGAATATATGATTTTTGGCGCTCTTGTTCCTTGGAACAGAGTGCTTATCAATTTGACCAAATGTCTGTAATTTTCGAATTTTTGGCTGATTATTGTATCAAACGATTTGGTTCGACTCACTGACCAAGAAACCGTGGTCAAAATCGAATCTGTCCGGCCGTCCGTTAACATGATAACTCTCGGACGAAAGGAGTTAGAGGATTGAAATTTGCATTGTAGATTTGGAGCGTAAATATCTCGAACGAGTTCGCTAACGGGCAACATCCATCAAGCGGTTTCGGAGTTATGGCCGTTTTTAGTGAAAACATTTTTTATGAGTATTTCCGAAACCGATCACTCAATCTATCTAAATTTTAGCATCAAATTGTAGAATCCTGACCTTTAAACGCATGTGAAGTTTTGTATTGATCGGGTTACCGTAAAGTGTCAAAAATAAAATTTTAAAATTTTCAAATTTTGTTTCTACAATAACTCTCGAACGGAATGAGCTAGGCAGTTGAAATTTTCAGAGTAGGTTAGGGAGATAAATATCTCAGTTAATTTCGCTATTGGGCAAAATAGGCCAGATGGTTTCGGAGTAACGAAAAAAAAATTTTACTTAGCAAATGATGATATTGAGATTAGACACTATTAAGATTTTCATATTACAGTTATTTCAAACACTTATAACTTCATCAAATATTCATCAACTTTAAGTCGAATCAATTTATTCATAATAATAATGAAAAATGGCGATACCGTTGTTCAACAAGTTAAGAGCGTTCCTGCTAATCGGGTCCTTCATGAATGGCTTCGTATAATAATTATACTTATGCATATATTTCACAAATCAAATAGACCCCAGGGGGTTCATTGATCTGCCGAGAAAGCAAGAGCAGACGCGTTTCTGGCTTCTTGGCCTTCATCAGTACCCTGTAGCTTTCCCAACAAATTCAACTAAACTGACCCGGGTTAAGCCTTTCAGAGCCGGCATGGTCGATCATTATAATCGCCCACGCCACCTATGAAACGAAACACGGAAATCAGCCTGTCCCCACCAGTGATTTCACGCTTCAAATATTCACTGGTGGGGAGAGGCTGATTTCCGTGTTTCGTTTCATAGGTGGCGTGGGCGATTATAATGATCGACCATGCCGGCTCTGAAAGGCTTAACCCGGGTCAGTTTAGTTGAATTTGTTGGGAAAGCTACAGGGTACTGATGAAGGCCAAGAAGCCAGAAACGCGTCTGCTCTTGCTTTCTCGGCAGATCAATGAACCCCCTGGGGTCTATTTGATTTGTGAAATATATGCATAAGTATATTTATTATACGAAGCCATTCATGAAGGACCCGATTAGCAGGAACGCTCTTAACTTGTTGATTTTTCAATTTATTCATTTAGAACTTGCTGGTATTCATCAATGATTAGTGAACTAGCAACGATACAAAATACAGTCCATTCCATCGAAAGTGTAAATATATTGTAAATAGATTTTTAACCGAATAGTTTTCAATTCAACCACCCTCAATTTTATCTACACATTTTTTTGGTCTTTGGGACCAAATCATCGAAAATATATACAAATCCACTATTGTTTCAAACCAAGAAACATTCAGACATTATTTGTTGCGCGTATGTTCTGGGGAACATCGCGTTATAGTTTTGCCCAAATGTCTGTAACTTTCGAATTTTTTGACGAAAATGGTCTCAAACGATTAAGTTCGACTCCCCAATGAAGAATTCGAGGTCAAATTTGGTTCTGTCCGTCCGGCCGTCCATCCGGCCGTTGCCACGATAACTTGAAAACGAAAAGAGCTAGCGACTTGAAATTTTCAGGGTATGTGGCGCATCCCAATACGACGGACAAGTTCGTTAATTGGCATAATCGGCCCAGTGGTTTCCGAGTAATAATTTTGTTTTCAACCAATATAAATCCGATCCAATTTAAACTCGGTGGGTAGTTGTAGAATATGAACTTAAGCACGTTTGTGAAATCTTGTGCGAATCGTATGGCTAGAAAATTTTAAAAAAATTATTAAAAAATATTTTTGTTGTCACGATAACTTGAGAACGGAATGAGATAGCGGCTTGAAATTTTCAGGTTAGCGACATTTCAGTTTGTTTATGAGCATAATCGGCCAAACGGTTTTAGAGTTATAGCCATCTGAAATTTTCTGAAATTTGGTGGTTTTTTGTTCCTCATTAACTCGAAAAATACTGAACCGATTGAATTCAAACATGGTTATTAGTTGTAGAATGCCAACGCAAAAATGTTTGCAAAATTTGGTGAGGATAGCAATTGTAGAAAATTTTTAATAAATCATTGAAAATAAAAAAAAAATTCTATATATCAGTAACTAATAGTTTGAAATTGCTGAAATTTTGCAAGAGCCTTCATAACCTAACTCTAATGCCAAGTTTCAAGTTTTAATACGATCGGTTAAATATTGTTGGAGATTCGAGCATTCTTGTGTGAGTTCAGTAGATGGGTGGCCATTGCCTCGATAACTTTCAAACGAAAGGAGATAGGGACTTACAATTTTCAGAGTAGGTTGCGTATCCGAAAGGGAGAGTTGAGTTCGATTTTGGGCATAATCGGCCTAACGGTTTCCGAGCTATACCCACAAGGAATATTATTTCCTTGATAACTCAAAAAAAAAATTGGTTCAAGCACTGACGTGAAGTCAGGAGCTTTTGCGCGTATGTTCTATTGTGCATTCTTCTGTATTGGACACCCTTAATCAAATTTACCATGGTTAATTATGTTGTTCATTCTCTTGTATTGGACAATAGAACATACGCGCAAAAGCTCCTGACTTCACGTCAGTGCTTGAACCAATTTTTTTTGTTATTAATTTAATCATTTTTTTGTTCATTCGTAATAACTTCATTCAAATTTGATACTCGCATAGTTAGGATGAGGTTGTCATCGTTTGCCCTTAACTCCTGAGGATCGCGGATCGGCAAATCTGCAAATTGGTGCGAACTGCGAAGTTATATTTCAATATCTTCAAAATTGCGACCTATAGCGTAAAGGCATAAGTACTGAAACTTTTCATAAATTCTTAATCTAATTCTCCTAAAACTCATTTAGTACTGGAGTTCTTTTCGAGAGAAAAACAAGGAAAATAACCGCGTATACTATCTTGGCAAGGAGTGCTTCTTGGTATGAATGTTGGCTGAATTTCTGACGTGTATTCGCATTCCAAGTGTTTCAGAAAATCTGTAAATGTGAATTGAAACCAAATGTTTCTCATAAGCGTATGTACCGCTTTGAATGAAAGCCGGAATGAAAATTCCTGTTGCAATGCACAGCGAAAATTTTACTGAAACGATTTAAGATTATTTTTGGAAATTATTATTTAGATGGTGAAAATTCAAGGAATAATGAGTGTACGTTGATACAAATAGGGAGGGAGAGTTGGTCAATTTTGAACATGAACGTTTATTAAATGGAATTAGTTATCGGGAGAAATATCCCTAGGACATTGATAATTGACGAGATAATTTTATGACAATCGAAAGCTCGTTCTTTGGTAACATCAGTAAATTATGAGGCATTTGTCAATGTGCGGCTGATATTCGGTGGAAAATTTTTTGACAAAAAAATTTGTTCAAGCACTGAGCACTTAGGTCGATTAAGACTGTCCAATAAAGGAGAATGAAATCTCCTGACTTCGAGCCAGTGCTTGAACCAATTTTGTTTTCGTAATTTCTATGAAAATTTTGAGGGGTGCGGTTCTTACTAAATTTTACACACGTCTTTATGTCGATATTCTACAACTAGTTACCAAGCTTCAATTCAATCGAGTCTATATTGTTTGAGTTATCGAGGAAATAATATTCCAGGTGAGTATAACTCCGAAACCGTTGGACCGATTATGCCCAAAAACGAACTTAACTCTCCCATTCGGATGTGAAACCTACCCTGAAAGTTGCACATCCCTATCTCCGTTCTTTCAAAAGTTATCGAAGCAACGGTCACCCATCCAGCTACTGAACTTATACAAGACACATCGGATCTCCAACAATATAGATCCGATCAAACCGTGTTCCGTGTTCAAACTTGGGAGTTGGCAGTTGACATACTACAACCAATAAACATGTTTGAAATGGATCCGTTTTGTATTTTGGAGGAAATAACAAAAAAAAAATACTAAATTTCAGATAGATATAACTCCCAAACCGTTTGGCCGATTATGCCTACTAACGAAATCAAATGTCGAATTCAGATGCATAACCGAACCTAAAAACTTCAAGTCACTATCTCTTTCCGTTCTCAGGTTATCGTGACACAAATAATATTTTTCAATAATTTTTTTAAAATTTTCAAGTGATACAACTCTCACAAAATTTCACAAATGCCTTTAGGTTCGTATCCTACAACTACTCGCAAAGTTTCGTTCAGCTGTGTATTGGTTGAAAACAAATTTATTACTCGGAAACCATCAGGCCGATTATGCCCATTAACGAACTTGTCCATCATATTGGGACACGCCAGCTACCCTGATAATTTCAAGTCACTATCTCTTTCAGTTCTCAAGATATCTTGGCAACGGGCGCCCGGACAGAATAAAATTTTTCCTCGAATTCTTCATCAGTTAGTCGAACCCAATCGTTCGACCATATTCGTCGAAAAATTTGAAAATTACAGACTTTTGGGCAAAATGATAACGCGATGTTCCCCAGAACATGCGCGCAAAAATTTATTGCTCAACATGTTCATTTGATTCATATTCTCGTTCGTATAGCAAAATTCCATAAATATAGTTGTGATTGCAGATTGTACTTCTAGCAATTTTTTCTTGGATTAGCGCATTTAGGCTTGTTTCACATGCATACGGTTCCATTCGGTTCGTTTCGTTTTCGGTTTCAATTCGATCGCTGGCGACAAGTGTGAAACGGTGCTCCGGTTTAGATTCGGTACCGAATAGAAACCGTACAGCACCGAATACTCCCTCGACACTAATAGGTTTCTATCAGGTTTGGATTCGTGTGTAGGGAATACAGATATATATATATATATTCTTTTGACTGAGAGCTGTATATGTGTTAGCAGAGGTTGGTGTAACGGGGTACCATACAATCCGACGTATGATACAAGAGCTTAGGGAAAAACCTCAGCAAAAAAACCCTGTCTCCCCGTGAGTGTCGTGATTTGTAACTATTGTTCACAAAATTTACTGCAATTTAAAAATATTGATAGGCATTTATTTCTTCAATATGGACTCCTTCGTCAAAAAACGGAGAGGTTTCTCCAAGGTACCCGAAACTCCTGAAAAATGAAAAGACAAGAGGAGAAGAACGAACAAATTATAAATACTACATAACCTTTCAAAAGTCTCCTCTCACAAATATAATTCTCTGTAGGCGCATGGGTTCTCTTGGAGAAGAATCACCTCCGCTAGTTTTCAAAAATATTCCTTCTTGTTCTTAGAAATCCCTTCAATATTTGAATTCGAAAAGGAAAATGTTGCTCGTAAGGCCAGGAGGGTCTCTTTCAAAACCAGGTCTGACAGTCCAAGCGATGATTATTCAGAACTTCAGATGTTCGAAGACCGCTACAGGGCCCTTATTTAGGGCTATCATCTCCCATAGATAGATGTTTTACTTTGTATCGTATAAAATAATGGAAAAATGAGCCGGAAAAATTTACGATGTCATCATGACATCATGTCATTACAGATCAACCGGGGCGTTCACACAAATACGGTTTAGTTTCGGTTTTAACCATAAAGTAATAAATATTTACATATGTTTTCTGTCTCGTTCTGTGGTTTTAACCTCAAATCGAGCAGATATCTTTCCCGAATTGTTCAAATATAGAAATATAAACATACAAATCTTCGGAATATTGTTGCTATCTCAGTATTCATGAGAAAATGATGGTTTACCAAATGTGAATCGACTGATTTCTGCTGTAAATCTAAACCAGTGCTGCGGGATAAAACTTCCGAAAAATATAAAGATCAATTAAAGAAGTAGTATGCATTAAAAGATGTATGTGTTCAATTTTGAATGGCTTTGATGAATCTGACGTCGCGGAAAAATTGGAATTGTGAGCCCGTGTCGGAAGATAACATAAAACCTAATATGAACCGTATATGTGTGAAAGGCCTTCATTCGTTTTCGGTTGAAACCGAAAACGAACCGAACCGAATGGAACCGTATGCATGTGAAACAAGCCTTATACATTCGCATTGCCAAGACGTGACATTTTGAAGTTTATTTGTCATAGTGAGTTATAATTGCACTGGGTTGCATTTTAATATTAACTCCTTATGGTGTTTTTCACAAAGCTTTGACAGCTCTTAATTGCCAAATTAGTGCGATTCTATGTCGATTTTCACTTCATTTTTGATACAACCATCGAACTAAATCGACAATTAAGCTAATCGAAGTGTCGTGAAACCCACTAAGTATTAGGATATTATTATTTGCCAAATTGCTTTCGAAAACCGAAAAGTTGTGTATATTTTACTCTATGACTCTCGGTCCAAAACATCAGTTTATTCGACTCCGAGTTAAAACTCTACAAAATAGCTGGGTTTATGTCACTCCACTCAAAATTGACATAACTCATGGAAAAATCTCTTATCTTTGTCTCACTGTTTTATAAAGAGTATATATTATGTTCTGTGAGTACTCAAGTTGAGGTAATTTAATAGTATTAATACTGCTCACAATAATATTCATTATTAAAGTTGCTTATTATGTGAAGAAAATAATAATAATAGGTTCTTTCTCAATACCAACATAACCTATTCGAATATTGGCACCTTCTGTCACTCGAACTCCGAAAACCGGAACCGTTCGAATATTAAATGAGGAGTAGTCAATTCCAGAGTAAATTCATCAAACCTTCAGAAACTCTACTTTACTCGGTGTAGCTAATATTCGAACCCAACCCAAAATGCAATTATTAGATTAATGTAATGTTGATATGAGATTGGGTGGAAATGTTTCATATAACACAAAATGACAAAATTTGAATGGTTGTTAGAACTTTTTTTTTAGTATTTTAAGGAAATCATAAATATTTAAATCAATTGAATTTTTTTTTCAGATCGACACTAGTCATATTTTCTGCGAAGGATCGACCAACCTGTTGATAAATCTAAATGATAAAGATTTATGTCCGACCAATCCGATCCTTCTGGCTTCAGCAGCGGTTCTTATTATGTGTTTATGTGTTGTGAGTTCCGTGGCAGCTTTTTACTACAAATTTCAACAAGAAATCAAAGTCTGGATGTACGCTCACAACATATGTCTATTTCTCATTGAGGAAGAAGAGTTGGATAAAGATAAACTCTATGACGCGTTCGTCAGTTATTCACATCACGATGAAGATTTCGTCATAGAAAATTTGATCTCAATTTTAGAAGGTGGCCCAAAACCTTACAAATTGTGCTTGCATTTCAGGAACTGGATTCCAGGCGAATTCATTGCGAAACAAGTAACGACATCTGTTAAAGATTCGAGGCGAACTATAGTCATCCTTTCTCCGAACTTTTTGGACAGCATTTGGGGTAAAATGGAGTTCAGGACCGCGCATACCGAAGCTATGAGGGAAGGTAGAGCCAGAGTTATAATTGTTCTGTACGGAGACATCAACATGGAATCTCTTGATGATGAACTCAAGGCTTACATGAAAACAAATACGTACATAAAGTGGGGAGATCCTTGGTTTTGGGATAAGCTCAAATACGCTCTACCCCATTCGAGAATTAAAGGCCTCAATAGCAAATCACAAAAACATGCTAATATAATGAAATACATCGATGACAAATTTGCACTGGTGGATGATAAAAATTCTTCTAAAGATGAAAGCGATACCTCTCTGCCAATTGCGAAAGAAGTCATGAAAAAATTGGATGTTGACCTCGGGTACGAAGAGGATGTTATTTTAAAGAATGAAATCGTCTAACTAAAGCTAATTGCTTTCCAAGGGTCATTTCACTAATTTAATTATCGATCTGTGATACATCATGCTGCATCTAACATTAGATATATTTGCCCGTGGGAGATACGTGCAAAGTGAACAGAAAAAGAATGTTCAATAATATTAACGAGCATTCAAACTACTCAACTGAAAAAATAGAAACTGAAGACTAATATGAATCAATTGAGCAAAGAATGTTCGATCATAAATGTGATTTGAAAAGGTAGTCTAAAAGTTCCTAAAATTTTAATTCTAAAAAATTATTTTGGAAAGAGGACGACAATATGCATCACTTTTGTGACTAGTTTCCAGGCTGCTATTTTATGAAGATAATCATGAAATTCTTATCGAATGAAGTGAACTTTTGTTCATCATCGGAAAGGATGAGCTGTGGTTGCAATTCTAGTGACTTTTATCAGGTCTTATTCAAGTCATACTATTCAAAATGGGCAACAATAACATAGTAGTAACCTATTTGAAATATCAGGGAATGTGTACAGTAACAACTCATTAGAAAAGCCAAAAGATTCATTTAAAAATGCAATATCTTATGAGGTGTCACATTGATAGCCTCAGTTCTTTTACTCTAGGATCCTATAAAATCATGTACTTGCATCCGATTTCATTGTCAAGACATTGCACGTCCATCATGGAAGTCATGTCCGGTAAATACAGTGGCCATTCCATTCTGGTGATCCCATGATGCTCTTTCAGATAGTATACTATTCTTGCTCTCGGGACTATGAAACTGTCTTGTCGATTCTATGTTGAACAATCAAATCTGGTCTAAAATAGTAAATCAGACCTATTCTGTTCGCGCATAGCAATATTGCTAAGAAAAAGATATTGCTACC